>OX387647.1:21519847-22769847 GCA_947568875.1 Fissipunctia ypsillon | reverse complement strand
ATAAATAATACTTTTTAATAATAATATAATGCCCTAAAAATAGAAGTAACGGTGACCAACTTGGATGTCGCGGTTGGTCACAGTTCTAACCTAACCTGCTTGGTCGGGGTACCGTCGCTTTGTTACTGCAACCAACTGGGAAAAAAGGCCAGAAAAGGCTCAATTATTAAAACAATATGCATTATTAGAAGCGCAAAAGTTTAAAGAGGTTCATTCATTTTAAAAAGTGTTCATATTACCAGGGCAATAAGTTTATAGAGAATCTGTTAAAAATTTGCCTTTTATTAAACACTCGTAAGTGGATGAAATAAATTGGTATGAATTGGCATGGAGGCAGAGTTAGTTACCTAAAGTATTCGTAAGCAAATAACCTTTTACACCTGTTTCTTCCCAAAAATGATTCTTTTACATCGGCAAATTAGGTAACACACTAAACTGATAATGAGTTACAAGGTCGTCTGTCAGCGGTATTAATGGTCAATGGCCTGTTTCCAGACACGCGTAGAACAGTGTACATTGGCCCCATAAATGATTAATTTAATAAAACATCAGCACAGCACAGCAATATTTTGTGCAAACTTACGCTGAATTTCGCTGAGTTTCACTATTGAGTTTTTCCATCTGAATTTGCTCAGCAGTTAATGGCAATAGGCTCGCCCCCCTATTACATGGGACTTCAACATAACTGGCGAAATGTGGGTGTACTATAGGTACACCTCTGCCTAACCCCTCGGGGAAACAAGGCGTGATGTTATGTGCTTGTTCGATGAATTGATTTATTTCTCGGTAGGTACATAATACACCATAACTACCATATACTTTACCATTAGTCAACTATCGAGAGTGAAAATCATCTAAGCAGGTATGTCATTTACTTTTAATTAATTACTTTATTTTTATGTCTGCATTCCTTCCAAAAGTGATTTACCCAGCCTTGAACACCTGTTAAGGTCATTGCATAATGCATGCATAATCAGCCTATAATGATCCCACTGCTGGGACAGGCCTCCTCTCTTCGAGAGGGAGTGAGCTGTAATCTACTACGCGGGCCCAGTGCGGGTACTAACCCGCTAATCTACTAAGATTAGATATCATATATGTATGTATAATATGTATATCTTCGATTTTTTGGTTCTAGGACATGCCGGTTTCCTAACGATATATTCCTTCACCGTTTTGAGAGCAGTGATGATGAAATTATTTACACAAAGTGCCTGCCGGGGTTCGAACCCACGATCTACAAATCGTAAGTCCGTTACCACTGGGCCACCACTGCTGTTAAGGTCATTAGCCCCTTATATTACTCTTAAAAATATGTCTTTGCGTCAAATGAGAAACACCACATTCTAGGTCAACATTTATTTATTTTCTTATTATTTAGGCTTGACTGCCACTTTAACACTATTCTGTAGTTCCCCGGCAGGCATAAAAGAAAACATAAAATTGCATGATGTCAGTAAAAAAAAACCTGCTACCGGTATTTAGGAACGAGCTTTGAATTGACACTTTTCGAGTGGATATACTGTATTTTTTATATAAATGTACATTATGTAAATACGTTGTTTGAAAATAAACATATCTATTAACAGTGAAAAACATCGCTCGATTTTTTTTAATGAGTTCAGGGTTTTTTATGAGGAGCTCGTGGCTAAGTAATAACAGCCGAACGGGTCGATCCATCAGGTTAAGCTACGCTTGCCGGGGTTGTCCGTGGATGGGTGACCATCTTTACATACCGACCCAGTCTTACCAAGGGGTATCGTATTACCCAGTAACTGGGTTGTGGAGGTCAGATAGGCAGTCGCTCCATGTAAAATACTGGTATTCAGCTGCATCCGGTTAGACTGGAAGCCGACCCCAACATATGTAGTTGGGAAAAGGCTAGGCAGATTGATTGAGTTCAGGGTTTTTTGTGTGACTTAGCATTTTCTGCGAGTGTTAGTTATATAATTATGAAGTTACCGCAGTCAGACCATCGCAAGTATTGTAATTGTGGCGGATCCTCGTGCAGCCTTTTCACAAAAATCCAATGTCCTATTTGAATGTATGGTATTGGTATTGTATACAAAGGTGTATTGTGTCAATAAACTCATTTTAATTTTATTATTTATCTTCATCCGTCGTTATCTAGTCAAACTAAAAGGTTAGGTAGTCTACTTTCTGCTAAAGCGCCGATCTAGAATCTAGACGATCCTGAAATCGTGGAAAAAATGCATTATATGCGCAAAAAAAAAAATTATGGAGCAGCAGATTTTTTTTGCGATTTCTGACTTCGTTCCATCGTAAAAATTGTTCCTAATAATGAGTACAATGACCCCTTAAGAGGTTTTTAGTTATTTCAATTACACTTTGTATTAAAACTTTCATTTTCTTTCTTTCTTTGTCCCTGTTAATATTGAAAGTGAACGTTTACTAAAATCTTTCAGCGATAAGGGTTACATTAGGTTCAAATATTCCTAATTACGACGTAAGATCTCTCCACCAATCAGTCTAAACTAATCCGCGCTAATCGTGACGACAGACTGTCGCGCAGTGTGGCAAGTTTATAAAATGCGTACAAATTTTTGTTCTAAAATAAATGATTTTATTTTTTGTCTTGGTATCAATACATTGGTAGGTGCCTACACATCGGCCGTGACCTTGTGACATGACGCACTTTCTTTCCGTCGCGTCGGGTAACCTCAGTGTGGTGTTATGCAATGCGCAGGCGTCTCATTCGTTTGTAGTTAGTTGTATGTTATTGGTGACTCGTCTAGACGATTGAAGTATGGTGTGGTTGGCACGATAGATGAGCGCTGTTTTGGGTTTGTGTTCTCGAACGTGGTCAAATATGGATCTCGACTCAAGCATAAATAGGTAATACGTACTAGGCAGATCAGTTTAAAAAAAAAATATCCTCAAAGCCGTCGAAGAGAGAGTTATGATTAAGCATCGTTCTAGAATACGAACCTTAGTGGTTAAGTCGGAATACATTTAGGTTTTTTTTGGTATAAAAATTTTGTATCCCCAATAGGGTTAACGTGAAGCCCCATTAACCACGATAAACTCTGTTTCAATGATCTCTAAGGATGTGAAGTCCTGTACCATCAATCTGGTCTTTTCCGAACCATGATAAGGTCAGCTCCCAGTCCTACAAAATGCATTGTAATACCAACCCTATCAGTAGTCAATAAAGTGCCCTAACGTTGGTCCAGCAAGCATTCTTTTGGGCTTATAAAAATGCGACACAATCATGTTTTTACCCATGAGGCGACAGATATTTGGAAATTAGGTTACGTGTTGTTCAGTAACTACAAATATGTTATGTAGCCCACTTGACACTTTGGTCGTCAATTTCTGGTGTTATGAAGACATCTCGAGAGTATTACGATAAATAGTGTTTTACTACATCTGCGACGGTCAATTGCAATCATTCAGCGAGAGATTATTCCATACTAAGATCTGTATCGAAAATCATAAATCAGAAACAGTCTGAGAGACACGAGTCTACAACAGTTGGGTTTCATGCTCTTTACTTAAACATGCATCGTTTATTATCTGATTCAGTTGGCAGCACAGCGCGTGTATGAACGGTGTTCACTTATTTAATTTGCGCATTAATTGACGTTTATTGGCAATAGATTAGTCATTAAATACACGTTTATCTTTCATTATAATATTAAGAATAACGATGTATTTGGCTGCTCTTCTTGATAAGAAGATAATCTCATACTTTGTGCATAGTTTTGTTTAGGTTTACAATAAGCATGATAACGTCGCTGTAGAATGAATACCTCGTATGTCAAAAAATCATTACTTTTTCATAATTTTTTTTTAGTCTTGCTTAAAGGGGATGATTTGGCATATCACATTAATCTTTCTTTTCTGTAGTGTTTAAACAGCGAGACCAGCTGAAGCCACAACCGAATTACTCACTGATTTTACAGCCCACAGCAGCACTACTTTGTCAAGAGCTAACCGTATTCTCTGATTAACCAACACTAATGTATGGACGGCAGCACATCAAGCTACTACAATCTGTCAAATTTCTTTAATAGATTTTCAACTTTATCGCTAAAGCATTAGGTTCAAGGTTGATTCGGAAAATTTGACATTTTTGGGTAGCTTGACCTGCTGGCGTCTGTACATAATTCATGTTGTTTGTGTTTTTGTTTGTTTGTACATAATTCATTATTATATATTTTTAATAGATTTTTTTAGACTTGTTCCTTTCTAACAGAGCACCTGCCATCGAATCTCTTCACCACCCTTGGTTGACTGGTAGAGAATGCCTAAGGCATTAAGTCCGCCTTTGTACTTTTTTAAGTGTGAGAAGTTTAAATAAATAAATAATGTCTCGAAAGCCATTCATCATTATTGTGCATTTGTGAAAGTTGTAGAATGAAAAAAAACTGACTAAATATCTTGATTCCAAACTTAAATAAAAAATACTGGAGGTATTTACACTGTCATTAATATGGATTAAAATAAACCAGACATTGATTAATTATATTGCAAATACTGCATTCGCCATTATCACTGGGTCCTAGTATCCGCGGGGCTTTCTACATCATTATTACGACATAAGTACATAACACTCATTTATTTATATTCCACATAAGAAAGATGGAGTTTTAGGGTTGTCAATGTTATAATTTGTATATGCTGTAGTCAATAGGGATGTTGAATAAACATTTTTTTTTCCATCAGGTAGATTATTATAAAATATGGGGCACGTATTTTTCTTTTTTTACGTAATCATAAGATTACGGCGATACATTGAGTTAAAATGTGGCATGACGTCACGCCTTGCTAGATTTTATACTGAGTTGTGACGTAGCAAGCCCCCACGCCCCAACTTTAATTGCGTTTTATTTAAGTCATTTTTTATTAATATGACAGAGCAAAAAATATGTGTCTGATATTTTTTTTATTATTTGATTGACGGACTAAATATTTTTATTTTTACCCGGGCATTGTCCCTATTCGTTTTTCTATGTGACGGGAGGTCAGAGAGGCAGACGATCCATGTAAAATACTGCTATTCAAATATATTGTATCGTAAAAAACTGGAAGCCGATCCCAACATAGTTGGGAAAAGGTTAGACAGATTGATTTTTTTACTTGGTAACTTCATAATGTGCTAATAAAGACCGACAAATTATATAAAATAGGTATAACTTTTCTTGATAATTTATAAATTGTACCGACACTTATTATTCATTATTATTTAGGTAGCGATCAGGAGTACAGTCGATAAAAAAGCACAAAACCTTCTTTTTTTATCTTTTCTTCTCCGTCTTTACAAAACCCGTTGACAGCTTATCCGCTGACAAACTAGCCAGGGGTAACCCTAATTTTATGTGTGTAACGTGTTCGGCGCCGAATTATATTAATATTAACATTTTAATCAATCAGTCTGAAGCCTAATGGATGTGCCAAAATGTTAAATTTAAAAATAATTTATCGACGTTATTTTCTTTTCTATACTAGGTTAATGCAATTTTGAATGACACCCAGAAATTGTCTGACAAGATATTGTGTCGTGTAACGTTATGCGTTTTGCATTTTATTAATGTACTAGCTCTTACCCGCGACTTCGTCTGCCATCCAGGATAAAAATTAGCCTATGTTCTTACCTAGGTCATAGTCTACCCATGTGCCAAATTTCATCTAAATCCGTTCAGTCATTTTAGAGTGAAAGCGTAACAAATAAACAAACAAACTCACTTTCTCATTTATAATATTAGTTAGGATTTGTTTACCTTTTATAAACTTTTCCCTTCTCTAGGATTGTAGGTACGCTGACTCCCTTAAAGCGCCTACTACACGGTCGCCAACCGCGTCCTCGATAGAGGTGACCTTGGTTGGCGACCGGCAGAGCTGTTTGAATGTTAGGTCGTAAACCACCATGTACACGGTTGTAAACCACTAAGGTCACCTCTGTCGGGACGCGGTTGGCGACTGGTGGCAGGCGCTTCTTAAAAGTTAAAAACCTTTAACCTGTAGCAAGTGTCTTATCTACTGGGTAATATTTGGTACGCACTTGAATCTTTTGATCTTGAAAATTAATCAAAGAGTGTAACAACGTGACATTCTGTCAGCGATAACTATGAGGGAGAAGTCAAAAATGTATTGGATTGTCATATTGATAAGCTACGGAAAAGCTTATCTATATGTCAGTCCTGTTGAAAATCGTTGAAGAAATATGAAACGTTAGAAAGCGATTGCCACATGTCCAGGCCCTCAGGAAGTCAATAAAAAAAACCGGTCAAGTGCATGTCGGACCACACACACTGAAGTGTTTCTTAGTTGGGATGAATTTATCCCAAGAAGAAACTTAACAATGTACTTAGCAGTGGCGCTGCTACAATTATCATAAGAGGGAAGCCGAAGAAAAAATTGTTCAGTTTATATAAACTCAGACACAAAACTGTAGGTTTTTAATCTTATGATGTATTGAACTGGTATTAAATAGAATTATGTAATGTGATGTGATACACAGTTACACACAGGTGTACCATATTCTTTGGCAATAGTGGACACTAAGAAGAGTGGTTGTTCCGAAGGGAAGCCGATAGGAATCGGGTTGTATGAAGGCTACGGCCCTGGTACTTAGTTCAAAAACATGTTCTCTCATTCCAACTGCAAATCTAAGTTGGCCGACTATTACTCGTTAACTTGTAAAGCCTAATTAGCTGCGATAGTTTTCCTTGTAACTTAATATTTCGCAAACGGAGCCCTGAATCGAAAAATGTTTTTCACACACTCGCAGTATTTTTGAGCCGCCTACCCAACAACACCCCCCACCATGGGATAGACGAGAAAAAACGCCATCCCCACTTTACGCGTAGAGGAAGCACCCTAACATTTTTTTTAAGATTTTATTTTACCACTTTGTCGGCGTGAATAATACGTATACCCGTGTCAAATTACAGCTTTCTAGTGCTAAGAGTCTCTGGGCTAAGCCTCGGACAGACAGACTGGCAGACGGATATGGCGAAACTATAAGGGTTCCTTGTTGACTACGGAACCCTAAAAATTATTAACAATTAATCGTTGGCGCACTTACACAATATTCTAATAGAATATCCTACACATATCTACCTATAAGTTAACTATGAATCTAGCTCGTTTCCTGATACAAATAAAAATAAACATGGTAGCCTTGTTTATGACGGTACTTATTAGGCAAAATTTATGACTGCAGCAAAAACTATTAAATAAAATCACGGCAAACGGGATACAGAGATAGAATTGGGGGCGTGTCAGTTTAAAGAGTATTTATGTAAAACTAGAAGCGTGAATAATAAAGACACAAAAATACTAGCCCATGACTAATGGTTCATTTGCAAACGTTTGAGAATACCGACTGTTTGAGCATTGTTAAATTTCCATAATATGTCGCAGTAAGATGGTTGTAGCCATGATATAATTATTTCCCTAGGGATACTACATACCGTAATATATAAGTAGTTATATGAAAGCTGTTCACAACTGTCGGAGTGCACTAATTTTGTTACTGCGACTAATTTCGACGTAGCGCTCGCCGGCCGCTGCCGCGGCACCGCTTGCTTCGCTCGCTCGGCTCGCGCGTGTTTGTCACAGTTCTAAACTACGTCCTGACCAAATACGCGCGAGCCGAGCGAGTGTAGCGAGCGGCGCCGCAGCAGCTAGCAGCGAGCGACACGTCAAAATAGGTCGCAGTATATGAAAATTAGGTTACTCCGACAGTTATGAACCGCTTTCATATAACTACGAGTATATTACGGTATATAGTTATAACACGTCCGTGTATGGATCATAAAAATTGATATGTGTACCTTAATGGGTAATTTCGATTTCAACTTAAGGGGTTCATTAGATTTGAAGCAAATTGGCTGTGACAGGCGGACAGACAGACAGACACACGAGTGATCCTATAAGGGTTCCGTATTTTTCCTTTTGAGGTACGGAACCCAAAAAATAAGTATAGTAAGCTGTAGTTATGAGTTAGCTAACCACACAGTACTTTCATTTTTATATTTCAAGGTAATGAAGGCTTCTTTAAATGACAATTTATAAAGATTATATTTATGTAATAAAGTAAACATTATTAGGTACTACAAGCTTGTTTATTTAGGAGTAGGTAATGGTTGCGGTTAAAAGTTTTGTAAAGTTACTAATGTTAAATTGATTATTAGTTAGAACGAGCGCCCCGCCCCTGCTTCGTACAGTTTTTATGTCGGGACAAAACATCGAAATTTCTCTATTATTTATTAGTTTAGTACTAATGTAAGAAACACATAAACCATCCGGAATAAATTCTCTAAATGATGGTACAAACCGCATCAAAATCCGCTAAGCAGTTGAGAAGAACAACGCGGTCACACAGCCAGACACGAAAGGCGACTTTAATTTGTAATAAGTACATACATAGATAAAGATGTCTAAAAGAACAGAACGGGCCTCTGCGAGTTAGCCCCGGGCCCTCGTACACCATCCAAAGGTCCGGGAGCTCAGGGTCCCGAGAAATGTCATAGACAACAGGAAACAATTAAACATCTAAACGCAAAAAAGGTGTTTTAATAATATAACATATTAAAAACCAATTCGATGAGTTTTGACTTTATTTTATAAGTCAACAAAGAAATGATCGACCAATAGTGGCACCTAAAGAGTAGCCAGAGTGTTATTTGTTCTTCGATTAGTTTTTTAAGTACATTTGCGTAAGTAATTTAGCATGTAAAACATTGTTTACGAATCAATAGATACCTGCTTATTCGATTTTAAACCTGAGCTATGCAACGCGATGCGCCTACGCACGAACATTATGCCTAGGATTTAAAAAGCCAACTTTTGCGGACAATGAAACTGTTTTTCTATGTCCCACAGACATGTAACTCCCCCATAATAGGAAAACGGCCTGAATATTGATTACCACGCTTGAAAATATATTTGCGTTTGCTATTCAAATCATTTGGTCCCAAAAATAAAAACATTTGTGGAACTAATAATTACTGATAACTTTTTGTCTCAAGACGGGATGCCAAATGACAATAATAATACATTTTTATTACGGAGCAGACTTATAAGGTAGATATGGAGGGGCTAGCCTGTGCCTAAGTAATGACATCGGTACGGGTCGCAATCAACCAGTCAAGTCAGGTTAAGCTACGCTTGTTGGCCCGTGGATGGGTTGGAACCCATCCACGGACCAACCGCGGTCGGGGCTTACCCCTCCGTGTCTCGGAAAGCACATTTAATCGTTGGTCCCGGCTGACATTCGTGGATCTTTATCAATCGTTACAGGTCATTAGAAACCCGATAGTCTGACATCCAGTCTTACCAAGGGGTATCGTATTACCCAGTAACTGGGTCGTGGAGGTCAGATAGGAAGACGCTCCATGTAAAATACTGGTATTCAGCTGCATCAGGTAAGACTGGAAGCCGACCCCGACATAGTTGGGAAAAGAAGAAAGACTACGTACTATTTATTAGGTTTAAGAACATAATATTATATGTAATATATTATTTTGAAGATAGTGATCTGATAATGATGACTAATGTAACAGCAAACAAGAATTCAAATTAAATAATATCGTCGCATGGAGATAGCGTCTCAAACGAGTTTTTAAGAGCATAATATGTATTAATTTGTATTACATAATGTCACATTAATGGCATAGCTACATCATTTTGGCACAGATTTGGAATGCCACATCAGAAGATGTTTTCTTAGAGCCGTGTATTATTTTTTTAATATTAATAAACATAACATACAAAAAACATCATGCCTTGTTTCCCCGAAGGGTTGAGCAGAGGTGTACTTAAAGTACACTTACATTTTGCCAGTTATGTTTACGTCCGATGTAATAGGGGGCGAGCCTATTGCCATCTACCGGCACACATCCAGACTCCGGGCTGCTACTGAGAAATTCCAGATAGAAAAACCCAACAATACTTTGCCCGACATCGAAATCGAACCCAGGACCTCATGCTCAGCAGTAGCGCTTGCGACCACTAGAGCAACGAGGCAGTCGAGTATTAATGGTGCAACTTATACAATGTGCATCCATTTAGATAGTTAGGGGATGATTCTACATAATCCATATCCGCTAAAACTGTAAGGAGGCGCGTCCTCCTTGGGCTCGCGAACGATAGAAGGTGTGGAGGGAGGCCTTTGCCCTGCAGAGGGTCAGCACAGGCTATAAAAAAAAATACTATAAATATCCGATTCCGAAAAGAAGTGCTGCCCGTCAAACATTTTTAGCATTGGAAGTCATTATTAACACTTTGTATGGCTGGAACATATACAGGGTGTAAGGGACAGCCCTCCGCAGACTGATGGGGTGAATTCAATATATCATATTAAGATAACCGGTACATGAAATTATTTCAGGAACGTTATGGGAATCCTATAAACTTGGTTTATTTTATTACCTCACACGCAATGTATCGTTACCGTGGCCAAACGTGCGTGGTGAACGGAAGCGCACCGAGCCTTCGGCCGCCGAGTATTTCAACATCCATTGCTGATTTTTTTATTGTAGCTGTTATATTTACATAAATCGAGTGCTGCGTACAGAGAATGTAAATTTACATTGAAATAAAGATATAGTAACTGAATATACGATTTAAAAAAAAGAAAAATTTCCTGAGAATATTTCCGGTGGAAAGTAAGGAGCTGAATGCACCCTGTTAGTTTGCGGAGGGTTGTCACTTACACCCTTTATGTCAGCGAGACACAATGGCTTTTTAATAGCTTCTCCAATTACGAGAATGTACAAAACATTGCTAGAACTTTTGACTAGAAAAAGAATACTTTTCTCTTGCTAATAAATGTTAAGGTTAATCTATCTAAGACTTAAAATACTTGTTGATTTGCGCATACAGAAAAGTTTGATTTAACTTTGTAAGCGCTTTGTGAAACAAGTAACTTTTATGACAACAGATTAAAACAGACAATGGAATCAATGGAATGCTAATGTCTGACTGACCTATCGTCGCACCCACCTACAAAGAGTTCAATGACCTTTAGACTAAATTATTAACACAAATCAAAAATTCAAAATGCAATTTTACCAAAAAGGATATTGTTTTAAGGTCAAAGTTGCAGCTAATTTATTGATTTAGAATCCATTGCTGGGTTTGAAAGATAATCAAGATTATTTGTTAGTGCTTCCGGAGCAATGGTCTGTGTGGTGGTTTGTACCGTGCGCGTCGCCGTGGGTGGGGTTTGCGCAAGCGCAGAATCGGCACCGCACGTGTCGTCGATTTAAATCGAATGCGATTTGTGACGCGAGAAAGGATCTAAATTATAGTGTTATGCGTAGCAATGCAGTTATTTGTGTGTGAATCATTGGATTGGAGGTTAGGTACGTACAGATTAACATTTGCTTAGGAATACTTTTATCTAAATTGGTGTAAAACTGTTCAAACACAGTGTGCTACAAAACCAACGACATTGATAAAGACTCAAGTATTTAATTTCTGTTCCGTCCATAATTTATTAAAAAATAAAGTTTTCTCCTCTTTTGATCGTTATTTCTCCTGACGAAGTTTATTCCGTTAATATTTATGTATATATCTATGTATTTATTCTTGTATTCTTGTATGATATTTTATAGTTATTTTCGTGTTATCTACCCCTTATGTTGCACCTGCCATGTTTTCTCTCTGCATCACCCTAAGGTTGACTGGTAGAAAATGCCTCAGGCATTAAGTCCGCCTTTGTACGGTATTCATTTTTACTTGTGCTGTGTGTGTGTAAAGTGATCAAATCGATACTACACTAAGAAGTAGGCAGATTTCCATGCAAATGATGCGATGATAGGAAGTTTGAGGTGCAGCTAGTTTAATAATGTTGACCACGACTCACCATGCAGCCTTAATTCTAACCCTGCAAACACGAAGCGCGTCACGATATGTGTAACCGACACACTGTGTCAAGTGCGCCATGACGCAACACGCGCGCAATGCACGCTGCGCTGGTGAAAGAACACGCGCTCTAGTGTTTACTGAGGTTTTCCTGCTGGTCATGTTTGAATAGAGCGGTCAGAAATAGTTTTTGTGTATGTTTAAATCATCTGTTTTAACTTGAGTTGGTTTTTAAATTTGTTTTTTTGTTGTGCCCGACTTAGTCCTCGATAGCTCCTGGATAGTCTTCTTCCCAGCTAAAGCACTAGGAAGTGGTGAAGGGCGGGCGTGCCGGGGGACTGTCTTATGTAATTTTGACGTTCAAAAAGTGCTGATTCTCAGCCTAATTTGAATAAATGACTTTAGATTTTAATAAAAATATTATGTCCATATTATGAATATTTCTGTCAGATTGTGACCAAAAGAACTTACACTTGGGGACAGTCTGTTAGAAAATTGCTAATTGAGCAATTGCAAAATCTCTATAGAATCGTATAAGGTGACCTGTTTAAGGTTATTTGCGACCAACTCTAAAGTCACCCACAAAAACGATCCATCTAAGTAGAAGAATCGTGGGGGGTCTCAAGTTAAGTACCTACCTACCTACCTAAATGCTGGTTTCCCAGCAACAACATCTGTATAAATAGATGCTGGTTACAATAGAAATTGGTCACAGATCATTTGTTAGAGTTTAGTTCCACACTCCTGCTGTGTGTGTAGCAAGGATTTAGCCATTATTGGAGTTACAAACACTGCTTAGCAGTGCAAACGATTGTCTTGTTATACACTGATAGATATTATGTCGCGGATCGTACACCTAGTTTTTATAATGAAAACTGTCTACTAGACAGTTTTCAACATATTATCTTAAGTGTGTAGACAATTTCTACACATTATTTGGCGCTTTTAAACAGCGTTCGCAGTTTAGGGTTATTTAAAAAAAATCGTTTTATTAATATTGAACACTGAAATCTTTTGAATACTGAAATTAGCTATAATTTTCCGGAAGCTATTTATAATTCAAAGTTGATATTATTCAAAACTTACCGAAAGAAATGTCTTCAGCTCAAAACCGAGTCGCTTCATTTTTGTCGTCATTGCTTTTGCCTCGATAACACCTGAAAAGAAAAGATTAATTTTAACTCATTAGTTTCCCTCTTTAGTTTATCTTTTACCTCCGCCTGTCGGCAACTCTAACACAACATCAAGGACAAACCCAAAACCTCATGGTTCTATTACAAAACTAATCATATCCTTGTAAGGGCGCTCAGTAAGGTAATGTGCCATATTTTATGGTGATCACGTTCCACTGCGTAATGCCCATGCTCTACTGAAGGTGCTTTGAAATAGGAAACACAATATAAAGTGGGGTGATGTAAAATTGGCACTTACATAATCAGCCAATAATGTTCCCACTGCTGGGACACAGGCCTCCTGTCTTCGAGAGGGCGTGGGCTGTAATCTACCATGCGGCCCCAGTGCGGGCTGGTAGATGTCACATGTCTTCGAATTTTTGGTTCTAGGACATGCCGGTTTCCTCGCGATGTTTTCCTTCACCATTTTGAGAGCAGTGGTGATGAAATTACTTACATAAAGTAAAGCGCTTGCTTGGGTTTGAACCCACGAGCTCTCGTAACTCGTAAGTCGGAGCCAAAACCACTGGGCCACCACTGCTCTCAATTTAGAACTTAGAAGGTGGTTTTTGGTTTGTTTGATTTCGTGATATCAATAGCATTCAGAATACCGTCGTTTGGCTGTCGTAGAAGAACATAGGAGTCATGGGTAGCGGCTTTGAATATAATCTGATAGTTTTCATAATAGTGAATTGGTTCAGAGTTAGTTGAGTTTGCTTCAATGAAAATACGATATTTTTTTATTATTGAATTAGTTTTTGGTTGCAGCTGCGCCAGCGTTTAGGTCGGATATTATCCCACGGGAACCTATTACGGAGATAAAAAGTATCCTATGTCCTAACCCCGGTCATGGGCTACCTGTGTGCCAAAAATCGAATTCTGTTCGGCTGTTAGGACGAGAAAAGCTAATGGACAGATAAACAGACCGACAGACACACAGACAGATATACTTTGGCATTTGTAATATTCATATAGAAGTATGGATGTAGATACAGGGCTACAGAGAAAGTTGGCTGCCTTAAGTACTAAGAGTTTTTGATGCTGATTCAAATTAGAAATAAATCAAATTAAAAGAAGTAACATTGACGGAATTACCGCTAATTGTGTAATTTAATACTGCAGAAAATTTAAATGACAGCCAAAATGTAGTTGGAAATACCATTGGCCTCTCTTATTATAAAATAAGAAATAGCAATCATTTTAGTCTGAGATCGACCTGTTTCCGAGCATTGTTTGGCTGATAAGGATCTAAGTCGTGACTACGTGAAAATTCGGAGTTTAACTAAGTGTGGTTGCAATAACGGGATAATTCATATCAAAATGTAGGTTTTGAAGGTACTTGATTTAGAAAGAACTCATTATTGGCTGCGTGTTATAAAATTTAATGAAGGAATGATTTAATGAAGCGTGCACCTAAGCTATTTTGTGCAGTTTCGTAAAAAAATAGATAACTAAAGGTCCACACAACATAGATGTAATAACAATATACTACCTAGGATAAACAGTCCCTAGTTAATTTTGCAGTGTCCCGATTAGATAGCCACTTCCTACCGGATGGATTCAAAAATTAAAATCTCACGTACTTAAATTTTTACTACCAATTAACACAGAAGATATTGACTGCCGCAAATTAATCATCAATGTACATAAGCCACACAAGGCAAGCAACATGTCAAGTAGGTACAGGTGTTGCGGGATGTTCGAAAGAGTTACCGTGGCCCCGGCACAGGCAACAGAAGGAACACGGGTGGGTTTTAGTAAAAGTCTGACACGCCCTCTCGCTCCGCCCAGAGCGGGAGAAGTCATTTGATGATTTCCCATCCAAAAAAAAAGAAAAAAAAAGTAGGTACAGGTAATAACAATAATAAAGCATCGCTTCCGAATTATTCCGAATTATTATTATTATTAATTTATATTATTCTTCATGTTAAAAGTACAAAGGAATTACTTTTAAAGGTTGTCGAAGGTTAAATAAATATACGGTAAACATAATGTATGTATTTTAAATTACCTATTTCTTATGGTTTCCGCCCTGATCTTGAAAAGGGCTGGGTACTGCACCTACCCCAATTATATTGAATTTAAGGTAAGGCCGCAGACTAGAGGAAGACGATTTCTTAAAAAAAAATGTTTTTAATTAAATGCTCTTTAAATTCGTTTGTTAATTCAGTTTTAATCTACTAACTGGTGATTTCAAAATCTATTTATTTGAACCTAGTAGTTACCTTCTTGTGTGACGCAGGTTAAACGGTGTATTTTAGTCTTGTCCTAATGTTTAGTTCAGATTTCTGAACTCAAGATGGTAGAATGTCGTATTGAATGGAGTCTTGATATTTTGTGTTACGAAACAAGTGGAAACTTGGTGGTACGCACAGCATATAGAGGATACCCTTTCGAGAGTACCCCTTCTAAATAGATCTCTCACATAGCCTGCTTGCGCACCCCTCTTTGAGGGATTAGAAAAAGAACAGTCAGGGTCGAAATTATTGAGACGGGCTTTAGTCAGGAAAACCATTTTAAAAACATAACTGGAGAAATGTGGGTGTACTATAGCTACAACCTCTGTCTAACCTTTCGAGGAATAAAGGCGTGACGTTACGTGTGTAAGTTTCCTTAAATGAATTTAAAAAAAAAACACTTGATACTTTATCAAACAAAAATATGTCCCACTATCCTTGAAACAGGACAATAACGAGCCTTACAACAATGGGCACTCGCTAAGAGAGACTGCACAATGGTTCATTTCTCACAGCAATCGGGTAACTCGTTTACTGAGCGTTGCCTCATACGCGCCGCGTGTGTATTACAATCGTATGCAAATATTTTTGATTGTTTATAACTTTACATGATGGGGTATTGATTTTCGATAAAGCTACTATAATTTCTTACTTTTTTATATATAAGAACGGTAATAATAACGAAAGTACTTAGATTAAATAACTAGCTCTTGCCCGCGTGGATGTTGAAAGTTATCCTACGGAAACGTACTATACTGGGATAAAAATGATTCTATGTAGTAACCTAGGTAATGGTCTACCTGTGTGCCAAATTTCATCCTAATCCATTCAGGTGTGAAAGGTAACAAATAAACTGACAGAGTTACTTTCGTATATCATATCCTACTAATATTATAAACGCGAAAGTTTGTGAGGATGGATGGATGGATGTTTGTAACTCTTTACTAACCTTTCTTCGTTAACCTGGATTAACATATACGATACTTTTTATCCCGATATCCCTACGAAATCGAGAATTATGCGGGTGAAACCGCGGGCCGCTGCTAGTTAATAAATACCAGCAGGTTACCATCCCTACCTAGTTGCTATTCCACCAATTCGCACTAAGCGTTTCCAAATGTCTTTTGTGATGCGCACAGCAAAGGAGTGGAACTCTGCCTGCGTCTGTGTTTCCGAACGCATACAACCCCGATCTCTTCAAAGTGAGAGTGAACAGGCTTCTTCTGGGTAAGCTCGCTCCATCGTCGACTTTGTCTCTGTCATTTTTGACCTAGACTAGATTCAAGAGCAAACCTATCTCAAATAAAAAAAAAATACCGGGATTGTCCTGATAGCCGTGGAATTCCTCTTCACTCCTCAAACACCTCAGGATATGTTGCCTTATTATCGCAACTACTCTATTATCGGTACTGGGGATAACTGTTCAGCGTGTGTCGGTCGTATTTGAAAAAGTCTCGTTTGAAGATAAATAACATAACATAACATCACGCCTGTATTCCCCGAAGGGTTAGGCAGAGGTGTACCTATAGTACACCCACATTTCGCCTGTTATGTATAAGTACCATGTAATAGGGGGCGAGCCTATTGCTATCAATCGGACACAAATCCAGACTCCGGGCTGGTACTGAGAAATTCCAGATGGAAAAACCCAATTACACTGCCCGACCTGGAAATCGAACCCAGGACCTCATGCTCAGTGGTAGCGCTTGCGACCACTAGACCAACGAGGCACTCAGAAGATCTACGTCACAAATTGATATTGTGTGCGATATTAGTAATTAAATTAACTGATTATACCTGATTATATTATATACTTTATTAACCGCGAAAGTCCCACCGGCGCCTTTTCGGCGCCGCTTGGCGACTTACCGTCAAGCCCCACCGGCGTCTTTTCGGCGCCGGTGACTCGCGCGTTTCACGCACGGATAAAATTACTATAATTCAGTCTTATATCGGCTGTGGGTAGTTTTACTCTATGGTATGGAAGATATTCTCGTCAAATAAATAATTCTAAACCAAAAATAATCGTTTGGCAATTTTTGTGAGCGCAGTCACAAACGTACCGTGCCATCGGAATTCTCCCGAGGCTTGAGCGTCGTTGACGTCATCGCGTATTAGGTTTAGCCGGTTAAGAAGTTTATGGCGCTTCCGCTGCATAGTGTTTCAATTAAATAATAGGTTATCAAATAAAAGACACACCCGCTTAGTTTCATAACTTTTTTTCCCAAACGCATTAAAAATTAAAATATTATGCTAAGGATAAAAGTAAATTATATTTCTTTGTGACTATAATTACTTAACACAAAAAGGCCACCAAAGTTATAATAGGCGATCTTAATCATTTGCACATTGAGCCTTGAATGAATTTGATTTATTTTTGCTAACTGCAGTTTTAAGTGTGCATAGTTACGTATTAAATATTTATTTATTATTTACATTTAGACTAACATTAGTTAATTGTCTGTAAATACAGGGTGGCAGGGATTTGGTTACCATGAATTCAGTACATGATTCTGGACAAAAAAATCTGTGAAATTTTGTCCAGATTCAAGTATTAAATCCACGGTAACCGGATTTGCGTCGATGTCCCTGGCACCCTGTATTTACAGACCATTAACTAATGTTAGTCTAAATGCGCCCTACAGGGCACGGATTCAGATAAATTAATGGCTAGTAAAAATAAAAACTAATCTCATGTTGTTTGTAACCTAAATGTACTGGGTCTCTCTCCGGTCGTGTTGGATTGCCGTCCCATCAGGCTATGAAAGTGAAGAACAAACTTATGCACTATAATATTATCTCCCGCGTAGATGGCTAACTTCCACTGAGACTCGCTACCATGGCCGAAATTTGGTCTAAAGGACTATTAAATGTACTGGGTAATTAATATTGTCACAAAAACAATAAATTTGTTAACACTTTTGTATGACGCATCACATACAAGAACGTAACATATTTAAATATATAAAAAAAAACAAACAAATTATACATAGTAACTAGTACTTTTGAATATTATTTAAATAATATCTAGCCAAAAATAGAAAAAATATGACACTACAATTTTAACTAAAATGACAAAAGAAATATAAATGTCAGAAGGGGTTGTGCAAGTTTGTCGGTTGGCGAAGGTTATGCGCGCAAACGTCTTTCTAAGGATCAAGAGGTCGGGAGTTCAAATACTGCTCGTTTAACTATTTTGTATACACATTTCTTAGAAAATATAAATAAAGAAGTAGCCTTGAGATGTCTCACAAGGAATGCAACGAATTGTTAGAGCCTAGCATGGAACGGCTGGAGAAAAGAGTAAAGAGTGCGTTTTTGGAAACGCACGTGGCGACGCATGCGTCTTAATTTTAAGCTGTGCTATAGTAAAACGTAGTTCCTTACAAAACAATCTATGGGAAGCAGACCCCAACAGTATGGAAAAGGGAGGACAGCTAACAATTAATATTATTAAAATACAAACATGAGTTTCAGCCCGGTGTCTGTATTTGTGGCAATAGGCTCGCCCCCTATTACATGGGACTCAAACATAACTGGCGAAATGCGGGTGTACTATAATTTAGGTACAGCTCTGCCTAACCCTTCGGGCATTACAGGCGTGATGTTATGTTATGTTGTGTGTAAATATGAGCCCTTCTGTTTGTCTATATCGTACATTACACAAGTCTACCACAGAAACGATTTTGATGGAATATAGAATGGAATACAAACAGGACTTTATAAAGAAAAAACTTAATCGATAGCAAGAAAAGAAACTGGATTTTAAACTTAATAACACACGAGTGAAGCAGAAGATACAGCTATTAAATGTATACACAAAATGTCTCGGAATTAACGCACAACTTTGTTTTCTAGGTATTGAATAATAAGTTAGCAGACCAACTTTTAACAAACGCAGTAATAACACAGAATCTAGTTTAATTTTCTTAGATTGTCTGAATGAAACTGCATATTAACTTATTATACCAATCAAATGTAAACCAGCGGAGGGGAACAAGTTAATGTAATGTTTCTAAACGATGAGTTAGCAACTTTTTATTGTTGCTACTGACAGTTACGAGATCTGAAAGATTGAAACCTGATATTATTAAATTAAACATCGTCTCATTTCATGATCAATTTACTGTGAGAAGTCTGAAAACGTAGCAAGACAATAGCTTTTTTCAATTTGTAATTTCAAATTCATCATCAGCTTACAGCAGTCCACTGCTGGACATAGACCTCTCAAATTTTCCGCCGTCAACACGATTCTCGGCAACTCTCATCCAGCTGCTACCAGCCACCCTGCGAAGATCATCGCTCCAACTAGCCTGAGGGCGTCCTACCTTACGTTTGCCGATTCGAGATTTCTACTCATGAACACGTCTACTCCAACGGTCATTGGTTCTTAATTATCAATTAATCTATTAATTAACAGATTTTTTACGTGGAATTCCGTAGTCTCTTTAAGCGAGACCTAGAGGGACATTCAATTCAGCAAATTGTTTTCAGTTTAGTTTCAAAGAATATCGTTCATGTTCAACAATACTGGTGTAGGTAAACTAGATTTAACCAAAATGAGAATAAGGTATCCTATTTTTTATTCTTTTAAATTGGTCTTCTTCTAGCTACACAAAATTATGCTACATAATACACATGGCACTTATAAACATTAGCTTAACTAGCAAGTCGATAGCGAGAGTAGCTGTCCAGAGTGCGCTGATTATTTTATAGATGTATGAGGAACAGGGTGTAAAGTTCACTCATCCTCCATAGAAAAGGGAGGATCCTCCGACCAGACGGGTGTTGTGTCTGGTGGGCTACTGCCCGACGGTTGATGTCGGGATGTTGTATATATGCTAGTCGCGAGGTAAACTCTGATTGCGCGATGCAGGATTTTGCGTGATGTCAGTGTGATGCGTTCCATTGTGGCGATGTAGATATTCCGCCACAATTTTATGAATGTTCTGCCTCAGAAACACAGCTCAGCTAATAAGTAAGAATACACAGAATGTATCGATCCGATTAAAATAATTTTAAATGCAGTCTTGTGAATGTAGTGAACATTCAAAAGTTGCTTTTTAAAACTCACTACATACATGTTAGGCATCTTGTCTTGAAAATACTTGCATTCTTAGTCTGAAAACCTGCATCGGAATTCTTGATTTTAAGCAAAATGTAGATTACTTATTTTCTTTTATTGCGTGATCTTCGAAATTCAATCAATCTGCCTAGCCTTGTTTCCAACTACGTATGTTGTGATCGGCTTCCAGTCTAACCGGATGCAGCTGAATACCAATACATGAACCGACTGCCTATCTGACCCCCACAACCCAGTAACTGGGTAATACGATAACCCTTGGTAAGACTGGTTGTCAGACTTTCGGGCTTCTGACGACCCGTAACGACTACCAAAGATCCACGGATGACAGCTGGGACTAACGGCTTAACGTGCTTTCCGAGGCACGGAGGAGTCTCGGTATGTAAAGATGGTCACCTATACATGGACCAACCGCGGCAAGCGTAGCTTAACCTGATCGATCGACCCGTGCGGCTGTTATTGCTTATTCACGAGCTCCTCCTTCAACTATCCTGATATGAGACACAATTAAATTTCTGTTGTTACCGACCACTAGACGGTCGATCGACAGCTGAGGGGAGAGCAAGTTACCTACTTATCATTAGTTTAGTAGTACTTATAATAAGTTTTATTCTCATAGACTAGTGACCCGCCCCTGCTTCGCTCGGTTTTACGACTTGACAAGCACCAAGATTTCTTTATTATATTCAACTTTAACATGAATGTCTTACACACATAAACCTTCCAGAATAATTTCTCTAAATGATAGTGAACACCGCATCAGAATCCATTGTGTAATTTATTAGAACTATGCGGTCACATAAAAAGACACGAAAAGTGACTTTTATTATTATATTTTATTTACTAAGGGATAATAAACAACTACAACATATTTATCACTTATGGTTGACAAAACTTAAAATAGTAATGTTGCAGTCCACTGCATTATCCGCAGATAAGACGTATTTATAGATCAGTGGTTGCCACTAGACGAGCATTACCAAAATTAAAATTAACAATACTTTGAAATAAATAAATAAGTTAATTTATAGCCAGCAATAGCTTCAAAACCAAATCAGATCAGAAACAATTACATTTACTAAAATTATGCAATAAATAACTAATAATAATAAGATTACAAATCGATCGATCGATTATCTATAAGATATGAAGGCATCTTTAATTTGAAGTGAAGAACCGACGTGGTTTTATCATTCATAATAATACCAGCCCATTACTTTCCTACTGCAAGGCAAACACCTTTCCTCATACAGAGAAGGCAGGAGCATTGATCACCACGCTTGCTCAAGGCGGGAACTCGTCAAACTTATACATGAACTGAAACGACTAGACTGAATAAATAAAAAATAAAATAAAACCTGATCCTTACAAAATAACAATGTTACAAATTAGATTTAAAAAATGGAAATTAAAATTGAAACAACAAAAACAAAATAATAACAACATCAAATAACACAAAACACAAGCAGTCAATACAAGCCATTACCTAAAATAATAGGTTATTTAGAGTTTCTCGTCTACTCCAGCTAGTACAAGGAAATGCCACAGGTTCGCCCGGGTCGCCACGAACTATTCTCGTTCGACGAGTGTGAAAGGCCGATCGTGGCTCATTACCTCGTTACTGTCATCGATAAACAAACTGCGGCTGCAGTTCCTTCGTGATACCATTTCGATATACGTTGCCAGTACTATGTGTCTATGGGCCATGGTAGCCAGAAATAAATGTTTAATTTATTACCTACAATCCTCTATGTACGTAACTTTGACAAAAAACGTTTGAGAATACTTTCTGACAACAGAATATAACTGGTGAAACATGGATACTACACACGTCTAAAAATCAAAATCAAAAGTCATTTATTTAAACTAGGCTGAGAATCAGCAATTTTCGAACGTCAAAATTACGTAAGACAGTCCCCCAAAACGCCCACCCTTCACCACTTCCTAGTGCTTTAGCTGGGAAGAAGAAGTGGCGCAACAAACTCCCCCTATGGCAGCACAGCTGTCTGTTCAGTTAGAAAAACTTGATTTAATACAATAGTAGCGTAATTAACATTACCGAAACACAAAATATTAAATTAAATTATATGCCATAGGTCAGCTAGCACACGACAATATTTGGTATATTGGCTTGTGCTCGCTAGCAAAAACAATGAAAAACAAAATTTTAGTCAAGCTCTCTGCTTATCCCTTCGGGAAAACAGGCGTATGTATGTTGAAAGTGTTACCTGGAAGTGTTAAACAGTGGTTCATTAGTTGTTAATTAGTGAGAATTATTATCACGTAATCAAATTAACATGGTGATTCGCTAAGGACAGTTTGATAGATCATAGATATGAAAAATGCGCCGTTTGTCGAAGTCAGTTCGTCCATTTTTACGTGATTGATGCACATTGATGCGCAAATTGATTGCGCATCAATACATATTTATTGCATATATTTACAGCATCCCTTAATGTGTACTTACATAGGTGATAAGTTTACAAATCAAAACGTATCCTATTTAACACAACCTGTATCTAATTAGAAGATATATAGTAGGCTATTACGCCGCGCTACCTACCTACAACAATTGACTGACATAAATGGTGTTTAAGTAAATAATCTAATTGCTTCAAACAAAATAACAATAGTATCTAAGAAATGTTTCAAACCCACTATTCTATGAAATACTTATGCATATTTCATTTATTTCCCCATAACTTGTTAAAGTATTTAATAAATTCATTCAATTCTACTTGTTGTTCCAATTATTTTATACAGTTCGTTAAATAAAAAATGGCTGTGGGACATAATTGACTTAATTATGAAATAATTAAATAAATGCGCAAACAAAATAATTAAATTATTCTCCAAGCAAAGTTAGACGTGGGCGCGTTGATGTCTTTTATATGAACATTCTAATTGTGCAGTTCATTTTGTTATTTTCATTACTTTGCTAAATGTGAAATTAAACATATATTTTCATGGGCTTAATGGCATGGCAAACTTGTCGATACGTCTGTCACAAAGTTTATCACAGTACCGGAGAAAAAATCAGAAACAGATCGTAAATTGTTGCAAACAATAAACAATTCTATTTTAAACCGTTTATCTCAGGGGCTCGATATATAGCGAGTCCAATATAATAATGCCTTCAGAGTGATGTTGGGGCTACCGCGCTTTTGCAGTGCATCGGGGATGTTCGCGGAAACCGGCGTGCCGGATTTTTACGCGCTTATGCGTTTGCGTATAGCGTCCCTGATGCGGCGAGTGCGCGATAGTCCCAACAGTCTGTTGGCTATTGTGGCCAGCAGGATGGACAGCCCCATAATGTGGCATTGGATGACGACTCACAGAGCGTCATTCCAATACATTAAATAATTGTGTATGTATTTGTATTTATTTTTTATATAATGTGCATTTGTATTTCATTTGATGTGTATTTTGATGTTTGTTGTTTTTTGTGTTTTATTTTTATGTAATGTATGGACTAATTGTGTCTGATAATAAAGTTTTATTATTTTTTTTGATATTTCTCGGGACCCTAGGGTCCCGGACCTTTGAAAGGCATATGAGGGGCCGAAGCCAACTCGCAGAGGCCCGTTAGACGCTTTCAATGGAAATGAGGCACCAACCGACGATTATCCTTGTGCGTACTATGCAAGTGCACCCAAGGACAACTCCCGGTTGGTGTAGGACTATTGCAGGACATGGAAACGAAACATATTGGGCTATGGGTTTGGGTGGCTATAGTGGATTGGTTACCAAGAACTATGGAAAAACTATGTCCCCTGCCTGATCAATGTTAGGTAAATACACGGATAAAATGGCAGGGGGTGACTTGCACACTCAATAATGGGCCCCCGGAAACGGTCGCTAGCACATAGTGTCGTAGTGACAAGAGGGCAACATGTCCTGAGGTGCTTATGAGGAGTGGAGAGGTATTCCACGACTATCAGGACAATCCCAGAGCCCGGAAGATGGTCAAGATCCCTACCAGCACTTACTGGATTACTTCCTTCCTCCGAGCACGCTTGCTCTAGCGAATCTCCACTCAAGCCGGCCAATAAAGGCAAGAATGAGGTGGGAACTCTGTTCCTCGTCAGTGTTCACTCCAGACGGCCAATAAAGGCAAGCCAGAGGTGAGGAACAAGACTTCTCCCGGGAGATAGGGTCCGTGGGGTCGCTACTGCCCAACAGCTCGCCACATGCTGCCCTGCGGGTTCATGTATCTCTCTTGGTCTGGCTCCTCACCCTAGATTCGTTTCGGCAAAGTAAACTCTATCGGCACAGATCTAGAGTTCAGGAGCGCGCAAGCCCCACCACGGCGTCAACGTAGAGATACGGCGGTGGGGTTATTATTATTATTATAGCGTCAATTGAAGGCTTATGTGCACAATTTGGGCAGGCCGCGTCGCATCGCAGCGCAACGCACTGGTGGATCATTCGCCAGGAGTATTTCCGAGGCTACTGTTTTGCGTTGCGATGCGGCCTGCCTATAGTGTGAGGTGGTTCATACAAAATGTACAAAAGTGATCTATGAGGATTTTTAGAAAGCAACTCGTGACTGTGACTCACCCTAATGTGCGCCAGCCTCATTGCACTGGACTGTTTTAATTCAAATTCGAAGTTTGAATTTGACTGAAACAATTACTGCGTTGCGGTGCGCCCGCTGCGGCTCCTAATATGCGTTTAGCTTTACAGTTATAAGTTATTATTGACAAATTACCACCATTACCAGCCTTGCTAAAGGCGCCACAAGATTCGGATCTCTTGTTATTATCACTAATTCTAACAAATTAAGCGTCATAATGTTTACAATCAAGATACCTCACGTATGATAATTTACAAGATATTATGTAATTATTCGGACACGGATGCTGAAATCCGTTTCTTAAATAAATAATTATTACCGTGGGAAATAATAAGGATAAAGATTATTTCAATAAATGGTTCGTTAATATTGCAATTTGCCTTCTGTAATTCAAATACCGCCTCGTTATTCGTCTTGTAAAGTCTTGTTGGTCTAGTGCACAGCTGAGCTTGGTGTACCGGGTTCAATACCCAGGTCGGGTAGTGTTATTGGATTTTTCCGCCAGGAATTTCTCAGTAGCAGCCTGGAGTCTGGATTTGTGCCCGGTTGATGGCACCTATCGCGCAAACAAAACATGGGACTAAAACTTAATTGGAGAAAATATGAGTGTACTTATATACCTCTGCCCCCCCCCCCTTCACAGAATGTAGCCCATATTATGTAAGTTTATATGCAAAGTTTTAGTAACTAAGAGGCTCGTCGTTAATTGGCATCTTGACCTTATCGCGGTCAAGTTTTCGATTAGCATCGTGAATTGAAATGTTTCGAAGCTATTGGCCCAGATTTCATGGGAAAATCGTCTAACAATGTACACATTCATTTAATTTTATACAGAGCGGTATCCCATCGACGCGTAAACTGTAACTATGGATTCAACATATGATTCTAGACGCCTTAGCGTAGAAATTTTTCGTCGATTATAAATAAAAAATCTGCTGTTTCATAGAAAAGTACAATAAATAAATAAAATATTTTTTTTGGATAACTTAATCCATACCGTCCGATTTAAATTTAAATTACACATTCAAATTGCCCGCTTAACACAGGATCTCCATAACGGAGAAGAAATGCTATCTGCTGCAGTCTTCAGAATTCCGTTGCAGCTGCCATGCATTCTGCAGAGCAGGGATACAGTTTTCTTGCGGATGACAGCATGAAAGCTATCAGTATGATACAACACAAATATCCCCGACGCACTACAGAAGCGAGGCAGTCCCAACATCGTCCTGAAGATGTTATTATACTGGATGCGCAAGACATCCAGCGATCTTTTGGTGTGGCTGACCCACAGATGTCTCTTATAAAAGCTTTGACAATACGCCTTAAACAACGTTATCTTTACTTGTTTAGAGCAACGGGAGAATTTGGGGGCCAGCATATTACCTCTGATCGTTGAAGCCCAGCGCTCCCTCTCGATATTCTGATCGTCCTCGCAATACCTACGCGGTCAAAATTTATGGAACAGCAAATTATTTTTTTAATAACCGACGAATAATTTCAACGAAGGGGGGGTTCAGAATCATGTACTGAATTCATGGTAACAGATCCTCGCCACCCTGTAATCAGCCTATCTATAATGTTTCCAATGAGTGAGTTTCACACAAGTCCTCTAAATGAAAGGGAGTGAGCTGTAATCCACCAGGAATGGGCTCAGAGATGGGGATGTCATATGTCTTAGAATTTTTGGCCATTGTTCTTCTAGGCCATGCCATGACATGACAGTTTCTTCACGCTGTTTCCTTCACCTTTTTAACAGCAGTGATAATGCAATAAGTTGCGCAAAGTTAAGTTACTCGCATCGTGGAAATTGCTGATCCTAGAGACATTTTTTATCAGTTTAATATTAGTTATTTGATGTACCAAATGGTTCATTAGTACCAATTTGAACTTCTTTATTTGGCTTGAATGAATCATTTTCGTCTAGTGGGGGGAGATTTGAATATAGATAACGATGATTAATGAATGAAGTCTTTCTAATGAATGGTTGACGAGTATAATGAATGGACCAGTGAAATTCTGATGCTACTGTTGGCAAAGTATCTGTTTATATGGTAAATATATATAAATAATACTTATTATTTTATTGCACAATGGTGTTGAAGATCCTCTATCCTATAAAGATTATTTGTACTTAGTAGAGCCTTAAAGTTAACGTAGTAGGTACCAAGTTTATTTCTTGACTTTAAGTTAACGTGTAAACAATCTATTAAATGATTAGAAGATAATTAGACAGCAAACAATTCTTATAAAATATTGCAAGTGACTTCTGATGCATCGTTCTATTTAGGATCATATTTTACCTCAACAAAACTATGACCCTGGTGAATTTATATGCAGTTCTGGTTTTAAAACAATGCCCAAAATATCAGGCCTTTCAGACAATATGTCAAGGTGTATATTTTAAGTTTGGAGCCTAATAATATTTGAACAAAAAAAAAAAAATAAACAAACATCAAATTAGATTTAAAAAAAAAGTTATAAAAATCACATTTAACGTACCAATTTCTCTGTTTCACACACAAAAAGAAAAGAAAAACTATTTAATCTAAAACAGCACTTCAAAAACACCAACACAAATTCGTACATAAATATTTTCGCACGCAATATTTTACGTACAGGACTCATGCGTTCAACGCGTCGAAGACGTTGCGTGCTTTACGTCGGAACGCGTTCGTTCTGCGTCGCGTCGCGTCGCTTACTAGTCAGCTGGCCGGCCGGCTCAGTGTGCTAATAGACATCGCATAATCAAGTGAGAGGAAGTCTATAGAGGTGATAGAGGGACTATTTTATAATAGACAAAGGCCATAGGATAGATTTGTCGTGATATACGAGATCGTGGAGTGGTTTACTTGTTTTTCGTCATCTCTATAGAGCTGTTCAGGGGGCTTTGAATGGCAACTGAAACTCTATTACATTTGTAGGAGGGTACATTACCCACCGATTGGGTTTGATAATAGACATTCACATATACCATCGTTGTGCCCCAAAGCCCTCTACCTCCAGGAGGAAAACCCAAGTCCTCGAATTCCTGTAAAAGCCACGTCCACATTCCGGAAAAACTAAGTCAGGGATGGCGGACCGTATAAAAGTGTACAGCCCTATGCAAAATAACATCAGATTAGATAAGGTTTAGTAATTACAGCCTATGAATAATAGACATACCTACAGAAGACCACGTTAAAGGTTTGTATTAGGTCCTTATTACAAAAATCTTCATAGTATTTTTTCCTTGATAGTGTGTGCAGCTATGTGTGGCCTTTCCATTTTGTGAAAATGCTGAAAGAAAACATTGTAACTATCAAAATAAAAACCGTTGTCACACCAAAATAATATCAGTCACACTTACATCAGCTCTGCAAAATGTTACACCTGACATAACCAAAGCAACCTACTTACAAGGCAAAGAAAGCAATACTTCGCTGACATTATTGCCCTCCACTTAGCTTATCGTCTTATATCCCACTCACATATACACACATGTTACATGCGAGAGCAGGACAAATGTATGGTTAGGAGAAAAGTAGACAGGTTTTGGTGATCGCTCAATAAATCGCGTAGTGATCGCATTTTATTTGATTAAAGTGGCCACGTATCTTAACTAAGTGTGAATTAATGTATACCTTATAGACGTTGTTTATAAGGTTGAAAATGAAACGCGAGTGGTATAGAACAAGTTGTGAGCTTTTAGTTTCGTAATGTAGAGAATTTATTTCTATAATAGTGATTGGTGTGAAAATGAAATTATGAGGAAGGAATTCTATTGTTAATCTTTGTATGATGTTATTTTGACCCCGTTCTAGGAATTCTCTGGAAATGTGGTTCGAGTATAGTGAATGACCAAGTGATAGGTATTCAGGCACGCCAAAACTTAATGAAGCTAAGTGCGGTTAAAGCTGTTTGCACTAAACTTCCAGATATGTGCAAAATGGCTTACAAAAAGTATTTAAATACAAAATGCAAATACTTTTTTGATTTACCATTTCAAATGCAAAATACGAAATAGTTTTGTTTTTTGTATTTTAAATACTAAATGCAAAAATGGGTATTTTCAAAATACTTTATTTAAATAAATACTTTTTGTTGAATTCAATTTTCTTTTAAAGATATTAATATAACAAGTTGTCGCATAATCATACCACCATATGAAAAACGTCTTTCTACTGGTGCTGAGCTTGGTAAACATGTGTTGTATTTTAAGAACACTTTTCTTTCTTCGCAAGACTCAACTGTTTGACCGATTCGCAAGGCTTTCAGCGCCTTTAGTAGCCAATACAAGCACTTTTATTTAATTTTATATGAAATTTGACTGGGAATGTTGGCAAACTTCAACAGTAAAGTATTTTGCATTTTGCAAATAGAAAATACGCCTCAAAAAGTATTTCAAATAAAATACAAAATGCTTTTTTAAAAAGGTATTTAAATACAAAATTGAAAATAGGTAAGTATTTTGCATTTTGTATTTGCATTTTAAATACAAGTATTTCAATTAAGTCGTATCATTTCAGTGCTAACAGGCCTCTCAAAAATTTTAGAAAAAATAATTAACAGTAGTACATTGATAAAATATCTGGAAGATTACAGACTCCTTTCAGATAGTCAATTTGGTTATAGGCCCAAAAGATTAACTATCCAAGCAGTACACAAATTAACTTATTATATTACTACCAATCTGGATAATGGTATGCACACAATTGTGATTTTACTAGACTTTGCCAAGGCCTTCGACACTATTTCTTGTACTTTACTTTTGCCAAGCTTGAAACACTTGGGATAAGAGGAGCACAACTTCTTCTATTTTCTGAGCGATCATCATCAAAGTGTAAAAATAGGTCAGAATATACAGTGTGAGTCTTTATAATGTGCACATATCGAAATGAGGGAATCTATGCTTAATTTTATCGACGGAAAAAATGTTAAAAAAAATCTAAATATTTATTTATATTTTTTATGGATTTTTAAAAAAAATTGTTTGCTTTTGTGACCCCAGTGTATACAAAACTGTGTAACTTTTAAACTAAACGATTTATCACGATGAAACAAACTCCATAATGTTTGGAAGTAATTAGGTGTCGTCATAAAATAAAAATTATGGAAAAAAAATAGCCACATTTAAAAATAAACATTTTTGTTTGGCAAAAATCTGATTTTTTTTCATTAATTTTTACAAAAATTGTAAAATTTCTCAATAACATGCCCCCATCACCTTCTTTTTTTATAACTTTAAGTTATTCTTCATTGTATTAGGAACCTAACGGTAAAAATTGCATGTTTTTAACTCAACCCCAACATTTTTTATCAACTGTCAAAGAAAGGCCCAACGCATAGCTATTGTTTAGCAGGTAGATAAACTTTCTTTTGAATGTGCGCAGGTCGGGGAGGTAGGGCCAGCCAAAGGAACTTGAATTATGACAGATGTCAGACTGGCAGTCGCTCCGAATTATTCGCCGCTGCTACATGTGTTTCGGTACTTTCGTTCGCTGGACTTTCATAACTTTCGTTCGCTGCTACATGATGCCGCGTTTAAGTGAATTTTCCCCGGCACACATCGCCGACATACATTTTTATTATGGAGTGGGACAAGGAAGTGCCAGAGCTGCGCGCGCGGCTTACATAGCTGCGTATCCTAACAGGCAACCAGTGCCATCTGCCCGAAACTTCCAGGAAGTTCACAGAAGGTTGTCGATCACTGGACTTGGATCAAGTAGAGATCGTCGCGAGCCACCTCAAGTAATTATTGATGCGGCTACTGAACAAGCAGTATTAAGTGATTTGTTTGCTGATCCATCCATAAGTACTAGACGACTGGCTCTTCGTCACGGAATATCCCAAAAATCAGTGTGGCGTATTTTAAAGAAAGAAGGATTGCATCCTTATCACTATCAAAGGGTGCAACATCTACATGAAGACGTAGACTGGCATCCAAGGTGTGTGATGTCCACATGGATTCAAAGAAAAACCAGAGCAAACCCAAACTTTCCAAGAAAAATACTATGGATGGACGAAGCGACATTCACTAGAGACGGTATTACTAACTGTCGAAATTTACACAGATGGTGCCGCGCAGGTGAAAACCCGAAACTGAAACGGTCATCTACTTTCTAAGTAAGATTTTCGATAAATGTTTGGGCTGGTCTTATCGATAACATGTTGATTGGACCAGTCATATTGCCGAGAACGTTGACTGGTGAAAGATTTTTAAGTCTATTGAGAGATGATATGCCTCAGTTATTGGAAGATGTCCCACTGGCTGTGCGTCAAAGGATGTTTCTTCAGATGGACGGATGTCCTGCCCATTACGCTACAAATGTAAGAAGATTTTTAAACGAAAATTATCATGACAAATGGATCGGCCGGCAAGGACCTGTAAGGTGGCCTGCGCGTTCACCCGATTTGACGCCCCTTGATTATTTCCTATGGGGGACCATGAAGCAACGCGTCTACAGTACCCCCATCAACAGTGAGGCCGATTTGCGTGACCGCATAATAAACTGTGCGAATGATATTCGCAATGATCCCGAAATGATAAGGAGAGCGACACACCAAATTCTAATTCGCGCGGCTTTGTGTTTACAACAACGAGGTGGACATTTTGAGAACCTGATGCATTAAATTTTGTATTTAATAATAAATGGGTTTCAATTGAACTCTTTTGCATTAATTATCATCCCAAACAAACCACCCTTATGAGAACAATACGATTCCGCGTTCGGAGTGCCATCTTTGAAACGACCCGCGCGCATTCACAACAAAGTTAACAAAAAAAAGTTTATCTACCTGCTAAACAATGTGCGTAGCTATGCGTTGGGCCTTTCTTTGACATTTGATAAAAAATGTTGGGGTTGAGTTAAAAACATGCAATTTTTACCGTTAGGTTCCTAATACAATGAAGAATAACTTAAAGTTATAAAAAAAGAAGGTGATGGGGCATGTTATTGAGAAATTTTACAATTTTTGTAAAAGTTAATGAAAAAAAATCAGATTTTTGCCAAAAAAAAATGTTTATATTTGATTATGGCTATTTTTTTTCCATAATTTTTATTTTATGACGACACCTAATTACTTCCAAACATTATGGAGTTTGTTTCATCGTGATAAATCGTTTAGTTTAAAAGTTACACAGTTTTGTATACACTAGGGTCACAAAAGCAAACAATTTTTTTTAAAAATCCATAAAAAATATAAATAAATATTTAGATTTTTTTTAACATTTTTTCCGTCGATAAAATTAAGCATAGATTCCCTCATTTCGATATGTGCACATTATAAAGACTCACACTGTATAACTTCTGAACTTAAGAATAGTGGTTTTGGTATTCCACAAGGCAGCATTTTGGGCCCCACGTTATTTTTAATCTATATGAATGAACCGTGCAGCCTGTCGCTCCAGAAAGGTATCTTAATGACTTATGCGGATGACACCGCTCTATTATTCTTAGCTAAATCAAAAGTTGAGGTCTATGAACATGTTCAAAATGGTTTTAACATTGTCTCTAATTGGCTCCATCCATAATAATGTCCTAACATTAAATGCAGATAAAACAAAATACATTTTATTTACAATGAGAAACACTAACATACCGCTTACTAATCTAAACATTTATGCACATAATTGTAGCACGTACGCTGACACTGCATGTTCTTGCCTCACTTTATCTAAAGCTGACCATTTGAAATATCTAGGTGCCACTATTGATTCCAACCTAAACTTCCGTAAACATGATTTACTATGTACTCCAGTGCGCAAATTAATATATGTTTTTAAGAATTTATGGAACATAGCCGACTATGAATTAATTAAACAGGTTTATTTAGCTTTGTGTCAATCCATTTGTACCTATTGCATAACTTCTTGGAGTGGTGCTGCAAAAACAATTTTACTCCCCCCCCCCCTAGTCTTGTCTTGTCTTCCCCTTTTTGTCCCTCTAGAGCGCGCTCAAAGAGCTATTCTAAAGGTTGCCACCTTTCGCTCTTTTAGATTTCCAACGCAACAGCTCTACATAGCTTGTAATGTCCTAACAATACGGCAATTATTCATTCTAAGCATAAGTACTACACCAGCACTTCGTGTTGACTCAGTACCTTCCGACAAGAGAAGGAAGGACTTAGTTTGCATAAAGCCTCAAACTAAACATGCGTTTGCTTATCAATTTTATGTATTTTTAGGACCTTTTCTGTATAATAGGCTCAACAAGGTACTAAGCTTCTATAGTGTAAGCCAGGTATGGGCAACCTTTGACATGTTGAGGGCCAAACTTTAGCGTGCAAATACGTTCGCGGGCCGCGTTTAAAAGTACTTGGTGCATTTTAAAGTAGTGATAATATTTTTTGCGATAGATATTAGACATGAAATAATACGACAATGTTATTATAGTACAATTTATTAAAATAACAAAATGAAATGAAATTTTAAAAAATGGTACATTATAATTAAATCGTTAAATTTGCAATTGTTACAAACTACGAAAGTTTAATACACCGAAATCAATGAGACACTTGAGCTTGAATTTGGGAAACTAATCCATCGATATTTGGATTAATTCCACTGATACAAAGACGTAAAGCATTCTCCAAATTATCGTCAGTCAGTCTTGTACGATGTGTTGATTTATTAACTTTCATCAATGAAAAGAACTGTTCGCATTTATAAGTACTGCCAAACGCACAAATCAATCTTCTTGCGAATTTTCTAAGCTGCCGAAAATTGTCTTCTTCTAGGTATTTTTTGTAGAAATCGCACAACTCTACGTCTTCAAATTTAGATTTTAGGAGTGAGTTTTCTTGAATCTCGATCAACTCCATTTGTAAGTGTATTGGAGCATTTTGTACATTACATTTTGTAGGAGTAGCAAATAAACTGAAACAGTCTTCCATGTTTTTGAAGTCACTAAATCTGTTCGAAAATTGTTCCGACAGTAACTCGAGTTCTTCAGCATATTGAGCATAAGCAATATTTTCATACGCAGAGAGCGTGTTGAAATGGTAACCGTTACCAGACAGCATCTGTGACTCCCACAAGCGTAGTTTGATCTGAAACGCTTTCAAATGGCTGTACAAATCATTTACTAACTGTCCTTGTTTTTGAAGTTTCAAATTTAAATAATTCAAATAGCCTGTAAGATCGACCAGAAATGCTAAGTCACATATCCATTTTGGGTCACTTAATCAGTTAGTGGTTAATTTTTTATTTTTATAAAGTCTGCTATCTCATTTCTAAGCTCGTAAAACCGATTCAACATTTTTCCTTTGCTCAGCCATCTGACTTCACAATAAAATGTTACGTCGTTATATTCAGCTGATATTTCATCCAAAAACGCCTTAAACTGACGATGGTTACGCCCTCAGGATCGAATAAAGTTGATGGTTTTTACTACTACATTCATAACATTCTGGAGTCGCATTCGACTCCAGAATGTTAATGAATGTTGTTGAATGTTCTAAGTCCATTGACTTAGAACACAAGTTCTGTTGGTGGATAATGCAATGAAGGACTATCAAATCATCTTTTTGCACATTTAATTCTGTTGCTTTTTCATTCAAAATTCCGATGAAACCTTTACGTAAGCCGATCATAGAAGGTGCACCATCAGTGCATACTCCAATTAATTTTGACCATGGCAAGCCAAAACTTGTGAATACCTTTTGTACTTCAATAAAAATATTCTCTCCTGTAGTGGTTTCTTTAAGCGGCTGTAAAGCGAGCAATTCCTCAGTAACAGTGAACTCCTTATCAACACCTCGAATAAATATAAGTAGTCAGTTGAGCTGTGTCAGACAGATCGGTGCTCTCGTCTAATGCTATGGAAAATGATTCAAAACCAGCCATACGGTCAGTCAATGTTGTTTTTATATCATTAGCCATCATTTCTATACGTCGAACAACAGTTCGTCTTGACAAACTAATTTTTTCAAATTCATTTTTCTTTTCAGGACACAAAATAATGCAAACTTCTAACATACACTCCTTGATAAATTCTCCTTCAGCAAATGGTTTTAATGCTTTTGCCAATTTTGAGCTAACTATAAAACTAGCTTTCACAACATTATCAAGTTGTGTTCTTTGTTTATGAAACATTTGTTGCTGTTTTTCCAAATTTGCGGTAAGCTTCTGGATTTGGTCTGTTCTTAATTGTCCTGTCAGTGAGTGCAGCGTAGCATGCTTAATTGAGTAATGCTCTATGTGTGTATTGAATTCTTTCATTACTGAAATGGATTCATTACACAGCAAACAAATAAGCTTACCATTGTGCAAGATAAAAAAGAATTCTTCAGTTCATTTTTCTTGAAGCTGGCGACCCTCTGTATCTACTTTTCACTTTTTTTTTTGTTTCTTTCCACCAGACATCATTTTTGTTTACTTTTCGTTCAATAAACTTAATAACAAACTATAGTTAGTAACCACTCAAGATGCACACAAAGTCACAAAGCAAGTTAACGGCTCGAGCAGTTCGCTAGGATATCGCTTGTCCAAGTTATCATCTCGGTAGCTCAAATAGAACTGAACTAACGTTTTTTTTTTTTTTTCCTAACAATGGCATCTCGTAGTTGGCCAAGAATGGCCGTGACTACTTAACCGGTCAATCCTGTGGCTGCCTTAAGCTAACTCAAAGCCTCCAGCCAGGGTCGTGTTACTTACAATACTAAGTGACTGCGCGCTAAGGGCACCCCCTGTGGGGTACGAACCTCGGCTTAGGGCGTCACTGGGGGGACAGCTAGTTGGGACAGGCTGGATCAAACTTGGGTGATTATTATTAACAGGGGAATTTAAAGCTACAGGCTCAGCTTCGGCGCGGGCTGGCGCTTCTTCGAGCAAGGGACGGGGGGAATTATTAACTCGGGGTTTTCGCGCTGGACCTCGGCGGCGGGGTCGGAATGTCGGTTTTTTGTGTTTGTGTATTGTACTAGAAGCCCTATTGCTTTCCTGGAGGAGAGTAATAGGGTCGTCTGGGACTAATAGTGTGTGCCTCGGACGGCGGACTTTACTTATGTTGGAGGGGGTATATTTAGCGGCCTCGACAACTAGGGGGTTGCGATGTTTGGCGGCGGTATCAAAGAAACGCTTGGAGTTACGTTTCATGAACTGGAGGATGGTGGGGATTTTGAGATCGAGATGGAGGATCTCGTTCCGGACATAGAAAGGGGATCCCGTGATCATTCGGAGGGCACGGTTCTGGAGGGTCTGCATCCTATGGATGTGGTGGGGTTTTGCGTGAGCAAAGACTGCACAGGCGTACGTCATAATAGGGCGTATGCACGCCGTGTAAATGCGCAACTTGCACTTTAGTGACAACTTGCTTTTTGCATTCATTATCGAGTGGAGTCTACCGAGAGCGAAAGCGGCGCGCGAACGAACCTGCTTTATGTGCTCTGCGAAGGTGAGGTGCTCATCGAGAATCACACCTAGGTATTTGGCTCGCTTCTCCCAAGGGATAGGCTTACCGAACATGGTGAGTGGTCGGGGGGGGGGGGGGGGGGGGCTTAAGGCGCGGTTTGGAGTAAAGAACCGCTTGGCTTTTGTCAGGATTCACTTCGATTCTCCACTTCCTGAACCAGTCGCCAAGTTTGTTGACTGCTCTTTGGAGAGTGAGAGAGATCGGGGCAAGTTTAAAGCCTGAGCAGTAAATGGCCGTGTCGTCTGCGAACAGAGCCAACTGTGCCTTTTTGCTCCTGGGTATGTCGCTGGTGAACAGCGTGAAGATGAGGGGGCAAGCACAGAGCCCTGGGGGACGCCTGCGCGGATAGGGTGGGGGGAGGATAGTGCTCCTTCGATGCGATAGCGGAAGGTGCGGTTCGACAAGGAGTCTCGTAAGATGAGTACGAGACGGTCCGGCACACCGAGTTGGTAGAGCTTATATAATAAGCCGTTGTGCCAGACTTTGTCGAACGCTTTCGCTATGTCGAAGTATATAACACCCGTCATCATGCCACGCTGGAAGCCAGCGTTTATGTGTTCGATGATGCGGTGGGCCTGATGCACACAAGAGTGCTGGGTTCGAAAACCAAACTGTTCGTTTGGGATGAGGCCTTTTGTTTCGGCATAGTCTCTGAGACGCTTATAAATAAGTTTCTCATAGACTTTGCCGAGGACATTGAGCAGACTGATGGGGCGGTAGCTCGAGGGCTCAGATTTGGGCATTCTAGGCTTGGGGATGCCGATGACAGTGGCCTTTTTCCATGCATCTGGGAAGATGTTATTGCTCATGGCACCATTGAAGATGGTGGTCAGTAGCATTATAAGGTGGGCAGGGAATAGTTGTATTACCCTGTTTGTGATACCGTCTGAGCCGGGAGCTTTGCGGGGCTTTAAACCCTTGATGATATCGTGCACTTCGTCTGGAGTGACGGGGGGCAGAGGATAGTCAGGGTTTTCAACGGGGGGAAGGGAGGCTCTACGTTCGACTTCAGCGTCAACTTTTGACAAGTGAGCTTGGTCTACTGGTTGGGAGCTGGGAGAGCATTGGGCCTCAAGGCTATCGGCCAGGCATTCAGCCTTGTCGGCATCGTCGAAAGCGATAGTCTTGTCAGGGCGGAGTAGGGGGGGCAAGGAGATTACTTCCTTGGACTTTAGTTTTCTTTGGAGTTCCCAGAAGGCCTGATGAGTGGGCTCTAGGTCGCTTAGCATCCTGTCCCAGCCAGCGGTACGCAGCTCCGCTAGGCGTGTCTTTACAGCTCGCTGTAAATGGCGCATATGGGCTTTGTTCGCAAGGCAGGGGAAGTTGCTGTATGCACGGACAGCCGCGTTCTTCTCGCGCAACAGTTCACGCACATCGTCCGGCAATCTCCAGCGACGGTCATCGTCCGCTGGAGTTACCTTTGAACAGTCGTTCAGGACTGATTGTACGTGCTCAGTGAGCGAGTCGATCGCGGCCGTCGTGTCCGCGACAGAGTCGAACTGATCAGGGATGGAGTCCAAGTGGTGGGAAGAAGTGGATTTCAGGCTTTTGCTTACTTTCCTCCAATCTGTGACTATTTTGGTGAGAGGGGGTTGAGTGGGGTCATGGAGACCGACACGGGGGGCCAGTTTCATGACCACTGGTCGGTGGTCAGAGGAGAGCTCTTGTACCGCCTCTATAGAATCCAACCGTAGGTTGATATTCATCAGAAGCGCTATGTCGAGGACGTCGGCGGTATGGTTGGGGTTTTGGGGATAATGGGTTGGAGTCATCGGGACGATGACATCGAAATTTAGTATGGGGCAGAGTCCGAACAGTTGTCTTCCTCTGGCTGAGGTGGTGTTGCTGTTCCAGGCAGGGTGTTTGGCGTTGAGGTCGCCCGCTATGATAACGGAATCACTCAGGCCGAAGAGGGCAGAGAGGTCGTCAGAAATCGACTGGGGATTTTCTGGCGAGGTTTGGGGGGGAACATAGGCCGATACTAGGGTGATCGGTTGGTGGCCTGACATGCCTAGCCGGCATACAGACACTTCTAATTTGGATAAGGGGGGAGGGTCCATAGGGATGCAGTGAAGAACCTTTCTATAATATATGAGGGTGCCGCCCTTGTGACACCGAGACCTGTCGTTGCGAACTATGCAGTAGTTAGCAATTGACGGGTTACGGTAGTTGGGCTTGAGGAAGGATTCCTGTATAAGGAGAATATCAATTTGATGATCACGGAGGAACTCGGCAATCTCATCGCGTTGTCCGCGAATGCCGTTGGCATTGAAGTAGCCTAATTTAAGGGATCGGGGCTTAGTTCTCCCTTTGGCTTCTTTATCCATAGTGGGGATTGGGAAGGTTGGCGAAGGAGGATAAGGCTTGCGTGATCTCGGGATACGCGTTATATATCTCCAGAATCTGGAGAAGGTTGCCGGCATTTCTGGCAGCAACTAATTCGTTTGCCATTTTCCTGGCGCGTGGGGTGAGGAAGGCCGTGAAGGTGCCCGAAATAATGTTGAAGGGGTCAAGGGGGTTTGGGCCAACCGTAGTCGGTGAGTGGGGGGGTGCAGTACCGGCTGCAGGGGCGGTTTTAGGCGCTTGCACCGGTCTCGGGGGGAGGGCGGGGGCGGGCGCGGCGGCGCGTTTGCGGGGGTTCATCAGCGCTGGGATGGATGGAGGTGGGGGGCTGGTTTTGGCCAGGGCCGGGAAAGCCCTTTGGTGGTTAAGAGCCGTCCAGGGGCTAGGCCTTTGAGGGCTTAGCCGTTCTGGCATTTGGGTCGAAGGGGCTGAACTAACGTTCGGGCCATCCACCCACTTATATAGGCAAAATGAAGGAATAATCTGGAATAAACTAGTTTAGAATAATTGAGAAGCAATAAATCTTTTGATGTGTCGCCCGTGAGGCGGTAAACCTCAAAGAATTTGATCGAGCAAGCCGAGTGGGCGGCTAACATCAAAGGATTTGATGTTTGCCGCCTCACTGTCACTCCCGTGAGTATAAGTACCTAATGTAATATTTTTTTAATTGGGTTTTTTCAAAATGTCTCGCGGGCCGGTTGTTGCCTATATATGGTGTAAACTATAAAAAATGTAGTACAATGTTATCAGAATATTAAGCGATACTCAATTACACAGACAGAGAAAAACTTCTAGAAATTTTGTCATGATGATAATTTATTCGCTCGTAAGTATCTACTTTTGTATACATAGGCTAGTTTTAGGTATTAATGTAACTATGCTTTTTCTCAAAGTTGTTACTATATTATTTTTAGATCAGTTTTATTTAAAATTTTTAATGTCCCAATATAATTGAAAAGTAAAGTGATGACCGGAAACACAGGTTTGAATAAACCTAGTTCGGGCGGGTTGCTACCTAACATTCTAATTGCGAGCCATCATTACTTGCACCTGTAATACAAATCTTATAGCTTTAGTTTATTATTCGGTACTATTATTGTACAGGAAATTTACTACAGTTGGCTAAATGTACACTTTTTGTAAACGTTTGTAGTTTTGGCCTCAGCAGCCAAAATGTAAAGAGAGTCAGGACTGGTGACGCGGGAGCAAGCGACGTTCAGTTGTCCGTGTGAGAAGCAGCTCGTCCTGAGGTCGACATCCGCAGCCTTCCGTAGCAATTTCCCATTTCTTGCGAAGTTTTTCATTTTTAGAGAATTAATTAAATGCCTGCGTTCCTGCTAACCTTTTATAAAGCTCTTCTTAATACAATTTGCTGTAAACTGTAGAAGAATACGAACTTAAAGCAATATTGCTCATCCCCCATAGCAAATAGCGTGATAATTTATAGCCTATAGACTGACCAGACTTATGGGAATATCTACACAAAAGGAGATGGAAAATGGTGGGCCCAAATGTAATAAGTTGAAATATGATCTAAAAAAATAGTCATATTTTTTATCTTAGAATATCAAAAATCAGCTCAATTCTCAATCTGGAAGCGGAGAATTAAGAGAAATATAGTTATAAGTAATCGATTAAAAAATTATAAAAAGAAAATCTTCGCACTAGATAATTAACTCAAGTAATTAAATGCACTAAATATACTTCTATACAATATAGTGCATTTACTTACGTGCCATATTAATAAATTAAATATCAATTAATTACTGAAAAACCAATATAATGAATCGATTTCATATCGATTAAAATCAGTCTTATAATTTTTTTGTCTGTCTCTGGCATGACAGCTGTGAGTCAGCTCAACATTGACAGTAGACAGTTGCCGACTGCTCTTGCTTGTTCACTCGTTTCGTGTTTTCCGATGCGTTTTGATTGCTTTTCAGATTATTTAATTTTTAACGATCACTGCGTTGTTTTTCACGGATTCTGACCCTGCCTACCTTGTACGACCCTTGCTTTCACACTGTACACCGAAGATCGCTCACACGTTTGACTTGGAATTGTTATTTTGGATTTTACCACCGCCTTGTGGATTGGATATTGTTGAAACTATGGATCGCTCTGTGAATTGAGAGATAATAACTAGTCACTGCAATACACTAGGCCGACGACCCTTAGATGCAATTGTTTTTAAGAACATCTTTTGCACTTCAGGAATAAGTTTTTAGTTAAAGGTTGTGACATAGCCTTACTTTTACTAAACCTCTAATAACTCGGCTCTCAGATTGTCAAAACTAACAGAATTTTCAGCGAGGGACTGATAAGTTTAAATCTATTAATTCACATCAATTTCATCTCGTTACATTCAGGCCCAAGATTGTATGTAATCGTTTCCGTCTCCTTTGAACAAAATCTATCCGGATCTCGTGGCAATTACTTTTTTTCAAAAAAATTAAATATAGGTACAGTTTTGACTTCGCTACGATTTTATTATATTATCGTATATTATGTAATAGATCAAACGCTGATGACAGTTCAATCTCACTGTTTTTGGAAAAAAAAGCGAAAAACTCTCTGAGGCATACGGGGGCCGGTGTAAAATAGTCACACGAGATATTTCAGCTTCATCAGATGATGGCAACGCGACTGCGATGCACCAGAGTCATCGCAGACGTGTCACTATCATTGCAGATGTCTATAGACTGCGATGATCACGTACCATCAGACGGACAGTCGGCTTTTTTTGTCAAAAGATCCTGAAGTAGTCCACAGATGATTTTGCGTCTTGTATGAACAGTGACTGTTATCCCTTCATCCCGTCCCGAATCACATGTGGGGTGAGGGGTGAAACTTACAGTGCATTTTACTATGTGTATCTGCATTACTCCTTTTGTAACCACCAGCGTGAGTGAACAGTTATGTCCTAAGAATACACCATTCAGAATTTCACACCATTCATAAGGACGTGAAAATGCAACAAATACATACATAACATTTGTCACAAGGAAATTTCCGGACAGCAAACAAAACCTTATTTACACAGATGTTAAACTATTTATATAAGTGTTTAGTACTATTACGATTTATTTGCAGCTAGTTATTTAGTTTAGTTATGTGACAGACAGGCGGGAGAAAGTGTCCTTAGAGATTAAGTGGACTATTCAGTTGAAAATAGGTACCTAGGTGCTTGTGGGCACAGTATCAACAATGTTGCAATGTAAGCTAGCTTGAGTGAAGATTTACTAGTGCTTATAGGATTTTATTGTGCTGAGGATTGCGATCTGTAGCATAAGTCAGCGTGATAATTGCTTTAGTATGTTAACGTTTACTGCTCGGGATGATCCTCGTTGCTTTGGAAGAGACATGAGAGATAATTGTCATAAAACCACGTTGAGGGGAAAGATTTCATTAATTGCATATTATATATGTACCTAAGAGCAGTGGTGGCCCAGTGGAAACGGCCCGACTTAAGAGTTGTAGGTCGTGGGTTCGAACCCAGACAGGCGCTCTACTTTGTGTAAATAATTTTATCACCACTGCTCTCAAAACGGTGAAGGAAAACATCATGAGGAAACGGGCATGTCCTAGAACCAAAAATTCGAAGACATGTGACATCCACCAATCCGCACCGGGCCCGCGTGGTGGATTAGAGGCCTGTGTGCCAGCAGTGGAAACATTATAGGCTGATTATGCTAATATACCTTTTGAAATATATATGTGCATATTCAGCTGCATCCGGTTAGACTGGAAGCCGACCCCAAAGTAGTTGGGAAAAGGCTGGGGAGATTGATTATATATAACTACCTATTGACGTGTTTTTATAGAAAACATAGGTGTAAAATTAAATTAGGAGCAACATCCAAAATGTTGATATGCACCCATGATGAAAGGAACTTCAAACCAGAATACAGAACCTAAAGATGCTGAGGAGGTTTAAGTATGCTGGCCTTAGATCTTTCCTGGCCCAACAAGGAGTTATACTGTCACTAAAACTATGCACAGAACTGGTCACATAACAGTGGGTTTAGTAGGTTTGTATGTTCCTCTTGTAGCCATTCTAATATTGGAGTAGACTGGTTGGCCGTCAGCTTAGAGACACCACATCCGGGTATCTTTTAATAGATAAAAGAAACCTAAAATAATTAAACAACAGCTATCTGAAACACCACTTTTATTTGAAAGTGGGGAATTCATTTCTCTTACAGTTCCCACTTTTCTTATAGGCAGATACTTAGTAGAATTAAGAGGTAAAGGTGCCGATTCTTTTGTACACCGAACTAAACTAACTAAACTATCACTAAAATTCCTTACTTTTGCCTATGAGAATCTTAAAGCTATTCTGCAAAAAATATCTCTAAAAAAAATAATTTTGACAGAACTAAAATCGAATTTGACAATCGCGCGACTCCACGTGGTACTTGTTTGCCTTACTCCGTGATTTTTTTAGAGCCGGAGGCGCGCAGTGAGGGGTAGCCTCGACGTGTTTTATATGGAATTTTTCACTTTTTGTATGGAAAATATGAAAAATTATTACCTACATGTTGAGTTTTAGGGGTTTATGAGTCTTATGAAGGGGGTCGAAATTTACATTATTTTTGCGGTAGGACACACCGTTTTCGAGATATAAGCAAAAAAAAAGCCACAGTACTGTTTTTGCACCTGAAGTCGAGGTTTTGGTGTGAATTTTAGTTCACGCCAACAAATTTTTTTCTACACCTTTTTAATCGCGGTTAAAGATAGTCAGATTTAGTAAGACATACTAAATTTTAGGTGAAAAACGTCAAATTCAGAATAGCAAAATTACCATTTTCACTGAACTAATTAAACTCAGTGCCATCCTAGTGCTGTCAAACTAAAATATAGTTAAGTTGTGTCACTTTAGTCAATTTCAGAATGGGAAATCGTCGTTTGACAGGAATAAACTAAATTTTGGTGGTTTTTAGTCTAGTTTAGACGCATTTGTGACAAGAGAATCGGCACCATTATGACCATTTAATTTTAAAGAATGACAAAGCAAAAGCTTCTTCATGTGAATCACAAAATAATGGTACCTATCTACGAGTATTCTCTTACGCACGGATTAGCGCGTAAGTTGCGTGAGACGGTGAAAGCGTATGACTCACAGGATTTATCCAACTAATCACAATCAGTATTCACGACGTTATCTCTGTTCTATTTAACGTCGGATCTCACCACGGATTTCTTTTATCTGCTAATAAAACTTTACTGTAAATGGTATTAACTGATTTCGCTTTTATTCGGATCGCAGACGGTTCGATGCGGCTAGAATTATAAATGTCATCTTTGTAATACTCCCGCTAAGGCGCGTTTCCATGGTGGCATCTGCTCTGTTATTATGAGAATTCGTTCGTACTTACCCCTCCCTGGGCTTTGACTAACCTTTATTTTCTCCACCACATAACTCTAAATTAGAAATAAACATAGTTTTATAACCTGTATTCTTGTACACAGTATATTGCTAAGATATACGTAGACAAATCGAAGTCAGCCTAGAAAAGGGGGCACACTGTTGAGTTTACGGAAAATAGGCGCCGATGGTTTTCTTTAAAAGGATTTTCACAGCGTGGATGATCAACTCTCTCGTCCTCGTCCCCCAGAGAGAAATATTTACCCCCCCTTGAGCGAAAACCTAGATCCGCGCCTGCGTACTTATGGCCATAGGTAGCGCGACTTGGCTGCGCCGTCATGGCATCCCAGTGAGCATGGCACACCTATTTACTGCCTAGCCCTAGTTGGTCTAGTGGTCATAAGGGTGATTGCTGAGCTTGGAGTGGTGGGTTCGATCCTCAGGTCGAGCAAAATGATACTTGGTTTTCACACGGCGTAAATACTTCCGCTGTTTTTCCATTAGGAATTTCTCAGCAGCAGCTCAGAGTCCGGATTTGCGTCCGGTTAAGGGCAATCGAGGTGATACGGCAGAGAACCAAAGTTGTCGACATAGCTCATAGAATAAGCAAGCTGATGTGGCAATGGTCCGAACATAATATAGCCGTAGAACCGATGACCGTTGGGGTAGACATATTCTTGAGTGGAGACGGCAAATCGGCAAACGTAAGGTAGGACGCCCTCAGGCTAGGTGGAGCGACGATCTTCGCAGGGTGGCTGGTAGCAGCTGGATGAGAGTTGCCGAGAATGGAGTTGACTGGCGTGTAATTGGAGAAACCTATGTCCAGAAGTGGACTGCTGTAGGCTGATGATGAAAGGCAATAGGCACGCCCCTTTTACGGAACTCGAGACTGATGGGCGACTTGACTGATGTGTTGTATAGAGCTCTCCGAATGATCCCTGAGGGAGTCGAAAAAACTATACCGGAGATGAACACCAACGTCCACTTTTCTTGTAGTTCATCAAACTTGTTGAATGTCCATGACGCTATGGGGTTTCCAACTCAAAGTACAGCTTAATCGTTTGCCAAGCTGGACCAGGATTAATAGTCGTTAGCTTATGTATTTTATACTCATCTGCATGCATAACTATCGATCCAGAACTTATTTTGGATCGATAGTCGTTGGCTTACCTAGACATCCCCGAACTCGCTTCGTTGGTCTAGCGCTACTGTTGAGCATGAGGTCCTGGGTACGATTCCCAGGTCCCCTATTGCATGGGACTTAAGCATAACTGGCGCAATTTGCGTGTACTATGGCTCCACCTCACACCTCTACCTAACTCTTCGGTTATTAGGTACAGGCGTGATATTTTGTTTATGTTATCCCTAAACTCTTATCGTACGAAATTTTGGACACACACACACCACACGCAATACAGAACGAGATTGTATTGCGCAAGCGGCGCGTGGGAACTGCGCACGCGCTCCTACTCTCCTCTGTATGCAAAAACTAGACGATCGGAACACACTTCCGTATCATTATGTTTACACAGGTGGGCTAGTTATTTAGGTTTTATTAGGTAATACAGACAAATATATAAGGTTTTGCTTGTTTGCCTTCGAAATGAGTCTGAAATATCTTCAATTGCTGCCTAAGAAGGAGATTATGCTCGAGATTAGTCGTGATTATCACCGTAACTGGCTAGTGGATGATTGCTAACTTGCATTAACTAAAATGGCATAGGTAGGTATTTGTCAGACTAGGCTAGCCTCAAAGGAAGTTAGATTATTAGTGATCCCATTTTCGGCTCATGAGAATAACGGCATTATTTTATCTGGCTATGGATCATCAATAAAATGAGGAGAATAATTGACTGCCTCGTTGGTCTAGTGGTCGCAAGCGCTAAGGCTGAGCATGAGGTCCTAAGTTCGATTCCCAGGTCGGGCAGTGTTATTGGGTTTTTCTATCTGGAATTTTTCAGTAGCAGCCCGAAGTCTGGATTTATGCCCGGTTGATGGCAATAGGCTCGCCCCCTATTACATGGGACTTAAATATAACTGGCGAAATGTGGGTGTACTATAGATACACCTCTAGCCAACCCTTCGCAGAAATAAGGCGTGATGTTCTGTAAAATGAGGAGATTCAAGTATCGCTTAATCAGACTAAAGCTTTTCTATTGAATAATGGACACTAAATAGTGAACTCGAAAAATACAAAATGGATAGCAGCCCCTTTAACCCAAGGGAACCAGCGCACCCCTCTACCTCACCGTCGAAAACAACGACGCAAAACCCAGCCCTTGAGTCGGTCACGGTTAATGTTGTTACAACGCCCGAGATTCAAAAATGGATGTCAGCCATCCAACAGCACTTAAATGAAGTTTGCTCTATAGCCGCGGAAGGCAAACTCAACTCGGAGCAGAAATTGAAAATTTCTACTCTACGCCGTAAAGTAGGATCTGGAACCTCACAAATGGCAGTCCTATATCAGTCGCTCAAGCAAAAAGCCATTAATGCGTATAACGCGGTTGATGCCCTTCAAGAAAAACGCGACTTGACGGAACATATTTCGGAGCTCAAGCAGACGATTAAGGACTCTGGTTCTGCGGGAAATGTTTCGTTTGCCGATAGGTATGGTAAAGAAGGGAGCAAATGAATTCATTCGTCCGAACAATTTAAGCTCTGTAGCTATTTATCCCAACGATAAATTAAAGTCGAATGGCGAAACAAAAGACCTCGTGCAAAAAATCATACGCTCTGATCAAATGAAGGTACGTGGTGTTCGCAAGTTCAAAAACCAGCCAAGTGCGTGTCGAACTACGCACAGTGAAGGCTTCCGCAGATGGGATGAATTTATCCCAAGAACAAACTCAACATTGTAGTTGAAAAACATGTTCTCTCATACATTCTAACTGCAAATGTAAGTTGGTCGACTATTACTCGTAAACTTGCAAATCCTACTAAGCTGTGATAGTTTTCCTTTTAACTTCGTTGTATATGCTACTACATATTTCAGAAACGGATCCCTTAATCGAAAAATTGTTTTCACAAGCTCGCAATATTTTTGAAACACCTAGCGAACAACAACTCACACCATGGGGTAGACGAGAAAAAAAAACATCCCCACTTTACGTGTACAGGAGGACCCTCAAAATTTTTTTTTTATGATTTTATTTTACCACTTTATCGGCGTGATTAATGTAGGTAAATCCATGCCAAATTATAGCTTTCTACTACTAAAAGTCTCTGAGCTAAGCTGCGGACGGACGGACGGACATGGCGAAACTATAATGGTTCCTTATTGACTACGGAACCCTAAAAATGGAGGCGTTATTATTAGTACCGAGACGAAACATGACGCTGATAAACTCAAGCCCGCACTCCAGCTCTCTACATCCGGACTAACCGCTGATGAACCCAACAAGGTCTGCGACCTTGGATCGTGGTTGTAGGTGTGCCGACTACTTTTGCTGAAACTGAAGTCTTCAGGTGCATTTACGAACAGAATGTAGCTGACACAGTTCCAGTAAAGCTTAAAGAGTCCTTTTTGAGCTTGGTTAAATTAAGCTAAACATCCGGGAAGAAAGATGCGTCGACCTGTAACTCCGTCATTGAAGTTACAGTCAATATACGTACAGCCCTATTTTCCCAATCATAGATCTTTATAAATTGAACATCCTGCCCTGTCAGGGACTTCACCCTGGTTACCAGATGCTACAAATGCCAACAGTATGGTCATGCAGCCAAAACACGCAGAGAGCTAAAATCTACATGTGGTCACTGCGGTGAACAAGGAGACTCGATGTCAGAATTTGCGAAGAAAGCACCAAAATGTGCAACTTGCTCACGCTTTAAAAAGCCCAACACCCACAAAACAGATGCTGAGTGCCCTGCTAGGAAAATAGCGGAACACAGGTGCATCAACTCTATCGACTATGAGGGCGCCTAGAGCGTCATACTCAAGGCCAGACTTCCGTGTTTAATGTCTGCTGCTGACTCCACAAAACACTGCACTGGATTATATTTACAAACCCTCGATTTTGTTGATGTCTAACATTACACACACACATTGACATTGACATTAGTCGCACGCAGCAAAAATCTAATATAGGTACAAATAACCTCGAACGTGATTTAATTTTGTGCAACATTGAATTTAACCCACTAACCAATTATGCTAACGCATATAATATGTGTTGTAACTAGGTTAAAAAGTGCAAGAAACTATTTTTCGCAAACTAAATAAGAAATTACGATTTGATGACTTTTTGTTATTTTTATCTTTAAGGTAAATGTATTTAAGTAAACTAGGTACTTATAACATTATGAATTAATTGAATTTTGTTCGTATTTCAAGACTTCATGTAAGTATTGTTAGGAATTTTATTGTCGTACAATGAAACAGCCAAAATGGTCTCCGACACACGACACCCTTTGCACGACAACATCCTTGTGCCACAAAGGCTGAAAAGCCGAAACAGTTTTTTAAAGTGTGTCATTCCACTCACTAGCGAACGATCAAAAGAAAGGCGACGCTGTGGCGAGACAGTGCTTCCTTACCCAAACCATTTGTTCCACCTGCTGAAGATCTCCCGCCTGGACATGAAGTTGTCTTGGGTAACCTGGAAGTCTTTAAACAGACTCCAGACCCAGGTTGGCTGAAGCAGGAAAAACCTGTTCAGGAGATGGTGGTGGTGATGGGGTTGGAGGTGGTGGAGATTCATTGACGACTCCGCCTAGGAGTGTAAATGTGGTGCTGTTCCACAAACGATGGGACACTTAATATCATGTCCTGCGTGTCCTGTCAGCTGCACGCTACAGGAACTGATGGACGCTAGTGATGGCGCCAAACTCGTAGCCGAATTCTGGGCGGAGTCTATTTAGATTGCCATCGCCACGCTAAGAAGAAGACCATAATGTATGAGCTCATGCCACCTGTGATACAGGTTTATTCTAAGTACAGGCATCTAACAGTATAATACCTTTGTAAATTATTTCTAAGATTTTATGTTAATATTTTACCAATTATACTGGATAATTATTTATTATTGTTATTATTTTGATGATTTCTCTCGGGACCCTGGGATCCCGGACCTTTGGAAGGCATACGAGGAGCCGAAGCCAACTCGCAGAGGCCCGCTAGATGCTTTCAATGAAAATGATGCACCAACCGATGATTATCCCTGTACGCACTATGCACCCAAGGACAACCCTCGGTTGGTGTAGGACTATTGCAGGATATGGGAACAAAGATATTGGACTATAGATTGGGGGGGCTGAAGTGGACTGGTTATCTAGAACTATGGAAATATTATGGCCCTTGCTTGATCAATGTTTTATATAAAACGAGCTTTTGCCCGCGGCTTCGCCCGCGTGGATGTCGGAAAATATCCCACGAGAACGTACTACCGGGATTAAAAGTGCCCTATGTTCCGTGATACTCTATTGGTTTACGCGGCGTACGCCAGAAAGCTCCCAGTTGGCATGATTTTTGCCGACATCTTCAACAATCATCAATCGTACCTATCATCATATTTCAGCCAATTTATACAAAACATTAATGTTTTTTTTTTACACCAAAGTCGGTGTCTTTGGTTTATTATTTTCGTTTTTTGCCACCGACTTCCGAAATTAAAGTTATTTTTCACTTTGTAGTGTTTTTTTTTGGAAGTCGGTTGTTTTTTTTTTATAAATAAGTTTTCATTTTCCACCTTTTAGTTGTGGTGCCTGCCCCACCCAAATTCGTATACTACTACTTGCTAAGTATTTATAACAGTGACAAGAAGTTATTATAACATCATCAACATACACTAAATTGAAAAAAAAATACTTAGGTATTATTAAAGCAAACTCAAAAACCACTCATAGAATTTGACCAAATTTATATGCGACCACCTCCGGAGTATACCCTTTCAAATAAAAACTTTGTAAAAGGCAAATATATGTCGCAGTAAGTTGTGTCAGAAGTTTGAAAGGCGTGGTTTTATCAGGTTTGGACGCCGTCGCCAACAAATTATTTAATCAACCACACGACGACAGATCGTTGACGAAATCTGTCTTCTGACAATCAAGGCCACACAAAACATATGACTCAAGTAGCGCAATTTGAAGCTTAGTACCATTAAAATCATTTATAGCTAGAATGTTTCTCATGACAATTCCAATAAGCCCAAACGCGGCTAGGATACATTGTTTGATTACGGAGTTCACGAGTAAAGGGGGGAGGTATGGTCAATTTTCACAAAATATACTTGAAACACTCAAGTAAGCCCTTTCATTTGAGACGTCACCCGGTACAGTTTGCTAAACTTATTTTTAAATTTTCATATTGGCCCCCATATTTAAAAATCATTTATAACACGTCCGTGTTTGGGTCACAGAAATTGATATGTGTACCAAACTTCAACTTCATCGGTCCATTAATTTCGGAGCAAATTGGCCGAGACAGACGGACAGACAGACAGACACACGAGTAATCCTTCATGGGTTCCGTTTTTTCCTTTCGAGGTACGGAACCTTAAAAAATAGGTACAGTTTCAGTTTAGTTAGTTTCTAGGCAAAGAATGGTATGCCTGAAACGGTAGGTTTTCCACGCTATAATCCAATGAGCCACGCACGTCGCACAGGATGTGGTCGCTCTGACAATAAAGCCAGGCCTTCAGGAAAAGAAGGAAGCCGGCGATGAATTGAAACGAATGTCAACACAAATTGACCTTTCTTGGCGATTAGCTCTGGTTAGGTATTTGTTTTCATGGTTGTCTATTCATTTCTGTTTTACATGACCGTCACGTTTGTGATCCTTCGTGTTTTACCATGACTGTCTTGGATTCACTGGGTTTGGGTTGGCTTCATACCGGAAAAAAAAATGCAAGACTAAGTGTAAAACAGTGTCGATAGAACGTAATTAATGAGATACCTGTAATATCGGCTTTAATTGTTGAGTTTTTTCAAGTCACGATGGTGCTTGCTTCAGGATGAAAGTAGGAAATTAAAATCAAGCTGACACCTTTAGGATTCCATTTATTTTACCTTCACATATCCAATAAATAATTTTTATCATAAAACACACCTAGACCTACATACAGACGCTATAATAATGTTAGGTACGCATATTGTGTCGTGTTAAAAACACCCCTACTTTTACTTCATAGTTAGTATAACAACTATATTAGTTATAGAATTGACTAACTGACACGAAGAAATGGTAGAGTTATTTTAAGTACGCAGTGCAATTAAATAAACTTTATTTATTCCACTTTCACATAAAACTTCATTCAGTTAGATGATCAATAGTTTTGTAATCGCAAGGGGTGTTTACAACACGTAAAATATTAATTAACAATTAGGGATTCAAGATCTTTATTTTTGTGACAAATTTTACATTTCTAACGGAGAAGTGCTGGTAAGACATCATTTGGTAGGTGTGGCAGATCTAACGATATAACAAGTCGTCCATAATTATTAAAATATTAGACAGAGAAAAAAATGCATTGAAATCTGCCCATCCGTTTGGGAGCTTTAAAGCCGGAGACAGACACACGACGGGTTTTTTTCTGCTAATCTCGTATCACGAAAATATCAGAAGGTACAGAGATGCTACATTCCTTGTTATGAAATTTAAAGCAATTAAAATAATGTATGGATAAGTTATTGTATCATTAGCTCATTAAACATAATTATCACATACGCTAGACATTTAGCACGATGCATATTCACAGCTATCTTAACGATTAACATCAATACTTTTAATACTATTATAAATAGTAACGTGTCACTGTGGTGTATGAGTGAAATGTACGGACATTTGCTAACATGATTTAGAATTATACCTAATTATGAGTATTGTAAAATAAATGTACTTAAGGAAAATTAAAAAAACCCGAAAGCTTAGTTAAATTAAAGCAAAGTTGCATTGATTTCATAGTAATTCTGTAAAGTTTAAATAACTCTGCATTTCTACTATCTGATGGAATGAGTGTTCAAAGAAATTAATATTGACTTATAATTATTTTCTTGAATTATTTTACTATTTATTGTAACACTGTTTTAATTTGCAACAAACATTTCACTCACACAACATAATATTTAAATACTCCGGGAATTATTATAACGGCAAATAATTTTACATCTAAATAATTTCACTATCATAAAACGAACAGAGCAGTTTGTCCTATGGCAAATAAACTTAATAGCTTGTTTTTAAAACAACATATTTTAATCCATTGATTGGTCCTTACTTATTCGAGCGTTTTGGTAGGTGCTCGTCAGATTACGTACTTTTGGGAACAACAGAGTATTGTAATGGCAATATTTATTTAGCTTCAGCATGGTTTTCTATGTTCCCAGTGTAATATATTATAACTATGTACTTGGGGCGGTGTTACCGTTACATTTACTTAGGATATAATTAGGATAATTCTAGAAATTACAAGATACTGGATAAATTTTTTGATGTTTTTATTTCTTGATGCTTTGTCATAATTAATTATACTGTAGAACTTCATGATCGAACAATTTCTAGATTCATTACTAAAATACCCTCACCGTTTGAGAGCAAACAATAGGTATAACACTATGTAATATTATGAGACATGTGTATATTAAGATCGTGATACCCTACATAAAGATATACACGAACTATATTATTTATCAAATAACTTAGTAAAATCCATCGAATTCTACTACGTTACTGAATAATCCTTCTACAATTCCGTCGACATCATAATTCAGTAAATAAGTGACACTGCAGAGACTGCAGAAATACTTTCAACAAAAATATAACAACACCACCGATGTCAAAAAGAAAAAATGCCTAAAAACTAACCTAACAAATGCTAAACAACACTAAAAGCTAGCGAACGAGCATTAAATTAACAAGTAAAGCGATAAATCAACATGAGAATACCAACGTAACTTAAAATCACAATAAAAAAACATCGCCAAACTTAACAAGTTTCATCGTAACGCTGATAATTTTTTATTACAATAATTATGTTAAATAATCCTTTATTTTTCATCTTTTATTAATTATAGAATAAAATTTTTCATATTTGTTATATTTTTTTTTTAGATATAACCAATGGATTTTGAAAAGCGTGCAGACTGTAAGCAATTTTGCAGAGTTTTAAATCGCATGTTAAGTGGTATTGCAGACTTTTCTCATCGTTCTTCCCACTCATTTTATCTTCTAATTCCTTTATTTTATATTCGCTGGTAAAATATGTACCACGTTACTTATAATTTCTTCCTATTTAAGAAATTTTAACTATTTCAATTTGCCAAACACTGTCAAAAAGACGTTTTTTTGCAAAATTTATGAATAAGGCCCAAAACCTATTACTAATCAATTAAAAAACCAAGAGTAGGAATTTCAACCGATTATAATTTAATAGTAAGGATGTAAAAGAGTGGCCTAAGTAATAGTTGATTATTCTGACAATTCGTTTACGTACCAAAAAGGAAACTCTCAAAAAGTCTTTAGCACATGTAACAGTCGTTCGTTATTCAGTCTAAAGCATAAATACAAATGCATTATTCCCTGTCTAATCCAAAAAAATAACTTTAGTAAAATATACACTACTGAACTAAGTAACTAGGGAACAATTTGCGTTTACTAAGGATCTGGAATCGTATATATTTTATACGTTTTAAGAATCTTTTTCTCTTGAACCATGAGTTTATTTGTTTCTGAGGAACACTTAGTTCAGTGGTAAATATATTACAGACGTTTACAAAATAAAATGAGCTTTATTGTAATCTAATCGCAATACGGGCCTCTCAGGCCAACCTAAAGCAATCCAACTATTTCAATAAAATCAAAACTAAGACAACTAAAAACAAACTATAAACAAAATAAATAGATTCAATACAAATTGTATGAGGCATTCATTTAAACTAAACATAAAAATTCGAGGAAGAATTATATTATAAATACTTAATTGAAGTAATGTCTATCCAGACAGGTTTTATAAATCAATTCGCGTGGTTTACAACAAATAGGACATGTATATTTTTTTTAAAGATTTTTCAGTTTTTAAGAATTCGAAGATAACTATGCCCTTATTATTAGCACAAAAACCACATTTAATTTATTTTTATCCTGTGTATTTTACACGAACAAGTTTGAATGGGACAGTGGGCTGGGTTTCTTTTGTCCATTTTTTTTTAACCATATACAACATGTCCCCGAACTAACGCACAACCTCTTAAGGGGTCATTGTGCTCATCATTATGAACAACTTTTACTATGGGACCAAACCTAAAATGACGAAAAAAAATCAGCTGTTCCCTACATTTTGACGAGTTATGCGAACATGGGAAACAGCAGATTTTTTTTTCGCGGTTTCAGGTTTGGTCCCATCATCATCATCCATAGCTCGTTTTCACCCACTGCTGAGCATAGGCCTCACTTTTCTTATGCCAATCCCCACGCTTCTGTGCCAACCACATCCAGGTTCTAGCCGCGATGGTAACAATGTCGTCTGTCTCCCCATCTCGCCGCCGGACGACCGACGCTTCGTTGGCGTTTGGTCCCATAGTAAAAGTTGTTCATAGTGATGAGTACAATGACCCCTTAAGAGGTTGTGCGTTAATTCCTGGACATGTTGTATACCAATCTTATGTCTGTACTTTTTTTTTATTATTTATACCTTTCCAATCTCTCTTTCAAGCTTGATAGGTTAAATACACGCGTTAAATTGTTATAAAATGACAAATAAGAACGAACAGCTTTCGTTACATTTTTATCATTTAACACCTCTACACAAAAAATCGCAAGTTTTCTTTGCGCAGAGTGTATTGTAAATTTTTACTACTATTGTAGCCTATGTTAACACTATAAGTATTTAAATTCAATATAATTATAATATTATTATATCTCCCGAAGGATAATGCTATGTAGTTTGGGAGATTAATAAATTACTAATTTATTTCTTTAATATGGATCGAGTTTATCATTCACTTTGATATTATTTTCTTTGGTAGTTGAGAATAACGTATTGAATTCTCTCTATTAGGAGAGTAAAACATATCACATAATATAAGGTACTGGATTAAATTGGAAGTTTTAACAAATACCCTTTTAGCCAGTTCAATAGAGACGCGCAAAAATCGATTACTGAAAGTAGTATCGAGAAGTTTGATATAAAATCGATAAAGGGAATGCTCGTCTTTAGAATAATGTATATCGATTGGACGTTGTATGGAGTTGCTAAGTCAAGTCCATCACATGTTACTTGATTTCATTTGTTATGCGGGTTTATACTTTGTGAACTGACTAAAAGCCGACATTCGCACCGACGTAAACGTATCGCGGCGATTTTTTTTCACGCACTATATTTCCAACGCTCTGCTTAGCGCCGAGAGTTGAGAATCCAACAGTGTTTTTTCGACGCGCTGGAATGCACTCTGTTGGATTCTCAATGCTCGGCTCAACACAGAGAGTTGAAAATCCAGTGCGCGATAAAATCTCACCACGATATTTTTACTTAGAACATATTGAATCAGGTCTGTATATCAAAGTAAATGATAATCACGATATTAGACTAGAACAAATGTATTCCTTGCAAGGTACGCGGGATATGTTCAACCTTGGAGAACTTATATACTTCACGGAATTTACGCTGCGTTTGCGACACATCAGTATATTGTGTAACATTTCAGATGTTTTTACTAAAAAAAAAGGCACAGGTACTTATACAAAATTCTTTGCATTTCTTTTAGAAACGAAATTATTTTCTCTCTTGTTTTCTGAAAGCAAGTGTGCAGTAAAATCTCATATTATGTTCTATATTCGGTTGTTACTACCTGGACCAACTAATAAGTGTCATTCGTCACCAGATTTACTGATCTATATCTTGATTAGTCTTTCAGAGCTTATAACACGTGCAAGAAGACAATAATTTCGAAAACGCATCAGATTTCTCGGCAACGGCTAAGCAAAAGGAGTGTTACCCGCATATTTTCAACGCAAAAATAGATTATCTAAAAACGCAGCGATCCCCCGTCAAGTGTAAAGTTCCCTGTCTGCCTGCTGTGACCATCTAACATTACCTGAATTGAACTAGTGCGGCGCGTCTAAGGCACCAAGTTTAGTATATTCCGATGTTCCAGCGATTCCTTGAGAGCGTAGAACAGTTGCAACTGCTGTTCGGGTTTCAAGTTGTATACCTGTGAAGATATAGAGAAGTGTTAAAAAGTAAACATGACTGTATCGTTTACAGCGGTCAAGCACGCGGTCAATTTATTAACGCAGCGATTTTTTATCGGGCACTGGATTTTCAACGCACTGCTTAGCGCTGAGAGTTTAAAATCCAACGGTGTGTTTTTTTCATGCGCTGGAATGCACTCTGTTTGATTCTCAACGCTCGACTCAACACCGAGAGTCGAAAGTTGCGTAAAAGAATCGCCCGTGCGTACCTGCGGGGCAATTGCGTAACACGTTATCAATCGGAATCGGTTTCATTTTGACAGTTCAAGAACTTTCAATGCGTTATTTACGTGTTGAGCAGATAAATTTGAACTTATGAAGCAATGGATTAACAATTTGCTTCCAAATGATTCAGATTCCGATTGATAGTGTGTTACTGGTCTTACTGCTAAGAAAATTGCAATTCACAGCGACATTATACAGGGTGTCCCAAACCGAGTGAGCCAAAGAGACATACATTTTTAAATCTGGGCTGGAAAGTTTCGCTAAAGTTTAATAAAAAGTTAGAAAAGACAAGTAAAAATAAAATCTGAAGCGTTGCAGAGCCACACTGCACGTAAATCCTACGACTTAATATTATAAATGCTAAAGTTTGTGAGGATACGGATGGATGGATGGATGTTTGTTACTCTTTCACGCAAAAACTACTGAACGGCTTTGAATCAAATTTGGCACACAGATAGTTTATCCTGGGTTTTTATCTTTTTATTTTTGTGGGTGTATTATAGGTACACCTCTGCCTAACCCTTCGGGGAAACAAGGCGTGACGTTATGTTGTTATGACACTTTTTATCCCGATATCCTTACGGGATCGAGACTTATGCGGGTGAAACCGCGGGGCACTGCTAGTAGGAACACAATCTTGTACCTCTACTATCAAGGCATCTTCCAGCCAAAGAACTTACTACGTCGATTTCTTGAAATGATTAAATTAGCGAAATTTTCACTGCTGAGAATATCCCAACTTTAAATTTTTTAACCAGGTGGCCACCTACGCTTTACCCTATTTGCCTTTGGACCACTCGCTCTAGGACATCCTGTATATTTCTCTCAATAAGTCACCTGCAAAGCCTTTGCTTTTCCCCTTTCCTCTTTTTATGCTACCAAATTAGGCAGATGCGGCTTAATATCAGAACACGCAGCTGTTATTTGATCTCCTCAATCTCATCAGGTACTGGCGAATATTTGAAGATCAATTCCAAAATTGCTTCAGTAATGAAGTTGATGACATTTGGGACCAAAATCGTCACTTCAACATGCTCTCTGGGTCATGAATGATTTGATCATCGAAATCGTACGATGTGAGGTGACCGCCAAATATAAAACACCACGCGACCAAGGCGGTTTATACCCACATCAGTCAAAACACTTTTCTCAATTACCGATTTCGACGACTCCTTGTCCGTTTATCTCAAATCAGAACAAATAAGAGAACTACCTGTTGCAATAGTTTCTGCGGCGTGGCGGTGCGTATGAAGCTGGTGATGTACACGTTGACGAACGTGGCCATGAGGAACTGGCAGTCGAAGCGGTCCATGATGCCGCCGTGGCCGGGGATCACGTCGCCAAAGTCCTGGAATGAATGATAAGAGGTTGAGCGTCGGATTCAGAAAGTTCATTTAAATAGCTACCATAAATTTTATTAATCACGTACCGAGTTCAAAGATTTTATACCTGATTGAAGATTATAAAAATGGAGAGCTAATAAGGATTGCCCCTAGCTAAAAACGCAAGAACATCTCTCAATACAAAATCAATCTCCCCAGCCTTTTCCCAACTATGTTGGGGTCCACTTCCAGTCTAACCAGCAGCTGAATACCAGTATTTTACATGGAGCGACTGCCTATCTGACCTCCACAACCCAGTAACTGGGTAATACGATACCCCTGGGTAAGACAGGTTGTCAAGACTTTCGGGCTTCTGACGACCCGTAACGATTGTCAAAGATCCAAGAATGACAACCGGGACCAATGGCTTAACAGGGCCGAGGGGCCTCGGTATGTAACATCTCTCTACAGGGTGTTCGGCATATAGTTGAACAAACGAAAACAGCGAAGTGGTGCGGTCATGTGCTATGTACGCACGCCAAAAAACTCACACTTTTCTCCACTTTTTTTTTTAAATCAATTTGATAAAAAATAAAAAAAAAGTAACAAAATTCATCGCTTAAACGCATAAATATCCACAAAATGCAAAGAAAACTGTTTCAATTAATGGTTTTAAGCGATGAATTTTGTTATTTTTTTAATAAAATTGATTAAAAAAAAAAAACGTGGAGAAAAGTCTTTTGGCATGAGTAGGTACATATTCGTAGCACAGACCGCACCCCTTCGCTGTTTTCGTTTGTTCAACCATGCGCCGAACACCCCGTATACAGAGGTATCGTAAAATTGTGCTAGGTTAGACTACGCTACGATAAACTGCTAAGCGTTGTGATAATAGACATTTCTTGTCAGACTTGACTATGCCAGTGCTTGAAGGGCTCATTTCAGTCTAACAGCAACGTTTCTGCTATTTTGAAAATCAACCCCATTACTTCCCTGAGCCCTAGTTGAGTTCCCGAATATGACAACAGACCCATATTTTTGCTAAGGACCAAGGGAATATTCATTTGCTACAAAGTAACCAATGATAAGTATTGGTTACTTCGTAGCTAATATTATGACTGTTATAAACAAAAGAGAGGATGAATGAAAGTCGACTAACAAAAGGTATTTACACAGCAGATGTGAGTGGAAACGCCGGAAGGGGACGCCCTAGGAAGACATATAATGATCTTATTGGTGATGTTCTTCAGAAAGGTCAGGTGCGTAGTACTCGCAACCGGCGTGCGTGTATGACCAGATGTATGAATGTAAACGAGGCAAAAGGAGTATGTAAGGATCGTAGCAGGCGGCGTTCTGTAGTTTCTGCCTACCCCCATGGGAAGAAGGCGTGAGTTTATGTATGTATGTATGTAAGTATTTTACCTTGATCTTGAAGGCGCGTTTAAATCCTGAAGCGAAGAATCCTCCGAATGGTCCGATGACAGAGCTGAATGTGCTCAGACACAGTGAGTGAATCATGAAAGGGTAGATGTTCATCGTCTCCAGGCCCAACTGGGAAAATAGAAAAATGAACTTTAATGTTACAGAAAAATACTGATACTGTAAAATATTAAGTTTCCGCTTTTCTCAAGTCTAATTAAATAAAAAATGGAACAGCGAAGTTTCAAAGGCATTATTTGTCTAAAAAGAGAGTCCAAACACTAAACCACTGAATTTATACTGAAACACAAATACCTCCCCATATAGCTATCATTACATATTATTATACAGTCGCTTTGCGTGTGTGTGTGTGACCACTTTGTTCTCCTAAACTTCACAATGGTGAGGTTTCCTCCAGTCTACTTCGGAAAATTTATGTGTACAACACATTAATGCTAAACTTACATAATATGTACGTTATTAATAAATGTGCGAAGAGAGGGGAGGGTCGCTATTAAACTATAATTTTTATTTCAAAAAGTACTTACAACTTTCATAACAGGCTGTACAAACTGCGGGGGCGTGTACTCCTGGAGTCGGAACAGCAGCGATGGTTCACAGTCCATGGTCATGCGACCCAGAGAGTCCGAGTATTCGATGGGGCACACCAAGTAGGGGTATTGACACATCATGTATGACATCTGCGGGAGAAAATAATGGGTTTATGGGTTCATCTATTTGGCAACAGTTCGTGAAACACAAAACACAAATAAATAAAAAACGCGTGCGGTCGTGGGCCTCCCGTCAGGAACGAAGTTTCTTCTTACGTATGATTTAAAACAAAAACAAAATTTCGCAGCCGCCATCTTGGATTTACATTTTGACCTCACTATTAACTTTAGCACCATAGAAAACCATGAAAACGACACCCATAACGAAAAATTTGAAAATTTTCGCGGCCGCCATCTTGGATTTTCATTTTGACCAAATTTACACTTTCGCTCTCTCTCTCTTTCTGTCGAGAGAGACAGAAAGTGTGAAATCGGAAGAAAAAAGTCGCATGGAGGGGGCATAACGTGTTTGTATAAAGTATGAACGCATTTTCGCGTGACGATTTCTACCAGTTCACTCCTACCGCAAGCCGCGTTAAGGAATTTAGTTCCAAAAAAAGTAACTTTTTTTGTCTACAATGCTGTGTGCCTCAGCCTGCGCCAAAAAGGTCCATAGATTTTAATAGAGGGTCAACATAGGCCCTGAGGGTAGGGTTATTTGTGCATCCCAAAAATGTTTGTATGCCGCTTGTGAGTATTAGAAGACGAAAAGGTGGAATGTACAGTCGCGGTCTGAAAATGCTTACCACCTTAAGGTTTATAATTGCATGCACACATCTATGTGATAAGGTCGATGATATTGTATGTGATTTGAATAGGTATAGAGCATAGGTTTGTTTTATTTACACGTCGTCTAGGATATAGAAAACCTTTTTTGTAAAAAAAAAAAAAAACGATAAAATATGAACTGGCATACCTAGGTATACGGACATTAACCAAGCCAGGTCAAACTTATTACTAAAAATGCAAAAATAGTAAGAAATAATCAAATAGGAATTCAAAATATCTTTATTTTTAAAATAAAATTTATTATTTAAATTCTATCACCATTTATTGTTTCAATAACTATGTAGTATAGCCTCCATCAGCAGCTATGACGGCACGTAGTCTAACTCTCATAGATGTGACAAGGCGCGCACATAAAGCAGTCCCTCTGACCTCATCCCATACCCGTGCACAATGTGATCAGAGGAAACCCTGAAGCTCTTACTTCAGGGTTTCTTGCGTTCTGACAATCTCAGCGTTGTACCATTATGCCCCACAGATTTCGAGCAGGCCATTGAATGAGACGAATGTCACGGAGCACGTTGAACTGCGCCTTAGTAGACCGGGCCATGAGTATCAATGCGTTATCCTGGACGTAATCAATTTGTGGGGATTCTGCTGCAGGATACACAACGCGCACAGTAAGCAACATAACCTCTCCCAAAGGCGACACATAATTCTCGCAGTAGCCCTACTTTCTAACGACGACAGTTCTCCGACCGACGTCGTCTTTGCTCATCCACCCCCATAAGTCGACTGTTATGCGACCAGATTCATTTTGAGGCACGATATGAGCTTCATCATGCTGAGTGTGATTATAACGCCATACAGTTAATCTTTTGATTGGACTCGATTTTTTTTTGTCGGTAAATATAACAGTCGACCATTCAAAATCAATATATTGTCGCGCAAAATTAAGTCGGGCAGTTTTGTGGTGAGGTTTGAGTTCTACTTTAGCAGCATGATGTCTGTCGTGTAGTGTAGCTCGGTGCTAAGCTCGTCAAACCGTCCGAGGACTCATATCCGTGCTCTTCGTAATGTCGAAACATATCAGTTATTCGCGCGGCGGTTAGTATCGGCCGTCGTCCTGAATTGCTTCTATGATCAGTTATTTGCCCATCTTCGCCATTACGCCGAATCCAAAGTCTTACGGTGAATCAAGTTCTCGTGATATAGCACTAATATTCAAGAAATTTTCTTGGAGAAATAATATTTCAGCCCTTTGTGGCAGAATTAAACTTGCCATTTTATTTCAATCAATACATTTTTATTATATTTCACACCCAATATTTTTGACTAGCTGTGCCCTGCGACTTCGTTCGCGTGGATGTCGTAAGATACACAATATACTAAAATAACAGTCACATTTTAATAAAACTCCCTCGTCCCCGACCCGTCGCGTTGAATCGCCCGCCCGAGCTATTACTTCGCTTAGTGTTCTTTCTGACTTTTTACTTTTTGCTCGGCTTCTAAGGGTCGTAGCGTGATATTAAATAGCCTAGAACTATCCTCGAGAATTAGGCTACCAAATGCAAAAAGAAATTTTTAAATCCGATTTTTTGTTCATAATTTCATGTTTTTTTTTTACGTGGAACCCTAATTATTTTTCTAAAAGAAAAGTAGCCTAAGTTACCCGCCGTAACATCAGCTATCTGCCAGTGAAAGTCCCGTCAAAATCGGTCCCGCCGTTTCGGAGATTTGCCGGAACAAGCAGACAAACGTTTTAAAAATAGATTTTTTGTTATAAGTTGTAGCGTTGTGTTGCTTATACAATAGCAATTAGTCGAGTGAGCTATTTGACAAATTATCCGTAAAGTGTTACAACTCTAAAAGCACAGTAGTAGTAACAACAGTAGTTGTCTAAGGATCACTCTTTCATTTCAATCGCTGACTGCCTCACTGGCAGAAGTAAATCCATGGCCCTCGGGATTCTTTGTGCCCCAATCTAGGGTGCGTTTCTCATTAATTAGGATTTATAATGGACTCTACCCTATGCGCTGGATAATCTATGTTATTATTATCTCCAATGTAGCATCTGATTTAACAATGGTCAATGTCGGAGTGTGCAGGAGACTGAAATATGTATGTACGAGTATTCCTGTTGCATCGGGCTGTGCAAGTCCTTGCTGTGTATTATAAGCGATATTGCAAGCCATCTGCTGAGATACCTGTTGATTTACCTTGTGTTATGCTCGCGTGTCACATACTTAACCTTATATTGAATCTGTTATTGTGACACATCATTTTTGCAAACTTTCTGCCTAACTGACTGCCTGTAAGCCGCTGCGATGTGTTAAGCTTCCTGCCTACCCTGCTTCCCACACCGTTCCTTGGTTGCTGAATGGGGGAATGGAGCTGAGCACATCGCATGCGGCTAGCTGCTTACGCACCGCATCCAACATGCGCACCCTAACGCGCTTTCCAGGGTTCCACGTCCAGGCTGAGGGCAGGACCTCATAGTCATACAAGCTACCCCAGACCCCCAGACTGCGCGCTGCACGTGCTGACGCTGCAAGCCGTCGTGCGGGACCTACAGCCCGCTATCAACTGACGAGGGCCTTTCACTGAGCCTGTCCTACAGGTCCGTACACCTGCCAGCTACAGCCAAGGACAGTACCATTCCAACCTATCCTAGTGTGCGAGTGCTCAGAACAGTACAGTGACTACCCACGACCGTATTACTTTTAGTTATCCTATTATATGTATTAACCTACCATCTTGGTTTTATTTAACTCTACTACCTAACTGGTTAACGGCCTCCGCAGCCTACCTGCGAAGCCCAAGCCGTCACAAAGTACCATATATACTTTCTTATGCATTTAGTAAAAGTTGTTATTTTGACATTACAAACAGACACTTCAATTTTATTTATTTGTATAGATATAGATGTATAGATAAATGTCATCGTAACAAATACAATTACTGAATGTATCAACTTTTAAATGAGTTTCATCATAAAAAGTCATTAACACTCTTTGTTAGAATAGACGCCTCACCACTATTAAAAAGTAATAAGTACCTAATAGCACTTTAGACTTTACTGCACACAGTGGGACAATGAAACTAATTTGAAAACTGATAAACACTTTTAGACCGCGACTGTACTTTCATTAAAAAGGGAGACCCACTCTAACTCGTATCATTCGCTCGCTGGTTTCGTAGTGCTAAAATAGCGGTGTAGATGTCGCTACAATGTTATGTTCGACGTTTTAATGTACAAAAAAGTGCGTAGTAGATTGTCTATCGTCTGCATAAAATATGGCTTTAGTATTTAAGTGAAGAATTTTTTTAATAGTTTTAGTGGGTAATTTGGGTTGTGGCTTTTAATAAAGGTAGTGAAACTTGTGTTTCTTTCTTGATTCATTAGCTGAGAGAAAGACTCTTCTTATACATTTATAACATAACATTCTTCTCAACCAATATGAAAACATTGTGTCATTCTAAAATCAACCTTACGTTCATTATTTTAAGACTGACATTCCTGTAAACCATAACAGAATAATTTTCAAGTCATTTGTCACTTACCACCAATCCAAAAGCAACAGTAGATATTCCTCCACCAATGAACCCTTCCCAGGTCTTCTTCGGACTCAGTTTGATCAGGGGGGTCTTGCCAAAGAAGAAGCCGAACACGTACGCCATGACGTCATTGCATATGATCATAGAGACTGGCACTATGAACCATATTAAACCTGGAACAAGAGGGTTTGGCATTAAGAATTTTGATATTTTTTTTAATTTTTCGGTATAACCATGTCAGATAAGACCGTTATTCTTCTGAATAAAGTTTAAATTAGGGTTCCGAAAGCGGTGCGGACATTCTATTGTCTGAATTTTAAATATCGTAGCAATACATTGTAATATCTTCGTAGGTAGATAGGAAACATCAGCTAGTTCAATATACCCATATCTATTTCTTAAATTAATGGTCATTAAACTCCCATAGATCACTATAACAGACTATAACAATGTTTACCATCATGAACGGTCCATTACTCTATTAGATAAAGCTAACATTCTCAGCAAAGTAATTACCAAACAGTTAAAATCACATTTTGGTGATTTGAAAACAACGTCAGTTTAAATCGTAATAAGTAGCGTTCGTGGCTAACTAATAACAGCCCACGGGTTGATCCATCAAGTAAAGCTACGCTTGCTGGGGTTGGTCCGTGGATGGGTGAGCATCTTCACATACCGAGATTCCTGGAGCCGTTGGTCCCGGCTGTCATTAGTGGATTTTTGACAGTCGTTACGGGTCGTCAGAAGCCCGAAAGTCTGACAATCAGTCTTACCAAGGGGTATCGAATTACCCAGTTACTGGGTTGTGGAGGTCAGATAGGCAGTCGCTCCATGTAAAATACTGGTATTCAGCTGCATCCGGTAACACTGGAAGCCGACTCCAACATAGTTAAAAGGCTTGGCAGAAGTAGCGTCCTCTAACGATACATAAAATATTATTTAGCATTGATATCAACCATAAAATCAATAAGCATAAAACCGACACTCCTATAGAACATTTCGACCATTTCGAGCCTATAATCGCAATGAAATCTGCATATCTATCTACACATCTCATCCGGTGCCTGGCGGTTGGTTAGGTCGCTTAAAACACGATAAATCATAATACACAACAACGCCGCTTAAAACTATGTAATTGGTGGACCAATCAAATCTCGTATAGCTACAACAAAAGTGACCTATTTCTGTTGAATGGCTACACGATATAGTTACGGCTATTAGTTTCGTTACAAGAAACAATACAATGCTATTAAACGATAGGTGAAATGTGTTGTTTCATAAAGTTTGATTGAACAGAAAAAGGGTTAAGAAATAGAAAATTTTTCAATCAAAGTTCATCATCACCTGCCTAGCCTTTTCCCAACTATGTAGGGTCGGCTTCCAGTCTAATCGGATGCAGCTGAATAGCAGTATTTTACTTGGAGCGACTGTCCATGTGACTTTCACAACCCAGTAACTGGGTAACACGATACCTCTTGAATTCAATCAAAGTTGATTAAAAAAATTGATCTTTTGTGAACGTCAAGGACCTCAGTTTGAATACATCTTTCCTTTGAATTCATAAGCGCGTATAAATAAACAATTCTCAATTTTCTCCCCTTTAAGGCGTTGTTTTATTTTCCCTCTGAGATGTTCCTTTAAATTCAGATAAGTATCTATGCAATCCATATTATGACTCAATTTTTTTTTTCATACATAACATCACGCCTGTAATCTCCGAAGGGTTAGGTAGGGATGTACCTATAGTATATTTTTTTAGCTCTCTTTAAAATACTCCTCTAGTGCGTCATGTTAACTGCTGATATAGGGTAATACTAAGGGACCTTAATGAAACCCCGAATCGATTAAGCCCTGATTTTTATTCAATACAGCCCTAATAGCTTTTTGTCCTGCACGCATGCCCTTTGGGACTTGACAGCATTTTATGTCGTGTCGGTTCAACGGATTCATGACATACGATAGAATATGGATTAAATTCTGGCATATCGTATAAAATTATGTAAAGATTTAATTCCATATTCATAGTCTATGGACAGTCAGCCATAAAGCCTTAGATTCTATGATTTGCAATAGCATCAATTTCCTTATTTTTAAAAGAACCTAACTATTATAACCTCAGCCTAAATCTGTCAATAAAACCTGTAATTTACATACATTTTGGACCAGTTTTAGATTTTGATGGTCGCTGAGATATGATGCTCGTATGCGAGATTAAATACCTATATATATACCTAAGTAAAAAATAAAACAAAAGGAACAGCGAGTTAAATGGTGTAAAAAAATTATTGCAAAGTTTGAATACGGAAAATCTAAAGACATCATTTCAATCGTCACGGGCGATGAAACGTGGCTTTATTATTACGACTTGCCCACAAAGCAGCAAAATAAAATATGGGTGATAGAAGGCGAAGAAACTCCGACTGAAGTAAAAACAAATCTAAGTCGTTAAAAAAGAAAATGATCGTGTTTTTTTTTGTATTCGGGGAATTATTGAACAAGTAGTTCTCCGTGAGCAGAAGACTGTAAACGCTGCTTGGTACACCACTGTCTGCCTTCCTCAACTTATTCAGGAATTCAAGAAGCTTCGTCCAAAGTCACAACTCTGCACCTGGTATCTACATCATGATAATGCTCCGGCACATCGTGCTGACTTGCGAGATGCCGGCTTGAAACTTCTTGAACATCCGCCTTACAGCCCAGACTTGGCACCATGTGACTTTGGACTGTTTCCTTTCGTGAAAAGTAAATTGAAAGGGCAAAGATTTCGGGACGAAGAAGCTTTACTTTCGGCCTGGGACAATATATGTACAGAAATTCCTGAACAGAAATGGAAATACATTTTTAGTGATTGGTTTATAAGGATGCAGTGTATTAATTGTGGTGACAATTATTTTGAAAAACTGTGAAAAATAAAGTTAAATCTCAAGACTTTCAGAACACCCTACGTACAATATTCACGAACAATCTTTTATTCCTTTTCTGAAAATAATCGCCTACATTTCCAGGCATTTCTACATGTCGCTGAAAAGGCTTCGACCTCAACGTGGCTCCGATACGTCAGTCTCGGTTTACAGCAATCTATCAACAAGTTTTTGCAACCAAGGAAATGCGGGACTTCGAAAATGTACACAGAATACTCTGCGAATGGGAAGTTAAATGTACGGAAAACAACATTGCTGTGGCTACTGGATACTTTTATTTACAGCGTTTTAGCGAATAAGCACATTCCAAATCGTAGAATCTACCGTAGCAAAGGACACAAGACATTAGAGAACATTCAGCTAAGTAAAAGAGAAAAATGCTGCTTAGTTTGCGTGGTTATCAAGCCAGACATTTTTGGAAAAGAAAGAGGTCAGGTAATGGCCGAACCCAATAACCTATCTATCACCAGTTTTAGCATACTGGAAATAGAAAAACCTATCTATCTATGGTTTTAACGTCCCAATAATCTATTAAAAGAGATTATGGAATCTTACTGGCCTGACACAAGGACAGATTCTGTCTACCATCAATAGCGATCAGTCTTTAACTGAAAATAGTTTATTGGGTTGGGCTGTAAGAGTCTGACATGATGTTTATTGGCAAGAGCCAATAAACATTTAGTGCAGATTAACCGATTCGTTGCGGCGTCCGTTTTCAAAAACTTCTAGCTGTGGCGGCGAACAAATACCTACATATTTTTGATTTTCCATTCTTTTAGAATTAAATCGAATTAGTTCGTGAGCGATCGCGATGAGTGCTATTATTTACATATTTGTTATTTATTAGAAAGTATTTTTCAACAACGTGATGTAAAACCCACAGTAAAAAAGAGTGTTGTCAACCCTTAAAAAATTCAAATTCATAAAATATCCAGAAACGAAGGTTGTAAGCCATGAAGTACTTGCAAAATAATGAATATTTTGCGCTGGATAAATCTTCCAAAATGCAATTTGAGCGAGTTATAACAATTTTAAAAATGACACGACCCGCGTGTCATACGCCACCCAGAAAAAAAATCGACGGCACGCCTGGCGTGCCATCCGCACCGAATCGGTTAGACAAGTCTCCACTATTATTCATACATCCATTTTCCTACAGCAACGTTACCTAAGCAAATTGTACATTGACAAAACTTTGCCCCAATCACACACTATTCTTATTTACGTGTACACTAGCCTGTGTGTGATTCGTATCGATCGCGCCTTCGCACCGTCCTCAACAATCGCTGTGATGAAAAATATTCTTCCATAAAATCGATACCTAGGCAGTATATTCACATAATCTATTGCATGTAAGTGTTTGAATATTTTTACATACATTGTTGAGTTGCAAAGTGTTCCAGCTGTGGAAACAATGCCGAGGTTGAAGATCAAAAACCGTCTAATAATAAAATGCAACATGTTTTGAGTAACGTTAGGAGGAGCGTTAGAGAATGTTTCGGTTATCTTGTAAATATTGTAGAAACTTCTTCCAAAAGTGTATTACAATCACTACAGCTTGATCTAGTAGCGGCAATTGCGGCTAAATACTACTAGGTGTCGATATCAGTACATTGGCGTGTTCAATCGAAATTCGTCCATTTCCCAATGTCGATCTAAATGCAAGTAAATTAGCGCTACATGCATTCATATGCACTTTGATTAAGTTTTATTCATCACATCCATCGGGATGACGATGAGAGTGGTTCCAGAACCTGATAAGCTGACCTGAAGAATTAGCATATATTCAGGTAGTGAGGATTAACTACATATTAATACAGGGAAAGTACCGACTTGAATACTTTGATAATTCCATATTACAAGGTCTACGACTAACATGCTAGAATTGTCACGCTTCCAGACCACCCAGTCCGTCGACACACATACACATTCCGCCTGAAAAACTTAATGAAGAATAAACAGCCAAACCGTGAAAGTGGAACTAACAAACTCACTACTTCATTAAATCAGTATCGAAACTCGATTATAAATCACTTGTTTACTCATGCATATAAAGCGATTCAGATCGACAGACCAAACTGCTTCATACTCGGCGAAATATATTGATCACCTGCTCGCGTGATACGCGAAAATAAGCTGGAAAAACAGAGTACACAGTTTACGGGGAAATGTACCTAATGATTGGTTCATTAAGGTTTAATGTTGCTTTCTGTTTAAGTACGGTTTTGCTGACACACACCAACGTAATCTATTTTAGCGACGGCTTCCCTCGTAATGTGTCTTGTAGTTAGGTTGTGGTTATGTTGTGTAGGCGGTAGCGATTTGCCTGGTTACCTTGACATCCATTAAGCTCATACCTAGTAGAAATACACTTTTATTGGGCGTTTTAATCATTAACCTATTGGTCGCCCCAGTCTGATTAATACGACAAATGTTTTCGTGCCCGTGCCGCCTCAGTCTTATTTATACGCCATAGAACACATGTTCGTTTTTTATTTTTTATTTAATTGCACAACCAGATATATAGGGTGACTGGTAATTAGTGACCGATACTTAAACACATGATTGTACTCATGATAACAAACAACTTTTACTATGGGACCAAACCTGAAATCGTGAAAAAAAAATCAGCTGGTCCCTACATTTTGACGAATTATGCGAGCATAAATGTATGGAGCAGCAGATTTTTTTTTCACGATTTCAGGTTTGGTCCCATAGTAAAAGTTGTTTGTTATCATGAGTACAATCATGTGTTTAAGTATCGGTCACTAATTACCAGTCACGCTATATATTATAAATCCAGAAATCGATGATTCGGCGCTTTTTGAGCTGGGCGCTGGGGGCACGGCAGTTGATATAAAATCAAGCGGTCAATAGGTTAATTAAGTATCAAAATATGTTTTGTGAGTTGCAACAATGTATAGTTTGGTCTGTACTCTAGGTTAGTCCAGTTGTCTTTATGAAGTCTCGATGGGTTCACTGCCCTGAATAATTGTATCATGTTTATTTATATGGAACCTAACTACCGACTCTTCCTTCAACGCACTGACTCCTTAGTTACTAGGTACATAAGTTCAGCTCATTCATTCAGAGTTCGGACGCAACGATGATACATTAACGCGTAGATCTTACGTAGATGGCTAAAATCGTATTACTATTTATATCCCTATTTATAATACTTACTAATAATCGTCGGTTGGTGCCTCATATAATTAAAAACGTCTAACGGGCTTCTGCGAGTAGGCTTCGGCCCCTCGTAGGCCTTCCAAAGGTCCGGGACCCCAGGGTACCAAGATACGTCAAATACTAATAAATAAACAATAATAATTATGGCGTGATGAAGTGAAAGTCAAATCACATAATATTGCTCATATAAGTAAATAAGAGTTAATTAGTGCTGATAACAGAATTAATACGTAATTATTTGGTCATTTGTTATTGATTTGGCGTCAATTACTAATAATATTTAACAGCTTGGTACTCACTATTTTTAAGTGGTTATATTATTTCAATAACCTAAAACGATCGTAGAAAGCGATAAGTCGGCACAATCACGGCGGCGACCGTATAATTTCATGTAACAATAAAATTGTATTGTAATTAGGTACTTGGTGAGCTAGAAAATAAAATAAACCTAGGGTCCAAGACTGGCAAACTCTCTTGTTCTGTTTAATTTTAGATACGACGACGTAGACTGAAAGGACGACAATGTTAAAAGACAAAAACCTTCCAGATTTTTTATGCCCAGCATAGAAATTAAATAGATTTGCTATTATTTCGTAGATATAGGTCTGATCGCAGCGTTCCGGTATATTGTTTCATGATTTTTGCTGCGCAGAGATTATACAGAGTTCGGTAGTGATAAAGTTCAACTTGGGAACTTTTATGTCATTTAGCTGTGTTTATGGCACTAAAAAAAACACCATGACTACCTCAAAATTAGCCACACCGAGGCCGGTCAATAAAATATCTTTGGCCTGTTCCAAAACTCTCTTACGAGATGTACATAAATGGATCAGAAAACGTACCTATCCTATCTGTGGATGCCAATACAAATGCACATTACAAATTGAATGCTTTGATTTGAAAACCAGAAATTCTAATTTAAAACGTTTATCATTTACCTTAAAAACGTTTTTCATTTGACAATTGAGATTAATTTTATAACCTCAATTTTTATCGATGATTAAATAATGATAAATAATTTCAGTTATAATTTAATTAATAAGTACTTAATGTTATTCAAACAATAATTGTTTAAAACGTGGTGAAATATAAAGTTTAAACCTTCGTAAGACAGATGAATGTGTTACTAATTCCATTGAGTGAGTGATTAAGTGATTATGTTAGAATTATCCTGAACAGGGTTTTCATCACATACTTTTAGAACAGAGGGGCAATTCCCGTAATTTTAAAAACGTTCACAGTCAGAAGCCCAATTCCCGTAACTAAAAATGTTCAAAATCTAGTCGCAATCTTTTCTCAGGGAAATTATAGGTATTTTTGATACATCGAGACTGAGATCAGACTGTGAATGTTCTTAAAATTACGAAATTGCCCCTCTGATCTCAGTCTCCATATGTCAAAAAATACCTATAATTTACCTACATTTTTAACATTTGATTATCGCTGAGATGAGATTGCGACTGGATTTCGTTTTTATTTACGGGAATTGGGCTTCAGACTATAACAAGCCAGAACCCTATAATATATTAAGTCTTACAAAAATCCCTATACGCTATTGTCTACGCACAGACAGCACTACCTTACATCTACGCGGCCTAGTTACTGTAACCGTTTGAAAGGCTTCCCCTGTCCGTGACAATGTTGACTTGACACCGTTGTGGACAGGGGACTTTATCGACGATATTGTGCTAACAGCACAAAACGCAACATAAACTACATGTATTTAAATGTATCTGTAGATATGTATGTAAGTGTTGATATGAATTAGGAATTGTGTGTGATCGACTATTTGGAAAGGTAGTATTTGAGCCTCAAACAGAGAGGCATATTGATTTAGCATTTAGCATAAGCCTATAACGTTTCCACTGCTGGGACACAGGCGTCCTCTCTGTGAGAGAGTGGGCCCTAATCCACCACGCGAGCCCAGCGCGGGTCACATGTCTTCGATTTTTCTTTGGTTCTAGGACTTGCCTTTATCTTCACGGCGTTTTCCTTTTTGTCTCATTGTTTGAGAGCAGTGGTATTGATTTGACTTGCTTGTTTTATCAATGAAATATAATGACTTTAGTACCTACAAGACGGTTTTATGAAGTTTGGTTTCTCTTAGCGATTTACCTACTCAGGTACATACCTGAGTAGGTAAATCGCTCATCACATCACATCACATCGCTCATCACATGATGATATCCGTAGATTATTCAAAAAAGATATACAATTTTTCAGCCCAATTTACCTTTTGTCTGGATGGACGGCAACTGAATATCAAAAAAAGTGTAAAGTGTGAAAATAAGTACTTTGCTACAAACAGTAAGGACGCGTTTGCAATCAAATTAATGCAAATTCATGCAAGGCCTCAGGTGACTGCTTTGAATTTAGCCAGGTCAGCGATCTTATTAACTTCTGCTTGATTTATTATATTCATATATTAGTTTCCCAACATATTTGTTGAACTCATTCATAGTAAACTATGCTCAACTGACAATACCTAATAATATGTTGTCTATTATACTGAACTATTATGTACTCAATAATAACAGAACGTCAATTACGTACACCCAGCAACACAAGTTTCTCACGCATTGTCATTAAAATCCACGACATTTAATAACCTTATCGGTCGACTGTACCTCTGCATTATCATTCCACATGCATTCTAGAGCCATCGAGACAGTCGAATTGTGGTTCAAGTTCATTGTCTGATAACATTATCAGTAACATCGTCTGTTTCTTATGCTATCTTTATCTAAGCGGTTAAACGCGGATCCTTGTGTTCAAGTTTGGCTGGAAGGAAACAAGTGAAAATCAATTAATCATTAGTGAATCGTAGTTGCCAACCTTGCTCCACCTTTTTTCCCTCATTTTGTTAGTTTCATCCAGGTCTTACCCACCTTTGTAGGTTTTCCAACCATCAGGATTTTGGTCTGCCAACATTTTTTCTGTCTCTCGGGCTATAGCGTGACTGAATTTAATTAATCTGTGGTGACCACTACAGGGTAATAATCAAATGAGAATTCGATTTGCATTTAGATTCGTGTGTATTGTAAAACGTTTACTAGGATTTTCCTTTGACTCAGTCATTGTCCGGACTTATTTCTATAAAATCAGATGATTTGTTCTAACTGCGTAGCATAGAATTAGCCCCCAGTTCTAAGGAACAACTGCACTGCAACATGCAATGCGAGTAGTTCACAGCAGGTCACGACGGTAAATTCTAGAATGTATGTGCAAATGAGCAGTTAGCCGCTACTTTATGCTGTAAGCGCTGATGTAGCCTTAATAATACTGTACCATACACTTATCATGCCTTACTAAGACGTTCAATGAGACGAGAATTGCATGATAGCGCTATTGTCCCCAAGTATTATTAACCGTGTGCCACTATATTAACGTGTTCATTGTTTTGTACGTCTGTATTGTTATTTAGATGTGTGACAGTGACAATTAAGTTTTGTTAACCAAGGACGGGTTTAATTTAAAGAGGTCAAATCTATACAGAAAATGGTAGAGTAGGTACGCAGTAACCAACAAAACGGTTTGGCAATCCCATGTGTAGTTTAGACCGTCCGTCTGTTTTTTTCCTATCCAGTAAAACACCCGCTTTTGTTAACACTTTCGTAGCTGGGGGTGACACTCCCTAAGCACGAAGTCCGTAATTTCGGCCAAACTTACGGGCGTTAACTACTCCGTATCACTTACGGACATAAGATTAGTTCGATTTCCAAACTAAGAATGAATAACAACACGATTTTACAGTTGTCTCTACGCCCGATGTGTTTTTGCCCGTCCGAAAATTTTAATTTTACACTTGTATTGACGGATTAACTACTTTCGGACCGGCCCGTACCTTCGTTGACGGACTTAGGGAGTAGACCCCCTGTTCGTGCCAAACTACGGGCACGCTGTATCTGCTAAAATTTGGAACCAAGTTCTTTTACGCGGCTTGCGGTAGGAGTAAACTGGCAGAAATCGCGCGCCAAAATGTAAATCCAAGATGGCGGCTGCGAAAATTTTAACATTTATCGACATGGGTGTCGTTTTAAAACAAACAAATTAACACAAACAAAAACGAAATGTTCGCAACCGCCATCTTGATAGCGGTTGCGAACATTTCGTTTTTGTCTTAAAACATACGTGAGAAGGAAATTCGTTCCTGACGGAGGTAGGGGAACGCACACGTTTTTTTTTTTTTTGAGAATAGTTGGCACTTACTGTCTCACCGCCTTTTTTACAGTTGCAGCGAAATGGAACCAGTAGGTATGACTAGAAACTTGTAGACCATTAATGGAGGGAATAAAACAGGCCCAAAAGCCGTTATTATCAATCAGTCGCGTGACCGAGATCTAAATTAAATTCTAAAAAATCGTTGTCCATTTTGCTAAATATCTTATTGGATCGTTTCGCTTGATCACTTGAGAGCTGTTACATTCGGCATTTAGGAAATCTTTGGCATTCGTTTAATGTTTGGAAATGTATCAAGAATCAAGATACACTTCTGCCAAGCCCTTCCGGAGTAACGTGACGAGTGATTGATATCGCCACGATGCTTTCGTTTGCTCGAATTTCCGACAAGATTAATGATGATAAGGAATGATGTTAAAGATAACAGTGAATGGGCTTGCCCATTCACTATGGTAGTATATTGGTTAACCCACATTTTTGCAGTAGATTTCGGTGATAGGCCAGTGGGTTCTTTACATTTCGTGAAATGCCTAACGCATAGCATAAGGGCATTTTAGTGCATACGTTTTGTCAAAAATATATGCACACACCTCGTATCAGAAATAGCTTTAAATAAGTAGTTATTTGAAAACGGTCTCAAAACGGTGAAGGAAAACATCGTAAGGAAACCGGTATGTCCTAGAACCAAAAGTTCGAAGACATGTGACAGCTACCAGCCCGCATTGGGCCCGCTTGGTGTGGATTACAGCCCGCTCTCACAGAGAGGAGGCCTGTGTCCCAGCAGTGGGAACATTATAGGCTGGTTATACTAAGTATTTCAAATATCTAGATTTAATTACGTCCAAACTTAGCAATTGGTATCTAAGCATTCTACACTGACTCATTTCCAGTTGCCGAAAGTCTACTCAAAATTAAACCTGCTGTCAACTCAGTGTTGGTTGTTATTTTGATCGACCAACCACCTCTCCGACATTTAACTTGACAGAGAATTCACTGATAATAGACTGTCCCACCTGTCCATCCTGTCCTCGGTGTCCACAGCGATCTGTGCACTGCCACCGACGATGCCGTGGAATTAGCGAAGTTTTGGGCCAGCGAAATTGAATACACTGTCGTGCCATCGACACGACGAAGAAGATCAGAAAATTGATCAGGGTAAGGGTAAGAACCGGGGGAAAATAGAGCATGAATAAGCCTGTTTGAAAACCGGAAACTTCACGGTCAAGCCAAAATAGCATCTCAATGCTAACAATGAGATCCTATTTTGGCCTGACCGTGAAGTTTCCAGTTTTTAACTAATCAAAAACAATGGTTTATGTAAGCTATATTTCATAATATCTTCTGAGAATATTCAAATGAGCATCGTATGCAGTGTTCAAAAGTGGGTCATAAACAACTTTCGTCGTCTGTTCTGTTGGCTACTCTTATATCTGTATATAATTCTTCTGTACGTGGGTATGTCACTAACTCCTCCTAAACGGCTGGACCGATTTTGATGATTTTTTTTGTGTGTGTTTGAGTGGGTCCTTGGATGGTTTAGATTCACAATTGGACCGAGTAGGTGGCGCTGCGATCGAGTTCTAGGAAACACGACAACGTTTGTCCGGTCAGCTAATTTAAGTATTTTCTTCATTCTACCGGGATTTGAAGGACCTTGTTTTGTCTTATTTCACGATACAGTCTTATGCTTATGGTACAGATTAGTAAAGCGTTACATGAAATGTAACACAACTACTAGGCGATTTTCTTCCAATGTGTGTTACATTTCAAGTCACTTTTCACAAATCTGTACCCAGCATTATAGAATTCCATCAAAAATGGTTCAGTCGTTACGGAGTAATATAACAAACAAACATACTTTCCTTTTCAAAACTCTAGTGTAGTGCCATTATTTTATATCAAAATGGCAGCGGGAGATACATTGATGGCTTCTTTCCACAAAGTGGATAAGTGGACGAGCCGCTATAATCCATTTACGAATGGAGTTACATTGAACGTATTATTGAAATCTAAGCCGTCGTTAATTGAAGGTCTGATCCAAATTTAATTTCTTTATTACGTGTATATTGTAGTCTGGCACTCTGGAGGTCCAACATATTTGGGAAAAGGCTAGGTAGACTTTTACTGTATCAAAAAAAAAAAAAAAAGAATTCACATAAACCTGCATGGGCACTTCTGAAACAAGGTTGCATGGTTCCAATTGGTCGTTTTCCATGGAGAAGAGCCGGCAAGAAACTCTACGGTTACTCTTTTAATATAAAAATGATTCGCTTTTACAATATTTTCAAATAAAAGTGTTAATAGGTACGGGAGGACAGTGTAGTCTGGCTCTATCTCTTTTTGATGAAGTTTTAGACAAATAGGCCATTGCCGGTTTAAAACTATAGCTACAGTATTAGTGTTGTCATCCATTGGTCGATATCGAATCATTTGCCTAGCCTTTTCCCAACTATGCTGGGGTCGGCTTCCAGTCTAACCGGATGCAGCTGGATACCGGTATTTTACATGGAGCGACTGCCTCCACAACCCAGTTGCTGGGTAATATGATACCCGTTTGGCTTACCAAAGGAATATCATATTACTGGTTGTCAGACTTTCGGGCTTCTGACGACTCGTAACGACTGTCAAAGATCCACGAACGACAGCCGGGACCAACGGCTTAACGTGCTTTCCGAGGCACGGAGGGGTCTTGCTATGTAAAGATGGTCATCATTCCACGGACCAACCGCGGCAAGCGTAGCTTAACCTGATTTGATTGACCCGTGCGGCTGTTATCACTTAGCCATAAGCCCCTGGTCGATATCGAATAAAGCAACAATATAATAAACATCAAAGTGAACATCGACGAAGCAACATGACCTAGCTAGATAAAGTGACAAAAAAGAAAAGAGGGTTTAAAATAGGGTTGTCTGATGCCTATAGTTTGTTTTTTAATCTCGGAGACTAAATTGACAAGTGCAAATGTCAAACTGACTTACATGATAATGTAATAGAAAGAAGAAAAGAAAGAAAATACGTTTATTTGCGGTCAACATGACGCCGCAAAGAAAGAACACAAACACAAAAAAGAAACAAGTTGGGGGATAATAATAATAATGTAATTTAACGTATGTGTGTGTAATGTGGGTGCCTACCCTACACTACAGCGTTCTCACATTCACAAAATATAAAATAATCTATCATCATCATCTGCCTAGCCTTTTCCCAACTATGTTGGGGTTGGCTGCCAGTCTAATCAGATGCAGCTGAATACCAGTCCAAAGTAAAAACAAGTCCAGTACCAATATAAAAGAATCTATATAAAAGATAAATAAAATAATAAAAATAAAACCGTATAAACCAAATGGCATGATTGCCATTACAACTGTAACAAATCATGACATGTACTTATCACATGATATTTAATGGAAGTCGAGCAGTCAACCTGTTTCCTCCTTCGATCACATCGAAGGTATACCTACTCTTCCAAAAAACGCCCAACCAATGACACATATCAAATATGGCTAAGATTCTCTTTCCTGCATTATAATAACCATTTGGTTCTTGGAAAATTGACAGCCCTAAGTCAAGGGAGGACACTCGATCCCTTTTTTACCGTTTTTACTTTTCAGACACGATCGATGTTGGTATATTTTTTTTTTTCAGAAACTGTCTGTAGGAATAAGGGGTACGGTTTTAGGTTGTGGGTGGGCTAACTAGGTTTTTAGGTTAACTTAAAAAGGGTGTAAATGGAATTGACTGTGGGATGTTTGGTATTAAAAAATACACTATTTATACGTTATGTTAGTAACAAATGTAATGTATGAGTGTGTGTATTGGTGGTGTCCGCAACTCCGCGTCAAAGCGCGTAGCTCAAATTATTTTCCGCCATATTTGCCGCAAATAAACGAATTTTCTTTCTTTCTTTTTCTCTTCTTTACCTATTTATATTGTGGAATGTTTTCTCAATTATTGAGTTCAATGTTGCATAGTGCAGAGGATAACTAGGTATAGCTTGTTAATAAATGGACTTTCGCAATAAAAATACAATAGCCAATTATTGTTGATTGGAGGCCAAAGGCGGATAACAATTACACTGTTTTACTGGATTTTAGTTAACTTCGAGTTAGCAGTTAGCCTGTTAAGTGCCTTGATATATTAAGTACGTATTTCTAGTAAATTTGACCGTCAATGCAGGATCTATTTTTGTAAAGAAGTCCTTTTTACCCGACTGCGACGATGCCAAAAAGGAGGGTTATATGTTTGACCTGTATGTATGTATGTCCGTCCCTATGTAACGTAACTACAGAACGGCTAAACCGACAGCCATTAAATTTAAGAAGATGCCTCCGACTGCATGGGATTGTTTGGACAGACATAGGTCATCTTGTTTCCATCTTTTTTAAAGTTCGCTTTTGACGCAGTCGGGTTTTTGTTTTTTTTTTTTTTTATTGTTTCTGTTATCCTATGAACTTTCTTTTGAGGTTATTTGAGTTGCAAATATTCTTCATAATCAAAAATATCACCATTCAACTGAATTGCAAAATCTTTAACCTTCATTGTACCTAACGAAAAAATATTCCTACAATTCGTGATTGCAAGCCTTCAAACGTTTATACAGTGTGAGTCTTTATAATGTGCACATATCGAAATGAGGGAATCTATGCTTAATTTTATCGACGGAAAAAATGTTAAAAAAAATCTAAATATTTATTTATATTTTTTATGGATTTTTAAAAAAAATTGTTTGCTTTTGTGACCCCAGTGTATACAAAACTGTGTAACTTTTAAACTAAACGATTTATCACGATGAAACAAACTCTATAATGTTTGGAAGTAATTAGGTGTCGTCATAAAATAAAAATTATGGAAAAAAAATAGCCACATTTAAAAATAAACATTTTTGTTTGGCAAAAATCTGATTTTTTTTCATTAATTTTTACAAAAATTGTAAAATTTCTCAATAACATGCCCCATCACCTTCTTTTTTTATAACTTTAAGTTATTCTTCATTGTATTAGGAACCTAACGGTAAAAATTGCATGTTTTTAACTCAACCCCAACATTTTTTATCAACTGTCAAAGAAAGGCCCAACGCATAGCTATTGTTTAGCAGGTAGATAAACTTTCTTTTGAATGTGCGCAGGTCGGGGAGGTAGGGCCAGCCAAAGGAACTTGAATTATGACAGATGTCAGACTGGCAGTCGCTCCGAATTATTCGCCGCTGCTACATGTGTTTCGGTACTTTCGTTCGCTGGACTTTCATAACTTTCGTTCGCTGCTACATGATGCCGCGTTTAAGTGAATTTTCCCCGGCACACATCGCCGACATACATTTTTATTATGGAGTGGAACAAGGAAGTGCCAGAGCTGCGCGCGCGGCTTACATAGCTGCGTATCCTAACAGGCAACCAGTGCCATCTGCCCGAAACTTCCAGGAAGTTCACAGAAGGTTGTCGATCACTGGACTTGGATCAAGTAGAGATCGTCGCGAGCCACCTCAAGTAATTATTGATGCGGCTACTGAACAAGCAGTATTAAGTGATTTGTTTGCTGATCCATCCATAAGTACTAGACGACTGGCTCTTCGTCACGGAATATCCCAAAAATCAGTGTGGCGTATTTTAAAGAAAGAAGGATTGCATCCTTATCACTATCAAAGGGTGCAACATCTACATGAAGACGTAGACTGGCGTCCAAGGTGTGTGATGTCCACATGGATTCAAAGAAAAACCAGAGCAAACCCAAACTTTCCAAGAAAAATACTATGGATGGACGAAGCGACATTCACTAGAGACGGTATTACTAACTGTCGAAATTTACACAGATGGTGCCGCGCAGGTGAAAACCCGAAACTGAAACGGTCATCTACTTTCCAAGTAAGATTTTCGATTAATGTTTGGGCTGGTCTTATCGATAACATGTTGATTGGACCAGTCATATTGCCGAGAACGTTGACTGGTGAAAGATTTTTAAGTCTATTGAGAGATGATATGCCTCAGTTATTGGAAGATGTCCCACTGGCTGTGCGTCAAAGGATGTTTCTTCAGATGGACGGATGTCCTGCCCATTACGCTACAAATGTAAGAAGATTTTTAAACGAAAATTATCATGACAAATGGATCGGCCGGCAAGGACCTGTAGGGTGGCCTGCGCGTTCACCCGATTTGACGCCCCTTGATTATTTCCTATGGGGGACCATGAAGCAACGCGTCTACAGTACCCCCATCAACAGTGAGGCCGATTTGCGTGACCGCATAATAAACTGTGCGAATGATATTCGCAATGATCCCGAAATGATAAGGAGAGCGACACACCAAATTCTAATTCGCGCGGCTTTGTGTTTACAACAACGAGGTGGACATTTTGAGAACCTGATGCATTAAATTTTGTATTTAATAATAAATGGGTTTCAATTGAACTCTTTTGCATTAATTATCATCCCAAACAAACCACCCTTATGAGAACAATACGATTCCGCGTTCGGAGTGCCATCTTTGAAACGACCCGCGCGCATTCACAACAAAGTTAACAAAACAAAGTTTATCTACCTGCTAAACAATGTGCGTAGCTATGCGTTGGGCCTTTCTTTGACATTTGATAAAAAATGTTGGGGTTGAGTTAAAAACATGCAATTTTTACCGTTAGGTTCCTAATACAATGAAGAATAACTTAAAGTTATAAAAAAAGAAGGTGATGGGGGCATGTTATTGAGAAATTTTACAATTTTTGTAAAAATTAATGAAAAAAAATCAGATTTTTGCCAAAAAAAAATGTTTATATTTGATTATGGCTATTTTTTTTCCATAATTTTTATTTTATGACGACACCTAATTACTTCCAAACATTATAAAGTTTGTTTCATCGTGATAAATCGTTTAGTTTAAAAGTTACACAGTTTTGTATACACTGGGGTCACAAAAGCAAACAATTTTTTTTAAAAATCCATAAAAAATATTAATAAATATTTAGATTTTTTTTAACATTTTTTCCGTCGATAAAATTAAGCATAGATTCCCTCATTTCGATATGTGCACATTATAAAGACTCACACTGTATTTAAATAAATTATGCGAATATTATTGTAATGTTTAAAAATAAAATATTTATAAAATGTACGGTAATATTTCAGTTGAGTAATACAACATTGAGGATATTTCTAAACAATATTGGGCGTACACATTAGTTCTTTACTATATTTACTTTGCCCATCTCTTTGCGATTGAAAGCAGGTAAAAAGGTAAATATTGTCCAATGCACTTAGAAGTTCTTGTGAAGTAAGTAGAATCTACTTAAGGGGGAAGCGCTAAGGTAGCCAGCGAAATGCAAGTTCTCTTACGATTTTAACAATTTGCAGCTCAGTGTCTGGGTTTATTTTGATTAAAGTATGATTCGCGACCATAACAAATATGTATTTACAGAATTATAATCTTTAGAATCAATAACACAACTCCTTACGTTAGTATAATCCTCAAATGTCAAGATTTCATGAAATAGTCATTCAATAGGATAACTTGGTCGTAGATAGTTGTATTGATGACTTTAATGATTATAATTCTGTAAATACATATTTGTTACGGTCTCGAATCATATTTTAATCAACATACAACGTTATGCTGACCTGTCAATTGCAAAAAACGTAAGAAAATTTTAATTTCACGGGCTACCCTGGCGGTTTCGCCTTAAATGCTTTCATACACAGTCGCAAATGTCAGTTTACCAGACAAATCCACGTAGAACCTGTAGAGTCCCTACTCAAATTACATTGTAACTGTTTGTGTCTTCCGCATTAGTAGCATAATCCTCGGGGTAAGTATTTGTGTAACACACAAAGGCAACATCAATCATTTTGACAGTTCAACCGCATTCATTGCGTTATTAACGTTGTTATGCAGACGAATTTTTCAAACATATGAAGCGATGGGTTAGGAGTTTCCTTCAAAATCCTTTAGATTGTATTTGAAAGTGCGTTACGCAATTGGAGAGCAGAAGTCTAAACTGGGTGGCTATGTGTGGTTTGCTTGATTGTTTTATCGACATAATAATAACGAGTTGTACGAGAATGTTGAGCCGCCCGTATTTAAAGGAATAAGTAGCTAGGCGGCAGAAATAAATGTAAAAGAAAAAACTTACCTTCAAATATATTCTGAATGATGAGATAGCTCTGGGTAACAACAATGAGCAACGCGACGTGTGTCCATGCGAAGAGGCTGAACTGTCTCATGTAGTACTTCTTGACCAGAGACAGTACGAACCAGACAAAGCCCACGCAGTACAGACTGAACGAGATGAAGCGGTGGTACGTCACCAGGAACTTGAGGTAGTCCTGTTGAGGAAATAAGGGGGCTAGTGTTAATCGACTTCCGTAGCTGACTGTACCATTGCGGACATTTGCGGCGAACCACTTTTCAACCTTAGTAACAAGGTCGTTAGTAATAAGGTGTGCTGCTGGGGAGTTTGTTGCGCCACTTCTTCTTCCCAGCTAAAGCATTAGGAAGCGGTAAAGGGCGTGCGTTTTGGGGGACTGTCTTATGTAATTTTTGACGTTCGAAAAGTGCTGATTCTCAGCCTAGTTTGATAAATGGCTTTTGATTTTGAAAAGTGGTTCACCGCAAATGTCCGCGATGGATTTTTGCAACAAAACATAATTCATAAGTTCCTAACGTCAATATTATCAATGATCTTGAACATGAATCTTTCTTGTGGCAAGACCTAGTAGGCGATTTAGTAAGAAATCATACGAGTATAATTCGTGAAAAAAATCCTTGGGAAAGCGAAAGGAACTCTCTATGTCCGAATCTTATCCAATAAAATCTCACGGCTTTCTATCGATTCACTCGCGCATTTACTTATTGCATTTAGCGCTCCTTGGAAAATGAGCCGAACCGTAGGATTTTATTTCGACACCCAGGACAAGAGAAGATATAGCGTGATTTTATAATAATAAAAAAATTAAAATTAAATTCATTTATTTCATTTATTTTCAATAATAAATACAAAATCACACAACTATCTACAAGCGAATACAACAGTACATCAACACACAAATTAGATAAATTAAATTCAAATTCAGTCCTAATCAACTCATATGCCATTACAGTAGTCTCTGACGAGCGACACTATATCTGTGGCACTATAATTGTGGCTAGGTTTAAGCAAGGGTTTACACATTCTAGAAGCCATTATTTTTCCAGTCCGTTTCATTAGTTTCCTTTGTGGACTAATCGTTACAAAACGCTCTGATTGGTGGAAATTATGTCTGGCTGAGTACATTGAACGTTGCAATGAGGTCAACCAATTAGATGATTGCTTGCTTAATCCAATAATACAATTTAGGTTAATATATATATTTAAAGCGTTTACTTTGAACGTAATTTGTGCGCGCGTCTCTTAGAATGTATTGATTGATTAATTTATCAGTTGATTTCTAGTTTTCTAAGGTACCGATCATTATTGGTTAAGTACTATTAGGACTTATCTATCTTCAGAAACCCTACTATTTAGTCCCAAAATTGGCTTAACTACTTGTACTATTATGTATTCTGTGACGACTGAACCACTTCTTATGTACTTACGGTTTATTGTTAAAACATTGATTTAACATAATATCCCTTCCTTGATAAGCTATCGTTAGCGCCAACTCTTAAGAATTGACGTCGAGTCGCTAAACGATTATCATGATAACAAAGTATCAAATTCAATCATTGTCTAGGATCTCACTGTGTTACGTCACGTCTCAACCAACCGCACAATTACTTCATTCATTATAACAGGTGTTGTGAGGTGATACATTGGTGTGAGTTTGCGAAATTTTCTATCGTTTCATTTGTACTGCATTCAACTCAAAGCTACTTAGGTACTTACCTAGTACCTAAGGCCCGGACTCTACCAAAGCGGAGACGAGAGGAGAGGATGTGTTGGAAACAAATCTCGTCTCCGCTAAGCTTCAGTGGATACGGTTGAGCAGAGAGGAGAGATGTCTCATATTTGCTTAGCGCGAACTAAACAGAGATGTGAGCAGTACCTCGCAAGCTGTCGACGGCGCGCAGCGGAGATGAGAGATGTGAGCGGCGTGCGGCGAGCGGCACCGCTCTAGCTAGTACACATCTCTGCTCCGATCTAGCCAGTACGCATCTCCGCACAGCTTAGGTGGACACACCCTAGCTGATAAGCATCTCCTCTTTGCTTCGCACACCTCCGCCCATCTCCGCTCTGGTGGAGTCCGGGCCTTAGTCATTCATGAATCGCTTCATATGGGTTGCGGAGGACCAACGCTGAAATCGCTAAAAAATAAATCAGCTGCTTCATACAATTTTATGTTCAGATAACTCGACAAAATGTGAACAGCTGATTTTTTTTCGCGAATCCATGTTTGGTCCCATAGTAAAAGTTGGTTATAGGGATGAGAACAATGACACCTTAGAGGTTTTCAGTTATTTCCATTACACCTTGTGTATTTTAATCGGAGGGACCCAATATGCCTACGACTTTATTATCCCGACACAGGACTGTATCATCACCTCTCACATGAAACTGTTCAACACAACCTAGCTCCGGGGTTTGTGTACACACGTCGAAATGACGGATACATTTGGATACTCCTGTCCTCACACTCGTGTGGCTTTCACTGCGCCAAGGATTAGTAAGAAACCGGTCTTCAGTCACTCATACGCAACTACTATAGGAAACCATTTTGGGTAAAGGTTCATCCCACCAAAAACATTAAATATAAAAAAAAAAATTACAAGCCTCTCCATGCAATCTTTTCACCGTAAAAAGTTTCGAGATCTCATAGAAGCCAAGTCCTATTGAATTTATTTTGTAATTAGTTATCTATCAACATTTAGTGACTGTATCAATAGTTTTATTTATATTATAATAATTATAGTGACTTGGCAATGAGCATAAATTAAAAGCTGCTTGCTGTGTGGAATTATGTGCGACTGTTATTGACGATTTGATATCTACGAGTACTATGATTAGATTAGTTGTCATGCTGATGTGTGGTTTATGATATGCAGACATGATTTTGCGGCCAATTAGTATGGTTATGGTCACCATAAACTACGTGCACCAATACATATTTAAGAAGACCTAAGTTTATTTGCAAAGAACATCACAATTATTATCTATACCAATGATTAATGGTCAAGAACTTAACTAATCCTGTGATATTAAACTTTGTACGTGCGTTATGCGTTACTTTCACCTCCTCCAAATGTGCCGAATATTTGTTTCTTCTTGTGCATTACATAAAATGATATTTTAATCAACTTTTTGAGCTTTATTCATTTAATATTTATAATAATTAACTGCATGTATGAAATTTATTTTTAACTTTAATAAATGACAATTTATTAATAATCTATACCAATTTAATATTTTTTGTACGTAAACAAAGAAAAAAATTTAACAATGCAGTCGAAATTCATACACCATGTTCCTGCAAAACGGCAAATATAAAATTGTTTTCTATAATTAACTATTTATTAGTGTTTTTATATTTTTTCCTTTATATCAGCCTAATAATCTATCTCGATGCCAAATTTCAAGGTTCTAGGTCTGCTAGAAGTATCTTAGATTTTTGATGATCGGTCAGTCAGTGAGTGGTGAGACGGTGAGTGACAAAATGATGTAACTTTGATCGACGATAACTTGTAAACTATAAGTTCAAATATCATGTAATTTGGAAGTTTAGCTAGTTACAATGATTACTCTTGGTTACCCAAAGTTCAAACTGCTAGCTTTGTCCACACAAGATATGGGGGGGGGGGGGGGGTGAAAGGCCCGCGAAAGGCTTCGAGAAAAGGATGGTACGGCCGTACCTGCTTTGCTCGAGACTTGGCAGTGGCACTTGCGTGCCCTCAGATTTTACTTTCTATCAGGCTTATTATAAAACACTATTTAAAAAGACAGATCACAGTGACCTGTGACACCCATTTTGATAAAATCTCGTGGTATTCAGCGGAAGCCCAAAATCACAGAGCTGCGATAAGCATATCATTAACTTCAATGAATAATTTTATAAACAAGACTAATGACTCACAATCTCGGTCATTTAATCAGCTGTTTATCATAATTACGTAGTCCAAATCACGCATGATCCATGGATTGATAAAATTGAACGAGTTTCCAGTAGTTTCATATGATTAATATTTACTTACTTACTTGTAAAATTGTGCATGAATCAAGAATAATATTATGATGATCATGATGATGTAGGAAGCATTTATCCAATGACGTACTGAACTTGCAGACTTTTCCTTCGATTTCACATAGTGCACTGGACTTATCCGAGTTACAAACCGCGACATAATTGTTTTATGTGAATATTTATAAAAAAACATTTTTACAAAAAATAAAACCGACTTAAAAAAACAAACAAAACTACAAAGTGAAAAATAACTTTCGGATTTCGGTGTCTTTGGTTTCGTATTTTCGTTTTTGCCACCGACTTCCGAAATAAAAGTAATTTTTTACTTTGTAGTGTTTTTTTTTTTTGGAAGTCGATTTTATTTTTTGGAAAAAGTTTTTATTCTTCACTTTTAAGTTTGGTACCTACCCTACACAAATTCGAATACCACTACCTGCTATGTAAATTACAGTAACAGGAAGTTTAATAACTTACTAGGTACATCATCCACATAAACTAAGTGGGAAAAATATGTGTTATCGAAGCTAATTCAAAAACCACTCAAGCAAAGTTAATAAATTTTACATGGGACCAACTTCGAGGTATACCCTCCCGAATAAAACAAGAATCGTTCAAATCGGACTACTGTGTAAAAAGTTGTGCTTGGACTTATATAAAAAAACAAATATGCGCCTCGACTAGACAACCCTTTTCGTCGGTTAAAAAGTATATCATTGACTTCAACAGACAGTCCCCTAAAATTAATTTAACTATTAATACCAAAGTATGATGGAAAGGTTTGTTTTCATGTAGCCGCCCTTGGAGCCCAGTCTTTATCCAACCCGTAAAAATAGCTCCCAAAAATGGCGCAGTGCATTTTTGCTCAGGTGCAGTCAAAACATAGTTTTTTTTTCTTTTAATCCCCAATCCATCTGGATCTGAACCGAAACGCACTATTGAAGGGAACTAATCTAATCAGGGATCGTACGATCGATCGTACTCTATTGCTAATCATCTGATTAGCAATAGAGCTCGATGACAATGCACCAACCCGCAATAAATTATTAAACGAGATAAGATTCCGCGAAGTGTAATTACGAACTTTAGGCATTTTTGAATTATTTGTTTATTCAAAGGTAATCAAGCCGTTCCAAGAAGGATTATCTAAATCGATACTGAAGTACCTACTTATATTAATTTTTTTTTTATATACATACTGATTTTTTTTTTGTTCTTTTCTTTTTGCTATTTTTTTTTCTTATAACACATTGTCATTGATGAATTTTATATATACAATGACATGAATATTTACTTTGTAAAATGTAATATTATTTTAATTACTGTGAATGTGAAGACTATGTGGGTCCTTGTTTTTTTCTTTTTCTTTTCTCTCAGCTTTAATCATAGTTTGCCAGTTTGAGTAAATTATGCGGCCTACCCAAATGTCCTTTCTTTGGTATTGTTCGTCGAATCGTTGAGCTCCTTAACTTTTATGTTGAGCTGTACGATTACTGACAGATACTTGCACTGACTGGACAGGTCCACTCAATCTGTGTGGTTCTTTCCTCAAAAGACCATTTCAGACACCAACCTACATGGTCTTCACATGATCTGACCAAGATTATGTCTGGACTTTAAAAGAGACTGTGACCTCTGAGTTTGTTTCGGCCTTTCTTCACAGAGTAGTCAGATAGGAAACCCCGGCCTCATCTAGTTTAAAAAAAAAATGTTTGACATGTAAAAGTGTTTGTATAAACCTACTTACAGAAATAAAATCATTTATCATTTATATCATTTGAAAGTGAGTGTTTATTTACTTGTCGAATCTGTTAGTGAACACCCTGTTTACGAAGTCTAACACAAAAATGATTTTCTTATAGATCGTCAAACTCATGTCAAGTGATGTCATAGGCTGATGTAACTTCACAGCAGTTAACATGAGTTAAACATATAAAAAATGTTTTGTTCCTTTCAGAAGCTTCGTTATTGCGCTGTGATCAAAGATAATAACTATTTTAAAGGAATTTTGTCAAAACGTCTCTACCATCCTCACAAAAGGGCGGGAATACACATGCCTGTAGCTTGTAAAAAACTATGCAAATAGCTGGCATGCCATTGTGACAGTCACCAATCAGAAGCTATTATAGTATATTGGCATGCAAGCTACTTGCATAGTTTTGTACAGGCTACAGGCATATGTATTCCCGCCTAAAGTTGGCAGGAAAATGACAGATGATAATTTCTCATTCCGGAAAATTATTAACTTTACACTCGGGTGGAACAGAGGATTTAGCTAGCTGCTAAGATAGTGGCAGTTTCGTAAAAGCTCCTTATTCTTTGCAATCTTTTTAACAACATTCACGTAAATATTCTGTCATTTTTGTAATTATTTTATAATCATTGCTCATTCGTGACTTTCGAGCTAAAGCGAACGGTGTGTCATTAATCTAATGCTCGGTTCCTATAAACAAAAACGAGTTGTTTTGCTTACCAATGGTAGCATGTTTTATTGGCAAACTGGGCATATAAATACATTCGTAAGCTAATTTTACCTGTGATAGCTACTTCCATATGGGAGGGTCTACTATGCAAAGCTATGAGGTCTTTACTTCATTATTGGTAAAGACTAGCTGTATCCCGCGACTTCGTTCGCGTGGATGTCGTAAGATACATAATATACTAAAATAACAACCACATTTTAATAAAACGCCCTCGTCCCTCGGGTCAGACCCTTCGCCAACCGTCGCGTTGAATCGCCCGCCCGCGCTATTATTTCGTTTTCGCTTATTGTTCTTTCTGACTTTTTTCTTTCTGCTCGGTTCCTAAGGGTCATAGCGTGATGTTAAATATCCTATAACTATCTTCGAGAATTGGGCTACCAAATGCAAAAAAAAAATTCAAATCCGACTTTTTGTTCATAATTTCAAGGGTTTTCATTTTTTTGCGCGGAACCCTTATTTTTCCAAAATAAAAGTAGCCTAAGTTACCCGCGGTAACACCAACTATCTGCCAGTGAAAGTCCCGTCAAAATCGGTCCAGGCGTTTCGGAGATTAGCCGGAACAAACAAACAGACAGACAAAAATGTTAAAAATTGCTTTTTTGTTATAAGAACCGTTTATACTTTCCTATACGTTTAGTAAAAAGTTGTTATTTTGACATTAGAAACAGACACTTCAATTTTATTTATTTGTATAGATAAAGATACAAGTCTTAATACAATTTTAACCAATAACGTTCCTTAAATGATAGGAATCGGCCATAAACCAACGTTTCCGTACCGTACCGACCGTTCCGGACGGAGAATTCTGTGAATGGAATTATCTAACTAAAAATATTTTGCTGGAAACATACGGTTAAGTACAAATAACATTGTTTGAAGCTCTAGTTACGTTTTTCATTACAGGTATTTTTTTCGTCTTTATTGTACGGAAATGGAAACCCTTTTTAATATAGTCCAGTAGGTAGGTACCCAATTTGCATTACAAAGTAATTGAATTTAAATTTCGTACATAGGTACATTTAATTCAGCCATGAGCAAGTTGAAAAATTTGGAGTAGGTATTAATGGCTGCTGTTTATCGTATTTTAAATATAAAACAATTTCCCGCTGCCCTCAGTACAGGGGTCTACTCTCTATCTGCCCGTCCGAAGGTAGTTGATCCGTCAAAACAAGTGTTAATTTTATCGAACGGGCAAAAGCATATCTATCGGCACCCTAATTGCGTAGCACACTGTCAATCAGAATCTGAATAATTTTGAAGCAAATTGTTAATCCATTGCTTCGTAAGTTCGAAAAATGTGTCTGCTCAACAACGTAAATAGCGCAATGAATGTTGTTGAACTGTCAAAATGAAACCGATTCCTACTGTATGTTACGCAATTGCCCCGCAGGAGTAAGGACAACTGTCAAATTATTTTGTCATTCATTCTTAGTTCGGGCCCCGAACTAATCGTAAGTCCGTTAGTGATACGAAGTAGGCAACGTCCGTAACATCGGGCGAAACTACGGACTTCGTTCGTAGTGAGTAGACCCCTGGTCCGTTTACTTCGGAACACATTGATAAATTGAACTTGGTAAATAACTTACTAAATACTAAATTAATAAAATTCACTCACCGTCCTATTAATGACGACTCCAAAGTAATCAATGAGGTTCTCTCCGTAGAAGAAGTAGTTGGAAGTGAGTAGGAAGTACCAGGAGAGGGAGCGGAACCATGGCAGCCCGTGCACGCGGTACACCGCGTAACCGATGTTGATGATCTCTTCGAAGCATTTCACTTGGACGCAGAGCACCTGGGTCGAGGAAATAATATGCTGTTAGAATTGATGAGATGAAAGAGCTTCTTGCCAGTTCTTCTTCATGAATCTACTACACTTTGGAATTTTCTAAAACATCAAACAGTTAAAGGAAAATGTTTATTAACCACTTTCAAAAATCATCTACGTAGGTACCTACATGAACTTTGCCACCAGTTATCTCAAAATTTTACTATGCATTAAGTGTACAAATTACGGAGAAGACATCTTCATTTAATCAGCTATCTAGCGAGGCACAAAAGTTAAAAAAAAAATATTTAGAGGTGCCAATGAAACAATTGGTAATGCTGGCAAAGGTCGAATTTTCAAACGGTTGAAATATTTAAAAATTGGGTGATAATCGAAATAATTAACTGGTTTATGCCATCCCACTACTTCATAACCTCAGCCGGGGTCGCGGGATGTTCGAAAGAGTTACCGTGGCCCCGGCCGGCATAGGCAACAGAAGGAACACGGGTGAGTTTTAGTCAGTAAAAGTCTGACACGCCCTCCCGCTCCGCCCAGAGCGCGAGAAGTCATTTGATGATTTCCCATCCAAAAAATAAAAAAAAAAACTACTTCATAACCTCCCAGCAGCAGGTCGTCATGACCAGGTCACAAGTCGCGGACCGGCTTTAAGTTTTTAAGTTCAATCATCTTATAACTACCAGTGGCGCAGCTACAATTTTATCATTAGAGGGAAGCCGAAGAAAAAATTGTTCAGTTCTCATAAACTCAGTCAAAAAATTGCAGGCATTTTTGTAATGTTTTTAATCTTATGATGACTGTATTAAACTGGTATTAAATACATGTGATGTGATACACAGTTACACACACAGGTGTACCATATATTTGGCAACAGTAGGCATTAAGAAGTTAAGTGGCTGTTCCAAAGGGAAGCCGATAGGAATCGGGTTGTATGAAGGCTGCGCCCTGTTAACTACCTACTATAACAATTTATTTCATTAGTATAACATTTTTCCAAGCATTACTTAACATAAACGTGTATTTTGGAGGTCGCATGGCAACGGATATTTGTTGCGGCATGTGGCTACGGTCGGTTGGCTGTAGTTGGTCAAACTTATACAACCGACCGCACGTCCGTGCTAACGCAATGACCTTGAGCAGACCAAGCGTAGTATGGATTTTAAGGCGACGATAACCGACTTTTAATGATTTTAAGCTGAAGATCACGTTTAAACGAGTAGTGTTAATGCTTTGGAAAAAATAAATCAGAGCATTTTCTTTATAACTTAATAAGTGAATATTTTAGATTATTTTATATTAACTAGTGTAATAAAAAACTGAGAATCACACAAAAACTATCGAGCGTATTTTTATGAAACCGTCACCGTTCTAAAGATAATTTAATTATTTACCTTTTAGTATACTTGTTTTAATATAATACCTTTTGTTTTATGTATAATAAATAAATAATGCGTCTAATTTGGGACAGCGTTCCTTGATGGGTGGACGTACGACGCGTTGCGTGAGCTCAGCACTCGAGGCCATTGACATATATCTGCGTCTTAACAGAATAAGAGGCCGGTTAATACTGGTTTTGTTACCATTGACGTGTGGCCTAATGTACAACATTACTTGAATGAAACACTATTGTTTTTTTAAGTAAATCGCGCGCTACGCTGAATTCAGCGCAGCGAAGTTTGGTGGCAGAATGAAATAAGATTTTATACAGTAGATAGTATACGCAAAACGTTTTCCAACCAAGCATGAATGAAGGCCAACCCGTGGTAGATTACGCCCACTCCCTCTCACCGAAAGGAGACTCGTGTCCCAGCGGCGGGAACATTATAGGCTGATTATGCGTAAGCTGAAGGTCTTATGATTGTCATGAAATAAGTAATTCAAGTTTTAATAAATACCAGAGATGCGACTTATTTGTAATACATAACATAGCATCACGTCTTGTTTCCCCGGGTTTCCAGGGTTGGGCAGAGTTGTACCTATAGTACAGCCACATTTCAACAGTTATTGTAATAGTGGGCGAGCATATTTCCATCAACTGGGCACAAATCCATACTCCGGGCTGCTACAGAGAATTTCCAGATGAAAAAATCCATAACACTGCCCGCCCCGGGAAACAAACCCAGGACCTTATGCTCAGCAGTAGCACTTGCGACCACTGGACCAACGAGGCAGTTATTTAAATAAAGTATTTTGTAAATACCTATTTTGCATTTAGTATTTAAAATACAAAAAGCATAACTATTTTGCATTTGAAATAGTAAATCATAAAAGTATTTGCTTTTTGTATTTAAATACTTTTCGTAAATCATTTTGCACATCTCTGCATAATGTACACTTAATAACCATGTGTTGGTTACAAATAAGGAAGTAAAACTAAATATTCATTGAATGCATTTTAAATTCTAATGTATCACATTTATAATGCTTGCAATACTGGCAACAGGAAAATCTAATCTAAAACCAAATGTATGGATCATCTAGGCATATTTTATTACTTAAGAATGACATCACATTGCTTGAAAAGAAACTTATATTGACACACAAAAATGTGTCCTCCAACAGCCAAGGCAGTTTCGGACCAGCAGAAATTAAAATATTGTACCATCGAAACAGAAACAACATTGAATTTTTTTTAATATTGTTTCTGTGTCCAAAATTTTCAAATTTTTTTATTACTTCCGACTGGTCGACACTTCACGTGACCAGAGGGCTGGCTCGTTCTTTTGCCAAAGATTTAGCATTGCCATTCAATGTGGCAATGCTGCCAGTCTTTTGGGCATGTTTCCGAATGACAGCAATATTGACGAGTACTTCGATGCCTAAGTGTCCTTTTGTTTTTGTATATTTATTTGTACAGTTAGTCAATGATTGTATATTGTATTTAAGATTTGTGTACTTATATTAAAAGAAATTAAATTCTTTACTCAAATAATTACTCATGCCTATTTTGACAAGGGATCCTAAGAAGATAAGCTACTATTCACATCTGACATGTTGGAGACCTAGAAAGAGAGAATAGTAATAATCTAGCATGCTAAATAAAAATGGGCCTGCTCAATTCAGATTGCTATTGACATGCTAAAAAGGAAAAATAAAAATAAACTTACGGTGATCATGAGTGCCAGCGGACCGCCATAGATGAGCAGGCAGAAGGCTGCAATCATCAACCAGGTGAAGATACCTCGAATCACCCAGTTCCTCCATCTAAATACAAATCATTACTTATGGTAAAATAAATATTTTATTTTATTTATTCACTTATATTTCATAGACTTAATGCAGAGAACAAATAATCGAGAAAGGGGCTGATCCCAGACTTCAACCATAAAGAGAGTATTTTCTATGCTGCAGTATCAGCCCATTATTATTAAATACTGTGCGTTTAAAATAATTGAATTATATTTGAATGAAATATTAATACGTAACCTTTTTGCCATTATCAATTACTTTTGCTGATCTTTAGGCTCTTTTAAGTTTGAACACACGGGCTTACTATTCAAAAATTTAATTTTTTATATTATTTTATGGTTTTATTAGTTTCTGTATTTTCTATGGAATGTAAACTTGCTACTTGGTTTCAATGCAACGGCTTTCTGTTTTAAAAACAAGACCATTTACATGAGTATCTTTTCTTTGCTAGCTTGTTTTAATTAAGTACTTATTGTCAGTAAAAAATAATTTTAATATTAGTGATATTAGTCCCAATTTATTACCAAAAACTTGTTTAAACCAGTACATTTCAATATCTATGAAAGTATTCAAATTGACCTTAGACCATAATGGCATGCTACCTTATAAACCTGTTTTGTAAACATTACATAAAATATGAATAATTTTATAATACTAAGCACCAAATAAAGATTTGTGGGAAGTAAGGCTTCAAGAAGCTAGTTGATTTTGTTTGATAAGTAATAATTATTTGAGAAGATTTGGACTACTATGTAAGTGAATTTAAATTTAGTAACAATTCAATGAATTAATTATGCACACCAATCTGGACACTTCTTGGAATTTACAAACTTAAGCTGTGTTTAGCTACAGAATATTACTGATTTTATGGAGATTTATTCAGACTTCTGACATGTTAGTAATCATAGAGCGGCGCGGCGGCGGAGTGGCAAACATGAAGAACGCTAATGGGGCAACTCCCAGAACATAATATTTAAACAATAGACTTTCTTCACCAATTTTATAAATAGAACGTCACTATGGAAGAAGAAAAAACTGCTTTATTACCTTGACGACAGTCCCGAAAGCGCGGAATCAAGGATTTCCGGAGTCTTATCCGTTCCCTGAGGTAAAGACTTCGCCATTTCATCCACATACTTCTCTTCTATATTCTTCTCTTCCTCCGAATCAACCTATTGATCGGACATAAGATTAAAATTTGAATTAAATTAAGAACTGGTTTTTATGTAAGAAATAATAATAAAATAAGCACGTACGTGATCAGATTCGCAAGGGTTTTCCAGTTTGTCGTTTCCATCACCTTCGCCGCGCCGATGTCTCAACTCGCTCATGTTTGTACTTAATTTCCAAACAATTTGACACTAACAACAGTAGATTTTACACAAAAACACTGCACTAACGAGTTTATTTTAATCCATTTAGACGAGAAAAATATAGACTCCAAGAATGTTTTCCAGCGACTTGTCAAACGAAAAATCAATAATATTTTTTTTTATTCAGTGTTGCAACATTCTCGAAACAGCCAGCATGGTAGAAATTACTATTAGATTTAAATAAAAAAGAGAATAATAAAGAGTATTCTGTTTATCTAATCAAAACAAAATAATTATGGTACGAATGAAAACAAGTATTGTTGCAACTTTCAAAATTATTTTATGCGTGATAAAATAAAAAGCATGGTGTCATGGTGTAACAATGGTTTATTAAAAAAATGTGTGTTTGCCTATGTGCACGTCATGTTATCATTGAATCAGCTTGCTCGACTTTATTTGTACTCATGCTCTGAAAGTTATGTACCTGATTGAAATAATTGAATTGAGTAGGGACTGGGTAGAAGAAGTATCGGCTCATAAACCATTCTAGCCACAGAAACTGCAATTTCCAGCATCAATCAAAAAAATATTTGAGAAAGTAGGTACCCACATATCGTGTAATTTCATAATTTTATAAGATCTGGCCAAGACGAGCCAAAAACAGTCACAGTTGTTGTCAGTTTAGTCGTCAACAATTTATTTCACTTGATTTGAAAGTCCAATCAATTTACTAAACTTTAATTGAATTTCATTCATGAATTATTGATTTTTTATTTGCAGCGCTTATACATCAAAGCTTAAGATATTATTTTTTTGGCAAAAATAAGTTTACCATGTCGAACCCTTCTCAATGGACAAGTTGCGTAAAAGTAGATTTTTGGAAAATGAGTTTCGGCAACTTTCTAACAGTAAACGTCAAACTTTCTAAACGTAAACATGGCGAGTGATTCGGATGATTTTGATAAAAATATTGAAAATGTAAGTACTAATATACAGAAACCCAATAATTCTATAAAATAACAACATGTTCATTTTATGCACTTTATGTTTCCAGCTCAAAAGCAACGTTAGAGCGTCCTTCGCACGGGTGTATGCTACTCTAAAGGCCAGGGAACTAAAAACTTTACGACAACTGGATGCAATACATAAACAATGCCAAGACGACAAAGACTTGAAGAGAAATTGTGTTCAAAATATTCATATACGTTTCGACAACGAGTCCACACTGTTAGAAAATGTAAGTAATTATGGTGTTATTGATTTTGAGAAGCTAAACTTGGATAGCAATACATTTACATTAGAAGATTATGTCAGCCCTGAAGATGACCACATGTACTCATATAAAACTATTGAAGAGGTAACTAAGGATGTTGAAGAAGGAGATACGGACCTAGAGGCTATAGAGGAGGCAGCCCTGAAGCAGATTACTGCTACAGAAAACTGTGTGTGTCATGTAAATATTAGATCAGAAGAAGTATCGAAAAAATTCAGAGATTTTGAAATTAGCACGTCGCCAGTCAAAGTATGTGAGAGTAGTCACAGTAGTTTTGATAACAACGAGGTAGAATGTCCTGAGAGTATAACGGAAGATGATAAAAGTGACAGTTCTGACCCCGATGTAAAGAAAATAGACCCGACGGATGATTGGCTGAACTCAATTAAAAGTCAGACTGAAACTGAACCGTCACAAGTAACTGATGTAATGGAGCACAGCACTATAGCTTGCTTATAGCAGAATGTAGCAGTAGTATTGATATGAATTTACATTTTACCAATTAGATAATATTGTAATAAAGTTTTATATTTTGTATAAGACTTGGTTTTATTGAAGACTGGATTTCTTTGAGCTTTGTGTACTTAAAAATTGTCAGATTGAATCAAATTAATTATTTTAGTTTAATTAAATAAAACAGGTAGGTATTGTTATTTTTTATTTATTTTAAAATTGACTCCTATTATCTTTATAGTCATAAGTCCTACACTTTTATGTTTCATTCATTTAGCTGCATTTCATTCAATAACATTTTCAACTTGTAATTTGTATAATATCTTCAGTCCTTATTAAAATTGTGGACTGGTCTGTTTATTAGTGCTGATACAACTGGTGAGTGAACCCTGCTTTTTTTTGTCTATAGAAAATAATAGCTTGGATCTTGCATTACCATAGAATATACATTGATTTTGAATACAAGGTTTTTTTTAAATATTATTTTCGATGTATTTCCATTGTCCCTGTCATTGTCTTTCAGTAATTTTATAAAATTATTATGGAACTAATAACAAGTAAAAAGTAAAAACATTATTAGTCAGCCCCGTTTCCCCGTTTAACAGGGACAACGATAATTTAATAACATGAAAGGATATTGTGACGGGGGCAATGGGAATATATCTTATTATCACTGGACACAAATGCACTGGAATCATATATATAAAAAAGTACTCTGTGACTGGAATCATGCACTTTGCGTAGAATGCAAGATTTCATTGTTATTTTTAGCCAAGACATCTGCTCACTCTATTGTCTACTTACACTAATGGTCTCGGCACTATGGTTGCTTTATTCAGTCTTTCTTGCCCAAGTCAAAGTTGTTATTAGATAAGCTGGGAGCTAGGGTAATGTTATTAATTTATTTCACCTTCAAGGTAAATAAAACCACATTTTAAAGCATCATCTTATATTGTTAATAAATTTTTACAAATGGCGTTATTACTGATTTAAACTAATTGCGATATGACTTCAGATTATGTTCCCTAATGAATAAATACCCATTGCTTTCATACACAAATACAGCAAAAATTCTTAGACATGTAATGATCAATCAAATACCGCTTCCCATTCCATATTTCGCCCGCATTATGTAATACTATGGTTTTATGGCACTTAATACATGACATACATTTTACAAATCATTCCTATAAATTCCCATTGTTGGATGGAATCTGTTTGGAGTTAGGTTTTCTAGTTTGTACTCGACTTTTTCACTGGAAATATTGTGATGGCACGAACAGAAGTGCTGTGGAGAGGATAATTTTTAATACAGTTAGATAAAAGCGTGAGAGCCGCATTACTAAAGGATAGTGAAACTACATTATGGCTACAATTGAATTACGATTCTATTACGATCGAATTAGGCACTAAATTTCCATGTAATTAGACAGATTTAGGCCACTTTTTGTTCTCACAGGTGTTAGAGTTTTTATTGTCTCGATACTTTTAAAGTGAGCTACAAACTAAGAATTTTCCGATTATTCATTAACGATTAGATACATTTATGAATATTGTGTTAAATAATTTCTACATTGATACTTTCGATGATAATAAGTTAGTAAAGACAAACAAAATTTTAATAATAGGGGGTACAATGCGTTTAAGAGATAAATTCCGTAAGTAGAGTACAAAATCTTAAACGAGTAAAATTGTTGAACTTAAGTAGGTATTGCGTATCTAAAGCGTGTTACAATGTAGTTACGATTAGGTTATACAACTACCTTACATCATACAGTGTTATGTCTACTATTGTACATTTTACAACAAAAAATATTATATGTTAATTGCTATACAAGGCCAAAGTCTGTGCACACGGCGGCGACATCACGATTGTTCTGCTTCTCCGAGTTGTTGGCGGCCATGTTCAACTCGACAAGCGTGTCCACACTGTTGATACTGACGCCCTTTAGTATCTTCTGCGCCGCTAAACTAGTGAAATTAAAGCTCAAGTCGCTTAAACTCGGAAAATTGTAAAAATCCTGGTTCTCCTTCTTGCTCTCTTGGCTGAGGCTGTACCTCTTCTGTTTGTTCTCCAAGCAGTTTATCTTCTCCGCCGACATATTTATATCCTTAATCTGCTCTTGATTCTTCAGGGCTAAGTTGGGCTCGGACCCCAGCACTGTGGGCTTCTGGTCGATAGCTTTCGTTAACAAATTAGCTATGGAGTCCGAGCTTACCCTGTTATTTACATTTGGGAGTCCGTTCAGCATTTGAAGCGCTGCTGCCTTTTTCAACAGGTCGACACTTTTCAGCTCGCTGTTCGAATTTATATTCGATTGTATCCCACTGTTGGCTGACGACAACGAGTTCTTCTGGTACCTCAAACTTCCCAACGATCCTATAATGTTATCGTAACTTTTAGTTGGCGTCGAAGGAATACTATTTGCTGTAGATTCCAAATTATTTATATTATTATGAATGGCCGGAGAGGCAGGATTGGATGCAACTTCGTTCGTATTGTTTAATTGATTTTTGTACACAAAACTATTATTATTAGTCGCTCCACCTATTTGCAATGAAAGCTTACGATTATTATTCATACCCGTGTCGTTAATTGAATTCTTATTGAACTTGTTTTCTTGTACTTTAATGGGTTCCTCCTGATACATCTGTTTATTCTTTTCGACACAAACGTCGAATGAGGTTTCAGTTGGGTTTTTTGCCGTTTTGTTTTGGACCCCGTTTTGGGACACCGACACCACCTGTCTATCGTCGTTGATTATGTAAATATTGCTTCCGTTTGAAGTCTCGGTGACTTTACCATTCTCAAAAGTAATAACTGACCTTACTGGCGAATTTTGTACATATACTTTGGTGTTAGTACCACCACCGTTCTGAGAGATAGTATTCGTGGTAACTTTTAGTGTGATAGAATTGTTAGAATTGGAGCTGGCTAACATCGTCGTCGATGGGTTTTCTACTTTAGCCCCTAAGGTTTTATGCAGCGGGGTTGCGGTTTTTTTGGGTGTGTTTGGACAGTTTTTTGGCGAACTTTTGGGTGACGTGTTACCGTTTTTTACCGTTTCGCCACCGACCATAGGTGGTTTCGTTCTGTATTTGTGCAGGCTCTTTGGCGAGCTCTGTAAGCTCTGTACTTTGACGAGTGACTGTGCTCTGCTAAGGCCGGGGGCTCCGTGTGGGTTGCTATGACTAGGCGAAGGCTTTAACGTGCGGTCTGATATGTGGGACTCTAAGCTGGAGTGTCCGCTACTCCCGCTAGTGTGGTAGCTCCTTTTCATTGTTGAGTTTTGGTCTAACTGACCGTTTTTGGCGTCCTTTCTTGGTGTGCGATGTGTGGTGGTACTTTCTAAGCTCGAGGGGCCACTTGTGGACATGATGTGATCAGAATAATCAACCCTCCTGAGGCTTCCGCTAGGGCTGTCTCTTAGTTTGGGGTCGCTGTTTCTTTGTGGTGATGAGAAGTGGTCGAGGATGGTTTTGTTGGTGGAGCTCCTGCTGAGGGTAGAGCGTGGCAGGCTGCCGGAACTGGGGCTAGAGTGTCGGACCGGCGAGTGGTCGTAGTGGCCGGCGACGGATCCCGCCAGCCCCGACTCCGTGGACAGGTGCCGCTTGTGCCGCCGCGGCAGCGTCGACGACCGATTACTGATCTCCGAACCGTCGTAGTACGATGAGACGAAAGATGTTTGACTCTGCAATGACTCCTGGAACATAGATAATAATTGGGTGTTAATTTGATACACTGATATTGAGTAAGCGGTTTTATGTCCTTGGCTATAAGTACACGCGCTGTGTTTAGTTTCTGTGACAAATTTTTCTGCCATGCGTATTGATAACTTACACGCAATCTGTTAATTTATTGTTAGTTAACATAAAAAAATACATGTTCTTCGGCATGGCAATAATCTATCGTATGCCCAAAGACAATGTACAAATGTAGGTAAATTATGGTGCAAACGTACTTTGGAGTTGGTCTGCGTAGCGACGCAGTGTAGGTGCACCGCTTTGGAGTTGAACCACTCGGTGGGCGGGAACTGCGCAGAGAAGGTGCTCATCGCGCGCGTCTGCTTGCTGCGGCCGCTTCGTCTGAATAAGCGGGACAGCAGGGACACTTTCTCTGGAAAATTATAGGGATTTTGTTAGTTTTCGTCATTAGTACTGTTTTGTTCTGGAAGCGTAAAAAGAAAGCCGGTTTTATAGAAAATACTCAATGTTTCTGATTTGAAATAAATAAGTATTTAGGCCTATATGATTTGGAAGGAGAAAGGGCCTTTGCCCACCTGTACCTGGAGCCTAAACTAGCAAAAAATAAAAATGTAAATCGACTTATTTTTGTCAAATAGAGTAAGCCTTGGTCACTGACAGCTTTTGAGAACGTAGGTGCTTTTCAAGTAAAAGTTATCTAGTGGTGCGATAAACTTAGAAAGTACTAATGAAATTGAATAAGTCACATTGGTAGGTACTTGCCAGGTTTCGAACCCACATCCTTTGGCTTTACAAGCGGGCCCTCAACCTCCGCGTCAACACGACACTCCCCCAGTTTAGATCCCTGTAGAAAATCTAATCTCAAACGTTAACAATGTAGGTAGTAGTTCCTTTACTAAAATGGGGAATATGGGAGTTATCAGAGGTACCGGACAAATGGTCTAAAGAGGAGCTACCTAAATGCTACTACTATGGAACAAGCTTTGATGCCTCCCGACGCGCCAATCAATAATTCTAAAAAAAAATTGTTAAGTTGCGAGAGTTACGGAACACATAATTGCAATGTCTTTCATTTTGACAATTCGATGCGCTATTTAGGTACCTACGTGCGAAAACCTTTGGATTGCGAAAGTCAAAGAAGGTGTGTTATGCAATTAGGGTGCACATACGTAATATCTATACCTAATACCTACCATTGAAATACTACTCTGTTGTATACTTGTGTTGTGTGTGGGAATCGAGCCCACGATTTGTATCGTAGAAGCCACGTTCAGCGACCGCGGCAATCCATACCGTGAAAAAGGTTTTGATAGAAAACGCTTTCCATCAATCATCAGTAGCAGTAACAACAAAGCATATTACAGCTAATAAAATTGATAACACAAACACACAACAGCACGCCTGTATACTCCAGAAGGGAAAAAGAAGATAGATACATGGTAGATATATAAATATATATATTGGAATAAAATTAATATTATTTAGAAAATAAAGCTCAACTTACTAGGCGACGCAGATTCGACGCTCGGCGGGTAATCGGTGGACGACGAGCTGTCGGTGGTGTTAGCATTCTTGTGATGCAAACTCCTGGTGGAGGCGCACCGCTGCAGGTACTTGCTGGAGGAACCGAAGATGCGCAGCGAATTCCGCCGGTCTAAGGAACGAGGGGCCGGGAAGGAAGCACTCCGTCTCTTGTTCGGACGACCGTACAGGATTTTGTCGTTGGGATTGCCTGGAATTGAGAGAAAGGGGTTGTTTAATCAGTTCATTATAACATTGTTGGTAGCACTATCAGCTTACATGGTTCCCACTGCTTGGACACAGGCCTCCTCACTGTGAAAGAGACTGTGCCTTACCTAATCCACCACGCGGGTCCAGTGCGGGTTGGTAGTGGGTTAACTGACGTGCAAAAATAACTTTGAAATTGTTGCCTTAGTTAGCCATAGACCGCTAAAGATAGATTATTTTATGCCTTTGCTTTTATTTAGTTACAGTCCATAAATAATCTAACCAATGTTTTGTCCACCTGTTTGATTAAATTATCTAAGTTATGCGCCAGAAAATACTTTGTTCGGTTCACTTAATTGTCACCAACCATTTCCCTACTACCATATTGTTTAGTATTGTTGGCCTCTATGTAGGTAGATATGTACTCGCAATACGATTATTTCACAGCCTCATTTAGGATGGAAATAAATTCCGAAGTAGATATTTGTTTGTTTGGGCTCAAATTTGTTTTGGAATATTTTGTGTAGTTAGATATTTACCTACTTTAGGATATTCAAGCATACTGTAGTAATCATAATCATAAATCTTTATTTACCTCAACATAATAATACAGGCACTGGTTAATAAAATGCACAATCTTAAATAGAGAAAGGTTCTGAGGTAGGAGGAGGGTCCTCTTTTAAAGGACATGTTAATTTACAAAACAGTTAAAGTTAAGATATAATAGGTATTATAAAGTCTGAAATTGCAATTGAGTGCAGAACGTAAAAAAAAAATTAAAAACAAAATCAAAGAAAAGCAAGTCAACAAAACGTTCAAAGAAATATACAAATTATGTATATTATTATTCATTGAAACACTGTATGCAGTGTTTATTTATACTGCATTGGTAATATCAGATTGAGAGATTATAGGTGCTAAAAAGATCTTAAAGTTATATATTTATAACACATTTCTTTGGTAAAACTAAAGATAAGATCACAAAAAACACACGTTCTGGGTCAGCTAAGTAAAAAATAAAATGAAATGTGTTACAGTTCCCATTTCTCGCCCCACATTTGATTGTAAACCGTCAAACATTTGACACGACACCGAAATCTCATTAAAAACTGCAAAGGCTCATAATTCTTCGGAACGTGTGCGCGCACGCATGATGTGACGCACAAAGAGCGAGCCGAACAGTTGCTCGCATAAATCAAGAGGGAACTTGACAGATGCATGAGTGCGAAATGTATGGTTAACAAAAGAGGAAAGTAACCGGGCAGCGTACATATCATTTAAAAAGAATTAAGTACCTACCTTCCTACGAACCTGCGCCTAACTTAACTAAGGTGACTAGGTATAGGTACCTAGGAATATAAATCTGACATTGATTGTCTGAATGTATCTAACGCCCGAACACAATAACCTATCTATCACCAGTTTTGGCATACTGGAGATAGAAAAACCTATCTATCTATGGTTTTAACGTCCCAATAATCTTTAAGATATTATGGAGTCTTACCGGCCTGACATAAAGACAGATAGAATTATACTGTTAATAGCGATCTGTCTTTTACTGAAAATAGGTTATTGGGTTCGGCTGTTAGAGAGTAAGGGCCTGATTCACCACCTACGATTATGGTCCTATTATCTTACTCGGCAGATAATTACATACAAAACCAGTTCCATTTTTGAATTTATCAAACTCAAATTCAAAGCATTTATTTCAATTAAACCAATTACAGACAATTTTGAATTGTTAAAGAGTCAGTAAGTTAATCAGAAAATTGAAGCTAGTCGCCCATTCCAAAACGTAGATCTCTATGGAGAAGAATGAGCAAGAAACTCCATGGACACTCCGGTGAGTAGTTGTAATCGTAGGCGGTGAAATAGGTCCTAAGTGTATTCTATCTATCTTTTGTTAAAGATACTTCGCATATGTACCTAGAGGAAGTAGTTTCCCTTAGCATGCGAGTGAAACCGCGGGCAACAGCCAGCTGTTGTTGCTAGTAATTTATAGTGAACAAGACGTATGCTCGATGGGATTTCTCATCGGCAAAAATGACGAACTTCTTCTATACAGACTTTAACCCTTCAAAGGGAAGAATTTTCAAAAATCTTTCCTTAGTACCCTCCATCGTTATTTTTATGGATCTCTTGTGAAAAATTTTAAGCTCGTAGACCCAGCGGTTTATGCTGTGCGTAGTCTGTCCGTAAATTAATTTAATATTTTTATTACTGTAGATTTGGTCTACAAAGTGCAGAGATGTCTATTTTCATGGCTAATTACTTATTAGTTTTGTTGACTGTACAGTGTACATTCACGTATCTTCATCTTATAAACACACACACTTGTGCAAAACTCGTATGAACCTTGTTTTGTTTGTCTCTGTGTGTGTGTGTGTGTGTGTGAAACGGTCTCTTTTCCCCTAGATGGTAACTAGGATTTTACGTAGGCGCGAACATGATTGATTGCTAGCCTATTTTCATGCCTAAAGATTTGGTACAATTCGTGACTAAACTGCAAATTCCTAAGCTTGAAGAGCTCGTGCAGACTGACGCGACGCGACACCGGTAGAACAATTTCTATGAAAACTTCATGGAAATTGTTCTACCGGTGTCGCGTCGCGCCAGTCTGCATGAGCCTTGAACATGCGAAAACAAGATACTTAGTTATCTAACACATTAAGTTGTATTTTTTTTCTAATGACTTTCTGGGTTGACATTAAAGATTCTTCCATCTCAGGTATAACCGTTCTGTGTATAATTCTAACAAAACGAACATAATATTGTTTTTATATTGCCCTATTTCTATATGTTTACGTTGCCCTTAGATGGCAGTTACCAAGTCTTACCAAGGGGTATCGTATTACCCAATAATTGGTTTGTGGAGGTCAGATAGGCAGTCGCTCCATGTAAAATAGATACTGGTATTAAGCTGCATCCGTTAAGACTGGAAGATTAATTGCCCTTGGATGACACTGACAGTTAAGATAGCTCTTGATAGAAATTCATCTTAATACTTACCCACTCCAACTAATAAGATTGCTTTAATCCTTTCACTTTCAAGATGTCTAATTATAGAGACGCAGTGTTAATGTACCTATCTGAACTTGACGTGACCCTTTTACAAACAGCAGCATCGGTAATTAATACTGGTATTTATTTGAGTTTATATTTACCTAATGTTTGTGCAAGGTTGTAATTTTAAGGTTTTATTACTTTTTGCTGAAGTTGATGGTGATTTGTGTGGCTCCTCTTTAGGACTGTGCGTACAGGAGATAAATTGTTATAGCTTTGCTGAGTTCGCATTATAGGTCCTACGTACCTACATTTTGTTTCACTGCGGTTTAATTTAGAATATGTTGTAGTGAAAGGCCTTGAAAAGGACTAGTAGATAACTAAGTTAAGGCTGCTGCAAACAGGCGCGACTTGCGACGCGAATCGCGCGCGACACAAAGGCACCGCTCGTCGCGCAACACGCAGTGCCATTGAGTCACGTGCGACTCGCGTCGCGAGTCAAGTTCAAGTTCAGTTTCAAAGAGCCTTTAAGCCATGTCCTAAATTTGGAAGACTGGTCAAAGTAATTTTTTTTTTGGCAGGAACTCAGGCTACTTGTTTAACCTTTAACTGGTATACAAATATTAGTTATAAGATGTCAAATAATGAAGTCAGTAAAGATAAAATTAGAGGGATTAAAATTAATTGGAATACATAACATAACATAACATCACGCCTTGTTTCCCCGAAGGGTTAGGCAGAGGACACAAAACACAACACAAAACACAAAACATACATAAAACACACAAAAACACACTACACACACACACAAAACGACACAAAACACAACACACACCCAACAAAAAACACACACACACAAAATAACACAAAACAACAACACACAAACATGGGACATAAAATGGTGAAATAAACATTGTTTTTTCAGGATATCTAGAGACTTTCAAAAAGCGATATCGTCAAAAAGCTACTCAAGTGCGTGATGTTCTCTTGCATGATAGCACTACCTACTATAATATTCTAAGTAGGTACTTATCATTGCTAGTCGAAAGTTAGAAACCAATGGTCAGTGCTTACCAGTTTACGTTTAGGGCTGTGTTCACCTACATTCAAACCACCGGTTAGGTATTTAAACAGTTGGTTTATGTCAAACTTCAAGGAAATAACTGATTAAATATCTAAACAACCGTTTTAAAAGTCGGTGAACTCCGCCCTTAGAATTGTTTAGAATCGCGACCTTAGAAGTTCAATACCACAACTCCTTAGTTCAAACACGCAAATTTCTGCTCGCCCTTCAAACAAAGTTCAGTACCCTTCCGAACCTGACAGCCATTTTCCAGCATCCGACGGAGCTAAACAAGTCATCCGAACGATCAACGTAATCTGCAAGATCGGCATCCACGCCCATTAAGATGCCTGTTACTAAACTTGTACACAACGCAAATAAGACGGTATGCGAGTCGTACGGTCAAGCGCACGCGCACGTCCATGATCACAGTTTGACATTGAAAGAGCCTTTATTTTTTAATAGGCAGTACTAAACTTTCGTATTCCATGAAAACAAAGGAACTGGAAACGAAAAATGAGGAACATTGCTTTCTACAAACACAAAAATGTTTGTGGCCATAATGTTTACACGTTACACTACACAACATAATAATATGTTTCTGTCCACATTGCTGTGTGGTCAGCAAAATTATGATGTGTTAAGATATTACTGAGAGGAGTGGTGGCCGAGTGGCGGCCGCGACTTACGAGATTGTAGGTTGTAGGTATTCGAAGACATGAGACATGTACCAACCCGCACTGGGCCCGCGTGGTAGATTACAGTACAGCCCACTCCCTCTCGTCCAGAGGAGGCCTGTGTCCCAGCAGTGGGAACATTATAGGCTGATTATGAAGATAATACTAGAGGATGGCACGTTTTACAACTGAACAGATATTTGTATAAGCAAGCCGAGAAGTAACATGACCAAATTCTGAAACACTGTGTTGCTAGCAACATGTTTTCCGTCGCATAACATGTTGCTGCAACAGTACTTTGCAGTTTTTGTTTCCCATGAATGCGACTATACAGGCTGCCGATTTAATGGCGACATTAATTTAACACACGTATACGGTTTCGCATTTTCGTTTTATGAATTTATTTTAATTTCATTAAACTTTATTATTTATTGAGTTACATATTTAAATTTTTCTAGAATAACATTTTGGAGGAACCTGTACGCAGAGGTCATTTGCCGGGGTCACGGATCATAACATCGCTTCAATGAAATTTAAAACGAATAACGTGCAAAGAGTAGGCGAATTGAAGGAAAGAGAGAGCTTTATTTTTTTTTTTTTTAATTTACGAATTATTTTATCTTGCTATAATTTGTATGATTACTGGCCACTATCCCTATCCGTGTGCTAAATTAATGTCGCCGTTGTAGCGGCGCGTTGTATACTATGCGGTTTTACTATTGACGTGCAGTTGACACTACGTATAATTTTAGCGTACGCGCACCTTTATGACTCGATGCTTCTTGGAAACCGTAGTAATGTGATGATATTTAGATATATTTAGCTGGAATGGGCGAAATGTTCTGTGATCTGCTGTGACCTTTTGGTTTCCGCGGTTGGAATGCGATATGGAGGGGTCGAATGTGCGAGAATGTAGGTTCGTTATCAATTTGATAAGCTGAGACATGTGGTAGGTGCCAATGTGGTTGAAAGTAGACTTATCGCGTAAAGGTTGTGAAATCAAAATGATTAAACTCTGTTCATTTTATATTGAAAAAAAAAATTAAGTCTTCTCTTCTTTTTTCTTTTTCATTTCTGTTTTTCATTTTTTTTGTATGAAATGTTGTGCTAAATGCTTAAATAATTGAGAAAATGGTTTATAATGCCACTCGAGATTCTGTACCCACAGTTCTGAAGTAGGTACCTATCTACCTACCAGATATTATTGCCTGAAGATAAAAAGTGAGTGAAACTATGCAGTAGGCAGTAGACAAGCACTCATTTTTAATTAAGTTTCCACAGTTAAATAAGTATCTATGATAAGAACAGATTTAGAACTCTTTTTTCTATTTAACAACCATTGTCAATGACCGGCCATGTCCATTAATAAGCATGTAAAAGGAACCATTTGTCTCCTTAACACTAAAATGGTGGTCATTATCTTAAGAATGTAAGATAATAAACAAATTACGCGAAAGGAAACGCGTAAATTTTCACTTCGTGTCTTAGTCTGATACAGATTATCTTGATAGGAACTTGGGTAACGTTGAATTCTAAAAAGTAGCTGTAATCTGCGTGCTTTTATAACAAACGCTACTTACGACATGTCTGTGTGGTCAGATTAATCTTAAAAACTGCTGTGCGCATTTCGATAAGAGTTGTTTTTAAGATCACTTCAGTTTACACGTTACCTATTATCGTAATGAGAAACATCCTATTTCACTCATTAGCTTTAAGTTTTATCTTGTAGGAAATTTTAAAATCAGGTGAAGGTAAGGTTTCTTCATAATATCACGCCTGCAATCCCCGAAGGGTTAAGCAGAGGAGTACCCCACATTTGGCCAGTTATGTTTAAGTCCCATGTAATAGGGGGTGAGCCTATTGTCCAGACTCCGGGCAGCTACTGATAAATCCCTGACGGAAAAACCCAATAACACTTTGCCCGACATGGGAATCGAGCCCAGGACCTCATGCTCAGCAATCGCGCTTGCGACCACTAGACCAACGAGGCAATAAGGTTTCTCTTCAGGGAATAAAGTTAATCACAACAAATTTATTATAAGACTTGAGATAGATTGCAATAATAACTTAGAGAATTTAATTACTACCTTACTAGCAACTTTATACCAAGTTATAAATCGCTAGCACATCACAATAATTTCGTCAACTTTTATGAGACTCGGAAGGAATTACAGCTAATATAATTTTATATAATTTAAATTTCAAAACAGTACTTCATTAGATAGTTAATTAACTATTAACTAATATATTTTATTGATGGCATTAAATGCTTACAAACTTGCAGGCTTGTGCGTGGCTAAATATTAAAGTTGGGGACAAACATGGCCTTACTTAATGCAAGATCTAATTCGAAATTTTATTGTCCAAACATAAAAGTCTAAAGCATACTAGGTTTTAGGAGCTAAAAGCATACTACATGGCTCTGTATTAAAAATCAAAAACTGAAACTGACCTTTTCGGCATAACGCTTTTTTCGGCATAATGATTTCTACAAGTTCACTCATACCGCAAGCCGCATTAAAGATCTTCGTTCCAAAAATCAAGATGAATGACTTTTTACTGGCTGCATGCATTCATTAAAGGAGTTTCCATAAAATACCGCCCAGTGATCGCTGGGCAGTCAGCTCCGATAACGACCTTGCTGCATAACTGACTAACCTTTTTTTTTTTATTTGAGATAGGTTTGCTCTTGACTCTAGTCTAGGTCAGAGATGACAGAGACAAAGTCGACGATGGAGCGAGCTTACCCAGAAGAAACCTGTTCACTCTCACTTTGAAGAGATCGGGGTTGTATGCGTTCGGAAACACAGACGCAGGCAGAGAGTTCCACTCCTTTGCTGTGCGCATCACAAAAGACTTTTGGAAACGCTTAGTGCGAATTGGTGGAATAGCAACTGGGTAGGGATGGTAACCAGCAGTGTGTCCGATAGTAGAATGAGGTCGTGGAGTTCTCGAACACACTCACCGAAGTACAATCTGTAGAATACCGACAAGCAGGCAAACTTGCGGCGATGAGCAAAGCTGTGAAGCTTGGCATCCACCAGTCTTACGTCGCCAATGAGCCTCTTAGCTTTGCGTTCCACCGAGTCAAGCGCGGTAAGTTGGTAGCTGAGCCATCCAAAAGGTGGCTGCAATACTCCATGCAGGAGTTTTAAGTCTTTACCACAGCATGAGCTATTTTATATTATGAAAAAAAGAATTGCGAAACATTTTGCATAATGTGTGCACTCAGCTTTATGATATACGCCACGATCCTGCAATCTTCATCTGTATTCCAATAATAACTCTGGACGCCGTATCTCCTAAGTGCATTCTTATCTTTAACTAAAATACACGTCCTGCCAAAGAAAAGCAGTCACGAGCCGACGGCGATGGCTGACTACTATGTTGAGAGGAATGTACACATTTGCATGCCACGAAGTGTACCGCCTATGTATTCTGGATGTACCCCATCTGCAGTATTATTGTTGCATCTATCCGTGGCCACTGCTATCGTAATAACTACTCTACCATCACTATTTAAGGTTGGTTTTAGCTATTTGCTCATTGTAAATTATGCGAGGCGAGATTTAATTTAATGATAGGTTTATATGTAAGCAAATTCCTCCTGTTAGGTTAGGTTAGGCTCGCGTGTTGTTATTATTCCACACTTGATTTCAGATTACGATACTGTTTTCACTTATATCATGGTATATTTGTATATATTTAATCTCCAGCCATTTTATGTCATGTAATTGCTTCGGCTTTCATTTTTGCCGCCAGCATTGTTATCGTTGCAGAACTAACCAAATTAAAAGTGAAAAAGTCTTTTGTTACATTGTTCAAATTGTTATCTATTACGTTAAGTTCGTTTTTATTTTTTTAAACCATTGTTATTTTGAGTTTGGTTTCTTTAAGATAGCACCTATCTTGTTTTCATGAGGTTATTTCCGGAGAGACTCATTACTTTCTTGATCAAACCACATAATTTGATAATTTCCGGCTTAAAATATCACTTAAATATCACTTTGCGCCATCAATCAAAGTTAAGAACATAATTACGTAAAGAAAATGTCACAAGCACCGTATAAAGGTGATGCATGCTCCATGCTAATTAACGGTAATCTCTTCCTTCCTTAATCTTAGAGAATCCTGCGCATTCCACAGTTACGACATACGATTGGATCACAAAGTGTAGGCACTTTCACGACATGGATAATAGTCGGAGAGCTGAGGAGGAAATAATTTTCAGGATGTTTAATTTAATACCGATATTAAATAATATGCAGTAAGTGTGTAGGTAAGTCTATCCCACAGTTTCAGAACTTATTAGATATGCAGTTTTGCCTTCTCCAGTTCAAAAACGCTAAATTCGACGACCTTTTTTAAATTTTAGAGAACCCTTATACCATCCACTCAAAAGGAGGGTTTTTAATGTTCCCAAAATATCGCGATGTGTGAGATCTGATGATGGCATTAATTCTGAGCCACATCCTGAATTCCTGATATTGTTTATTGATTTAAAATTATTATTATTTACAATTTATGTTGCACCATAGTATTCAATAAGAGGTTTAATAGCTTCCGTCTATTTCTAGCGTTATCCGCTACACTTACATAGTTTTATGCCACACATACATAATATCTGATTTTCTAATTACGATGTAGTTCCATCGGTTACATCTTACAACATCATACAATTATACAATCATAATAACTTTACAGTTGCCATCCTAGCTCCTAGTCTAAACTATTTCGGTTGCATTTCATAGCTGCCATTTTATCGCTGTCGGCTCGATCTTCATAACACGTGCGACTTGTTAACGGCACCGATAATGCGAGCAGTATGCGTGTGCGCACCTCCGTAATTTAGCTTTAGAGTTTGATCCCTTGGGATTGTATGTTGTTATGAGTTATGGCTTGTTTATGGTTTGTTATGGTATGTGTCGTATCATAATAATATATATGGGTTAAGTATGTGTCAATGTTTTGGTCACAGTATCTTTAGCCATATGCCATGTTCAATTGCCACAGAAAGTTTTTTTATTGTACATATTATGATATATGTAAAAAACCCTTTTCTGTTTCTTTTTAAAACTAGCGGCAATTTTACAAATATTTCAAGAACAAAACCAACGATGAAAATAGTAAATAAACATTGCAAATAGTAAAATTTATTTTCAAGACGAAGATAAATAGCATGTCCTTCAAAATGACTGATCTTGATCGACGGTCGATCGCGGTAACAATATTGAATGCAGTCACGTACACGAAAAAGAAAATGTTTTTTTCATTGACACTGCAGCTTTACTAACAATAACAAATGATCCTAAATGTAGCAAAGAGTAAAAAGTAAAAAATTGTGTGTCGGTAAATATAAAACGTCAGTTTTATAAAAGACTGATTTCATCGCTGGGTACTAAAATTTATTTTTACATTGATAAAGATTGGGAAACATGTCAACAGCCTGTCGAGTAGTAGGTGATTACCAACTATGGACACATGAAACAATGTTTTGTTAATGTGATGCTGAAGTTACAGACAAATAATTGAGAAGCTTCTTATGCGCCTGTAGATAAATTTACTGATAAAATCCTTCAAGCCGGAACAGAACTGGCGGCAGAAATAAGTTATGACGATAATACTCCCTACTATGAACTCTTTCAAAATCTATGTATAGAATCCTCGTAATTATAAAGATGAAACTATTCACAAGCACCTTAAGTGAGACATCAATCTGCAATTCAAATGCATCCTTCCAACGCAATTCACTAATGATTATAAAAGTCTGGATATCAATAAATCTCGCTGCTGCAGCGATGCAGTCATCTGCATGCCAGTCTCGACCTACATCTGGGCAGTCACATCCGTATCATTAAAAATAAACTGACGTTCATTAGGTATACATTCATTAATTATGAATGGATTGGCTCGTGTTACGATTGGTAGTTCGACTTGTCTATTATTAGCGTTGATTATTGAACGGATATTTGATACAGGCATAAATCAGTTTACGGTTGTGATTTCAGATTTGGTTTTCATTAATGGTGTGTCGGGTTCCGCGTAAATGCTGCGGTTGGAGTTTAATTCATGTGTCGTGATTTTGTAGGATGCAAATGTGTGAAATTATTATTGCATCTGGCATTCATACTGTCTGTAAATTCTGATTTATTTTGTCTAACTTGTGAGTACTGGCTAAAATTAACGAACGCATTTTCGCCAATATTGAAGCGTGGTTTTCATGCCCTAGTAGAAATAAATAAAGCTAATAAATTAGAAGCGTTTACACGCAGAAATAACATTAATCGTATTATGTATTCCTTTTCATCGTCTATTTACTTCCTTAAACATGAATGACTGACAGTTTCAGCCATAAATGGAGCTAGATCCGATGTTGATTCGCGATTGAAAGAAAAATTGGGTTATCTCGGATATGTGTCAATAGGAAATTGTACTACATACATATATATAAACAGTTGAAATGCAATCAGATGGATATGAGGGTAAAAGGCAAAAACGTAGATAAAATGTTGAAAAGATCTAGTCTAGATGGTACTTATCCTAGATAACTATGTAAATGTAATGAAATATATTTGGATTCAATTTGTTTTCCTAGAATTGCCACATATTTATCTGATTGTTGTCACAGAATTAGAACATACTTTATTCAACAGCAAGAAGTGCTCTAATAAACTTTAATTACAGATTCAATTACACTCATTATTTGCCTTTTGAAATAGTTTAGCAAACACTTAGCGAAGTTTCTGAACAATGTTGTGTATTTATATGCAAAAAAATCACGTTGGGAAATGTTGCTATCAGTTTTCATTTAATTTGATCATGTTATATTTTTATATTTCCAGTTTATTGAACGTCTTAGGACGAGTTCCCATTTTATCTTATAATATTTATGTTTTTCAAGAAATACAATTGCATATTATTTGAGAAGATATCGTTCATTTGCTACAAGGATAATTAAAACAATTGACAAATATGGCCTTAACAGGAATCGTTTCAGTTTGTCCCATTAAAACAAGTGAAGACCAAATGTGTCACGGAAATGCAAATATAAACAATTTGTTACAAGATTTTATTTGACTGATAGTAAAATGGCAAATATGGAGAATTTCATGGAAACGGCGAAATAACAGTGTTAACGAGGCAGCTAGCGAAGGACTTATTTGCATGTTTAGAGCTTTTAATAACAGTTGTTCGTGATAATGTAGTGCGTACCGTTGCAGTTTTATTGGGTATTAACTTTTAAGCTAACATTACTTACATTCATGTCTTTCTGAAGTAGTGAAACGCTTTGGATTGCTTGTCATTTGTATTACAAAGTTTTGGAATCATTTTGAAATTTCAATTACCTTCATTGTCTTACAATATTCCGTTGATATAATTTTGTGTTAGCATTCACATTGGTTGTAGCCTGTCCTGGAGCTAACAGGAGATTTGCAAATTATAACATGATTTGTAATTATTAATGATAAAACGATCATTTCAAACCGCTTGAGAGGTGTAGAGAAACTGTGGACGAAACCAAACAAATAAGAAATGCAGTAGTACGTAAACGATAAAAAAGCTGATGATCAAGCATCATTGGCATTTCATCCCGAATCAGCAATATTTTATTAGTATCCTGCTTAAAACTAGATACGACAATAAATAAAAGATCTGCATATTATTTTATAACACAATCAAGCCCCAAAAAGGCTATAAAACGGTTGAACGAACTGCTAAAAATTCCGCTCAAGCGTATCACGAGAAAATGCATACGAGTTCAGCAAGACACGTCATCTCTCGGGAATCCCGGCGTTCGATGGTCGGTGTCGAAGTTAGATAATAGGGCAAAACTTGGCTAATTCGTGATATGCAGCTATTCGGTGATAGATAATTGTGTTTTATTACCAAGTTACTACTGACTTGATAAATGTACATTTTTCAATCATTATAGTATTTGCCACATTTTTAGATATAAGTTAGCAAAACTTATTTTGTCTACTATATCACAGTAAATTTAAAAAATAGTCTGATCAATGAATCGAATTTTACAAGTAAAAAACAAAACTATCACCGATTACCCAAGTTTTGCCCTACTGTGGAATTCGTGAAATAACATAACATAGCATCACGTCTTGTTTCCCCGAAGGGTTGGGCAGAGGTGTGCTATAGAACACCCACATTTCGCCAGTTAAGTTCAAGTCCCATGTAATAGAGGGCGAGCCTATTGCCATCAACCGGGCACAAATCCGGACTCCGGGCTGCTACTGAGAAATTCCAGATAGAAAAACCCAATAACAATTTGCCCGACCTGGGAATCGAACCCAAGACCTCATGCTCAGCAGTAGCGCTTGCCACCACTAGACCAACGAGGCAGTCAAATACATTCGAGAAATATGTTTGTGTTATATAACTAGCTTCTGCCCGCGACTTCGCCCGCGAGAAATTTTCTTTTAATATAAAATATATCCAATATCTGTGCCCCGTTACTTCAATGTCACTTAGCGTTCTTTCTTTTTTTTCATTTTGCTTGGCTCCTAAGGTTCATAGCGTGATGTTAAATAGCCTGTAACCTTCGTGCAAAAAATGTAAAAATATTTTTTTAAATCTGACTGGTAGTTTTAGAGATTTGCGCGTTGAAACAAACAAACTCTTCATCTTTATTATAAATAAATAAATAGTAGAAAATTGAATAATAAATATTATTAGTACTAGATAGCTTCTGCCCGCAGCTTCGTCCGCCTGTTTCGGTCCCCGACAGACCGTGTCGCATCCTATCGCCCGCCCGCGCTATTACTTCATCTAGCGTTCTTTCTGACTTTTTTTCTTTTTCTATAAGGCCGTAGCGTTTTGGGCTATCAAATTCAAAAAGAATGTTTCAAATCTGACTGGGAGTTCCAGAGATTAGCACGTTCAAACAACTAAACAAACAAACTCTTCGGCTTTATAATATTAGTATAGATAAATAGATACTCGTAGATAGATATTAGTGTCGAATATCTTCGATTCAACTAGCAAACATTTTAAATCTGAATAAATAATGACCTACTCAGCCACCAAATCCTACTCCCTCACATAGAAAGGAGGCTGATTGTCTTCTAGCACAAGAAACAATATACTAATTATTCGCAAATTTCGTCCATAACCCTTAGAATTTCTTCTGTAGAATAGCCTATGGTTACTTTTATAGATATCACAAATTTACTATGCACATGGCACAAGCATCTTGACCATAACCTCAAAACATAACCTTAGAGGAACAAATAAGCCTCGTCACATCTTTGATGAAACTGGTTGCTGATGACCGTTGTGTGACCTCTGTTATCTAGAGAAACCAGGCTTTAAGCATGTAGTTGGAATCAATTGTTGCTTCAACTTGAGAAACTAATGGACGGTCCATAATAATAATTTGAATTATCTGTTGGATTACAGATTATTATCAATCCTTTAAGCGTTTCTTACTGCACTCACGTGAACATGAAGAGCATGGCATTCATAATTGCCAGCACAGGTGCCGTATTATGGCGTTTTCAAGCCATCATGATTCCAGTGCGAGAGAGAGACGGAGCTATATGTGACCGTTAGCACCATCCCTTTTGTGGACTGGAATCATGATGGCTTCATAACATGGCTCCTAGTCTAAAATAGTGGGATGTTACCTATTTAAAGGAAAAATCTTGGTATCTGGAAAAGGACAAGAGGCAGTTTTCATCCGAAATAACCACTTGTACAGAAGCAGTTCTAGTTTTTAATAAGGTAAAGGTCAATCCTTTAGCTTTGTTTTTTTAACGTATACTTACAAAGATGGATGGAAAAGTATAGAAGACCTTTGCCCAGCAGTTGGATAGCAAAGGTTGGCTCAAGGAACACATTTTTGAAATGAAAACTTTTTAAAATTCGGAAAGTCTTACGGGTTTGCTACATGTGACATGCTCCAACGACTTCAACTACTCAACACTAGAGGGCGCTATAACCGAATTATAATACTCTAGCACGCTAATGTCTTTCAAATAGATGTCATATTTAAGTGTTCACTTCTGTCGGCAGTCACCATGACTGCCTATTTCTTTTTTGTAACTCTTTTCTTTTCGTTCTTGAGCATCTATCTTCTTTCTATTTCTTTAGATTATTTCGTTCAATATGTAACAGGACCAAGACAGACTATGTAAATTATATATAACATCAACTTAATCTTGTGCGACATTCGAAAGTTCATAGATCGCAGAATTGGATTAAGTAGGTTTACTTTTCGCCTACGATGGTCATCTTGCAACTTTTTCTTATAATTTACAACTGTGTGGGGTAATGTCGTATTTCATTCGAAATCTCGGATCAATGTGACTATTTCGAACCGATGATCATTTTTATAAATTCCTGACAGTTGGAATTTTATAGGCTGATTATGCTTTTATGTTTAGTTTTGAACAGTTAATGTAAACCAAAAAGTAAGGTTTAAGCAAATTTTTATGTTCCTGTTTTTAACACGTTTAATTAAAACTGGAATGCAGAACAGGATACATGGTGCGACGAAACGCATTAGGGGGAGTTTCAATTTATTGCCTGCCCTCATTTTTTGTCGCCATATTTCTTTCAGTGGCGCGGTAATTAGTACTGTTCTAATTTTGAATGTTGAAATATTTTTGATCGGTTAGACGTCATTTGTCTTTTTTTAATGCTTTGAAAATGTTATTATGTCCGTTAGAAGTACTACATTGATGAAGTATTATCGATTTTTCGTCGAAAATACTTGTGCTACGTTTTATATCACTCATTTGCATATTTATAGCCCATTCTATTTCGTAGTGCTATTAGTTTCATCATACAACTAAATTAGGTTAAGACCATAAACTAAAAACCTAAAAATATCGCATCCGGATATGCAATTTATTTAATTATCCAAATAAATAAGAATTAAGGAAAGGAAATATCAGACTCAATCAAAAAGTACAGCACGCGTGTTTCCTGATTTACGAAACCATTATAAAACAAATGTCGGCATCAATTAGTGTCAGATAAACAAAGATTGATTTCAGTGAATTGTTTAATAATTAAGCTAAATTCGACCTTATTGTAAAGCTATAAAAGTCAGAGCTGGTTTTATGCTATGTTATTTAATTGTTTGGTATTCTTGGATAGAATAATGGGATGTGAACATTATGGAGAAGGAAATCGGATTAGAGTGTTCCTGTGCTTTGATCTCAATATTGTTTCCTAACAATAAAAAAGTACTTACAAACATCACTATTTGTTTCCTATCTTTTATCTTAAAAGGACAAAAGTTTATTTATTTATTTATTACATTTGGGAAAACAAACAGTAGTATATTAAGAATAAACAGTGTTGTCTTATAATTAAACTTATCAAATATACTACCCACAACATTTTCCACAGATAAAAAAATAAAAAAAAAGATAAAAGTTAAGCAAGTTACGTTTAATTTTCGAAGCAGTTAGGTTAGGTTAGTTATGGTTCATTTTCATTAGTCGGTAACTCGGTCGATATACAGCATGCGCGGTAATCACTAATGAAAGTCCGTAAGTCAATAACGTGGTGGGCACAACGTCTGAGAGACTCACACCCAATGAAAATTAGCCTTCAAAGCAACTGCCAAAGGTGAGGTGCAGGGTCTCCGTATACCGCAATCGTTCCCTATCGACTAGGTAATGAAAACAGTTACCCGAAAACGGGCACGCTTTACATAAATCTCCCGTACCCCGCATACGAGCTTTATCGACCAATGAAAATGAGCCTTTGGGCTGCTTCACAGAATCACATAAAAACTTTTTGATTGTAAGTAAAAATCTCTCTACATTTATAAAATCATCAGTTCATCTTCGCTAGAAAAATCTAACCTGTTGGCAAAGATTACAAAACTAAGATTAACATAATATTATGGTTAAATTCACAAGGCACTTGTAACAATTTTGAAGACTTCTTAAGACGTTCTACAAGTTTTGAGCTAATTATTTATTTGCTGAGCTACGGTTGAGTAGAAAATCTGTACCTACGATGAGATAATGAGGTGACAGATGACATAATAAGCATCTTCAAAGATGCTTCAAAGTTACGTAGTTGATATGATGACAAACATCTTTTGCAGTAAACCAAGTGAAATATTAATGGACCAGACATAGCCTCTTTTGTGAAGTGTGAATTGTGTGTGATTTTTTATTTGCCAGACAAATATGTTTGTGTATATATATGTGTGTATAATCATGCCACAGATGGTAAAACTAAACCCATTAAAATGTCGAAAATTTTGGCCAAAAATAGAAGTAATAAATAAGTATCATAAGATTGCTTACATCAAAGGTATGCAAAACATGACATTTCCACTTTTGTATCACGAGGTGTGATTATCTTTTACCTACGTGAATTTTATTGTTTTTGCTTGGCCTTTAAAACTTCCTGGAGTTTGATGGGCATTTGCGGTTTTTAGAAAAATATCGTCATTTGACTATAAAAAACCTTGATGACGTAGGCATGACGGTTGGTAAAGTGTCATGTCATTACGTTTTACTGATGAAGATAAGTTATTACGAAACATGGGTTTCCTTCCTGAATTTTTGTCACCGCATAAATTGGGAAAGACTTCCGTGTTGTATAAATATAAAAGTTATAGAGAAAATAAAAGGAAATATATTTTTTTACATTTCACAATTGGGTAACAGTTAAGGGACTAACTTACATAATTAGTTTGGCCCCATAATTGTGCATGTTATTTTATGGAACACGTTTGAAAAACCAATTAGGCAAATCAATTACATAACAGAACCGATAAAATAAAAAGAAGATTCTCAATTGTTTGTTTTCGTACTGCTTTGGAGTTTGAATAATAGGTAGCAATTCAAAACTGTATTCTTTTCTTAACATTGTTTTTCACCATTACCACGTAAATATCTTTTCAACTCATTCTAATGAACCAGGAACCAAATTACGCAAAGGAAACACCGTATTGTCTCAAAGGCGTTTTTATCTAAATTCTTAGTGAATCATCAATTTATTTGACAATCATTGTTTTTGTCACAAAACCTCGCAAATCAACACTTTAACTGCACAATTTGGCTCCTAACTACTTATAGCAACGTAGAGCAGTCATGTATGAAATTGGTTGATGTCCTTGGATGGCTTATTATGAAATCTTAGGCACCTGTTCCACTGCCGCGCCGGTGATTAACGGGAAGCGAGTCGAACTAGCAACTAAAACCGAGTTGGCGTGTAACGAGAAGCGATTGCGCGACGGCGACGAGCGATTACTCGCTGGTATGCGTATGTACCAAGCGGAAGTCTCTCGCCGAGTGTTCTGCCTGCCAAGGAGCGTCGCAGAGCGAGTAATCAGTCTCTTTGATAGCTCTTGTCACTGCGACAACCAAGTAGTCGCCAGCGCAGCGGTCAGCGATCAGTTATTATGGATCTGATTTACTTACAAGGGACCTGCAAACTTTTGTATGTTTCTTGAGCGATAAAATCGTTAATAGCTGATCGCTTTCTCGTTGGTGATGGGACATGTGCCTAAGGTTTGCGTCGCCGAAATATGCGGCAGTGAAACACGGAGCTGCCGAATTGTCGAGTGTTATACGCTTGACAAAAATGCGTTGATGTCTTTCCTTTGATTGCTGTTTTATCGAAATAACAGGCATTTTAATTGGCTCACTCTGGGTATTTTTTGACATGCTGCTTTTTATCATTTGTCATCAATTTTTAACTTTCCTAAATCCGTTTGTTACGCCGTCCAATTTGAACATACTCCGGAAGTAATTTATATTTTTAACCGACTACTTTAGTGAAGAATTGTGAATACTGAAATAGCAATCTGTTTTGTGGTATTATTGCAGTTTGTTGTATATTTAATGTTAATTCATTTGCTTTATTTAATAACGAACAGTGGTTGACACTTCCTCAAATGACATTACTGTCATCTTCTCGCGTACCAACATCCACAATTTGTACGCTAGATTAACTAACCAATGAGACACACTCCAATAAATTGTAATGTAGGTATATCAATTTGGACACCTCAGCTTATTTTCCTCTTAATTTTTATACAAATAAGGTTGATTTTCGTATGGCTCTAACCCAAAATTGGTCGACCACATACAAGAAATAACAAGTCATGGTAACAAATTATAAAATAATAATGTTGTTTTCGATTTCTTTCTACTTTCCTACTTTGGATCACATTTGACGTCTTTAGGCTGCCGGAAGTTTATTGTAGATTCTTTTGGAGAAATGTTGCTCTTATTTAGAAAAAGATTTTGGAAGATAACGATGACAGATTATTTGTAAATATTTGATAGTCGTGCTGGCTGATTTGTGCATAGTATTTACATTTAAATGGTTGATAAAGATGGTGGTATTATGTATTTATAAGGGGTGAGAGGTGTTGGACTGGATACCATGGACGAGTTTGGTTATACAGCGTGAGAAGTGAGAATTTGTGAAAACGTGTTAGGCAATTAATGAGTCCCAGCTTTTTATGTTGCTGATGTATGTAGTGAACCTACTGAGACGCAGAAACGTAAAAAAGCGGCCAAGTGCGTGTCGGACTCACTCACGAAAGGTTCCGTTTCACCGTACAATATTTAACACTACATTTATTCAAAAAATACTTAAAAAACCCGTCAATTTTTAACTTTATTTTATTTTATTATTTGTTGTTATATCAGCCATAGTAGTACACACTCTGTGAAAATTTCAATTGTCTACCTATTACGGTTCAAAGATACAGCCCTGTGACATACGGACGGACCGACGATTGAACGGACGCGTTGGCACCCTTTGAGTAGGGAACCCTAAAAATGTAAACAAATGACAGTCAGGTTACTTTTCTTTACCTATTGTCATGTGTCAGTTATTTTATGATCAGTCAGTTAATAAATTAGGTAAAGTGTAATTTAGTCTTCCAAGTTCAAAATGTTTAAAAAGGGAAAGAAAAACATGCATAAGATAAGCCAATGCTTGTTACAAAATGGAGCCTTTTTATATGATGGCTAAGCCCTTGCGTCTCTCGGTTACAAAAAAGAACTAGGCTTTAATGTGATGTAGGTCATGTAAATGTCAACGGTTTTCGTGGACGGTTAGCCGTTTAGACTCTATACGCTGTGGGCACTAGCTAAATACGCAAACAGAGCCCCAGAAGATTCACTGTGAAAAAGACCAGAAACACGCATAGACCAACAAAAAAAAAAATATGAAAGATTTTCCATCGCCCTCATTTTTCGATTATCAAATCGAGATGCAGTCCATGGTTAACCAGAGGCTCAGAAACTTAGAAAGAAAGGAAAAGAAAATATTTGACCCAGGTTAAGGTATGCAAAAACGTAGTTATATTATAACAGTAGCACGCCGTGGAACATAGTAGTTGTATCGCAGGCCACACTGGGAACAAAGTTAACGTTCGTTTAGCTTCGCTTATGTATATACTTCGGTTCATAGTTCGAGGTATAAAATACTGGTATTCAGCTATATCCGGTTAGACTGGAAGCCGACCCCAACATAGTCGGGAAAAGTCTTGGCACATGATGATGCTTAAAGTTTATTAATGATTAAACTCTGCTTAACTATTTATTTTCGGACGTTTAAACATCTCTCAAGTTTTATATAAGCCCGTAGGAAGTAGTGAAGGACGGGCGTTTTTGTTGACTGTCTTATGTAATTTGTGACGTTCAAAACGTACCGATTTTCAACCTGATTTGAAGAACTGTTTTTTTTTTTTTTTTGCAAGCATAGAACATTTGTATATCTACAAGATGTAACATAAATAACGCACAACCTCGTAAAGGGTCATTGTACTCATAATTATGAACAACTTTTACTATGGGACCAAACCTGAAATCGCGAAAAAAAATCAGCTGTTCCCTACATTTATATTCGCGTGACTCGCCAAAATGTAGGGAACATCTGATTTTTTTAACGATTTCACGTTTGGTCCCATAGCAAAAGTTGTTCTTAGTGATGAGTACAATGACCCCTTAAGAGGTTGTGCGTTATTTAAGTTACACCTTGTATATTATGCTGTAACCGTTTATGGGATGCGGAGGAATAAGGAAAATATCGTGAGGAAAGTTTTGAGTATGAATGTGGATGGCTTTACGAGTAGGGGAAGACCAAAGAAACGATGGATGGACTGTGTGAAAGATGATATGGCTAGAAAGGGGGTGACTACCGAGATGACGACTAATAGAGAAATATGGATGAAATATATATGTTGCGCCGACAACAAATAAATTGGGATAAGGACAGGAGAATGATGATGAGAAGCTTTTTAAATCCTGGGTCACCAGCACCAGGCTCTTTTAATCGCTAACCATCCAGGATTGGACCTTCCAGCTAGGGTTGCGGGATGTTCGAAAGAGTTACCGTGGCCCCGGCACAGGCAACAGAAGGAACACGGGTGGGTTTTAGTCAGTAAAAGTCTGACACGCCCTCCCGCTCCGCCCAGAGCGGGAGATTTGATGATTTACCATCCACAAAAAAAAAAAAAAAAAAAAAGAATTGGACCTTCTCTACCTATCTGCTTCATGACACTAGGTGGAGCTCTTATCGTAAGCTGTCGCATTAATTTACTAGCTCCACGTACCTACGTTTGCGGAAAAAAGACGAGCTGCAATGTATTCACAGACTGATGACCTTTGAGGATTATTTTTGTTTATTACGGCGCCTGTTCTTTAGTAACATTTATAAAGATGAAGAATGCGACAAACGTGTATAAAATTACATATTTTAAGCCGTAAATTTCTTCTGAAGATCGATCTCCCAAATTAACGGGCAAAATTGAAAAGTTGAGTTTCGATAGTAGGTAGGTACTTACCAAATAAAATATCATAAGCTTGTGAAATATTATCTGATCATGCAATAGGTGATGTGGCTGCATTAATAGTGGAAAACCAAAAAATATGGATAGATTTAGTGTAAGATACAGGGTGTTTGGAAGGTGGGTGCAAAGCCTTAAAGGGGAGTTAATACAGACCATCTAGAACATTTTGAGCCATATTTGTCCTAACCAAAGTCTGATATTTATTTTTTTAGAGAACTTTTACGATTTTGGTACCAAAATCCCAAAATTTTCCAATTAAGGCCTAATAACGCAAATATTGAGTGAAAATTTATATTTTTTTTAATTTACTTTATTGGCCTAATGTGTGTTTAATGGTATGAAATCATTTCGAAGCACCGTATTTACTAAAAAAATAACTTTCAGACTATTTAAAATAAAAAGAAAAAAAAATTAAAGAAAAAAAATGGATTTTAATTGACATTTAAAAAATAAATAAAATAGCTACTGGTGTTCAAATAATTTTAAAAACATGCTGAGTTATTGCTCTTTTTTTAAGGTATCATTTACTTAGATAGCTTTACAATTTTTGAAGTTAGGGTGCCTGGACCAATTAAGGGTAAGAAATTTCAAATTTCAATAAAATTAAAATCAACCTGATTTTTCCTCAAATAACTTTAAATTAAAGTCTAAAGTGGTTATTTTTTAGACGCACTTAAAAAAAGTCGGCCTTACAAAACGAAACAAAGGCTGCCGTGGTGGCCGGCGGACCGGGCGGCGTACGATAACAAAGGGCTCTTGATTCTTTTGTTATGATAAAGACAACTTTAGGTCTTATTGCCGAGGATGTAAAGATGCTTTTTGAGTTTATAAATTCGTTAGTACCTGAGATGGACCCGACCCGTCGCTTCGGTGATGTCATCTTTTCTCTCTCTTCCTTCACTGCTCTGCCCTTGCGCGTTGCGAGTAGACGTTTGATTCACCGTACTCAGTCGTAGCTTAATGCTCCTGCGCGTGTTGATTATTAATTTTGGAATTACTTGTATTGCGTTTGTGATTTACCGTGTTCAGTTGTAGCTTTACGCTCCTGCACGTGTTATTTCGGACTATTGAACTAATTGACATTTTAATTGAGTGTATGTACGATTGCCATGGCTGCATTTACATCTCAGGAACAAGCGGATATCGTTTTTATGTATGGCAGAGCTGATGGTAACGGAGCTTTGGCACGACGTTTGTACCAAGAACGTTACCCGAACCGCAGGTAAAGTAACTTCTAATACTAACATTATTACTTCAATTGCCATGTTGATTTGTAACTGACGTTACTAATAAACAATTTCATTTCAGGCTACCTAATGTTCGAGTTTTTTACAACACGTATCGCAGACTTTCGGAATCTGGCATCCATCATGCAGTACCCGGAGTGAATCCAGGAAGACATGACCCCGACGTTGAAGAACAAATACTTGCAGCCTTTGAAGCGGATCCTACAACCAGCGTCAGAACTGTGGCGAGAAACTTAAACCTTTCAATATGGAAAGTGTGGAGTACCATGCATCGGGAACATAAATATCCGTTTCACGGTAGAGGCGTGCAAGGCTTGGTAGAAACCGATCCTGGGAGAAGGATGCAGTTCTGCCGATTTATGCTCAATAGCGACATTGACGACAGATGGTTTCTAAAATCTATCCTCTGGACTGATGAGTCCAAATTTTCTAGAGAAGGAATCACGAATTTCCATAATTTACATGAATGGGCTGACAAGGACAACAATCCGCATTGGAAAAAACAGGTATACAAATTAATGTTTATTAATTTAAGTCCAGATGTTCAACACATCTTCAAAGAACACTTTAATTAGAATTAATTTTTGTTTCAGGTGTCTTTCCAAGCAAAATTCTCCGTTAATGTATGGGCTGGAGTAATTGGACGGACGTTGATTGGGCCCCACATTTTACCAGATAATTTAAACGGTGAAAATTATCTGAATTTTCTACAAAACGATCTCCCAACACTCCTGGATGATGCGGAAGTACCCATTTTAAATACGGACAGGCCAATAATTTTCCAACAAGATGGATGTCCATCTCATTGGACATTGATTGTCAGAGAACATCTTGATAACTGTTTTCCAGGCAGCTGGATAGGTAGAGATGGGCCCATTCCTTGGCCCGCGCGATCGCCCGTCCTGACGCCGTTAGATTTTTTTGTCTGGGGACGGGCAAAGGAGCTCGTATACACAACTGAGATTTCAACAAGAGAAGAACTAATTCAAAGAATAGAAGCAGCTTTCAGAACAATGAAAGAAGAAATGCAGCTTAAAATCACCACGACAGAAGTTAGAAATCGCTGTCGTAAATGTATACGCTGTGGCGGAAGCCATTTTGAACATCAAAATTAAAAAATCAAATCAAAAACTGTCTTTTTTTTTACTCCTTAAAATCGACTTTAACTGGTTCAGGCACCCTAACTTCAAAAATTGTAAAGCTATCTAAGTAAATGATACCTTAAAAAAAAGAGCAATAACTCAGCATGTTTTTAAAATTATTTGAACACCAGTAGCTATTTTATTTATTTTTTAAATGTCAATTAAAATCCATTTTTTTTCTTTAATTTTTTTTTCTTTTTATTTTAAATAGTCTGAAAGTTATTTTTTTAGTAAATACGGTGCTTCGAAATGATTTCATACCATTAAACACACATTAGGCCAATAAAGTAAATTAAAAAAAATAGAAATTTTCACTCAATCTTTGCGTTATTAGGCCTTAATTGGAAAATTTTGGGATTTTGGTACCAAAATCGTAAAAGTTCTCTAAAAAAATAAATATCAGACTTTGGTTAGGACAAATATGGCTCAAAATGTTCTAGATGGTCTGTATTAACTCCCCTTTAAGGCTTTGCACCCACCTTCCAAACACCCTGTATAACACAACAGTTACATTTTAGACACCAATCTCACACACACATACACACACACACACACACTCACATGATCTTCACAAACACACATCTCTCTCACACACACACACAAACATCACAGACACACACACACATCACACACATTCACATTTTTTTCTTCTTTTCTTTTTCTTTTTTTTTCTTCTTTTCTTTTTCTTTTTTTTTTCTTCTTTTCTTTTCCTTTTTTTTCTTTCTTTTTTTTTTTTTTGTGTGGTCTTCACATGATCTGACCAAGATTATGTCTGGACTTTAAAAGAGATTGTGACCTCTGAGTTTGTTTCGGCCTTTCTTCTCAGAGTAGTCAGATAGGAAACGCCGACCTCATGTACTTTTTAAAATATGATTGACGTATAAAAGTGTAATCTTTGTTTTATTTTAGTATACGTTTTATGTCATTATTTAGCGTGGATAGATTTTGTCATTAATTTTAATAAATTCGTCAACGGCCAAAACATAGTGTACCTATACATATTTTATTTACAACACCTGTTTTTACACCCACCTATTTGTTACAAATAAAAACTGACTTTGACTTTGTTTGTACAAACCTACTTACAAAAATAAAATCATATAACATTATCATTTAACACTATAGCAAGAAAGGGGGTGACTACTGTGGTGACGGCTGGTGGAGACGTTGGGAAGAATAAGACAAAGCGGTGCGACCCATAGTCAATTGAGATAGGTAAGGGAAGATGAATGCTGATGAGAGGAAAATATGCAATAATATGCCACGACAGTCAAACGACGTAAGGGAAATAAATGACAGAAATATATCATAGTATGCGGATCTGTTCTTAAATATCATGTAGCTACAAGAATCTCAGGACTATTTCAGTTTGCAAAATAATTTGTTGTTTCGAATAATTCCTATACAATATAGTGAGACATGTTAACGTTAATAAGGAACTAGTAATTTACAATTTCATAGCCGACTCTGTTATGGATTTAATGTCTGCTATTAAAACTTTGTGCGTGTAATCGAAATGCCTCTTTTAATTGGAGTAGCTTAGTAGTTAACTTTGAACGAGATAAATTAATAAATTATAATTATTGGTGTAATATTGTGATTTTAAATTATTGTACTTAGGTATATGCTTGGGTTTCGTGAATGTTAGGCGATAAGGATTTTGATTTCAGGATCGTTTTTAGAAGCCATTTTTGCGTACCTATGTTGCCGCTGTGTTGATTTGGAAGACCAGTGAAGACCTGATATACTATAACAAAATTTGTGCCATTCAAGAGTCTTTTGAAGATAGCTGAATTTTTGCAATTCTTTCGGCCTTAAACCTACAGACTACATACTATCTCGATATAATAATAATAACTCACAATTTTCTCGTAGCTCACAAAATCTCCATAATTGGGCTACTAGTGTAAATCCACTGTACATTCGTGCGGAATCGTTCCGATCACGCGACGATTACGTGACGTAATCTATGCGCCCGAACCTGAATATGATTAGCCTAGATGCCAACAACTTTGGCGTAAGTGAATTGTGCCCTACATAAATGAGTTCAGTTTTTGCAAGTAGGCGTGGATTAAGATTATATTGTGTGGTAAGATTAAGTAAAGTAAGGTTTTGATTAATTGTGATGGTCAATGGTTAGGTGAAGTGTGATGATGCAACGTGCTAAGACCGCAGATAAATACGTAAGCGATATTTGGGTCCTTACTCAAGGAGGAAGATGGAGCAACGCTTGGTTTTAGCTGGTGGGCCACTGGAGAAAGATTTCACCAAGAAAACAAAAGAGTTACGACACACTACGTCATTGGTGAAACTGCCGGGCATATGGGGCCTATGAAAAGACCTATAATTTGTTTTATAACGTTGAAGAGTACAACTGTGTCACATGACAACTGAAGTGACAGGTGTTACGTTTTGTCGGTTAACCAGACACGTGGTTTTTTTGTTTACCTGTAGTTAATTACCAACGGAGTATAGTTAGCTAATGTTACCTTCTCTGCCGTAGCATTGCATAGGTAGGTAGGTACCTCTATCTAATGGATCTAAGCTTTCATTTGACCACCTCACCTGATGCTTTTTAAGTAATGATACAGTTGACAATGGGACACGTTTGTCTAGAAGTAACCTCTCACTCATGACTTTCAGGTTTTTGGTGAGTTTACTTTTTCAAGTCATGATACCTACTTTCAAATCGCTTCTCACTAATTTAGACCAGCCACGTTCTTCAACGTGTCTACCCTAATTACTTAAATTGTTTTCAAAGCAACATAGCATATAGGCTGAAGAATATTGCGGTACGCCACGTCTATTAAAAAAACTTCGATCGAACATAATGACGATAAATCGATTGGCTTAACCACAAATCGATATAATTTTATCGATAAATCGTCCGGAATAAACTTCCTCTATTGTTATGAATATTAATTTGTTTTAAAAGACATTAATGTTGGAACACATTCTAATTTGTAAGTGGTCGCAAAATGAGGTGAGTGTTGTCATACGCGCAAATGTGTCATTGCAGCAGTTATTACGTCATATCTGTATAACTTACTTTTAATTAAGTTTATGTTAGCCAAGTCATTAAACTTAACTTTAACTACACTCACTTAAGGCGCTATGATCCGGCGCTCGAGCCACGTACTGAACTGAACTAGGCTCGCGAGTGATCGCCTCGCGCATTTGGTAAGTATTTAAACATAGTAATTATTTTAATCATTTTATCAAGACAAACTCCGCGAATTGTGCTAATCAATCTTACTACCTTTTCATGTATATAAACAATAAGAAAAAAACGTCTATTTCGTACCTATGGGATTGATTAAACATTACGAAAAGCTTTGGGATTTTTTTCTATCAAGCAAAGTTAATCTAATCGTGTTATTAAAAACGAATGCTTATACGCCAGATCCTTAAATAAGGTAATTATATCTTTTTTTGAGAATTTCATAACACTGCTTTTATGTTTCCAATGAATTCAAAAAAAAAAACTAGTAAACGCGGTCTCTGTCGGATCATAGCGCATTTACACTGCACATACCGCAACTCAGCCGTTAAAACTACCTAGTCATTCTATCTTTAAACTGCGACAACCATATTGGATATTAATTGATTCGTTAAGCTTACACGTATACGATTAATATTACAGCTTAAGTGAGAAATTGGGGCCTCCGGTGACCTTTTACTAGCCTAGGGATAAATAGTTTCGAAGAGAGTATCGATATTTTACTCATGAGTAGGTAGTATCGCAAAACTATCAAGCATGTACAAAACTACAAATCTTACAAACACATTAATCATTTTTGAACTTGTCGTAATTGATGTAGCTGTCTTTATCACTTGTGCGTTTTTGATGACACAATTAACTTTCGTATAATATGACAAGCTTCTAAACATGGCCACAGTTTTTACTGGCCAAATGTATTAAGCAAGAAGCATCTTAATTAAAGTACCACTTACCTATTTGTCTATCACTTCCAATAATGTCAGACATGAATAACAACATTTTGTATTAATACCTAATTTCGGCTATAAGAATAGATAGAGGATGAAGTATGGATGAATTGGGTGAAAGATGATATGGCTAGAAAGGGGATGAATTCTGAGTACTGAGATGATGACTAATAGAGCAATGTAAGAAGAGAAGGTGCTGTTTAAGGGGGAAGCGCTAAGATAACCCGCGAAATTCAAATTTTCATACGATTTTTGCATTTTGCAGCTCTGTGTCTGGGTATATGTTAATTATAGTATGATTTGCGACCGTAACAAATATGTATTTACATAATTATAATCATTAGAATCAGTAATGCAACTCCTTAAGTTAGGATAATCCTCAAATGTCAAGATTTTATGAAATAGTCATTCAGTAGGATTACTTGGTCTTAGATAATTGTATTGGTGACTTTAATGATTATAATTCTGTAAATACATATTTGTTACGGTCGCGAATCATATTTTAATCAACATACAACCTAATACTGACCTTGAAATTGCAAAGAACGTAAGAAAATTTGAATTTCGCGGGCTACCCTGGCGCTTTCGCCTTAACCCCAAATAAATTGTGATAAAAGGCATGAGGATGATGATTACATAACTCCGTTATATAATAAGCAACCTAGTAAATGACTTTTGATGTGAACTTTTAAAGAGCATCATCATCATCTGCCTAGCCTTTTCCCAACGATGTTGGGGTCGGCTTCCAGTCTAACCGGATGCAGCTGAATACCAGTATTTTACATGGAGCGACTGCCTATCTGACCTCCACAACCCAGTAACTGGGTAATACGATACCCCTTGGTAAGACTGGTTGTCAGACTTTTAAAGAGCATGTGATAAGAAAATTGCTAATAATGTGGATGGCTAAAATGTAGGAAGTCTACGAAGATGCAGCTACGAAAGAAGAGGTCCAGTTGAAAGCCAGCATCAGGTACTAGTTGGTTGGCATTTATGCAGCACTGGGCCTATTTGGCGCAGCCGTGAGACACACAATTTTTTTTTTTCTATTTTTTGTTTTTGTGTGAATATTGTGTGCCTAGGTCAAATATTTTCTTTCTTTCTTTCTTTAAAGAAGTAAACACTGAGATGCTGATTGATATGATAAGATGTAGGTATGGAAGAAGACCTCATGCTGCCCCATTTCCAAATAAATTGAGACAAGAGCAGGAGGATGATATGACATAAGCATCTATTTCACAGTAAAGACTCTTGCAAACAGGCGTGACACGCGATGCGACACAAAGGCACCGCGTGTCACGCGACGAGCGGTGACTTTGTGCCGCGTCGCTGTCGCGCCTGTTTGCAGGATCCTTTAAGTAAATCCGTATAAATAAACCAATTATCTCTCAACTTTTCCACACTTTCAAATAAGCTTCATTAATAAATTCCCTGATAAATGTAGAAAAACATTGCTCGTTCAGATTGATACGAATAATTAAGATAGGAAATGGTTGCCCCCTATCTGACCACGATCTGAGCAAACCTATCATTATCGTTTACCGTGAAGAGATCCTATCAACTGCTTCTAAGATAGCTGCGTATAAATTCACTTTTAATACGCTTAATTTTCCTGTTTACATGTTTACTGTTTTTAAGTACAGTTTTATATAATGTGGCTTGTTTTTGTTGTAATAGGGTAGGTTAGTAGAGTTGGAAATAAACCTAGGAATGCAGACTTGCAGAGTTTTTGCAATTTTCTTTTATTTATTTTATTTAAATTTTCTTTTGATAAAGTTTTGTAAAAATTAAGTGCAAATTGTATTTAGTCTAAGCTTCCTCATACCGATCGATATAACTCGAGAACCCTCGACTTCTGTCACACATGATGTCCTAGTTCAGGGGTCGAGACGTCATTGATGTTAAATGTACTGAAGATTCGAAATAAAAAATTACTGTTAGGTACTATTAAAATTATTATACTATATTAGAGTAATAGATACCGACTAGTTTCAGTGCAAACCCAGTCAAGAAGAATATTCTTAACTGTAACATAACATTACGCTTTGTTTTCCTGAAGAGTTGGGCAGAGGTGTACCTATAGTATACCCACATTTCGCCAGATGTAATAGGGGATGGGCCTATTGCCACCAACCGGGCACAAATCCAGACTTCAGGCTGCTACAGAGAGATTCCAGACGAAAAACCCAATACACTTTGCCCGACCCGCAACTCGAACCCAGGACCTCATGTTCCGTAGTAGCGCTTGCGACCACTAGACCAACGAAACAGCCATTCTAAGCTGTAATTGGTGAAAAATTACGCTCATATAAAATGGTTTCCCAGTTGCATATTATTTATTTATTTATTTTATTTTCTTCTTACATCTACCATTACAGATAACCCAATGCGATAAATGCACCTATCCTAATTTGATAATTCTAAATACCAACATCTATGTTCATAACAAACTACAAACAATGATACCATAGATTTTTGATGAAGTCAACTGACTCAGCTGGAAGATATTTTTTGAACTTCGTAAATAAGGTAAGATTAGGTACTTCATCATCCTCTATAGAAAAGGGAGGATCTTCTTGTTGTGTCTGGTGGGCTACTGCCCGACGATTGATGTCGGGACGTTGTATATTCATATACTACGTACATAAACTCACGCCTTCCTCCCATGGGGGAAGGCAGAAACTACAGAACGCCACCTGCTACGATCCTTACATACTCCTTTTGTCCCGTTTACATTCATACATCTGGTCATACACGCACGCCGGTTGCGAGCACTACGCACCTGACCTTTCTGAAGAACATTACCAATAAGATCACTATATGTCACACATATACTAGTCACGCGGTAAACTCTGATTGCGCGATGCAGGATTTTGCGTGACGTCAGTGTGATGCGTAGTTTCCATGTGGCGATGTAGATGCCGCCACATACTTGTTACAGTTTAAATTAGTCGCATCTTGTCTAGTTTTAACGATGCTAAGGATGGAATAGACACACTACAGACACCAAATTATGTACATCTTATTCAAATACTCGGATATACACAACTATAATACCTGCTATGAGTTCAGTTTCTCCAAACATTTAACTCGAGTTTTATATCTCGCGAAGTAATGACACTTCGCGAGATAAAACTCTATTTATCGTCATAATAAATAGGAAAGTGAATTAACACCTCATCAGAAAGGAATACTATGATTACAGTGAAGTAGAGCAGAGTCTACACTTACTCTGAACTACTATAGAACCGGTAGCCATTAGGCCGGGAGATAGTCATATTGGAATTCATCATCATGTGTTCAAGAAGTTTCACAAGTACTTGATTTATGGACCTGTCTGTTTCTAGTGTAACTAGAGCGGCTAAATAATCATAATATATATAATAATATATATATATATAATATATATATATTTAATAATAAATCATATTTAATAATTTCAATACTTATCAAAGTATTGAAATTATTAATCGAATTGCTAATTTTACAGAAATAAACTTCATATAGTGAACTTATTGGTGATGTTCTTCAGGAAGGTCAGGTGCCTATGCACCACGGCAGTACTTGCAACCTGCATGCATACACGCACTCCGGTTGACTTTTGCATCGTTTTTGTTGATACGTCAGAAGCCCAATTCCCGTAACTAAAAACGTTCAAAATCTAGTCGCAATCTCATCTCAGCGACAATCGAATGTCAAAAATGTAGGAAAATTATAGGTATTTTGGACATATTGAGACTGAAATCAGATTGTGAATGTTCTTAAAATTACGAGAATTGCCCCTCAGATTTCTGGTCATAACCAGAAATCTGATGTATCAACGAAAACGAAGCAAAAGCAGTATGTGAGGATCGTAGTATGTAGTTTCTACCCGCATGAGGAAAAGGTGTGAGTTTATGTATGTAAATATGTAGATGTTCATACTTAAACAAAAAAATGGCTTGTCTTTGACTCCTCAGGATTTTGCTGTCCACCCTGTCCGATACCGATATTTGCGCACATAACTATTCTTTTATTTTTTTGCCATGAGCAAGGTATGTCGTATCTTGATATATTAGTTATTAATTCAGTATTCAAGGTTTTACGCGACTGATTTATTAAACTTGATAATTTTGACAAGGTACATGTTTAATGTCCTTTAGGTAACTACAGTAAAAAAACCTGATAAATCGACCTTGAGTAATTTCTCAGGGTACTTAATCTAAGGCAACCTTTGAATAACACGTTGATTAGATCAGTCCTTTAAAACGTCATTTGGAGCATTATAATGTACCATCGCGTGCATTTGTGGTCAACCACTTTTCGACCTTATTACTAAGTCAATAAGGTTGACAAAACACAAATGCACGCGATGGTACATGCAATATTTTTTTTTCATCGCAGCAGTCTCGAATTATTTTTCATGAGATCTGATATCGCCATTGACCAACTAAAGGTGCGACCTTACACCTCTGCTTTTAACCTTTCTACAAACGCAGGCGTCATGGTACTTTAATTTTCACCCCATTAAAATTTATATTTTTCGTTACATTTGACCTTTATACGGGTTGAGTCATAAACAAATGCCCACTTCAACCTTGATATTAAAAACTTGAATGAGTTTCGGATTTTATAAAATGTTAACAACCCAGATTCTGGTTTTATGACTGGTGTTCAGTAACGGTCAAGTTAGTTATTATTTGATTTGTAAAGGATATTACATATTAGTCTTAAATTGCTAGCATACTCGTCCCACATTAAATGCAAATTCTTTACTGTTGGACATGCATCTTCCGCGCCGCACCGTTATCACGACTTTAACACTTTCACAAGATGTTAAAAACGAAGATGTTTAAGTATAATTTATTTTATTAAGGTATGTGTTGTAAACACTTTTAATATTTAATTAGTTATTTCGAATTACTCTTTTCTCAAAAGAAACTCTTAAATTGAAGTACATAGAAGTGTCTAAAGATGATTTACTTTCTGAGGTTACGATCTCCTAGCCTAAGATAAAGCTTTTCCTGCTGGTGCGGGTGCGTGGAAAGTACTAATTCTACAAGAAAAACGTCTCGGATGACACTTTCCATGGACTGACACGTTTAATTTGACAGTAATGACTTATCATTAGCAGCCAGTGCGATCTCGCTTTCCTTGGTGGATCGATATTGAAGCTTTTCTAATGATACCGGTCTGTGAGATTCTTACAGATATGTCAGTCTCTTTGTGTTAGTTACTTAGCTTATGCTCTCTTGCTGATAAATGTCTGTCTTTGCAATTTCGATCGTGTTAAGTTCTGGTTTCCTAAGAAAGCGGTGAACGGTCACACAATACCAGCTGTCCAAATAACAACATAACATCACGTCTTGTTTCCCTGAAGGGTTAGGCAGAGGTATACTTATAAAAAAAAAACGAAAATGCGCGCGAAAAATGCGTGGGAAATGTGTGTGTGCGAAATATGGGTGTACACCCATATTTCACCACTTATGTTTAAGTCCCATGTAATAGGGGGCGAGCCTATTGCCATCTACCGGGCATGAATCCAGACTCCGGGCTGTCCAAATACAGATTGTTTTTTGACACCTTAATGTCAAATACTGGTGAAAGTGACAGATTTTCATGACGGTGACGGATTTTGGTGACGGATTATATGATGGAACCGCTTTTCTAGGAAACCGTTGCTTTAAAGACAAGGACGGAATGTAAAGTCACGAAAATTAATTGTTAAGCAAATTGACTACCAACTTAAATTGTCCGCATATTCAAATCACAACTATCATTCTTTGACAGTTGTAGGAAATTACTCTACCACGGCAATTTTGACGTAGTGTAGAATTTACTTAAGCAATTAACTGTATTTGTATTTATGAAGCGTTTAACTGCGTTTCTTATGGCTAATACCATTGGCACCTACTCAACATTTGGCACACGACATGAACTAACAAGCAAAAACGTCGTTCCCATGGCACACAATCTTTAAGTTATTTTACCTAAAAAATATTTGTACAGCTTTAGGAACTTAGCAGTTAAAACAATAAAATAAAGACATCCGTCACTAAAGCACTTAGTATTAACGCTTACTAACATACTTCCCACATTAAATTCCAAAAACTTGTACGGAAAAGTAAATGCCAGGTTAATATTCATAGTATGCACATCCTATACTTTTTCTTCCACTTCCTGGTCATTTGGAATACTCATTAGTTCTAACGAAGAAGGTTAAAAACTAATGGATCAGCCATCTTCGTCGGACCGGACTTTTTACTGACCTTCGCCTTATCCGAGTTTATGTAGTTGGCTTTAGAGCATTCGAAGTGGAAGCTTATGTGCTTAAAATAAAAGTGTATTTTGGTTGACAGTTAATTTAGCTAAGGTTGCTTCAGACGTCGCTGTAGCTGTATATATTATTATAAATAAGAACATCACACAATAGGAAAAGTGAAGTCAGTAAATGCAAAGTTGAAAATTCCAAGGCAATTTCGGGATTTAAAATTCACCAAAAAATCTACTAAAAGAAAACACAGGTACCTACTGAAGTTATAGAATAGTACCCACAAGAACCATTCTATAATTATGAAACAATATTACAAATAGCAACAGTTATCTGAAGTGGTCTTAAAACAAACTGATGCAAGCGGTTTCCTGTGCCTTTGCAGATTTGACTTTCCACTGTTCTCATTACTCACATGCGAGCTCTAAGTAATACTAGTTCACGTTGCACTGCTCACGACATTGAAACATAGCACTTTTGTTGTACACAAAGGTTCTTATGATAATGTAGAACATAATTTAGTAATTTTGTATAGTAAAAGTAAGAGAAAAAAAATTAGGACAAGTGTCAAAAGCGTCAAATTAATCGTAAATTCGCGACCTCTATTAACAAAACCGTTTCGCAATGAATGAGGCACCTCTCTAATTCTTTTTTATCCACAAAATAATTATATCAACAACATAGGCAAGTCAGCTTGAAGTCGTTTACGCATTGAAATAAAAATCCAAATAAAAACGAATCTACATTCACAAAAAAAACGTGTGAATATTCAAAAAACGGCTTGTATTAACATTGATTCGATTTATCTTCGAGTAATATTGTAATCGATTACGATCAATCGATCATGACCAATCGGTCAGCATTTATTTGGGAACTGTATTTCCAACAATGGAAATGTTACTGTAATAAAATTTGGTCCGTGACAGACGATCGGACGTATTCATATTTTACTGTTATGCCTTAAAACAAATTGGCGAGCTCACGAACTATCGTTTGACTTCTGTGACTTTAGAGGTTACTCGAAATACGCAAAAAGAGTGCAGAATTGTAATTGTAAAGATACTAAAAAGTATAATTATAATGTAAAAAAATTAAAGATTTTAGTAAATTAAAACAAAATGCATCACGACTTTGTAAATCCGGTCTTAGTTAGCCTTGTTGCTAATTCTAGGATTTCCTTGTATTCAATTTAATCTTTAAATACAATATTATTCAGTTCACTTCAATATCGTAAAAAAAATGGATCTTCTCTGTAGCGGCCGTTAATGCAGCAAAGTCACCTAATGCGACTATTCAGGCTATTTTCAGCTGTAAGCGCTTAATAGCTCATTCCAGCGTGCCTTTGAAACTAAGAATAGTCGGCCACGGAATAAAGCATATCAGCGTAAACCAGCCTAAACTACGGGTTTTCGAAAAATCTACGAAGTTTTGTTCGATTGTTTTATTTTCACGTGGAATGTGATCAAAGAATAACAAATTCAAAATAGTCATATCGGTGGAGCAAAAGAAAAGTCAATTTCTGCAGTTTTTAAAATTCTAATAATATAAAAGCGGAAGCACATTTGGCACAACACATGACTACATAAACTCATATAAACATTCTGATAACGTTAACAAACATGATTCCAAGAAATTGTTCTAAATATACAAAAACGAATTTGCATCAGATTGTTTCGATGTCGGAACTAGTTACTGCAATTCCGAAGCAAAATACCGCATACCAGAGGGAATGTAAAATCAACGCGAATTTTCATAGTAACAGACTGGCAATGCAGTGTAGAATCAGGGCATTGCAGGCTGCCCCACATTTCCCCACGCTTTGTTTTTCAGCATTCATTACGCGAATTTAGCCTTTAAACCCACGTAAGTCTTTGTTATCCAAAAGAATATTCCATGCGTTGGATAGCCTGGGATTTAGTAAGGCAGTCGCTTCGTGGAAACTTATTCGTTTGACCTTACTAACCTATATGGGTTTATTGAACTAAGCACTACACAGTATAAACTTCATGGAACTAAAATTTTATGTGCATAAGTTGGCAAATGTAGCAATTTTCTGGGAACATGGTCGTGATTAATTGACATGTTGTCCCAACAAAACGGGTATTATGACGTAATATGGCGCTAGTGGTATGGTTAAGCGTGCTTATAAGTACAAAGTGGATTAATGTTGGTCTAATCCGACTGTCTGTTTGGGCCAAGTCTCTAATTAATTCATGGATAACTATAGTTTGGACATGATTAAATGTCTATGACGAAGAGCCTCTAAACAATGTGTAGTTTCATGAGCTCTTAAAGCTGTCAGCTGCACTAAGGGACAGTTCGATAAAACACACTGCTTTATTTTTTATAAGTTCCTAAAAATATAAAAATTTTCACTTACCACCACAAATAACATCAGCAAGATTGGTCTGCACGCACTGGTGCGTCACCGCCCCATCTCTGAGGGTTGTGATCTCCCCATACAGCTGGTGCAACGCCTCCTGATCTGACATGAGGATAGTCCGGGGGGACGGGCAGTCATCCTCGATGCTGTTCGCGTGATGGCGGGATGAAGATCTCGATCGGGATCGACGGCGTCTGGAAGAATGGTTCGTGATTTGAGATTACAAATTAATTAAATATTGAAGGAACTTCCTCGTAATAAACAATGGTCCATACTGTTACTACTGCAGTGGGATAACATAGCTTTGTGAATAAGAAGGGTTACATTGCATGACAATGCCAAAATTTTGGACAACTTTTTTGTTGGACAGTAATTTTGGCCAAGAAAAGTATGTCAAACTTAATCCAAAGAACAAGAACTATCACTTGAGAAGAAACATGGAAACTCACTAAACACTGTTTCCGTTATTTTCAAACAAAATATCGGTCAGTTTAACAAGAACACTACTGCTAAACAAGAATACCCTTAAATGGAAAAATGCTTCCAAATAGCAATCTAAGTGGCGTTGAATAGAAGTGACCCAGAACTATTGTGGCAGTTAATGGAGGCCTAGATTCAATGGGGCACCGATAGACATGATGATGGAGGCATAATAGATAACAAATTACATAAAGGATGCAATAAACACAGACATTTAAGAAAGATAAAGACAAAGAAAAGACAAAATCGTTTGTGTAAACGATCAATTAATTCTAAAAGGTCTCCAAGAGACACAGCAAAGACATGAGAATGTAAATGAATCTAATTAAACCGAAGTAAGCTTTAGTCTTTTTGCTGTAAACGAAGCCAGGATCTGGTTTAAGTTATTCAAGTTATGTACTAGTTTGGCCTCATTTTGATAACAAGAACTAGTTGATGTCAATCGAAGTCGCGAGTCGCAACTAGTTTTAGATAAGATCCCTGTTTAGATGGATAGTATGTCGGAATGCAATCGATGAAAGAGTCGCATTGAGAACATGCTTCAACAGACTTTGAAATTATTGTCTTGATTATAATATTAAAAATAATGCAAGGGCTACGGTGCTCATGATGGATGGAGACAAAGATCAAAATGTGTAGAAACTCGTTGAGTTACGGCCAAACCCAATAACCTATTTTTAGTACAAGACAGATCGCTATTGATGGTAGACAGTATAATTCTATCTGTCCTTATGTCAGGCCAGTAAGATTCCATAATCTTTTATGCATTATTAGCTAAATCCAGTGTGCCAAAACTGATGATAGAAAGGTTATTATGTTCGGCCGTTAGTGGTTAAAGTTGATACAACAGGAAATAATTTGGGATGTCTTCTTTTATTTTTTATCTTCTTCAACGGTTTCTCACTGACACTTGACAATTTATTCCTAAACCAATTTGTCTTTTTGTCAAGCCTTGTAATATTTATTAACTTTGCCAGTAACATATTTTTTTCTAGCAATATGCCATTATTTAAACCTACTAATAAGACACACTATTTATTTTAATGATTGGCTGTAAATAATTTCTGTTACCAAATCAAGTTTTTTATAACACTTACTTTATTTTATTTTACTTCAAATCATAATCAGTTGTATTAAGGTTGAAATTAATTTGAGGAGTTGTTTGGTCATCTTTACCCGGATTCTGCCGCCATATAATTCATTGGCAAACGTTTTTGCCTTCATTAAAACATCATGGTGTTTTTGTTGTATCATTTGACAGTTAACGGAAACATTATTGCTGCTGTCATTTCGATTTGGCAATTGACAATTGAATGTCGACACATAAATAATTTATCGACTAGTGATTTTTTTTGCCGCTCATTACGAATTCTTAAGCTCCATTTACACGATGCAACTTTCTTGCCTATGGGAAACAATAACATTAAAGCTACAAATGACTTGCATCTTCTAAACACTGATTAGACGTTGCAACTTTCATTGTTGCTGCTTCAACTTGTGGTATGTCACATGCAATTAAATCGCACCGTGTAAGTCAGGCTTAAATCTTTAGCTGTATTTATGTAAACTGTCAACGCCAGCTTGTGATAAATGCCCAAAACGCCCATCGTCTACTATGGGATCGAGTGGGACTTAAGACGAATCTAATAATTGTAGAATTACGACCATTCCTGCAGCCGAATGTAACTACCTATTTAGTAGAACTATGGACGCCCTAGGAAGACATATAGTGACCTCATTGGTGATGTTCTTCAGAAAGGTCAGGTGCGTAGTACTCGCAACCGGCGTGCGTGTATGACCAGATGTATGGACGTATATACGGTAAGTATATACGGTAAGTACTTATAACAAAAAAAAACAATTTAAATTTTTTTTGTCTGTCTGTCTGTTTGTTCCGGCTAATCTCCGAAACGGCTGGACTGATTTCGACCAGACTTTTACTGGCAGGCTGATGTTATAAAGAGTAACTTAGGCTACTTTTATTTTAGAAAAAGATTTAGGGTTCCGCGCAAAGAACGACCGAAACGAACGAACGAATTAAAACGTGAAATTCTGAACAAAATCTGATTCAAATAGGGAGATATTGACATCCACGCGGGCGAAGCCGCGGGTAACAGCTGGTCATAAAATAAATACTTACTACTTAGTATTGGGTTTTCGCATAGTAAGTTTTTATTTAGTTTTTAGTTTTAGATTTTTGTGGTTTAATTGAAAATAAAAAATCCTATCTTGTGTAGAGGCTGAGCACCTTTGTAATCGTTTTCAAGTTCTTACAATAGATACTAAAGTTATGCGTGAATAATGAAACATCGGCAAAGAATTAAGAATCAGTAGGCTATCGTATAGACCGACATTAGCGATATTGCAATACTGCATATAGGCCAAGGCTTTAAGCTCCTAAAAATCTAAAACCGATGCTTCTCAACCTTGTTTTCTTTAAAAATTCACACACTACAGCTAATGTATGAATGGCAGAAATAATAAGCAATCACCTTTGTGAAATAATAATGTATCGGCATCACAAATAATGAAACGACACCTACGTTGTGGTCTTAATAAGCGAATGGAAGAATTATTGCTTTTTGTGGCATTGGAAGGACGAACGGAGGTAATGATGTCAGGTCAAGTCTTCATACCGAAACGCCTACATTTAAAATAAATGAGACATTAACAACGCAAATAATGAACGCTACATTATTCGTACGATGATTTGAAACAAAGATGGAGACCGCAAAATCTAATCCTCCACGTTTGATTGAATTAGCCACAGTTTATTTCAATTAGATTATTAACGTTAACTGTGGTTCTTTTTTACACATCGTATATTTTGCTACACTACTGCCTCAAAATTTTGAAATCTTTCATCCATATCGTAAATACAAGGGGCGTATCAAATGCATTATTTAACAATCCATTTAGTGCAAATCTAATCTACCTATCACCTTCACATAACAATATAAAATCCATTTCAAAATACCTTGAATTTATCAGAATGCAGATCAGATTATTCACATAATTATTTAGCTCCTAAATTGACCCGCCAAGCGCCATTTTGAATGCACGCAGTGTCAAGTTGGCGCCAAAATTGGTGCTCTGAACGCATTGCGCGTTCAATTTCGTACAACATGTCCCGTGTCCGCTTGGGATCACCGACATACTAAAATGGCGATGTGACTCATGTTATTTAAGATTTTAATAAATATTAAAGCCGTGTTCTGCTCTCTTTTGGGCTTAGGTTACGACTGTTGAATGACTTGTTTGTTTGATGTCAACCTTTTATTTTGTATTCATAACGGCTGGTGGAATAAACAAGTTCATCTGGCCAGGTAATTTGTTTAGGTATTGATGCCGCAGTTTCTCTGGAGTCAGGTGAAAAAGGCTGTCATAGACGATGTAAACATGATACCTAATGTATTTCGGAAGGTTTTTTATGTAAACAGCACGCCAATTCAATTTTCACTTCCAATTATTGTCTAATTCAATTCGACTCAGTTTTTTCACTCATGTTTTTGCTCAGTAATATTTCTGCTATACTATATTTATTTATAGTCCAATTGTATTATTTTTATCTAACCGTCTGAATTTAAAATTCCAAAAGTTTTAAGCGGCAAGCAAGGTTTATTACTTTATTTGTACTACAATAGACCACCAAAGTCGGTTGTCAAAACCGCAATGAATTTTGCAATAAACTGAACTTTCGCAGTAAATTCCCGATCCACTGTCGGCTTTGTGTGGAAACTAGTTACAAATTCGAATCCTGGCAATAAAAAACTTACTCGGGCGTGACTATGAAGAATCCCCGTGACGTTTGGTATATTTTCCTCTCCTGCATTAGTTGGGCTAGCGTGTCGTAGACCACCTCCTGCGATGGCGTCTGCATCGATGGGAACTTCGCAGACAACGATGTCCGTATACTTTCCAGCGTCGCTGATTGCCCCTGTAAAGAAAAGTTAATTAAATATAATGCAAATTTTTTCTTGATGTTGCTGTCACCAGTATTATAAACTTGTGTGTGACAACAGAATTAATTTCATAGTTGCAATACCGTAATGAATTAGATGTCCAAAACAATTGCATAGGAATCCAAAGTACAATGGCGATGTGATCAATCAATCTAAACAATGATTAGGATTACTCAAGCGAATGCCTAAACTTCGGCCATCAATCAATTACAATCTAGATCTGCTTCATTAAACAGGATGTCTTCATTCCAACTGACCTTCACTATTTGGACATTTGGCATTGAATCTCATATTTGGTCAAGATAAGTATCGTTATAATAACTTGCAAGTATAGGCATACTGGTAATTCCATTGCTATTGTTAGTTACAGAATCTTATTGTGATAGTGGAATAGACTTGACCTGTTTATTTCAATGGGCATCTCGTCCATATAGCTTGCATTCACCTAGGGTGGGGTGTGAGCTTCTTCTGAATGTATGCCATTGCTTTTGGTGATCATTAAAGTTTTTTTTTTTGTAAGTCATCATTTTAACTGTCGATAATTTTTACAAAGCCTACAGCATCAAGCTCAACAAGAATGAATATATCACGTAAATGGAGTTATGGACGCATAACTTCAAACATTATACTTGATAAATCGTCTGCACCAACTTCATATCGTATCGTGTATTTCGGACTCAGCCACAGGAAACCGAGTACCACGTACCTAAGTGATAAGCCAGCAACTTGTCACTGCTTCTGCATTATTGAGGTCTTTGAACCCAGCGTAATTTATTGCCATACCTGCCTCAGGCTTAACTGTGATATGGTTTGCTGTGGCATAGTTATGTTCGCGACTAGATTAAGCCATAATTTTTATCTTAGGTACGTTTAGATTATTTATCACTATCAATAAATCAAATAATTAATTTAAAATAGATATTTCATCAATCTGACTGCCTCTTTGGTCTAGTGGTCGCAAGCGCTACTGCTGAACATCAGGTCCTGGGTTCGATTCCCGGGTCGGGCAATGTGATATTGCGTGTTTTCATCTGGAATTTCTCAGTAGCAGCCCGGAGTCTGGATTTGCGCCCGGTTGATGGCAATAGGCTCACCCCCTGTTATGTGGGACTTAAACATAACTGGCGAAATGTGGGTGTATTATATGTGTAGATACATCTCTGCCTAACCTTTCGGGGAATACAGGCGTGATGTTATGTATGTATGTGTTTTATCAATCTAAATATTATCTTCATTGATTTTTTAATCACTGTTTGCTTTATCTTGTTTGGTATCATCAACATCCATATATATCACCCACACTTTATTTTAGATCTTCAAGAATCCACCTGCATCTAAGTATTCATTCTGTATTGCGTTACAAGCAATAAATCAATTGAACCAAAGCAAATTTGATCTTGTTCAATTATCAGCCGCCAATCTAAACATTGTTGGGTAAGCCAGCTTCGGGACGTGGAATGTGGCAGGTATTAATGAGCATCTATTGTGAAATGTGCGTAAATTATGTTTAAATTTAGCACTAAGTTACTGTTTAATTTCTATTGATTAAATGTGCACTGATTTAAATAAATGGCTATTCGATTATTGATTTAGATTGTTGCGGTTAATCAGCTGTTGTAATTAATATAACGTTCGATTCTACGAGAATGAATAATAATAATAATACCAGCCTTAATAGGCTGAGAAAAAAAAAAGAAAAGACACGAGCATTAATCACCACGCTTGCTCAAGACGGGTTGGTGATTTCAGAAATAATATCCTACTAGGATATAATATTATTAATATATTATTATTAATATAAATGCGAAAGTTTGTGGGGATGGATGGATGGATGTTTGTTACTCTTTCACGCAAAAACTTCTGAACGGATTTGGATGAAATTTGGCACACAGATAGTTTATAACCTGGATTAACACATAAGATACTTTTTTACCCCGATATTCCTACGGGATCGAGACTTATAGGTGAAACTGCGGGGCGCTGCTAGTTAACTATAAGTCCAGGTTTCCTCACGATTGTTTGCCTTCACCGATATCAGTAATAGCCAAGATAAACGCAGAAAGTAGATATGAATTGAAAAAGATATATTAGAGGCGAGGCCTCCACTTAGGCATCACGACAAAAAAAATTTGAATTACTGCTTAGATATTCCCCGTAACCTCGTATTTCTCGGTTTTCATATCGCTTTTAAGCTCTGTGAGCGCTTTGACGTAACTGTCGTCATTAACGTAAAACGTATCTAACATATCTCTACATTATTTTTCGCCAGCATTTAAAACACGTATGAAATGACCGCCATTCCCCGTCCCAGTAATTAAATTCCTCCCATACACCAACGCGGTCGCATTAAGCATAACCTCACGGAGACATTTCAGAAATGAAAACTCGCACTTTTAATTGAGACATTTCCTCTTATATTCTTGCATTTCTTTTTACGTTTACCGTTTTCCAAGACAATAATTAAAGCAATTGACACATTTGTTGAACGAGTCTGTTAGTCGAAACTTGAATAATTGGGGCTTTAGTCAGACAAGTTGTGATATATGGAACCTGTTTAAGCTATAATGCGAGTTACGATATCGGAGACCTTTAAACATATTATATTATGCGATTTGGCACGGGCGTGGTACAAAGAATGCTTTGAATGACACAATTGTGACATGTCGTCCGTTCTAGCTTTATAGTGTTGCAATGTCTCATAAAAAATGGATTGAGATGAATGAATGATATCGCGTTTTGTTCTTTCCGTAATAGGTCGTTGAATGGGAGGTTCGTTTGATTCTTTTAGTGCCTTGAGGTCAGTATTTCATTGAGCTGGCGTGTGATATATGGAGGGAATTGAATGAAAGGCGTATTACAGAAGTTTCCTTTGTGTATAGTATTTACAAATGTATGGTTGGGTCCATTGTTTTAAGCTTATTTATAGTAGCCGTTGTCACTTAAGTTAGTCTTATGAATGCGTTATTTCCAAGTTTCTTTAATGGAAGAAGACCTAGTTTTAGGAATTTTATTAATTGACCTAGGAACTTTAGAAATGCATCTAAGAAACTAAATCATAAACTAGTTTCGGCGAGGTATTAGAAATCAATAAAGCAATCAAACAATTATAGACAAGATTCAAGCAAAAACGTCGTAAAATACCCTAAAAATTTCCCAGAAAGCGGAACTGACAAAGTTTTTATAATAACTATCAACATTTGTAAACAAAACTGCAGCTTAGCCTGTCTCCAATAAATTAGGTTTAGTTTCAAGTCTTCAAGCTCCCGCAGACAGGCGCGACGCGGCTCTACTGGAACAATGTCTATGAAAACGTTATGGAAATTTTTCTACCAGAATCGCGTCGCACCATTGCGTCGCGCCTGTCTGCGGGACCTTTACCAGAATCAGTAGCGAAATTCCTTTACACGGAGGTATTGCCTAAACTCAAATCAATATCCAATAAAGCATTCTAAGCCCTAAGGAAATCATAATACCAATCGGAAACAAGCTCTCAAAACGGTGGCCTGAACAGTCTAGTACAAATCCTAGTTGATACTTGAGCCTGCCTAGCTCAGCTACTTCACCTAAGGCTCCTGTCCTACCGCCGACAACGAAGCGACTAGCTATCAACGATTTTCTCGCTCAAGACACGTACAACAAAAGATTGCAAGTCCCGTGTAAGTGAAAGAGATACATATATTAACAGTAAATAAATAAATTGGTTGGTTGGTCGGTCTAGTGGTCGTAAGCGCTACTGCTGAGGGTCTGGGGTTTAATTCTCGGGTCGGGCAGTGTTATTGGGTTTTTCCATCTGGAATTCCTCAGTCTAGGTTTGTGCCCGGTTGATGGCATGGCTTGCTCCCTATTACATGGGACTTGAATGAAACTGGCGATATGTGGGTGTACTATAGGTACACCTCTGCCTAACCCTGCGGGGAACACAGACGTGATGTTATGTTATTATATTAATAGTTGATTGCGGACTGTTCACACCACGAGTGCCCATTAACAACTATCAAATAGAGTCTCGCTCCGACGCTCGCTTGACGGGCAGAACACTCACTGAGAGACTCACGTTTGGTACATATGTACATACGGAGACCAGGGAGTACTCGCTGGTCACCGTCGCGCACTCACTGCTCGTTTCTCAGCAACTCGTTTTTAGTGGCTAGCTCTACAGCTTCGCTTCTCGTTCATCGCCGGTGGTGGGACCGGTGCCTAAAGCCTACTCTAAACATTATATTACAATGTTAATGCAATCCTGATTGAAATTCCGAGTGGCATTGTCTCAACGAGACCTGTCTAGTGCGACATTCCTTGTCCAATAACTTGTGGAATTGGGCCAGTAAGATTGTGTAATGTGACAAATTAATTGAGCAAAACTTTACTTTACTTGAGTACCTGTATTTTCAAGACCTAATGGTTTATAACCTGGTAGAGTTATAATTAATGAAAAAGCAATAAATTTCATTCTAACTTATCTGATTTTCGAGTGATTAATTTGATAAGGAACGCTAGTGATACAGTTTATTTGTGGAGCTTTGAACATATTGATTTGTACGAGAATTTCTTAAGTTTAATATGTTTCTATTTTGCTGAACGATATCTGCATGTAAACCAAAAGTTTACATCTTCCAGGCAATGACCCATACCCACACATGCCAAAGGTTGCCAGTAAAAAAAGTTAAGCATCCATTTTCAATTACTTACATTTTAATTCATCGTTAAATTGGATAATTAATTCGAAAATTCGAATTGATGATGATTTAACATGGCGATTACAACGCAATGAGCTCATGGCGCAGCTATTTTTAGGAGTGTATCGGCAAAAAGACCATGATGGTAAAAATTCCTTACAACCTCGGATGACTGGACTGTTGTGGTACATGTTTTGAACGCAAGCGGGTATTGTGGTCAACCAAACAGTTTCAAACCCTTTGGATTTCATGTTGTGAAATAGTTTAAAGTGTGGTACTTATTGCAATCTTAATCTTTTATCGGGTTTTACTGGATGCTTAGATATGTTTTATTTGTTTTTAGCTTAGGTATGTTATGTGAAGGTATACCTTAGCTACCTACTGGTTTAGGTTCTTAATAAAAATGTCTTCGTGGCCCATTTTTCTTTTGTTTTGTCTATGTTAAACATTGAACGTAACGGATAAAGATTTGAGATATAAATATTATTATTTACGTATTTATTAACATCTGCATCGTTTGAAGAAAAAATGAACAATTTTCAATATTTTGTTATGATTATCTGCCTCATATCACCAATTTATACCATCAGTTAGCTGTAGGTAACATTAATTCATGTAAGACTTTAAGACTGTAAATTACAATTTTCCATCTTACTGATGCATGTTACTTTCGCCTACACAAGTGTCTTACCAGACAACCTGATCGCTGACAATGAAAACTCGTAGAAAACAGCTCAAGCCATCTCCCATTACGACAAAATGTACTGCAGGCGTTCTTTAGGCTCCGGTGATTCGCGCCCTGGTCTGCCGCATATGTTACCTACAGCTTCCTGATGGTGTAAATTGGTGATATCTTCACAAACACTAACAAAGAACGCACAAGGTGAAAACATACATAAAATAAACTCGACTAAAACCATCTATTTTTAAAGCACCACTTACGCCACACATGAAGACAAACACACCGAAACCGGTTTATATTCCTAAACCAGTATTATATTTTTATTTTGGCAACATTTCACGGCCGAGTGCCATCGATATACACGTTCCGTTCAATATCACCATGCAAATTGAAAGAATTTGAATAATTTTGAAGTTATTTACATCTATCTATTATATGTATATGGCATGGTTGATTGTTTTTTTTTTTACATTTAAACAGCTGTTGTAAATTAAAAGGACTGGCTGTAAGTTTTTAACTGTCGGTTTTAAGGACCACAGTTTGTTCCCATCTATAGTCATCCAACCTCGCTCTGTGGCATATGAGAGCGAAACTGGTACTTACATATTATCTGTTAGAAAATCAATATTTTGAACAAAATAAAAATATTGATTTTCTAACAGATAATATTGTTAACTTTGGATATGATTTAGCTTTAATTTTACTTGTCATAAAATTTTAACAAAAATTCTATTAAATTGTAAAAAAATCGTATTTGATATTTGTACGCTGTTAACGGCAAAACATAGAGATCTCTGTACCTATTTTATTTGTAACACCTATTTTTACACCTACGTTTAACAAATAAAAACTTTGACTTTGATTTTCAAATCATAAATATTAACGATAAAAAATATGTTTCCATTCTTGTGGATAAAACACACTTAATTTTGAAATAATAGGTACGACTTTTAGTTATTTAATTAAACAAAACGTGGTACGCAATAGTGCTAACTAAGATACCCAGGATGTACCCAGGATTTTGTAACAATTTTGATTGAAAAGAGTGTCCATGGAGTTTCTTGCCCATTCTTCTCCAGAGAGATCTACGTTTTGGAATGGGCGACTAGCTTCAATTTTCTGACTAACTGACTGACTCTTTAACAATTCAAAAGTGCCTGTAATTGGTTTAATTGAAATAAATGCTTTGAGTTTGAGTTTGATAGGACCAAGGCCTCTAATTGAGTTTTTTTTTTTCATTTCATTGCTTCGTGTCCATTTCAACAAAAACAAAGCCCCAAAAAACAAAAGAATATCACAAAAACAAGTGAATGTGTTCCACAAAACGACGCTACAGTGAAAGCAGTCTGAGAAAAAACTGTAATTAAACAAATTTAGAATCAATTTAATTGTGATTCTGTTCCGATTCGCAGGGCCCATTGTTTCAAGCTATTCGGTTTGTAATACAAAATATTTTGCTATCACGGTCATCGTGATATGTAGAGCGGTAATTATGACAGTCATCTTGCTAATTTAGGGCTTTTCTTTGTTAATTTTCTTTGTAAAGTCTGCAGGTTACTGGTAGACTAACAGCATGTGTACATTTATATGTACACATGCCGTTGTTTTTTTTTTTTTTTGTATGGCTATATTAATAGTTTATTCGTTTATTTTCTCAAATCTTAAATACACTATACAATTACTAACTATTGAACATTTTTATTTTTTTTTTGTTGTTGGTTTAATTTTTTTGTTTTATAATTATATTTTATTACTAGTTTATTTACATATGTATTTAAAAGTATAAAAATTATGTATTAGGTATCTTGAAACTCTTCGTACTCCCCGTCAGTTGCCCTAAAGGTTCATTAGAAAACCAGCGTCAGACAGCATCTGTCTGGCATTAATGCTGAAATGAACTTTTTTGTCGCAGCCGTGAGGCACACACTATTGTTGTTAAAACATTATTTTCACTTTTTTATTTTGATATTTGTATTTTGTGTTCCACGAACTGTGTCCAAATAAACGTTATTCTTTCTTTCTAAATACCTAATGTCCTAATGTGTGTAATCGATCCTTAAATCCAATTTTGCTTTCCTAAAAAAAAATTTTTTTGAACATTCTAATGTAATGAGTGCGCCTCTTTTTGTCATACCTCTAATCATTCCTATTTTGGGGTCCTAATAGCTAAGTAACTCCAACCAATTCATCTCGCGCGTGGTGGTCGCAGGCTCATAGTGCTTAAAAGGCCAAACATTTTAAAAGAGGCTCATTTATTTAAAAAAGGTGTGCATCATTAGAAGCCTTAAAAGTTTTCAGAGGTTCAGTAATTTAAAAAAGTGACCATCAAAAGAAGGTCAATAAGTTATTAGAGGATCAGTAAAAAAAAATCCTAGACTAACTTTAGTTCCTGAGATCAAGCGTTTATTTATTTTTGTTTCGCACGTCCTCGAAATTCCATTAGGGTGTCAGTATTAGTAGTTTTTTCAGTTCTGTAAGATTTACATTTTTTTCTATAACAACTACGGCTAACGTTTTGATCTGTGTTGACAGCCCTAGAAAATAAATATACCTGTAGAACTATGTTGCCGAATCATTCCACTTTCGCACAAATATTTTCTAACATAAGTTTCCAATAAGATATTTGAAATGTTGTCACGATGTGGGTACTCAGTGATGAAACAAAAGATTTAACTTATTTGGATTATATCTGTCGAAGGAACCAGTTCATGTTTATTGCCAGTTAAATTTAATATCGTGTTTCGGTAATAAAGTTATACATTGAAACTTTGCGGGCAAAGCAATAAATAATTTAATTTATAACTTTGGCGAATATGGGTAAAGCGAACAGTTGTCATATTGGAAAAACATCGTATAATAATTATGCAATGGGTAGTCTTTTCGAAAGCAACAAACAATAAAATTGGATCAAGGGCTTGGTAGAAAAAGCGGTAGACACGATACGGCGCGTATTGATCGAAGATTCCTCTCTCAGGAGCCCCTAATCAGTAGCTCAGACGCTGTTCATGGCGTTAGGCTTCAAGATATATAAAAAGGATCCTATGTCCTAATCCGGGTCATAGTCTACTTGTGTACCTACAAGTTTTTATCGAAATCCATTCAGCCGTTAAAGCGTGGAAATGTAACAGACAGACAAAGTAATTACTTTCGCATTTATAATAATTAATAATGAATATTTTAACATATTTATGTAAAATATTTAATGTTTGTGTTCGAAATATGGAACTATCTATCTATTTAGAACAAAAACGGTCTACGTAACCGACATCAATGAGTTTCATATTTTCTGGACAAGCTTCACGAGTTGGTATGGTACCTACTTCATTTTATGTGGGATTGTACTGTACGGTCATTCTTGTCTCAGTTTTGAACAACAACACAGCATTTCATCGAACACAAAAGCTCAAAACACATAGCACTAAATTGTCCTCAAACGTCCGTGGATACTGCAGTCCCTATAACTTAGGCGGGGTACATACCTGCGACGTTAGGTCCATGATGCAGTCGCACAACGCTTCCGGCAGCGGTGTGAACTGGCCCTGATACGCCGGCGTCACTATGCAGTCCTCGATATCACCTGATAACAAAAGAGATAAGAGTTAATTTTGTTGTTTATGGTGACAGATTTATTAGTAGATATGTGTTATGACAATCCGTTACAAGTCTGACGTTTGATGCATTTCACACGCAATGTTACAAATTTATGCATTTATTACCTTAAGTGAGTAGGTAAGTAAGTATGTACAGACGCTAGACGCCAGCACATCAAACTACTACAATCTGTCAAATTTCTTTAATAGATTTTCGACTTTATTGCTAAAGCATTAGGTTCAAGGTTGATTGGGAAAATTTGATAGTCACGTGTAGCTTGATGCGCTGGCGTCCATACATTTTGAAGCGACTTCTCTTCAACTAACTAACGTAAATAACTTTAACGAGATTCATGATTTACGACGACGAATTATTGACGACTTTATTCGGAGGCATTTTTTCGGGATTTCAGACTAGTTTCGAACTCAACCGGAGCTTTCAAAAATGGGCTGAGAAAGAGGTCAAAATCGCTTTGCCAGATACTCCTCCGTTTAAAATAAAATTGTACACGCCCGGTCAAAGGCTACATAAAATCCCATAGAGACCCTACTAAGATGTATTTTTACAACCCCAATCAGCCCCAGCTCATTAGGTTACAAAAACAGCTAAACAACTAACTACACACTGCAATGCTCAATTAAAGCTAGGGGTATCCAGTGGAGGAGCATAAATCGCGTCGACACTGCCCTAGGGAGGGATGCCCCCGGGGAACGTTTGTTGGAGCCTGTCCAAATAGCTCGAGTTGTGAGAGGACAGCGGGGATATCTGTTGTTTGTGCCTGTGTTTTGAGGGGGATAGACAGTTTATGAAATGGTGAAATTAGTGTTTATTGTAGGTATATGCCCCGTTGCAGAGATGCTCGTGAAGATAAAGTGCCTAAAGATTTGTTTGCCAATTATGACTTCTCTTTACACAAGAGCTGTGGCTAAAAAGCTGGTCGATACCTCAGCAATATAAGATCCCATATTGATCGGATATCATAGAATCTACACAAACCAATTTCATCCTACACGCATGGGGTAGAATGGGGTGGGCTTTAATGCTACTGAACAATAGAGAGAAGATTCCATAAAAGCAAGAACCTCCTTAGATAACATTGTATCTAGCTAACTAGCCCCAGAATACTGCTAAAACTACATGCCTTGTACTAAAACGAATGCGACAAACGGACGCGGCCAGTAAAAATGTCTGCAGTATACGCAACGTGGACCACCGTTATATCCGCGATGATATTTATACGACACATTTGGCTAAAACTAGGGCTACAGGAGACGAACAGTTCCGTGTGACATAATGTTATGAAGGCGACCAATTGTCAGACGAAATGTCCCCGTTTTGTGTCAGGAAGGAAATATTTTATGCTGGAGTTATTCTGGATGTTGGGTTGAATTCAGATTTGTAAAAGATTTGGCCTACATGGATAAAATGTTGGCTTTAGAAGGCATACTGTCGCCGCGCAGTGAAGACATTATTTTACAGGGAAGATAAAATCTGTCTGAAAGATGGCCGTCATTGACGTTCTCCGATGTTCTCATTATTATCAATAGAAGGCATTACAGGTATGTACGTTTGTTCTAAATATGCATTATGAGGTTTTCTACATAAAAAATAAATAAAAAGATATACGAGATTTTTTTCTTTACTAGGATTTTAGAGGAATTTGTAAGTAAATCATTGTCTAACAATGTCTTTTTTTCAGTGCCTTTGAATTACGTTATGAGGGTCGGTAATGCATTATCTGCGTTCTAATTATCTACTGTTATTTAATCAATAGGTACGTTTACTCAATTATCAGTACGATTGAGTAAACGTACGACTCAAGTTTACAGGCCGATTAAAACTTTACTGAAAACCGAAAATCCATCGGTAAATATCATCTTCACGATTGTCAATAGAATAATTCATACTCAAAGTAGAAAAACAAAGTCGTCGTGAAGTCATAGAATTGTGATTTTAAACACAATTTCACAGCGCTTCAGATTCATGAAACACAGTTGTATTCAGCGGATTGAAGCGCTTATCTTTACACACAGACTGTGCTCGGCCACGGCGCAGTTGGAACAACACAGACGGTACCAGGCTATCATATTGTAGAAGAGTTTGTTTGTAGCTTAAATTAATATTGTTGGAGTTTCATGGAAAATGTGATGAACGAAGTGGCAGTGTGAATGGATGGAAATGGAAACACTGAGAAAATATTAATTGTGGAAAAACTTATGGGTTTCGTTATTTTTGATAAGCCAGAAGTGGGAAGCTAAGGAGAAGGGTGTGACCATCAATCTAGTCGAGCTTGATGCCAATCGCAATTTCCTCTCTCGTGTAACCGTGGAATTTCTTGCCGGCTCTTCTCCAAAGGAAAGGACCAATTGGAACCGTGCACCGTGACGTTCCATAAGTGCCTATATCGGTTTAAGTGATATAAATAACATATTTTTTTTTTTTTTAGGGGTCATCGAGAGTACCTACCTCGGATCGGGGAGGAGCTCTTGGCTAAGTAATAACAACCGCACGGGTCGATCGATCAGGTTAAGCTACGCTTGCCGCGGTTGATCCGTGGATGGGTGACAATCTTTACATATCAAGACTCCCTCCGTGCCTCGGAAAGCATGTTAAGCCGTCCCGGCTGTCATTCGTGGATCTTTGACAGTCGTTACGGGTCGTCAGAAGCCCGAATGTCTGATAATTAGTCTTACCAAGGAATATAGTATTACCCAGTAACTGGGTTGTGGAGGTCAGATAGGCAGTCGCTCCATGTATCGTAAAATACTGGTATTGAGCTGCATCTGATTAGACTGGAAGCCGTCCCCAAAATAGTTGAGAAAAGGCTAGGCAGATGATGAGAAAGTATCTATCTAATAGTAGCCCAACAGTGCCTATTAATGAACTTAAAACGCTAGTATGAAACCCGTACACGAAGAAAAGAAAAAACGCAATCACTATACTTACAAAATTACACTAGGCTTTAGATGCAATTTCTATAATTTTATTAATTAAATCACAACCATGGGCATGGAACTAACAGCCCCATAAATGTTAGTTATCATGGCTTAACATAAGCTCCGACACATCACAATTAACGATCATCAGGGGGTTAAGTCATAATCGCTACATTTGGCAGATAACCCGCAGATTTGACATCAAAATGACGATGTTATTCGGATCACAAAAGCGTGAAATGGCAGTTTATAATAAAATGGAGCTGACAGCATGCTTGTTATGCACGAACAACATTTTAACTTTTGATACTTTGGAATACCTACAACACGCGTTTTTCAAAGTTCAGCATATTTATTCGTTCAGAGCCTAGACCACCTCTTAAAGCAGTATTATTGTAATCTTACTTCAATGTCGAAAAGAGATGGAGCTAGACGTCCTGTATAGCTCCATCTCTTTCTCACACTGAAGTAAAATAAAAATAATACTGCTTTAAGAGGTTGTGGTTGGCCCCCAGTAAATGTGGCAAATTCAGAAATGCCGTGAGCGGTATTGCCAAAATGATCATCAGCATCACGTTTGCTTTTTTGCCTGCTCTTTTTCATTGTTCGTCATATTCTCTTTTGTGCCTTTTACCTACAGGAGCAGATGTTATTCTTCATTAGAACTTTCGTCTACATTTGGTTATGCTATAGTTTTGAATACTTTTTTATTCTTCAAATCACTCATAAATACTTTCCATTAATTAAATCACTATTATTCAAAGTAATCTCTTCTCTTTCATCATCTATTTGAAGTGGCAAGTTTTCATTCTCAAATCACTTAAGGAACTAAGTACAATCACCAACAACACAGATATTTATTTTAATACATAACCCTCTACAATTACATATGCCATCAATCAAGCTAATTGTTTACGTATCGTCTTCAGTAAGTGGTATGTTAATGCATTGTTTATTTGCTTACTAAACACAGGTGTACACCATTGTACTGTAGGAAGCGGACGTATTGCCGCTAATGTTCCGTGCTGTGCATCTTGTTGCTGTGTGTATAGTTCATAACTTATTAACTAAAGTTTGACTAGGTGATCGGTTTTTGTCACAAAAATATTGAACAAAATGCTACAAATTCCTCGACAAATGTCATGTGACCGGCAAATCACTTCTTATAACTTCATCAAAAATACAAAAAATATTTATCATGACATCGGGGTCTGGATTTGTGCCCGGTTGATGGCAATAGGCTCGCCCCCTATTACATGGGACTTAAACATAACTGGCGAAATGTGGGTGTACCTACTATAGGTACACCTCTGCGTTACCCTTCGGGGAAACAAGACGTGATGTTATGTTATTTATTGACATAATACATGTTGTAGAATAAATGATAGAATTCTCTGTCTCCTGCGCTAATTATAACGTGTTGCAGGAGCCAGTGTCCTCCCGAAACAAAAATACACAAATTTTGTTGTTTTTTAGATTAGTTGATTAGTCAGTCAGCAAAGCTGGTATCGGGGCCATCTTCTCATGGTGTACTAGAAATACTTTAGTATCGTTATTTATGATGGCCGTCGAGTGGTCCCAAAAAAAAAATGCATTCGTTTTATGAAACGAATTGCATTTCCTGCGCTTTGGGGCTTCATAAATTGTTACTACTAAGATCTATCCTTTCTTAATTAGATAATAATTATTCAAGATGCTGGTGAAATATTCGATCTTCTAATACCCACAGCAAAAAAGGGGATGCCCCATTCTTTAGAGACCGCACGGCACATTTCTTTACAATCTCTCTCTCGTTATTTCTCTCGCCTCATACGACGCGGGTAGTTACGTTCTCGCAGTCAGTTTTCACATAACACGAAAAACAAAAGCCTTGAGAGCACTAGGGTAACCTAAATTCAGCTTATACGAGGACACGGTTACGGCTGTCCGCGGAATTATGTCAAGTGGGACACCCTGGTGGCTAATATTGCGTTACGGGTTTTAATTTTTATTAGAGTAAATGTTTCCTTTGTGAGAATACTTTCATCATGCTTTTCTTAGGTTTTTCTTTTGAGGCTTTTAGTAAATAGTTTATGTTCTGGATTCCAGTCTAGTTTTGCTGAAAGAGATTTAAGTAGCTTAGATCTTAACATTTTTGTCTGACTCGTCCTAAAACCATTAAGTTTTAATTCTGTCTCCACTAACGTATAGGTACATAACTACAAGAAATGTATATTCGAGATCTCGGATAAGTATTTCCTTACGTCTCCGAGATCTCGCTACAGACATTCAAATACCGATTAAATTTGTTTACCATCTCAAACCCACTGACAAATCGTACACATGCGTTCAAATTAACAGAGAGTACCAATAATTTGCGAATACATTGATAAAGATGGTCATAAGTAGGTGTTGTGTCGAATACCATTAGTTACATGTTCTTTGGTGGCACGTGGGTAGGGGCCAAGGTTGAGAAGTGCATTACGACGGCTCTGACTTGCCTCATGAGGTTTTTTTCGTTCAAGGTTATTAGGTCCTAGCGTTTTCGTTCGTCAGATTCTTATGATAGCGTATCGCCAGCTAGGTACGAGAATTTAGGAGTTAGCTGAGATATAAAGGTAACCCACACCGAAATTCACAAGCGATATTTTTGTATCTTAAAATAATTGACTGATGCTTAAAATAGTCCTAATACTTCCTTCTTCTTAAGTAATTATAGGTAGAGAGGTATCGTTTATAAATAATCCGCGCAGTCCTTATTAATTATCTAATTCATGTTTATTCAATATTAATAATCATGACGATAAGTAAGAATTTCTCAATGGTAAGTTACAACGTTGCGTAGATATCAGGTAGCCAGTTAAACCAAGGTGTTGCAAATAAGAAGTATTATTAACAAGACTTAAGGAGACAGAAAATATCCGCATGTCAGTGCATTGCTTAACTCGCTATCAACTCAGTTGTATTATGCATTGTCTCCAATTTTAGGAATCCGTTTCAAGAAAGTGTTTATTAGAAGCTGCAGAAAGTGTTTGTTTGAGAAAGTGGGCTGGGTTTTAGCTTGATACGAACTTGAAGTACCTAATATAAAAATCTTATTGTACCTCTTTTTTGTGGCCGATAGTGGAATCTATATCTTACATTTTTTTTGCTGTCTCGAGACAATGAGGAAATCATTTAGTACAAAGGGCTTAAGCCCAAAGAATAACATTGAGTGGGTACAAAATTGCACATATTGCTACAAATATAATGTAATAAGAGTTTATATGACCGAAATGGTCGTACAAAATCTTAAACCTGTAAGATTTCTTTTGTAGTAACTACCGATCCTTATCTCACATTGCCTTCCTGCATAATTGATTGTCAAGATTCAAGAGTATGCATTTAAACCTTTTTGGCCCTCATGAATACAGGATCGTGTACGTACTTAAGGAATCATTTACCAAAAGTGATTCTCGAAAATTGTGATTGGATATTCGATATTTCGTTTCTGGGTACCTACAACTTTCAGGGTTTTGATTCGCAATTCGAAAGGGTCTTCAAAAAGTTCATGACAATAGTCACACTGCACAGATGCAAAGATATTGACGCTGATGCTGCAGAGATAGCAGATTCCTAATTATTAAGTAGGCAGGCGACAAACTAGGACCGTGCTAGTGCTTTATACAGTTTTAACAACATTCAACCCAGAAGTACATTTGCCAAAAGTAGTTTTGCGTAGTGACCAAAATTGTAACATCACTTAACTTGTTAATAATAATAAACGTATGTTTACTACGGAACTCAGGCATTTAGTTCGCGCTCAAGCCGTTCCCGCCACGTGGGTAGTCCTCGAAGCCTCGTAAATACCACACTTTATCACCGACCTCGTTGCGAAAAAAATATAAAAAATTTATTGTGCCTCTTTTCTGTGGCCGCCAGTGGAATGTTTATGCCTTGCGCCTTTTAGTGAGTATTACGATTGGTTACTGCGTGTGATTACAGAGATGGTGTTAAAGTTTAATGCTTCTAATTTTAAAAGTTTTGCTTCTAGAGAAGTGAAAAGAACGGACGATTTTTTAATATTTTCACAGGGTCTTTCTTGATGGATTTCGGAGATTCCTTAGAGTGGAGTTGAAGTTTAAATTACATTGACATAATTTCATAATTGTTTCTAAAGCCAAATGAAGGTATTCATCAATTTATTTTATGTATTTCCAACGCCTACAGAAAGTATAACAAGACATCTTACATCCTCGAAAGTCACCAATCCTCAGCGCATCTCAGAGGACTTTTATTATTTTATTTTGTTGATCATTTATATCAATGAAAGAAAACAAGATCTCTTCTTTATTGATTTAAGGCGCCGTGTTCAGATTGAATAAACCAAAAAGCCTTGTGCTGTATCCATTCAATCCAACAAACACGGGCTATACAATCACTCCGCATGTAGCCTGCCAATAAGAATCCCAATCAATAATTACTTTCGGCCTATATCCCTCTCAAAATGACAAACCAACTTTACCAGCATTAACGTTCGGAGTGGCAGCTACAATTTGCCAGTCATTAAAAATTAATTTCGTTCCATTCAACATTTATGCAAGACGAAATAAAGAAATGCCCAAGTTCGGCCAAGGCTGGCTTGTGCCACGTTAATGATAAAATGATTCATTATTATTATATTATTAACGCGATTGCATGTTATTATTGTTATTGTAAGGATTGGGATTGAAGCTGTTGACATGTCAAGGGCGTTTGTGAGTAATTATGCTTGTACCAGGCTCTATTCATTTGGAAAAGTAATAAATTCTTAATAATTACTCAGTAGCAGCCCGGAGTCTGGATTTGTGCCCGGCTGATTGCAATCGGCTCGCCCCCTATTACATGGGACTTAATAAACATAACTGGTGAAATGTGGGTTTACACTGGTGGGTACACCTCTGCCCAACCCTTCCGGGAAACAAGGCGTGGTGTTTGCAAAGATTAGGAATAAAGCTGACATATCAAGGATGTTTGTGAGTAATTGTTGTGTGTTTCAGGCTCTATTAATTTGGAAAAAGTAACAAATTCTTTCGAAATTAATCGTTGGAGTTACTCAAGTTTATCAAGCTGAAATTTATTGAATTCAGTTCAATAACGAACATTTAAAATTACATACATACATACATAAACTCACGCGTTTTGCCCATGCGAGTAGGCAGAAACTACGTATCCTCAAATACTCCTTATGCTTCGTTTACGTTCATACATCTGCACCCTAATTGCGTAATGCGTTTGATTTATTATGATTTTATTTATTTCGATTTGATTGTATTTAATTTGATTTTATTTGATTTAATTTGGTCTTATTTTTATTTGATTGATAATGTTTTGGCAATGGGTGTTCCTTATCTGACAATAAATGAATTTATTTATTTATTTAATACACTACCAATCGTCTGAATCATTTTGAAGCAAATTGCTAATCCATTGCTTCATAAGTTTGAAAAATTTGTCTGCTCAACGGTAAATAACGTAATGAATGTTGTCGAACTGTCAAAATAATAATAATAATGTGTTACGCAACTGCCCCGCTGGTCATACACGTACGCCGATTAAATTTTAATATTTTTTCTGTTATCTAAATTTAATTGGTCGCCAGTGAATCATGTTTTATAAGCATATTCGGGTCAGTCAAATAATCGTCAAATAAAATTGTTCATTGACATGAGATTAAATTGTTTTAACCTCTATCGGGTTAGCACTTCGAAATTCCTGCTCATACCTACTACAAATGAACATCTACAATCGAATGCGGTACCAACAAACGTTTGTAGAAACCAAAAGCAATTTGTTAAGCAATCGATAATGATTAATTCTATACCAAATGTTGAGATGCTCCAATGATCATTCATTTTAATAGTAATATAGAATCAATTTATATTGATATAGGTACCCACTGAAATGGATTGAAAGTTTCGATTTTGTAATTCTCTTTTCGCAATACAAAGATGGTCTAATTATTTATATATTAATGCCTTTTTGTTCAAAAGTTGGGAAATTAGAACTGAAACGAATTGATATCTAGGCTTGCATGCACCAGAATGTTAATATAATTATGTCGCAAGCGCATATTAAATTACTACGGCTCATGATCGCGATCTTAAATTTTATAAGCACGTTTTATGATCTGTAATAATTTAAGTGCTTTTAGTTACTGTTGTTAGAGCTTATTGTAGCTTTAATAAAATATCAATATAACTTTGATACAATATTTAAGCAATATAAAGTTTATGTTAGTGTGGGGGACGATGTTATCCGAGTTTCGGGTTCCAAACTTGAAAAAACAAATATTTTCAGATCTAACAAGATTATTTATCATCTTCTAATTTTGCCTCTGTGTTAATTTAGGTACAGTCAGGGAAATTAACTGTCAAGCAAATAGATACCCTACGTCAATTTACCGTGCATGATATAGTCATTCCATACAACTGACAAAGAATGACAATTGTGATTTGAATATACAGTTGATTTAAGCTGGAAGACAACAATTTCTCTGACCTTTACCTACAAAGTCTCTGAATATTGAGCTAGGTTAGCCACTTTTCTGTAACAACCCACACAATTTATTTTTTAACTCTATCTCTAAGCCCACATTCGCACAGACGTAAAAATATCGCAGCGGGATTTTATCGTGCCTTCGATTTTCAACTCTCGGTGTTGAGCCGAACATTTAGAATCCAACAGAGTGCATCCTACTGCATCTAAAAAACACACCATTGGATTTTTAACTCTCGGCGCTAACCAGTGCATTGAAAATCCAGTGCGCGATAAAATCCCGCCGCGATATTTTTACGTTGGGCTGTCACATTTTGTCACCTCTCTCTCACACGGAACCAATGTTTTAAGAACGTTAAATTAAAAGATGCTTTTCTGAAAAATGTAATCAATTGGCGAACTAATAAATAATTTTAATTTAATAGGTAATTATTGAAAACACATTTCTATTTGGTCGTCAGACTTTCGGGCTTCTGACTACCTGTAACGACTGTCAAAGTTCTACAAATGAAAGCCGGGATGGTTTAACGGGCTTTCCGAGGCACGGAGGGGTCTCGATATGTAATGGATGGTCACTCATCCAGGGACCGACCTCGGCAAGCAGACCTAAACTTTCCATCAACCCTTGTGGCTGTATATAGCTACGAGCCCCACTCTTAAAACCTAAACAAAATACCTATTTACGATAAACCATAATGATGTGTTAGCATGTAAAGCGGTGTTTAACATCTGTACCTGAGCCATGGCGTCAGTACGACATTACCATGAAATTATGGTGTTACCCCAGTGGGTGTGAGACTAGAAATTGTTTTGAATATTTATGTAGTATTGACAGGCAAATGGGAATGATAAAGTATCGTCGTTAATTATAAATTGAAGATGTTTGGTGTGCATCTTTGTTTTGAGATTTCGTCATTTTAATGGTATTGTTTGGGAGCTCCCAATCAAAACCACAAACTTGTGAAGTAAGGTTTAAATTGCTGAATAAATGCTGTTTCATAAAAAGAGAGAGCAGTGGTGGTCCAGTGGTGACGGTCCCGACATACGAGTTGTAGGTCGTGGGTTCGAATACAAGCAGGCGCTTCACGTTGTATAAATAATTTCATCACCACTGCTCTCCAAACGGTGAAGGAAAATAAACATCGTGGGGAAAGCGGCATGTCCTAGAACCAAACATTCGAAGACATGTGATATTTACTAACCCACACTGGGCCCGCGTGGTTAATTACAGCCCACTCCCTCTCGAAGAGCAGAGGCCAGTGTCCCAGCAATGGGAACATGATTTATTAAAAAAATAGCTTGTGTATGATTGACAATCTGTCAGGATTTAACAGCCACACATGATTGAAATCAAACAAATCTTTGCGTGTACCTAAGTCTTTATTATAGCTGTATAAAAACCTGCCTCGACTGCCTCGTTGGTTAGTGGTCGCAAGCGCTCCTGCTGAACATTCCCAGGTCGGGCAAAGTGATATTGGGTTTTTCCATCTAGAATTTCTAAATAGCAGCCTGGAGCCTGGATTTGTGCACGGTTGATGGCAATAGGCTCGCCCCCTATTACATGGGACTTTAAACATAACTGGCGAAATGCGGGTGTACACCTCTGGCTAACCCTTTGGGGATTACAGGCGTGATGTTGTGTTACGATCCCATTTTATTGCTGATGCTTCGGCAACTTATCAAGCAACGCAGAGTTTTAGTTTGAAACTTATTGAGAACCAAAAACCACGTGAATCTTCAAGTAGGTAATATGTACTCAAGTTAAACGTTGCCAAGCAAATAAATATATCATACTGCTGTCTTTGTAATGTAAACGCCAATATCTTTGACATTTACATTTTCACGAAGCGATTCTTCGCTCCCTTTTAAACTTTCCCTCAAAATGTTATCAATTTCCACATGATTACACCTATTCACGTCGTTGAATCCCAAAATTGCCTATAATGACACCAACGGTAAAAAAATATGAGAGGGGAGAAAGTGAAATCTTGCATTAATTTGCAGTGTTTACCTGAAACTGATTTTGAAAGCTTCTCTTATATCAGCTCGGGATATTCGAGAAAAGTTTATATCTTTGTGAAAGGATAAGCGAGTCAGAAAAGTTGGTTGCGACTGTTCAGGGAGCTATAGATAGATATATTTCAATATTAAAAAGTCGGGAGTTGTCGTGGGACACTCGCTTGGAACGAAGTTCCTTTCACTGTATATTATGTATTAATACAGAGCCATCTAGTATAAGTTTTTAGAAGCTAAAAACCTATGCTAGATGGCTCTGTATTAAAAAAACAAAAATGAAAACTTGATAGTTGAAACTGACTTTTTCGGGCATAACGCTTTTTCGTTACGTGACGATTTTTACCAGTCAACTTCTACCGCTAGCCACGATAAAGAACTTCGTTCCATTATACAAGGTGTAACATAATTAACGCACAACCTCTTAAGAGATCATCGTACTCATCATTATGAACAACTTTTACTATGGGACCAAGCATGAAATCGCGAAAAAAAATCTGCCGTTTCCCATGTTCGCATAACTCGTCAAAATGTAGGGAACAGCTGACTTTTTTTCGCGATTTCAGGTTTGGTCCCATAGTAAAAGTTGTTCATAATGATGAGTGCAATGACCCCTTAAGAGGTTGTGCGTTATTTATGTTATATCTTGTATAGGTACCTACTCGTAGAATGTAGAGGAATTATTACTAGCAGCCCGCAGACTGGGGCTGTGCCCAGTTGATAGCAATCCTCTTCCTGCCTCTTTTGAAAATACAGGCATAAAGTTATATGTGTATGTGTTGTAGAGAATCTTTTGTCTAATGCAGGATAATAGATATTAAAAATGTTTCAATACTTTATAAATCTCACAGATAACAATAGCCTGCTAAATTCTACGGCTGGGAAAAGGCTCCATAACTTCCAAACTGTAACGAAACCAACTTTCAAAAATAATTCGCAGTTAATTAGTATCGCGAATATAAAGACGTCAGCCAACTTATAAATTGTGCAATGCTGTTAAGTTGGTACGACATGCACGCCAACTGTTCCAAGTAATAAAGTTAGAACTTATATTTAATCTGCATTCCTATTTGCAGACTAGTTTTGTTCGCGAAGTAATTATTTAAATTATAGAATGGTTGTTCACGCTAAAGGAGTAAGCGAGGAATAATCGGATTGGCAATTTTTCAGCAGTGTGTACAAGGGGTAAAATTTTAAGTAGCAAGTACTTATGATTTATGACGTATAATATTTAATGAACTATGACCATAATATGATTAGCTTAGCATTGTCAAATCTTAATTTACAATCAGATATTAAAATTTCATTTAAAAATGTCATTTAGATTTAGAGCTTCTAAAGAATAATTTAAAAACTGCCCGTCAATCCACTTTCTACTTTATAGAAGTAAAATAAATACTCTTTGCAGTTAATGTCAAAGCAAACTCCCAAGTTGCAGCGGTAATAAGCAAACTATATCGCGTGATAGCCGTAGTAGAAATGTAAAGATATTTTATTAGTCTAGACTGAAACTGAACTCTAGGTAATTAATAATAGAGCACGGAATGTTTGTTTTACAGATAGGTAACAGCTTAGACAGGTGAAAAGGTTAGCAGATAAAAGAAGTACGTGTTACAAAAAGTATGCGTTGAATTAAAAACAACCCAGCTTCGAGTGTTTAGATAGTCGGTTTAAAAAGAGATCCAAATTCAATGCGTTTTATATTGAAATGGTGGAGGGTGTCTATTCTTTTAAATATTACTCTCATTATTTTTCCATTCGGCCGTCATCGACCACCGTGAACCTTCCAATGACCGCTGTTTCTTTGGACAGTCTTATGATATTTGTCCGCAATAATTATATACACACTCGTATTACCCAGTAACTGGGTTGTGTAGGTCAGATAGGCAGGCGCTTCATGTAAATAGTGGTATTTAGCTGCATCCGGTTAGACTGGAAGCCGACCCCAACATAGTTGAAAAACATCTCACAGACTGATTGGGAATCAAAGTTCAATTACTGTCACAGGTATAATTCTCAACAATGTTGAGGACGCTGCTGCCCCGTAAGGTGGAAGGAAGGTTATCTTTGTCTTTACTGGGAGCTGCCAAGAATAGGGTATCAAATCATGAGCAATGAACATACAACTTTTAAAAGTGTCACACACAAAAAGGTTTGCAACGACATGTAATTGCAAAAGTGCTAACACGTAGTGCAAATATAAATGAACACTAATTGACATTAACATTAGTTCCATAACCTGGTCGTTACAGGCACACACATAATAACTTATTTGCGTATAAATTACATAAGATTTACCCACTAACACTACATGACCGGCCATTACAGTAACCATTACTAGCTCTGCCAGTTATCCATACAATTTAATCAGTAGATTATGTAATTATTTATCTGTTATAAACTATGTTTATTTGCTATCTGCGCCAGAGTTTATGTTAACTTTGATTCAATGGGTTATTGCTTCTTCAATTATGTTACGTGGGGAGTTAGAAGTCTTGCTTGTGGCCGGTAATTCACGTTTTAAGAGTCTTTTAACGACTGTGTCATAGAGAAATTGAGTTCGAAGGTAACTTGAATAATTAATTGATTGTTGACGTTATATACCTACCTACAATTCTAATTTCAACTCTATACTGGCTTTTGTGCGCATGCCGTTCCGTGGCAATATAAATTGAGCCTTTTTTTGGGTGGGAAATCATCAAATGACTTCTCCCGCTCTGGGCAGAGCGGGAGGGCGTGTCAGACTTATACCTACTGACTAAAACCCACCCATGTTCCTTCAGCGACCCTGGCTGGCATCGGCCCTAGCAACCCCCCCCCCCCCCCCTCAGCCCCTCAGTTACTGCTGACATCTCTTTGAGGCGCGCGTGGAACACAACGCGCCGTCGACTCGGGCTTGGTCCTTACCGGACGGCGAGCTACCCATTGCTCGCCGTCCGCAAGCCCGTGCCTACGGTGGCCGGGAATCGGCTGCCAATTCCCGACGCCCAGGGCGTCTCCTGCGGCGACTAGCGGCGTGGGGGCGCAAAGAATTGCCTCTCCCTCACGCGTTCCGCCTCCTTCTTTGCGAGCATTACTGCTTCGCAGTAGGAGGTGTGGCTTCCCATGTTCTCGCTCTGTACTATGACATGGATCAGGGCCGGACGCGAGAGATCGCCGCCGCCGATCGCTTGCATGAGGACACGGCGGCACTCCGCCTAAGCTGGGCAGACCTCCACCGTATGCTCCACCGTGTCTTCCGAGCGAAATGTAAGTTGAGCCTACAGCACGATGTTTAATATTGACAAAGGTATAGTAATTATCTCTAGTTTCTTGTTCGGATTACCGGGAGGCTTTGTAGCCGGCCAGTTGTAGGTATTTAATGATTTGATTTGATTACTTTACAGCCCTTTATACAATTTGATTGATCAATCAAACGGTGAAATACAGAGATAATTGGATTTATTTGAACATCTATCAATGGAATACTCTTACTGCCTTGATTGACCACTTGTGCCTTATGAACGGGCAATCATGTGCAGTTACGTTTAATTGTGATTAGACTACTAAAATTACAAGCTAAAAGATATTAAGTTTAGGTGAGATATTTGTTATTAACTCATAGCGTTTATAGACTCTCAATCAATTATATATCGATGTTGTTGAGCAGTGATTCATAAAGGGCTAATTAAACGATACCCTGTCTATACTTCCATACTAATATTATAAATGCGATAGTAACTCTATCATCTGTCTGTGTTACCTTTTCACGCCTTAACGGCTGAACAGATTTTGTCGAAATTTGGCACACGGATAGACAATGACCTAGGTTAGGACTTTTTATCTCGATAGTACCTACGTTCCATTTCGGAAGCTGCGGGTAGGTACAAGCTAGAAAGTTATAATTTTATGGTGAGGGTTTAAGAAAAACTAGTTGTTTTCTGGAAAGTAGAATGGCAGAGGGACAAGTTTCGATTTTAAAATGTTTCCTATTATACAAGGTGTTTTTTTATTTGTCGTAACTCTAGGGTTATATTATATAATATGTAAAAATAATACAAAAAGTCCTAGAATATGTGGTCCAAAAATGCATAGTTTCAAAGATATCATCAATCATAATTAAATTAGGTTAATTCTAAGTTTCATTGATAAATACGAGTAATTCATTTTCATTCATACCAATCAATCGTTCATAATTCAAGCTAAAAAAAAGCGACGTTGTCATATTTCACGAAAGGGTGTTTTACATTAATAATCGTGACTTCGTCGAATTATTTTCTATGAAAAATGAAAGCAAAAAAAAAATGGTAACTGTAAAATAATTCTTATGCCAGTTGATTCTTTAATATGGTCTCATTCTTCACATGAAAAACACCTTGTATAATAGGAAAAATTTTAAATATTTTTTTTTATATAGCAACATTTTGTGAAGTTATCATTCGCAAAGCTGCAACAAGCCTAATCCTCTTCAAAGAAACAAAAAATACTCAACGAATGTTCTTTCACCCGTGAACTGCAGTTTCCAACGAGATAGAAACTCCTAAGTGATCCCCAGTGGAAGGTACCACTGTGCCAATACTAGCTGCGAGTACGGAATCCATTTGTAACGGAAAACTGCCAGCTTGAGGGCTGGGCTGTTTGCTCATGTCGAGGGGAGAGAGGGAAGGAGGAGGGCGACGGTTGTTGAATGATAGTGCTTGACACTTTAAACTTTAGTTTGTGGTGATTTTGCTTGTTTAGGCCTGGAAAAGATGTTTTCAATTTGGGAAGCACATGTATGTACAACCTGAGGACAGTTGCATTATTTTTTATCGCATCAAATACCTAACTGGAAAATATAATTACGATACGTTTTACAAAAATACAAGACAGTAGAAAATCTCTTGAGCTCCAACTTCGACCTTAGACGAAAACTTCAGGTTTTCCATAAGCCGAGTATGACAATTGAGTATTATTGTTTTTATTTCAGATACCGCCTCATATTGCTACAAACTGTTCTATTGGTTGGCAGCAACAAATTTTAATGGAAAATCTTGGATAAGGGTTATCTTTACCCATATCCAAGATTTCCATTAAAATTTCTGCACACATAAGTATTACACAACGTTACAGATAAAAGTGTACCTTTTATGTCACTTCCAGGATGTGAATATGCATAAGCAATCTGGCTGTAGACTGTAGAGTCGTGTGCTTCAACTTGAGACGTATTTTCTGCTCGTGACATTGAATGAGAGCTCTGCTTCATGTCACGTTTTTGGAGTAGGCTTTCCCTGTATGTGAATGAGTGATGACATTGCATTCACATAATATTGTTCAAGCATATATAATATTTTCATCAATGTGAAGATCTTTGGGTAAATTCGAATGTTTTTAAATTTGGAAATAATCGTTTCGCACAGAATATTAATTTATTTAGTTTTAAGATTTTATTAATTTCTGTACAAGATGTAACATAAATAACGCACAACCTCTTAAGGGGTCATTGTACTCATCATTAAGAACAACTTTTACTACGGGACCAAACCTGAAATTGCGAAAAAAAAAATCTGTTGTTCCCTACATTTTGACGAGTTATGCGATGATTTTTTGATGAGATGATTTTTTTTTTTGCGATTTCAAGTTTGGTCCCGTAGTAAAGGTTATTCGTAATGATGAGCACAATGACCCTTTAAGAGGTTGTGCGTTAATTATGTTACACTTTGTATACCTAGGTGATACTACTTGTGCTTGCCGCAAAAATTTTAACCAAAATGATTTAGGGTTGTTGTATTTTCGATTCAAAAATCATTACCTACCTACATTTACTTCGCACGTTCGTGCTAGGGCCTTATACGTAGGAATTACTGTCATTGCTTCCTTATAACTCAGAAATATGAGCTTTATCCGACATTTACGCAACGTAAAATGTCGCGGTGGGGTTTTATCGCGCACGGGATTTTCAACTCTCAGTGTTGAGCCGAGCATTAAGAATCCAACAGAGTGCATTCCAGCGCGTCGAAAGAACTCACTGTTGGATTTTCAACTTTCGGCGCTAAGCAGAGCGTTGAAAATCCAGTACGCGAAAGAAAATCGCCACGATATTTTTACGTCCGTGAGAACGTCGCGTCAGCAAAATGTCCCTTTTCCTTGGCTCCAGTTATTGACATAATGAAAGAAAGCTTCATTTTCTCGTATCAACGGTCAACATGATTTGTAATAGACACAGTTAAGCTCGTAAGTTCTGCCAAGTGTACTTCAGAAATCACTTTCTGTATTACATATCGGTTTGAAGTGTGCGTAAAGAAATCATGTTTCTAAATAAAACAGCCTAAGTAAGTTTTCGGATAAATCGTTGACGATTATAACTATTATCCATCAGGGAAAGATCGTTCAGTTACATCGGTTGTCACATAACTGGGCCATCGTAATAACTTGTACTCTTCTTTCTAAATGAAATCATTGTATATGGTCACGTAACTGTTTTTCTCACCATGCCGTTTTCACCCCGCAGTGGGCGTGAATAATTCTATTGAATAGGTATTTTTAAGTTTCCATAGTGATTCTTCTATGAACACAGACAGAAATATAAGAAAATAGAAGTGGCACACACATTTTATCTGTCCTCCCATACTTAATAACATTGTAATTTGAACACATTGTAAAAGCCAATTATTTTTAAAAGAGTCACCGTGGAGTTTCTTGCTGGTTCTTCTCCATAGGAAACGACAAATTGGAACCGTGCACCTAGCTTCTGACGTTTCATAAATGCCCATGTAGGTTTACTGTATTATGATTTTGATCCAGAGGTATTTTGCGCAAGCTGATTTCCAAAACACTCTCAGATTTATCCAGAAATAAAAATGACTGTTACTTTAATATTTATGTTATCATCTAGTAGAATGTTTTAGACCATGTTATTATGTGCCTCCTCTTAATTCACAATCAACTCTTCTCTCCTTCAACACAATCTTCTCACATGAGTTTAGAAATTCAGCTCGTTAGTTAACAGTGCAATTTTATTAAGGATAAAGACTTCGTTTTTAACGACAACAGTCAACAGTCTTCACAAACTGTGCTTCACAAACCATTTCCATATCTTATTTATATATCTGTGGTAACAAAACTGTAGAAACATAACGGCTACGTCGTTGAATATTCTTTTGTCAAGTTTTTTACACAAAAAGAGATTTACGCGAAGGAATGCCTAATAGTTTAAGTTAAAGTAAAATCAATATTCGTAAACGGTATTCGATCTGGATTGAATTCGGATCTATCGTAATTTTATCGAATTGTCATAGATGGTGATTCGTAAAATAGCTGTTGTTGAAATTCCTTAAATCTTCTTTTGTAGTGTCAGCATGCGGCATGTGGCAGAGTAGGCCAGTAAGCTTACATAACATAAACATAACATCACGCCTATATTCCCCGAAGGGTTAGGCAGAGTGTACCTATACATCCACATTTCGCCAGTTATGTTTAAGCCCCATGTAATAGGGGGCGAGCCTTTTGCCATCAACTGGGCAGAAACCCAGACTCCGGGCTGCCACTGAAAAATTCCAGATGGAAATCCCAATAACACCTTGCATGACCCGGGAATCGAACCCAATACCTCATGCTCAGCAGTAGCGCCCACTAGACAAGGCAGTCACCAGTAAGCTTCGTTAGTCGTTGAATGAATGGACGATGACCATCATTGTAAGCACCATCATGTTTTTTTTGTTTTTGGGGAATGGCATCTCGCAGTTCAACCTATAGGAGGTTGTCGACTGCTTAACCGGGCTTTCCTGTGAATGCCTCAATAAATTAAGGCCTCCAGCCAGGCTTAAAACTAAGACTAAGCGACTACTCGCTAAGGGCACCCCCTGTCGGGTACGGACCTCGGCTTAGGGCGTCGCTGGGAGAGGACAGCAAAGGGACATGCTGGATCGGATTAAGTAAGCACCATCACATATTACCTATCTATATATATATATATATATAGATAGGTAATATAAAGAGTGACGATTAGGTTATCACATTAATTGAAACCACGTATGACATAATCAGTTTATGATTCTGGACCTCCTGCGTTGAAATTTGTTGTCGTTTATTAAAAAAAAAAAACAGCTGTTTCCTACCTACGCGGTCAAAATGTATGGAACAGCATTTTTTTTTTAATAACCGACAAAAATTTCAACACCCCTTGCGTTGAAATTTTTCGTCCAGAATCATGTACTGAATATGATTCTGGACGACAAATTGATAACCTAATCACCACTCTGTAGATATAGTTTTATTTTTGTTATTAATTGTTCTGACGGGCTACAAAAGGTGACATTGTATCAGCGATAACGATGGTAGAAAGTCAAAAGTCAATTGCATTGAGAGGCAATCAATTGCATTGCATTGATTGATATAACCTACTGAAAAGCTGATGTCAATCCTGTCGTAAGTCGTTGTAAAAATATGAAACGCTTTGTAACCGATTGTCTAGGCCCTCTGATACGTTCCCGGTCGACCACTTTTCAACCTTAGTACTAAGGAAATAAGGGCGAAAAGTGGGCGACCGGGAACGTTCGTGGGTGTACCTAATAGTCTTACTACATACCCTTAAGACAGTGGCATACTTGTCTGAAATCTGCATTATGTCCTCTACAAAATGGTTGAGTTGGATGGTGCTGATCCACGCGTCATGTTCGTGAACGGGCGCCATCAGTTAAGACTCTTATCTGCCAGGGATTATTTTCAAACTTATACTTTGAATTGTTATTTTTTACATTGTTCTCACATATTACAGAAGCAACAAGAATAATTTACCAAGGATTCTGTAATAATCTTAATTTAAAAGAGTGTCCTTGGAGTTTCTTGCCCGTTCTTCTCCATAGAGATCTACGTTTCGGAATGGGCAACTAGCTTCAACTTTCTGACTAACTGACGGACTCTTTGACAAATCAAAAGTAATTGGTTTAATTGAAAGAAATGCTTTAAGCTTGAGTTGTTTTTTCGTAAAATATTGATCTCGAAACTTCATGACCATAAAAATCCCAATACAACAGAATATTTACTGTTCCCATGTCTTTTATCTTCCAAATTGAGTTGGTTCCAAACCAGTGAACTCATTTTATGTGGGAAATTATATTATTACACGGCATTTTCCCAACTCCCGAGCGCAAAGGTGCCAAATCTGATAATCGGTGTTCAAATAAACATTATGTACACTGTTAGTAATGTAAATGTTTATTTCGTTAATTGGTATAGATATAATTAACATGACCAAAACCTATTTGTTTAGGTAATAGGCAATTATTTGATTAAACATTAACAAACTGTTTGGTTAGGTAAATATTTATGTCATTAAAACCACCAGAAGGTGGTTGACAGAGGTTTGCATTCTATTGTATTGGAACAAAAGTATTTAAGATTTGGGAAACATGAGTAGGTAAACTGAAATGATGGCCGTTCTAAATTTTTGCAACTTAAGTTCTTTTTTTTAATCCCAGATAGTAATTTGTAACTTGCAAATGTCAAACTATAATGAATGAAAGAATTATGGAACATTAACGACCGAACCCAATAACCTATCTATCACCAGTTTTGGCACACTGGATATATAAAAACCTATCTATCTATAGTTTTAACGTCCCAATAATCTATAAGTGATTATGGACTCTTACCGGCCTGACATAAGGACAGATAGAATTATTCTGTCTACCATCAATATTGATCTGTCTTTTACTGAAAAAAGGTTATTGGGCTCGGCCGTTAATGTCAAATAATTACTATCTGGGATTATAAAACGAACTGTACATAGTTATCGATTTCCGATCAGGATGTTGATCATCTAACTCCTCAACCCAATTTTTTGCCAATATTCTAAGACTGGACTGGTTGTCTTGTCAGACCTTATCAATGAACTCACAGAATCATTCATTAATAAAAAAAAAAAAATAGAATAGGTATTCTTTATTTAAAAAAAAACGCAGACAGTTAAAAAACCGCTAAATAGAAACGCATAGTGCGTTTCATCATTGTGCCTTCATACTCCTCTTAATTATTTTCACATAACTCACATTTCATTGTCTCAAGACAGCATTAAAACTTCTAGTAGGAATCAATTAATCTTAAGCTTCAGCGGACTTCCTCAGAGTGACGTCACGGCTAGGAGAAGAGGAACATAAAAATATTGCGCAATTAGGGTTCTAGTGCGGATGTTGACTTAACCCTATTTAATTTATCTAACGCATACTTGCATACGTTTACTATGGATTTCAGAGGCTGGCTGGCGAGAAAAAGGTGATCTTAAGAATAATGTCACTGGTCTAATTCTTGCGAAGGTCTTATATGTATCTCATAAAGAAAAGAACTGGATTTCCACGTGGTCACTGTCAAAATAAAAATAATAAATCGTTTCTAAGGTCAGTCTAAGTAAAATATAACGCACTTCGAATCTAAGAGAAGGTGAAAAATTACCGTACATCTAGCAAGCAACACACACAGGAAGCTTAAAGATGAATTTCATAAAGAGTGTGTGTGTGTCAGCTCCGACGCACGACTGGAGTTTACTCCGTGAAAGGTGCGCAAGGTACGTTGCGCAGAAAAACGTAACGCTTTTGAGTTAACACTTTTATTAATTTCACTCCTCATAAAATTTCCATACCGGGGGCCTTATATGAAAATCGATTCTTAAGGAGTAAACTCCAAAAAGACAGAATTTTAAATTGGAAAAAATAGACTTATTATAAATTGGTAACATATGTACCTACTTTTAAAATAGCTGTCAAATGAGCACTCGCTTACATCAATAAGCTCTACAATCAGATATTAACCAATTTTCCTAAACAACCGTGTATTTCATCGAGTTCTCACAGTAAAAGAAGTGTATGACCGTTCGCTATTAGCTTAGTGGTTCTCTGTGAAAAACTCGCTGCACGCAAATCACGTCAAATTGCCAGCGGCACAGCCTGTTTGTGGGGAAACATTATGTGGGCTTTATAGTGCTTGCGTACGACCTAGCCGAGCCCAGTGTAGCTACCTATAGGTGTATGTAGTACCTAGTAGGTAGGTATCCATGCTTTTATTAGCTGTAGCTTTAATATGTTCCTTTTAAGAGGGCTGTCACATTTTGTCACCTCTCTCGCTCACACGGAACCAAATTTTTAAGAATGTTAAATGAAAAGTTGCTTTTTGAAAAATGTAATCAATGGGTGAACTAATAAATAATATTAATTTAATACGTAATTATTAAAATCACATTTAAATTAAGCCGCGAAAGCAATCTGAAAGTAAGTTTGTCTAAACTTACTTTGCTATTCGTATTCGCGTGGACACGGGTGGGTAAAGAGATCTAAGACCTAGAATAAACCTTAGCCATAATCAAACAATATTCTTATTTCATCCACACACAATAGCAGCAATTAATACCACAAAATATTGAATAAGCAGTAATCAGCTACAAGTACGCAATCACTGAAATTACCCTCATCCTCTAACCTCTAAGCCTTATTAACTATTACATAGGCAGTTAATAAACTACAGTCAACAAAAACACTTAGTGTGTAGGCTGGAGACATAAACGTCTTGGTACTATGCGGTTTGAACTTTTTAAACTTCTTACCTCGTCCACCAAGAACACCAAACACCTACCAACCACAACACCCAACACAACCAACCACCAATAAACTACATCCAACCAAGAACATCGAAGAATGTCCATTATTCACTACTTGGCATATGCACAAAATGAGTTAAAAAGTAGTTTTCAATCAAAATAAGATGTCTCCCTGGCATTACACTTGAATCAAAATAACTTCACATTGATGTCAGCAAATTCTGCAAAAATCATTCATATTGAAAAGAGCATAAAGCCACAATTTGGAAATTAATCTTTTTCTTATACTAACGACATAATACCTACTTAGCTAATGTTGCCTGCACAGTGCACACTTATCTGTTTTGTTGTCAGTACAAAGTATTATAGCCGCTAGGACAATGGAGCGTCATTGCATTGTTTTGTTGAGTGGGTCTAACAGTCAGGTCAGAGGTGACAAATGTTGCTAAACAAACCATGTTTAGACCTGTTTTGATGTTGGTTCGTACAAGGGTTTGTTGTACGTAAGCTTAATAGAAGATTAATTACGATTACATAAAGGTGGAGACATGAGAAAGACAATAATGCTACATTGTCGATTGAAAATGTCAATGTTTTATGAAATAACTTAGAGAAAATTGTAACTACTCATTATAAACGTAACGTTCATAAAGGGAAAGGAACTTTTACCAAGTTCTTTACTCTTAATACTGTTATGAACATCACAACGCCTGCAGCAGTGGATATTTGTGCCAAAGCCTGAGAAAGTGTCGATGACTATTAAACAATAATGTTCAAAAAGCGTTACATTGCCTTAGGTAGAGAAATTGATTCATATTAGTCTTGTTAACACATTAAACCCATAATGTATACAGTTTGACCTTTGTTGCACCTAATTATAAAGGTAGCAGCGACCGTTTCCGAAAGTGAAATTCATATTACATAAGTGAATGCTTCCGCGAAACGACTGCACATCCCAATAGAATAAGGTCCTTGAATCTTGATAACCTTTACATTGTTCGAATGAACGGTGCAAGCCCAGCGTATTTAATAATTCAAACGGATTTGAATGCGATTCTCGGCGACAATATCTGTAGCGAAAATCGCGGCGTGACGTTAACATCGTGAAATTGTATCGTGATGGAGTTTCGTGACGAGCCTTCTCCGGTTTCGGGAACTGAAATATGGCCGCGACAGATCTTTGACCCAGGTCGGCTAGGACAATAGGTTTACTTTCATCAACAAGGTCATGCGGACCGTTGTCTGTATCAGTACATCGCAGAACAAAAGAATACGCCGAAATTAAGTCACTGGCGTATAAAATGTGATTGAAGAGAGCACCGTGGAATAGGAAACGTGAGTTTTTTCATCGAGTGTCTGTATACATGAAACGTGTGAATATGGTTCGCTCATTACGGTTTAGGATTAGAAACTATCACTGTCACTGGGAACTGGAACAAGATGGTCGATGCCATTGTTGGTGGCGAGAGGTTCGTTATCACTCTTTCAGCATAATAGAAACTTACTATTTTTTACTGCACTGCTCTTACTTTCTATGCGGAGCAATATCATCCCATCAATGAGACTAAATTCAATGATACTACTTTTGTAGGTCGAGTCGCCGAAGGTAGTTTCGATAATAAGAAATGAAAGAAGGTTGAAGAGGTGGGTAATTTGGTTTATTTGAGTAATTCATTGGCTCGTGATTGTTATTGACCACAAAACTATTGTTATGTGGAACAGCGTCTTTTTATTATTTGCAATTTCGTATTTGGCACGGTACTACAGATTGATATTGTATGGACATTTACGGTTAACCAAAAATTGAAGAAAGATTTAAAATGAGCGCAATAATGTGTAGGTATGTATTGAGACGAAGGAAATGAGATGCAAGCTGTAGGTACTACGTAGGTAAGAAACTAGAAATTGTTATATTTATTTGTTAAACAGTAACTTTACTGAAATCTGCAATTTAAAAAGAAACAAAATCCCAAAATCAATTTCATATATGCCAATAAAATAATTTGATGAAATCCGATAGCAGATTCGTTCATCTAGACCACCTGTAGACTTAATAATTAAGGAATTTGCTGCAACTATCTAGTATGATGAGGCTTGTAGACATCCAAAAGCTCTAATTAAACATAACGAAGAAAGGAAATGCAACGGTTTTGCTCAATGAAATGTACCGTCTTACAAAATTACTTGGGAACTGGGTATGTGTGACGAATGTATTCATTGCCAAGGTTTTGATATCACAACACGTCTAGTAGTTATCCGGTGTAAAAATGTAGAAAACTATTATGGTCTATAACAAAGGAATGATGGGTCTACGTATTGTAAGGAAATGGATACGGTTGCGTACGATAATGACGGATTGAAATAGATACTCTGCATGCAATGAGATGTTATGAATGCTAGTTTAATTTCTCTAGCTAAGAAATGAGGAAAGTCTTAAGGTATGATTAGTGATGTAAGTAAAGTAGCGAAGGTTTACAGAAAATGTACTTAAATTGAAGTAAAACATAACCTAAATCAAACTGCATTTCCGATGCATAAAACATTTCTCAAACTAAATCCATACACATAAATGAAAGATACTATTAATCTACTTCATGTTCCGCAGACAGTTCCGGATCATCGTATAATTTAATGCAAATAAACAGATTTAATTTCCGAGCACTTATAGAAGTTCACACACCAACGAGGTTCCTATTAGTTATGAAACGTGTCAGTCTAACTACTAATCTAGATGCTCAACTACCAACAATTTGTCGACGTAACCTACAATAACTGTTAATCCATCACCATCATCTAGTTACAAGACCAGCAATTTAATTTTACGTCCACTAAAACGCTACAGTTTAATAACATCATGGCGAGACAGGAATAGATTGATAACATGACTGAAAATAATTTTAATTTAGTTATACAATTTGATAATGAAATGTCATAGCTAATTGAACTCACGTATGTAACACAAAGAAACGCGTGGGTCAACGATTCAGCGGGCTAACGGTGTACGGATGTCAACCTCGAGAAACAAGTTTGAGACAGGCGAACTGCCGCTACGACCATAAAATACACTCCGATGACAAACCTGGATAATAATATGTTACTGTTTATTACGCTCAAGAAATTCCTAGAACTACTACGCTAGCTACTGACATTTTGACATCGGTGGCAATACAAATCATTTAGATAATGTCAAACGACAATGCGATGCTGAAACTGAGATAGATCCGGTGATTGACAACTTTTTGCTGACGTCCAGACATAATGTTACAGATAGAGGAAACAAATTGCGTTTGTCAAGTCTCTCCACTAATATCAGATGTGCATGTTAATCACCTTGATTGTTCACTCTTGCTTTCTTTTGGGCAGCTTCTCAAATTTCACATTCACTTTCGTCAATATCGATCACAACTTATTCTGCGTCTTGATAACTATCAAGATCATTTAGACGCTCGTCAAACACAACAAAAATAATGACTAGGCAGTTAGGATTGATTGTGTTGTGGCATGTTGTATTGTATTCCATTGTGATAAGGTTCCTATTCATCAACTTTATAATTGTGTTGGCATTTGGTAAGTTTGTCGAGCGCGACACACGTGTCTGCTTATGTCCGTTCTGTCACAACACTGTCTAGTTGTCGTGACAATCGTTGACTGGTGAAAATCTATGAGAACATGTTTTCTTGATTTGCATCCATAACATTTAAATACCCACAAGCCGCGAGACAGGAAAAGCCTATGAGATCGAGGGAAAGCGTTCTATAAAGTAACATTCAATACAAGTAACCAGTGCACTTGTTCGGCGGCTTTTGATATGAGCCAGTCCAAAATTAAAGTTTCCGGTTCTCCGATCATAAAGCGAGATATGTATATATAAGCTCTTAGTGCACAGACTAAAACAAAAGAACTCATTTAAAATCTACACTGTTGACATTTTCACACAATTATCAGATTCTTCGCATCTTAATATAGGTGTAAGTGAATTCCATACAATTACTGTAACTTTCTAGTGTGCAGGGATCGCTTTCAATGGTGCTTAAGTAAAAGCCAGGGTCATATGTGATCATGTCGTGACGGTCTTTTACATTTATGGGCCTAAGAGTGGGTTATTGTTTACAGCTATCGCCGGAATTCAGGCTAAATGCATACACAATGCTTTACCAGCTTTTAACGATTTAACTGAGAATTTAAATTGTGAAGGAGGTCGCGAATTGTATTGTTATAGAAACGTTCTCAGACAAAGTGTTGTTAGAAGTGAAACACTAATTGATTTAATGGTTGAAGAAATTAAAGTAAAAGGATGTCTAAAAAAAATAATTAATTGCCAAAATGAAGCACAATACTTCCATTAAATTAGAAAAAGAAACAAACATGACCACCAACTTTCTTTAATGTATTAGGTATAGATAATAAACAAATCAAGTATGTTATCATTTACAAAAGCCTGGGTTATAAAGCAAAAGGAAATGAGTTAATTATCGTTGATAATTTCTAATTAGTCGAGTGTGACCTTTATTTGTTTTGTACCTTACGCTGATGTGAAAGTGACCGAACCAAAGCTTCGTATATAACAATGCACAGTCGATTAAAGAAAGTTTCACTAGTTAACTCATATTGGGTAACACTCTGATCATATTGTCTATGTAATTCCATTCAGACAGTATTAAATGAACTGATTAATTGAACACCGCGCCCGGTACCCTTATCTGGACTCTTTCAATCACCTATCACAGCTAATACGTCTAAACGAGACAAAGGCATCAGCTAATTTGCTTGTCAGTACAAAATAATCAACATTGATCTAACGTCGTCCGCCAAACAATAAGTTCATTTGCTACCAACGCAATTGAGACCTTACACTGTAGCATTACAATATAATTCTACTTGTGTTTGAATATAGTGTCTTCTTCGTCATTTCCAACTGATAAATTAGTCGCAATCAAATTCGTACCGTGATTGGTTATGATACGTTTTATTTTTCTTTATCTTTTAGAATGTAGCTTCTTTTAGTCGGAAGAGTGTGTCAAATGAGAGTCAATTTGCTATTTGAGGCTGGTGTATGCCGTAGATAGCCTGAGGTGTAACTCATTAAGTATACTTTCGCTGTTCTCGTGACGTGCTTTACTCGTTCTTTTATCATTACCACCACCTATCTCTGTATCTAAGATTTAACTCTGATTGGGAAACCAGTTCACATAAAGTGGATTCATTCAACCGTAATTTCCTGCACACAAATTAGTATTTAGAAACTTGCAAAACCAATATCGATTTTCAATATTGCCAAGTTCGTTGATTGATTGCACAAAGACGAGATGTAAAGAAAAGAAACCAATTGAACATTTCCCACACATATTTCAGTACCCCGGTCCCGAGTGAACAAGATATTCGATGTCGGAACGCGGATTTACAAGCTTTTGAATGCAGTGATGAATGAGTTATATAATACTATTTATAATGACAGCACGAGAAATGGAGGAAGTCTGCAAATATGGAATCTTGTTACATACGCAAAACGAGATTTCTGACGTCTGTAAAATCAAAACAATTACTCATACTAACATACTGCCATAAACTACAACGCAGTGCCGAGTTCAATAAACTTGTTGTTATCCAAATTACAATTTTTTTCTTAATAACCGTAGCATGACATTAACATCGGCAGTCGGCCTCAGAAGATCAAAGCTGTAATCGCACAGAAGTCACGACACGATACTATCTAAGTAAGATTTGACGTCCAATCATCTACTGCATTGATTCTTGAAACAAAGATACAATCAATTGTGACGCAAGACATGAACCATATGCCTTTGTATTAGAAAGCAGTTTCGTGTGTAGTGACAGCAGAAGTAATTTAGCAGGACTGTATGTAAGTGTCGATGTTGATCGATGAGTTTGCAATACAAATGACGACAAGTGATGTACATCTGTGCTTTCTGATATAATGTTTATTTGCTTCACGAATTTGAACTTTATCTTCATTGAACAGAAAATAATTTCCCAAGTTTTGGAAAACTCACATATTCATGCGATGAAGAATGACATGACTTTAGTGCGTAGCATTCGTATAATAATAACAGTTCAAAAGGAACACGTCTCAATTAGAAGTTCTTGGTAAAGTGAGGTATGTTGAAAACCTCGCAAAAAATAACTGCTACCACAGTTAAGTCAATAGTAGTGAATGTAGTCCTTCTAGTTTATGTCTACGCTAATTTTAACGACATTATCACGACTTATATTTTAAAAAGTGTAGGTACAATAAAATATGTCCGTCTTCTAGTTGTGCTACATCATTAAGATTAATGCTCCATTCAGCAAATGCTATGGTTCTTGCAAAAGTCAAACATCCTAATCATAAATTGTCACAGTCATTATATTAATCGAATAACACGTTCAAATAGCACATAATGTCCAATCATCTTCAAGTTGATTCATGTTTCAATAAATTTCAAAAGCGTCTTCCTCAAAGATATTGCTTTTTGCTATTTTATTCGCTACTATTTCATTGATTTGACATTCTCTGATGTATGGTGTTGGTGATACATAGAATATAATTTCTGAATCGTGTACTATTATAGGAATATAAATTTAGGATGACACTTATTAAGTTCGTTGACGTCTTCTAAATTATTTGTTGGTTTTTGGATTGTTACGAGAAGTTTATCGTGGGATGGGTGAACAAATTTTTATTTTCTTTATGTTGGGCTTCATTCTTGAGGAACCATCAAAATATACAAGCACATTGATTGTCCATGATCGTCTCTCAGTAAATTTGTGTTGAAGATACCCCAAGCTTGGGAAACCTGGAGTTCCTCACTTATGAATATATTGTTTACATGTCTCTATTTTAATGCGTCCTATTACACCTATTTGTCATTTTCTGTTGACTACATGAAATATTATCGCTGAATCATGTTTCATTACGGGAATGTTTACGAAGACACATCTTAGTTATTTGTTGAGTTCTTCGTGGTCATTTTGTAAATTATTTGCAGTTGTTTAGTTATTTTGATTTATTGTTACATTAAGAAACATATTTTCTAGGGTTAGGGAAAGTTCAGCTACATGTAAGGTGTCATTATAATATATGATCTGTTAAAACATAAACGTGAGAGGTGCTCAGCACGAGACTATTAGAATTAATATTATATTTTAATTCGACATGAAACATTAGCAATGCCCTTACAGGGTGAAAGAAATTCTAATGCATGCCTACTAACCAGTGTTGTTACATGTTAGCAAGTAAAAAAATTGCTGTGGATTATCTTAAAGTATTGTCATTAGACATATAAATAATTGAAGTGTGGACGTCTTAGACCGTTAGAGTGTTTTACACCTACAATTTCTTCATAGTGTAAATCAATTATTAATATGTTTTTGAGATCACCACCTTTAAATTTTTTCATCTTAAGATAATAATTATAATAACAACAGCACCTTTACCTTTAGACCTTTGACCTTTTTTGAGGCTAGTTGAAAATTTTATTCTCATATGGTTTGCCTAATTTGGTGATCACAAGCTAGACCGTAGAAAGACTAAGAGAAGCTCAGGGATCCTATACACAATAATGAATGCCTATAATAGAAACACAATCCTAACAAGACGAATTTAAGTATCTTCGTAATATAGTCAATTTATTGACACAAAGATTAGTACAACTACAACAAATATAAACCATCTCAGTGCAAAGCACTATCGATACGTTTACCATAGGTATGCTTTCACTGTTCAAGCTATTTCCCCATATTTGTTCACGCGGAGCTCTGTGCCTTATAGGGACTGGTGAAAGGAGCATATTGTCTTACTAGTCTCTTGTAAACGGCTGATCTATTGCTAATATGGTACTTGTCAATGTAACGGACCTTTTTTCTGGGTTCATCAAGATTTGGTGAACATCCATTTTAAATGTGGCCCTGGACAACCGAGCGTGGCTGCAAGCCACACTACCCATCCGTTTTGGTAGCCTCGGCGTCCGCAAAATTACCAGTATTAGCTTACCGGCGTTCCTGTCCTCTGTCCACAGCACGGAAAAGTTGACCGAGAAAATTTTAGCCCCCTCCTTGGTTGACTCAGAAGTGCCGTGTTTGACTGACGCAGTGAACGCCTGGAAAGTGGCTTGCCCGGATACAGATCGGCCCTTGAACCCATCTTCCCAGAGGCAGTGGGAGGAACCGCTCTGCAGGTTGGTACGGAATAATCTAATTAATACGACCACCAATACTGCTGAGCGTGCCCGCCTGCTGGCTGTGGGGGAGTGGGAGTCGGGCCTCTGGCTTCAGGCGCTACCGTCACCCAACATAGGCACTATGCTGGGTGACACCACCTTCCGGCTCGCTACTTGTCTGCGTCTGGGCGCTCCTTGCGTGGCTCCGCATCGTTGCCAATGCGGTGTCAGTGTCGACTGCCTCGGACAACATGGCCTATCCTGCAGTAAGAGCGCAGGCCGGATAGCACGGCACGCCAGCATCAATGACATCATCCGTCGTGCTCTTGTCACCGCCGGGGTGCCAGCTGTTTTAGAACCCAATGGCTTAGCACGCGACGATGGAAAGAGACCAGACGGAATGACCATAATGCCTTGGAAGGTAGGTAGGCCTTTGGTGTGGGATGCAACGTGTGTCGACACCCTTGCGCCATCCCATCTTCCTAGCACGGCAGGCTGTGCTGGAGCGGCTGCTGCGGGTGCGGAAAACCTCAAACGGCGCAAATACTCCAGTCTTATTGGGACTTATATGTTCGAGCCGTTTGGGGTTGAAACACTTGGGCCATGGGGTCCGAGTGCCCACTTAGTTTTTCGAGACATCGCCAGGCGGTTGGTCGACTCCACACGTGACCAGAGGGCTGGCCTATTTTTTGGCCAAAGAATCAGCATTGCTATACAACGTGGCAATGCTGCCAGCCTTCTGGGCACTTTTCCTGTTGACAGCGATGCGGATGAATTTTTTGATGCCCTCTGATTATTTACCCCCTCCCTTTTTTATATACTTGTACATATTATTATTATGTTAGTAATTGTATAGTGTATTTAAGATTTGAGAAAATAAAAATCCCATGTAGATTTGGTTAGCATTTGTTTATATTTTTGGCTAGACCGTTTATAGTCCTAGTGGTATTTTGTCTTTAATTGTTCTCTCATTTTATAGACATAAAAATGACAGCGAGAATTATAAATGGTTAAGTAAAGTACTCGTATATCAAAACAAGCTAGCACCATAATATCTAATTTAAATATGTTTTTAACTGTCTCATAGTGTTTATGTTAAAATTGTTTAGAGATGAAAACAGTTACAAAAAAGATTAAATTGCTGAAAGTCTCGAGTAAACTACCGTAAATGAAATAAAAAGTCCACCAGGGATATAAAATTTAAATAATGATTCTGAAACAATGTAAGGACTCCGTTCATTAAAAGAAACGTCTACAAAAAAGGCAATATCCAAGGTTATTTATTTATTTATTAAAGAACACAACAGCATATACGTTCAAGTTATAATGTCGCTGAAAGATTTACAGATATTAAAGGTAGCTGAACTATTTTTTGATATTGGCTGAATATTTTAAACTTAATCAAAGGAATAAACGAATCTCTTTGGTCTGAGAAACGACATTGCTGCATACCATTAACAAGAAATACCAATAAACCAGTAACGTATGCAAAAATCTTGATAAAACTAACAAAGGGACCAAAAAAGCTTCGTTCGATGCATTAACGAAGCCGTTACATACTATAAAGGTATAAGAAAGTAAGAAATGGACCGGTTCCATTGTAACTGGTCGACAAGGCCGTTACCGCATGCCTTTTCACACAGAGTGGAGTTATCAGAAGGACGTATCGTGACAGGCCCAGTCTACCTTCTGGGAATGCTTAAAGATATGGTTGTTGGTACAGAAGGCTTGAAAATTGTAGAAGATTAATCAAATGGCGGTGCTATGAATAATGTATTGATGAAAGGTATAGCTGAGCTTAAATTGATACCTGGAATTATTATAGATCGTGCCCCAAAGGGATTTATGGACGATATTAAGCCTCAAGGTATCCTGATCTAATTAAATTAGAACACCTCGAGGCACGAATCTAATAAGGTATCCAGAATATTTTTAAAGATTGCGTCAGCTCAACAATAGCCAAAATTGAGAGTAAGCTAAGTCATCTGCCTAGCCTTTTCCCAACTATGTTGCGGTTGGCTTCTAGTCTAACCGGATGCGGCTGAATATCAGTGTTTTACATGGAGCGACTGCTAACTGACCTCCACAACCCAGTTACTGGGTAATACGATACCCCTTGGTAAGACTAGTTGTCAGAATTTCGGGCTTCTGACGGCCCGTAACGACTGTCAAAAATCTAAGAATGTCAGCCGGGACCAACGGCTTAAGTGAGAGTAAGTTAAGTATTAAAGCTGAATTGCTTCCGAAGTTAAAACTTATCAAACAGACAGTAGCCAATGTTATAGACAACTAGCGACCCGCCCCTGTTTCGCACGATTTTTACAGCTTGACAAAATATCGTGATTTATTTATTGTATGAAGTTTAATAGTAATCTATACTAATATTATAAAGAGGAAGAGTTTGTTTGTTTGGTTGAATGCGCTCATCTCAGAAACTACTGGTTCGAATTGAAAAATTCTTTTAGTGTTAGATAGTACATTTATCGAGAAAGGCTATAGGCTATATAACATCACGCTACGACTCTCAAGAGCCGAGCAAAAAAGTCAGAAAGAATGCTAAGCGAAAACGAAGTAATAGCGCGGGCGGGCGATGTATACGACGCTGTGGGTTGGGAACCTAAATATCACGCGGACGAAGTAGCGGGCAGAAGCTAGTGTGTTATCATGTTATCATAAATCTGAAAACCGCATCAAAATCTGTTGTTTAATAAAGTTTTCAACGCGGTCACTATAGAAGATATAGACAGAAGATGAAAAGTGACACAGGCTATAAAATCATGTGCGACGGACCTCACAATCGAGATGAACCATTAAGGGATAACAACCAAAAGTCAACAGTCAACCATTTCACACAGTTAACCTAACCAATCCATTCATCACTCAAGCCAATAAGCGCCAGAAACTTCAGTTTTATTGCTCGAAAGCTCCTCGAATATAAAATACAATGGCTTTGCTTTCTCAGTACGTGTGAACAATATCATTTTGACATTACTATATGCAAATAAAAACAGTAATAGCGTCGCATTATGCCGCTTTCTATAGCTATTAACTATGGCTTGAGTTGATGAGCCTTCATTTATCGTTGCAGGCGTTCTAAGAACTGAAGTTGATGATTTCTAAACAACTTTGTTATGTTCTTGACGTGTTTCGAAGGGATGTGGAAGGTTTGAATGTTAAGTAATTTCGGTATTGTCAGGCACATAATGTTGGATATTATCCTGACATCCCTATGTCAAATAGCCTGCAGAAAGAAAGTTATTTATCTATACGATACCTGCTTCTCTAAAATATATGAAAATAATCTAGAATATCAGTTTCCAATATATCACCTTACTTGTTTAAAAAAAAATACTCCTATCAAATGATACGAAATCAATACACCAGTCTGGGGCTCCAAAAACTAAAAAAAGTGTCTTCATTTTTTCATATATGGCTTTTTTTCCAAATGTTTCAGCTACTTTTGTGATCATTTTATTTTCTTTGCCAGAATCCAAATGATTACAAACTACAAACTCATTAATCTTTCACACCTTCTGTCCACTCGACAGCATGTCCAATATATTCAAATCACTCGATTATAGAGTTGTAGCCCAATCATTTAAATTAATCGATACCTAGTCGGAATCGATTTTATTTGACACTTCCTCTGTGTAACGATTAGCGTCGGTTTGAATTTATCTAATCGAACATTTGATTAGTGTTTATTGGGAGGGCTGATGTATAGATTGTAGATGTAATGTAATTTATTATGTAGATGTGATGTGTACTTTGTATTTTTCTATTGATTGCATTTTCATCTTTACATTGTTTCTTAAATAATTTGTAAATTTTATTAATTTCTCGTGTTCTATTTTTTATCAAGTATGTTTTGTTAAATTTTGCTTTAAACCGCCTTAGATTTATTTAAATCTGTTATGTTGTATACGTGTATCTTAAATATATAAATTTAACATTTAATTAGCAGTAAACACGTCGGTATTTTATTTACAATAGGAAACAGTTCTCGACATAAAGCCATGAAGATATTAAAGTCTTGTTCGAGCAAGTCTACCGCCATTTCTTCGGTATAATATACGTCAAATACGCGGTTGTAATTGTGTGTTTTCCCATCGGAAAATAATAGGAGAACTCTTGTGTTAGTTGTATCTAAGCCAGCCTCTAAGCTTTAGAAGTCAGGCGACATTTTCCCTTTATCCGAAGTTCGCACGGATGTAAAAATGACGCGGAGGGATTTTATCGCGCACTCGATTTTCAACTCTCGGTGTTCAGCCGAGCATTAAGAATCCAACAGAGTGCATTCTAACGCGTCGAAAAAACACACTGCTGGATTTTCAACTCTCGACGCTAAGCAGAGCGTTGGAAATCCAGTGCGCGAAAAAGAACCGTTGCGATATTTTTACGTTCGTGCGAAGGTCGGCTTAATGTTGTGATCGTAGAGAAAGTGAAAAGTTTAGGGAGAATGAAAATTGAAATGTAAAATTATGGAATAGTCAGGCTGCTACGATTCCTGACTGGTGCATGAAATATTATGAAGGCATCATGATGGCTTCCAGCCCAATGACGTGTGCTAAACCTGCGAATCTCTTTATATTATTTACTTACGAAGTAATAACATAACATGACATCACGCCTTGTTTCCCCGAAGGGTTAGGCAGAGGTGTACCTATTGTACACCCACATTTCGCCAGTTATGTTTAAGTCCCATGTAATAGGGGGCGAGCCTATTGCCATCTACCGGGCACAAATCCAGACCCCGGGCTGCTACTGAGGAATTCCAGACAGAAAAATCCAATAACACTTTGCCCGACCTGGGAATCGAACCCAGGACCTAATCCTCAGCAGGTAGCGCTTGCGACCACTAGACCAACGAGGTAGTCGAGGCTTACGAAGTAATAAATGCCAAAAGTATCTACTGTTAATGAAAATAATATCAGATAAAATGATGCACAGTTTCATTCACTTGTACCACAGACTATCTACAATCTACATAATATATCCCACATTCATGAATAATGGGGAGTTATGAATCTTTTGCCAGACACGCATGATCGAATACCGGATGCTGCGGCGGGGTCCGCCGGACACTGTGGGGAGTGTCGGACATTGTGGCGGGCGGCAGTGTCCGACATTACGGGGGTGTCAGACATTCAAATATATATTATTATACGTCCCACTCGCTATTATTATTTCAATAACTTTTAGGAGCACCTGCCGGTTTTATTATCAATGGCTGCTATGTAAGTTTTTAATATAGCAATATTAAATGGTGGTGTCTACCACGGTACTTGGTAGGTAACCAGATGTAAATAATATCAGTGAAATAGATGGTGTTGTCTTTTCCTATCATTTGAAGACTTTATTTTTTTTTTAATTTATTATTTTTGGTAAACTTTCAGTTAATCAGACACGACAGTTAATAAGTTTTTAACATGATAATGGCCAATTACAAGTTTTCACACATAGGATAACAACATACCTTTAAATAGGGTAGCAATAGTTCAAGTAGTCATATGATAGGTTAAGTCAAGCTACTACAATCTGTCAAGTTTCTTTAATAGATTTTCGACTTTATTGCTAAAGCATTTGGTTTAGGGTTGATTCGAAAAATTTGACAGTTTCGGGTGGCTTGATGTGCTGGCGTCTGTATATACATGTTTAATGTTTAATAATGAAGTCGTGCGCACCTGAGATGCTAAGATTAAATGTGTTTCTGAGTATGTTTATTATCGTAAAGTGGACCCATCGTAATTGTTGTGACAGCGCAGCCCACCGACCGGCGCGTGTGCCGGCGGCGGGCCGCGCTGCCACATGACTATCTGTATGTATGTACCCTTGTACCCACTTTCTTTGCTATATTTTTTTTATTTTATTTATTTTGTTTCTTCATTAGATTGCATGTGAACCAAATGTACCGATTAAAACGCGCGCTAATCCTGCCGACAAACTGTTTCGCAGTTTGGTGGGTTTACAAAACGTAAAACATTTTTGGTCCAAAATATTTTTTTTTAAGTTGTTCAACTGAGACATAATAAAAAATCTGACTGGCAGGGACTCGGGGAGTTACGAGAATTTCACCGATCGCAACGTGAACATTAGGTACCTTCTTGCTCATCATTTACGAATTGAGTAGGTACCTATACACAAAATAAGCTTCAACATTAGTTAAAGGACGTTAAACAAGCGGGTAAGTAGCGCACTTATTTAATCACGACATATGTACATCACACAAAACCTCGCAATTACATCTCACGTGCGCTTTACAAATATTTGTGTAAAGAATATAAAATCCGCTAATAAAAAACACGTAGACACCAATTTTTGCAAGTGACCGACAATTACGTAATATTACGCGTGTACTTCGTAGTATAAGGATGGTTGCACACTGGCGACAAATCAGCGACAAATCAGCGTAAAACCGCGCTGGTGATTCATGGAAATGAAATTACATGTGATTTTACAAAACCGTGCTGTGGGTGAGAGCGTCAATCAGAAAGCAGGCTTAGAGGTTTTTGACAACTTCCAATTTCTTGGGCTCGCTTGCATCAAAAATCATTGAAATCACTTAATGCGTTTAGCACTAAACGTATTTAAAACATCGTTCTGTTTATGTCAATCGCTTGAAGATGACAGAGACAGAATGATGTCTTAATTATGTTTAGCGTTTCCGATCACTTCAAGTAACCTGCTGTCAAGTATCATGAGGGTAAGCTGTTTTGATTGGCTGGCCAATCTAGTTACAACTAATGACTGGACATGAGTTTTTGACCACTGAAAAGGTGGTTTGCTCTGCTTACACATCGACAACTAAACATTTCACCTACTACCAAGTCAAATCAGTTGTCACAACCAACACTGATGTATGACAGTCGATGGCTTCATCGCGCTTATAAAGCGACAGTGTGACACCAGACTTATCGTCACCGAGATGTCAACTCATTGTCGGGTGCGTGCTAAGAGCCGTGTGCGAGGACCGTGAAGGTCGTAGGTACAGGTGAGCGGCTCTTAAATAAATGCCCTCATTTGTTTAATATGTATAATTATGTGTACTTACTTGTATGAATGAATCATTCCCTAATTTTAGAATCTTGAGATAAATGCGAGCCGTTGGTTCAGGCTGTACTTCTACTTAGTTTGTTGAATCGCTTGTGAATTTAAAATGTACTGTCGAGGAAACTTACATCTGACCGATTTGAAAACGAGATCCCGTGCACACGATGTTCACATCTGTTAGTAAGCGTCTGAGTGCTGCAAGCAAGAATAGTCCTTACGGTGTATAGATGATCGTTTCTCCCATGGCACCTATTATCATCATCTTCCTGCCCTTGTCCTAATTTATTAGCGGTCGACGCAGCATGTCTTTTTCTCCCATACCTCTATTCCCATATCTTTATCCGTCATCGCAGAAGTGATTCTTTTTAAGCCCTATCATCTTTTATACGATGCATCCATCGTTTCATTGGTCTTCTCCTACTCAAAATTTTGGAATGAAGTTCTTTAACGCGGCTTGTGGTAGGAGTTAACTGGCAGAAATTGTGACGTAACGAAAACGCGATAAGCCGTCAGTTTCAAGTGTCAACATTTAGTTTTTATTATTTCTGTATTAAAAACAATAACTTTTGACACTAGAAACTTGAGACCATACTAGATGGCTCTGTATTAATACATAATAAGCAGCGAAAGGAACATCGCTCCAACCGATTGTCCCACGACACCTCCCGACTTTTTTTATTTAACTACTTATCTGATTCGTCCATCTGGGTATTTATTTATAAACATTGCTTCAAGTGCTTCAAGATAAGTAATGGTTAGCGACTGCATAACCATAATTTTTTTGACGTTTAAACGTCTCTTAACTTTATGCAACGTTTCTAAAGAGAGGCCATACTCCATAGATGTTCACTTCAATGAATGCCAAAAGGCTAAGGACTTCCTATTCAAATAATTACAAATAAGATTTGCGTCCGGAGCGCGTTTCCCTCGCGTTCGTTGCGCGATCGCTTATTTCAGAACTATACATTTCGATTGTTATTTATTAATGACGTGTGTTAACTGTGGTTAACACACATCATTAATAAATAACAATCGAAGATTTACGTCTATCTATTTAACAAAACTCGATGCCAATAAAATACGAACATAAATAAATAATTTACAACAAAACACTATAAAAGTGTAAAAACTGTTTGACAGTCTGAATCGCTTACAGCCTCGTTATGTGGTTATGGCGGTTCCAATTATACGATATTTTGTACTTATTGACCATTTACAAGCAAATAATAAGGAGTATTGTTCAGTTGAAAGTGTAGGTTTGTTTGTTATGCAATATCTCAGCAACTGCTTAAGTGTACAAGTGTACACATTGAAACGAATATAGTTCGCTTTTCGAAGTAAATTTTCCTTTGGTCTAACCGCACCAGCGGTAAAAGCTTCCTTTTATTTCAGAAAAAATTCTGCACACATTGCAACACATTTCTCCGGGTCAGAGTAAGTAGGAAAAACCGCCGGCTGAAGCCGCAAATGTAGTCCGAGCTTTAAGAGTCCTTAACTAAAAAGAGCTCTTTTTATTCCTAAATTTTAGTGCCACGACATTGCTATGTCTCTGTGCATATTTTTGTTTGTTAATCTGATTAAAATATGACCACACGAAAATGCATCAAGATTTATTATGAAGTTTGCACAACACCGCGCGGAATCCAAAAAAAAAATAAATGAAAACGTTTCGCTTTTCGCGGTGAAATCGCAGCGGCAAACGGTGGTGTGCAAACGGCGTTATTATCCCGGAAAAATAAACCGTACCATAAACAATCCTACGCAGAAAAGCGCGACTAACTAGCCAAACTAATGTATACTGGAAAGCTAGCTATATAAATAAATCTGTCGATAAATTAATACTAATAGCTTCAAGCGCAGTGGATAATTTACTTAATGTCGTCTAAAGGCCTATGCACATAACGTTTTCTATACGAAAACACGACTCACGTATACAGAAAAGACAGTGAAACATTCGCAGCTATCCTTTGGACATCTGACATTTATTTTCGATGTAAAGATGCAGATACACTGGCATTAATGGGTTAGCGAAAAATGCGATCTTTGCCGAATTTTTAGCGATGAGAACGGGCGATCCTGAAACGCGTGAAAATTTTTCGTGTAAGTACCCATAGACTTTATGTAATGAAGTAAGTTACGTATGTTAAGTTTGTCACAGCTTTACGAGTACCTACCTATTTTGTGTGAATTGTTTTTAGTTTTGGATTACAGCGTTGTCAATTGGAAGCGTCAGGCAATTTTAGTGACTGCGAAATAGTTTTTTACAGAATCTAAGTCAAATACATCTATACAAATAAATAAAATTGAAGTGTCTGTTGGTAATGTCAAAATAACAACTTTTTACCAAATGCATTAGAAAGTATATACGGTACTTATAACAAAAGAGCAATTTTTAAAATTTTTGTCTGTATGTCTGTTTGTTCCGGCTAATCTCCGAAACGGCTGAACCGATTTTGACGGGACTTTCTCTAGCAGATAGCTGATGTTACGGGGAGTAAATAAGGTTACATTTATTTTAGACAATAATTAGAGTTCCGCGCAAAAATATTAAAACCCACGAAATTGTGAACAAAAAGTCGGATTTTAAAAATTCTTTTTGCATTTGGTAGCCCATTTCTCGAGGATTGTAATAGGCTATTTAACATCTCGCTACGATCTTTAGGAGCCGAGCAAAAAGAAAAGAGTCAGAAAGACACTAAGCGAAAACAAAGTACCTAATAGCGCGGGTAGGCGATGCAACGCGACGGGTCGGGGGACGAGGAAGTTTTATTAAAATGTGGCTGTTATTTTAGTATATTCTGTATCTTACGACTTCCACGCGGGGCACAGCTAGTAGGTAAATATTTTTATCTTTTTGAAGATTTGTATTGAGTCTGCGCTACACTACTAGGAAATTTATTAGACATCAATTATGTCGTTAACACTTTATTCAGAGCTAAACACTTTTCACTCACAATAGAAAACCTGGCGGCATTAAAAATAATTTAACGATAATTTCTTTTGCATAATAAGTAGTCATAAAACAGTTCTAGCTTCCCATAACTCAGTGGTTCCGGTTATAGGCTAACCAGTAATTAGGAAGTTAACACTAAAAAGATGTGAGAAAACTGTGTGCAATACTAGGTAAATTGATTTTTATGTGCTATGAATCAGTCGTGTCAATACTTTACGGTTTACCATAAAGTATGAGTAGAGTTAAAAGAACAAAGATTTCTTCCTCAGTTGGAATAACTTGACCGCGATTGCATTACTTGTAGTATTATTTGAATTAGATGTTATCTATGGTTTAGTAATCTTCATTACATTTAACACCTGTTAAACCAGTATTTCTATAGCATCAACAAAATTATTAATTATAAGCTATTTATGTAGAATCTACAGTCGAAGATTGAAAGGGTCAACATATCATTGATGAGTAAAAGTGTTTGCATAAACCAACTTATCTACGGGACAAAACATAGGTAATTTAGATCTTGAATTTGGCTCATTAATTTTCCGACGAAATGTCAATGTCAAATTAATCAAAATGATATTCTAAAGCAGCCTTTCCCAAATTGGGCGAAAACGCCCCCTTGTGGGCGCTGCAGGCCTAAAGGAGGGCTGTAAGAGACCCAGTAAAAAATAGGGGCGTTGTGTAGAGGCTTAGGGGCGATTTGTAATTTTATCTAGGTAGTGGTTTTTAAGTAGGTGAAAAAATGGGGGCGCTAAAAAATAATTTATTCTCAAAGTGGGCAGTAGACAAAATAAGTTAGGGAACCTCTGGTCTAAAGGGTGATTGTGATAAGTGTAGATCGCTGTAGGTGCTTGAAGTTATCATTCCGTGAGTTTACATGACTTTTTTAAAGCCCCAGTCACAATTCCCGTCGACCACATCTCACAAATCCAGGACCAATTTAAGACCAAGAGAAAATGATACACAATACCAACATATCAATAGTTTTCGCTCAAATAACAAACATATCCGCTGCGGATACAGTTAGCCGCCTTTTCCCACAATATTACATGACCGCAATTACGCAAACATGATCCTTATGCTGTTATGTAAAGCCTTCACTTTGGCATACAAGACTGTTGCTATGCGGAATTCCTTTGTCATACATTGACAACTATGAATGATGTATGGATGGAAATTATTTTACGTCCAACGGTTATTTGATAGGGAATTAATTGAATGTTGTTGTGTTTCGATATAATGAATAACAATAACATTCCACGCTTATACAAAGAGGTAGCTTCCAATTTGTAGTCAATAATGATAACTGCTTATTATATTTTTATACAACATGCTCCGGAATTAACGCACAACCTCTTAAGGGGTCATTGTACTCATCATTATGAACAACTCTTACGTTGAGACCGAAGCTGAAATCGCGAAAAAAAATCAGCTGTTCCCTACATTTTGACGAGATATGCGAACATAAATTTATGGAACAGCTGATGTTTTTTTCGCGATTTCAGGTTTGGTCCCACAGTAAAATTTGTTCATAATGATGATACAATGACCCCTTAAGAGGTTGTGCGTTAATTGCGGAGCATGTTGTATATACTATATTATCAGCCGTTTGCGTCCCACTGCAGGGCAAAGGCCTCCCCTTCCCCCCTTCCGCTTATCCCTATTTTCTGCTGTTTGTGGCCAATTCTTATGAAACAAGTCGAGTTCGTCCCGCCATCTCATCCTCTCCTCTTTAAGTGATCTTTGTCTTTAAAACGATTGATTTGAAATAATTCAATGAGACGATAAATATTTTTACAATTCGATTAAACTGGAGCTTTTTCTCAAAGCTTTTCAAAGTATTTTAAGTTAGTATATCCCCAACCTGTCATAATTGCTTGAGACTAAGTTTCGAGCTATCCTAAGAGAGCGAGCTAGCAAAGCTTCACAGTCAGCATAAGATTCAATTTCAATTATTTCCCGATCAGTGTCGATCCTTACAAAAATATCAAAATATACGACGGATAAATCAATAAATGGATGAGCTATTTTCTCTGTGATCCAGCAATCCACCTGGCATCTCGTTGATTATGTCAATACTCGCTCAAAGCGATCGCTTCTGTTCGGTGGAAATTGAATTTTCAGGCGGACAGGCGGCCAATTGATACTGAGTGTAGCGTTCGTCCGATAGTCAGCTGTGTTTTGTTCTAACTAAGCTGGTTTTGCGGCCTAAAGGCTTTTTAATTATGAATTAATCGCGCTGGCTTTAGTTATAATTAGCTTTCTAAAACTGTAATAAGCTAGTGTTGTCTGAACATCTTCAACTTTGCGAAAACCAAAGCAGCCAGTGATTTAGATATTTAAAAGTTTGATGAAGAGATCATTGACCCAGTAACAGAGTTATTGAGGGAAACAGTGAAAAGGCAAATCAAGAAAAACCACAAAATAAAACACAAAAAACTGATTGGAAAACTGATTTGTTGACCGTGATCTCTTCCTCTAAAGCCGTTTGTCCACCGCCACGTCAACGGTGAAGTAGCGATACATACATTAGTGCCGTGTATCCACCGCACACTGGGACGTCACGTTCGGTTCGAATAATCTCGTTTCTCGTTGACGTCCCGTTGACGTTGTGCGGTGGACAAACAGTGTAATGAAGAAAATAATACAGAATAACACTACATTCAATTATTTTCCTATAGCGTAGAACATTGTTTTGGTAATGTTTATCTCAACACTGTCAGTAACCGGAACTATCATTCAAAAAGCAGCGAGGTGCAGAATAAATACAATTCAAATTGAACAGCTATTTAGATGATAGCGTTGATAATAGTCTTGTTTAAACAGATACATGCAATTTTGTAACGCCATCGGCATTTCTCTTAAACAATAGACAAAAATATGATCAATCAGACACAAATATGATCACAAATTTGATCAATAATCGATACGTTGTGTTTACAGTCAGCATAGTTTATTGATTAAAGTTATCATAGCTATGATCAACATACAATCAATTCTAACTTGTCATAACCATGTGTCTGGAAACTAGAAAGTTTTGCATTTTATAATGAATATTATTCATGTTACTTAGAGTGATTTATGTAACTATTGTGTTCTTTTCAAAATTGGATGCATTGTGCAAGAAGTTTTTATCTTAAAACTTATATATTTATTGTTTTGTACTTTCTAGCTTGCTACCGATTAATTAGGGGCTTGTGGCTAAGAAATAACAGCCGCACGGGTCGATCGATCAGGTTAAGCTACGCTTGCCGCGGTTGGTCCGTGAATAGGTGACCATCTTTACATATCAAGACCCTTCCGTGCTTCGGAAAGCTCGTTACGCCGTTGTTCCCGGCTGTCATTCGTAGATCTGTGACAGTTGTTACGGGTCGTCAGAAGCCCGAAACTCTGACAACCAGTCTTACCAAGGGGTATCGTATTACCCAATAACTGGGTTGTGGATATCAGATAGGCTGTCGTTTCATGTAAAATACTGGTATTCAGCTGCTTCCGGTTAGACTGGAAGCCGACCCCAAGATAGTTGGGAAACGCTAGGCAGAAGATGATGAGCTTGCTACCGATTAATAACTAACTTTGGTGTGTCGTGGCAGTGGCAAATATTAGACTTATAATGGTCAATAAAAGTTAGATAGCTCTCAGTGGCGCAGCTACAATTTTCATCAAAGAGAAGCCGAAGAAAAAATTGATCATTTCTCATAAACTCAGACAATAATATTTTAAGCATTTTTGTAATGTTTTTAATCTTATGATGACTGTATTAAACTGGTATTAAATATATATATGTATATATAATGTGATGTGATACACAATTACACACACATGTGTACATTATTTGGCAATAGTAGATATTAAGAAAAGTGGTAGTTCCGAAGGGAAGCCGATAGGAATCGGGTTGTATGAAGGCTTCGCCACTGGTAGCTCTATTTATTTCTTACCAAACTATTTCTACTATTTATACCATTCCTGGTTTTGGAACTATAAAAGTAACTTCAGTATCTCTACGACAAGCAATCAGCAACAAGGTACTTTTAGTTCTCGACACCGCCTACCTTTAAAACTTCCCAGACGCTAGACTTGGCAACACCAGCATAATTTTAAATAATGGCAACACCACGCTTACCCCGCTGGGAGCTTGCATACTGATTACCTCCAATAACTGTCAAGTTTACTGTTATTTTTAACACCTATTATATTACAAAATAGGCTTCTGAATGCGTGAAGTGAATTATTTACCTACATCAGATGTAAAACCAATTTATTTTGCTGCGAAATCGTCGATTTCAATTAGTTTTTCAGTTTAGCGCCTATTTTTTGCGTCCCTTAGCTTAGAGTTGGAATTTCATTTTGATTCATCATTGACAGCTGCGGTAATCGATTAAGGGAATTTTATTCGATTCGACAATCGATTGACCGTTAGGCATTAAAGAAAAGCCTATGAATGTGGTCTTTAGATTTTATTTTTTATAGGTATTACTTTCGTTTTGGGTCGTTGTGCTGACTTCTTACTTGGCAAATCGATTCTCTATCCACTTTTATTTAGAAGGAAAACGGTAAACATAATTGAATACAATGCCTCTCTGAAAATTTGGTTTTTGCTGAAATCCTAAATCTCCAGCGCCACAATATTTTTCTCGGTCGCGTGAGTTCTTAACGCCGTCCTAACTTTTGCAAATCAATTACCTATGTAAGTACTGCAACCATTCGCGCGGTGCTTTGGGCGAACCAGTAACTGAGGGAGAATGGTGTGTATAAATAATACGCAGTACCACTTTTCAGTATGCTTCTTATCATAAAAATAATCCAATCACATGTTTGTATACACCATCTGTGAGTGCCGGGAGGCCGACTGTCAACGATGCTGTCAACCACATTAATTTTTCTTCACCTATTCTAAGTTTGAAAATCAATGTTTGTTTTTTAAAATTCATCAACGCTAAACTTGCGGAGGTTGCATGCTAAAGGCTCGCCCGGTTAAAACCTCTACAGTACCAACGTATCGATAGATTTATTATAGAAACATATTATTGGAACGTCTATATTTTGACACGAGAGCTTCACGAATTCGCTCGAGATTAAATATCGTCTTTTTCGTTTTTTATGTCTGCGGGGTTCGTGATATTTTGCCGATATGTCTCGAGCAGATCTGAAGAACTTCTTGTAGGTATACGTAGGACTTACTTGCTGCCGCACTGATAAATCATAAATTCTTTTATTTTTAAACAAATATACCTACTTAACAGTAATCCGTTTAAATATTATTCCAATACAATAATTGCATTCCAATTATTCCGTATTACCATAAACAGACATCGATACAGAGTTAATTTCTTGGCAACACCAGCGGCAATTTGTTGAGAATTTAAAAACACGCTTACGAAATTCATAATAACCTTTTAGTATTAAATTCTGAACGATTTTGGAATACATTTAGGTGGTAGGCAGTGAATTAAATATCACTTGATCACATTACCGAATGGAGTAGTTACAGAATTTCGCCACCTGAGATCGGAAGAAAGTAAAAGTAAGCATTTTGGTTTACTTTTAAGTACAATTTAAGTCCGGTCAAGTGTGAGTCGAAACTTTAAGGGAATAAATGCGCCAATAGGCTCGCCCCTTATTACATGGGACTTAAACATAATTGGAGAAATGTGGGTGTACTATAGGTGCACCTCTGCCTAACCTGTTATTTGTACTACCAAAAGTAAGTACATTCACTTAGTAAGTTAGTCTACAATTCTACATATTATGTCGGTACCTTCTATAAGATAGTTTTATATTATTTTATTAATTTTTATTACAAGCTATTTCTTAAAAGTTCAAATTGCCATCTTGAACTTTAATTCTTAAATATTTAACTCTCCTTCCAACTGTAAATTCAGCGTGTGTGGGCAAAATTGCATGATTAAATAAACTGTACTTTTACATTTTTAAGGAAGATTAAAGTTAACGATTGTTTAACTTATTCAGATAACATACGCGATAACGTGGAAGGAGCGTGAGACCAATCATTTCGGGTTATTGTCGCGTCCAAAAAAAACCTCAAGTTCTAGAAAATTACTTTAAAAAAAACTGTTTAATTAAATATCAAAACGAAAGTAACGGAGTGCTTATGCAGTTAAAATCAATGCTTGCTTGTCCCCGTTGAAATAGCATTATAGGTGAAAATAAAGAAATGTAAGGGACATAGCAATTACTTTTTGCTAAAGCCTTCAATGTAAAGCGGTCGCATGTCAAATTCTGGTTAAATTACCTAATAAATCAAGTTATTTTTAAGGCGATCATAAATTAATTTATTTTTTGAAAGGTTATTTTATGTCGTCCTTTTGACCGGAGTAGCTAATTAAATTGAGATCATTATGTATTGAATTGTCAGTTTTCGAGACGGGAATAGGGTCTATTTCACAGGATCTAAGTAGCTACCTACATTATCTAGCAGATAAGTTAAAAATATGTATCCTAGGAGTTTCTTGCCCGTTCTTCTCCGTATGCACGTACTACGCTTTGAAATGGGCAACCAGCTTCATCTTTCTAATTGGCTTGTAAATGGTCTAAATGAAATAAATAATTTGAGTTGAGTTGAATAAATCAAGAGATGACCTCATTATTTGTCACATAAATTAACTAAAAGCTGCCCAGACACTTCTGGGCTTTCACCACTGTGAAACTAAGTTTATATAAAGTTTTAATTAAACTGTACCGAGATAATTAAGTTTTTATAGTTAAAGTTTCCCTTCTCATTCACGCTAGAACTTATTTTCTCTAGTTTCGAATTACATTTCCTTTTCAACGTTTCCTGTTTATTTGTCATAATGGCAGCCTACTATTCAAATCTTAGTAACTTCGCGTTCAAGAAAATTATGCAATCGTTCGAATTGTTAGACGTTTAGCTAAAGGTATATGCCTTGTATTTGTAAGGGAACTAAAAGAATAAGTTCCTAGTTCCTTTCCTTTTAGACAAAACAATCCAATTTATCTTAGTTTATTCAATTTACGAAGAGATTGGACGTGAAAGTTGAATATTTATTTACCTACAGCATAAAAGCGTGTAGTTTATTACCCTTAAGAAAAGAGCGAATAACAGTCCCATTATTAACATAATTTATCCAAAAAAGTATAACAAAGTCATGCCCTAGAAAAGCTAACAGTAAAATAACAAAAAAAATAACATCCATATAAGGACAAAATTATTCAGCACATACGTCCTTATAGAACCGAATGTCAACTGAACATCGCTATAATTATCAAAGTCACGTACTCCTAACAATGCGTGGCAACATCTAAACAAATTAACATATGCATAGTGGGCATATTTTGCATAATATTTTATGGCTAGCCTTGAGAACCGTAAGATCTGATGTACCGAAAGACAAGATGCGATGTGTAATTAGAACCTTCGTAGGTTGTGTCATTTTGAAGGCAGTCCAATCAAGGTAGGTTGACTTGAATGGTAGTAAGTGTATCTTCAAATAACATCATTGTGAAACACCGATTTCTGTGAGTCTTATTTGTGGGATAGGCTAATTTATGAAACAATAAGGCTTCCTGCAAAGGCACCGCGTGTCGCGCAACGAGCGGTGCCTTTGTGTCGCGTCGCGTATCGCAGCTGTTTGCAGGAGCCTTCAGTCGGTATCAATTGATGTCTGTTGAAGGTTGTTGCAGGTGCTAGAAAAAATGTACCTACTTAGGTACTAATGGATCACAACAAGTAAATAATTACAACTAGATTTCCCCGCGAGTTAGCTTTGAGCTTAGTTTTCGAGTATATTGTTTATGTTACTAGTTCAATTTTCCATAAAATATATCTATCTGCACATAAATGCGATTTTTTAATTTGTAATTGAATATATTTATTTGAAACACGGTACATTAAGGTATTATTAATAGAATTATGATTCTACAGGAAGGGCTGCTCCATCGTTGAAGCCGAATAACTTGGCTATTAGTTTAAATTTATGTCTTGTGCCGCAAATGCACATGCTAGCATGCTAGTGGCACGGATTATTGAGATGATGATTCTTGATATTAGCCAACCCATTTCTACGCTAAAGAACCTATTCCAGCGGTCAGCGATTGCAGCTTCAAGATGTTTTACGAAGGTAGACATTTGTGGAGCGAGGACTCCGTCAACGTATGCAACAAGGGGGTGAATGTCGCATATCGCATTTCACAAGCGTTTGAACATTGCGAAATAAATCGCAATTAATGTAAACTTTACACCAATTAGTAGACACTATTCTACCTCCCCCATCTTCAGCAGTTTAGACTGTTACATTCTTTGTCAAAGAACTGCTATTTTTGTATCATTTTACATTATATTGCTATTCAATCAGTTCTCCAAACCACGTACTCCTAACAAGTACCTCTTAATTAGTTATCTACCGCATAATTTTCCTGTAATTACAGTGGTAATTAGGAAAGCCGTTATAATTAGCAGGATTCTTGAACTAAATGACTGGCATCATTACTCTGCCCTTGTGAGAGATAACGTCACGCTCGTACCTATGTTAAGGTTGTTTATAAATAACTATGGTAAATAATACCTGTAGTTTTTTATTTATTTATAACAGGATTATACACAAATCTTAAATACAATATACAATCACTAACATGTAGGTGTTTTGTACGAAAAGTAATGAGTGGTTTTGAAGTCCTTTTCCGTCAATAAAGATAAGTTTTTCTTAGTGGTAATTTGTTATGAATTGCTTTGACATATCTCGGGAGCCTGGCGTCCCGGACCTTTGGAAGGCGTTGCCGAAGCTAATTCGCAGAGGCCCGTTAGACGCTGAGGCACCAACTGACGATAATCCCTCGGGTGCACTCGCACTATGCGAGTGCACCCGAGGACAACCCCCGGTTGGTGCAGGACCATTGCAGTTTAAATGCGTTATTTATAGAACAATAATTATAATTATGTCGACAATCTTACGTGTTTTTTAAGAGGTGTCGTAGGTATCCCAAAATTTCGCATAATTATCACGTTTGACATGTCATCAATTTGGCGCCATTCAAAAACCAAAAGTCGAGGTGCTATGAATTTTTCAACAGAGAAAACCCAACACTAGTTGGAAAATTCAGTTCCTAATATTTTACTAAACTTCAAGGCTCTAGCTAGGATAAAGAGCCCTAGCTGTTTATTCTAGCTAGAGCCTTGAAGTTTATCCTAGAGAGCTTGATCCTAATAAAGCTCTATGAGTCGAGCAAATGGAACATAGATCATAAATGGTTATTTAATATCTTTAATTGAGCATAAAGTCCCTTTTAGGTCAATTACTTCTGAGGACTTCATACTATACAACGCAATAACTTTATCATAATAGCATCGACGTGCGTGTGGTCTTTGAGCATTTTGCCATTAAATTATATTCTAAAAGTTTCATTATAAGGATAAAATATAAGCTTCTTTTATGGCTGTTAGGAGAGATTTATGCGAAGGATATGAACTTATGACCACAGCCACCAGACAGTTTTCTTCAAGGTTGAGGCAGACAAACGTCTGAAGTTATCTATAGCAAAAGTTTTCTTCTTTATGTCAAAAGGGAGAATTTCGAGCAGGAGCATCATCATCAAAACATCAATTTGAAATTGATGGAAGAACTTTCAATCATAAAATTGTCCCTCTGGTGTGGGACGCAACCTGTGTCGAGACCCTTGCGCCATCTCATGTTCCAAGCACGGCGTGCTGTGCTGGCACCGCTGCTGCAGCTGCTGAGACCGTAAAGCAGCGCAAATACTGTACTTATCGGTAACTACAGTTTTGAGCCATTTGGGGTCGAAACACTTGGGTTATGGGGCCCGAGTGCGCGTCTCCTTTTTAAAGAAATTGCTCGCCGACTGGTCGACACTTCACATAACCAGAGGGCTGGCTCGTTCTTTGGCCAAATAATTAGCATTGCCATTCTACGTGGCAATGCTGCCAGTCTTCTGGGCACGTTTCCGGCTGACAGCGATGCGGACGAGTACTTCGACGCCTAAGTTTCCTTTTGTTTTGTATATTTATTTGTATAGTTAGTTAGTAATTGTATATTGAACTTAAGATTTGATAAAATAAAAACTTTTTCTTAAAAAAAAGAAATCATAAAAGAAATATATATTCTTGCTACTAAAATTTCATAAGAAAGAAATCATACGACTCATTAGTAACGAACTTTATTCAGAGTCACCAAAGCAAATAACCATCATCAAGACAAAAGAAACAAAAAGAATCAAACACCTTTTCACACTCTCTACGGATCAAGACTCGTGTGATATAACATAGGTAACATAAACGAACCGTTTGACATTTAGCAACGAGCAGTAACTTATTATATAAACGGCGTCCTTGCAAGGCCGCGAGTGGGCTGCGCGAGCGCTGCCAATGCACAGATAAGCACAGAAGGCCAACTGGCTGACGGCCTATAAGCAACACATTATTTAAATTACTTGACTAGCCTAGCCTGCCTGCTTCACACGGTTTTTACGACTTGACACAACATTAAGATTTCTTTATTATATTTTACTTTTAATATTAATGTATCATACACATAAACCTTCCGGAATAAATTAGTCATTTATTCATGAACAATAAATTGTATCTGAAATTACATGGTATAAAAAAGTTTTTTTTTTTTTAACGTTGCCCCACACTAGGAATTTCTCCTGTATCGTGGGTGCGTTTACAAACATAGAAACTCACAAACACAAACGCCCAGACCCGAAACAACTACTTGTAGATCACACAAATATTTGCTCCGTGCGAGAATCGAACCCGCGACACGCAGTGCAGCAGTCCAATCGCTCAGCCACTGCGCTAACCGTGCCGTCAAATTAAATTACATACGGAAAAAACACGCAAAATGTTACATCAATGCATAAATACAACATATATAGGAATTTCGTTATAGATCTTCAACAACATAAATACACTTATTGAACAGGAAACTTTTAGTTGTTTTTTTAAAAGAGCTTGAGTGGATAGCGCTCTTTATATATAGAGGCAACTTATTAAATAATATAATCGATTGATATCTGGGACTGTGCTTCACAATATTCAAAATTCTCTAAATGATGGTGAAAACAGCATCAAAATCTGTTGTGGAGTTTAGAAGAACAACGCGGTCACAGACAAACATGAAAAGCGACTTTAACTTATATTATGTTTAGTACTTATTGCTGAGGTTTAAGTTTATGGTAATATACAGATTTGCTTGATTGATATTATTATGTATCTGTGAAATTCCATCAGAATTAATATTACCTATTGGGAAACAAAGTAACACACTGTATTGAATGCTTGATCAAATGGTAGGTAAGTCTGCTGACAAATCTTGTATTATTTAGCTGGTGAGCTTGTTTTAAGCAAATAACAAAACTGACAATAGTGTCAACGGTTTACCTGCATTGAAATAGCTTCGCAATTCGTTGGTGATGGTTATAGACCAGACTTGTAGTTGATTTATTCGTAAGTAGGTTCGAACCGAGGCAGGCGCTTTACTTTGTGTAAATAATTTCATCAGCACTGCTCTCAAAACGGTGAAGGCAAACATTGTGAGGAAACCAGTTTGTCCTAGAACCAAACATTCGAAGACATGTGACATCTACCAACCCGCAATGGGCCCGCGTTTTAGATTAAAGGCCACTCCGTCTCGAAGAGAGGAGGCCTGTGATTATAGGCTGATTATGTATATATGTATGTAGTATAAAATGTACTCGACAAAAATCGATTAACATCTTAGAAACCTTCAAAAGAAGGTTTTTTTGAAGGTTCCCAAGATGTTAATCGATTGTGTTCGAAATTTAGTTGTTTTGTAGGTTCAAAACAACTGAATTCACAGGTCCCTATAAATTTTGTGGGCCTAGCAAGAACGCGTGAAAGCGTTACGTAAATTCGAACGATTTTTGCATTAAAAATACTCGCTTCACACATGATAGTTATTTCGTTTTAAGACTTTATTCATGTGATACTGGTTTAAAATTTTTAACCAAAATGCTATAAAATAGTTGTCTAATCGATACGAAAATCGATAAAATTTTACATTACATTTACCTCGCGCGTTCGTGCTAGAGACTCTGTTATAAGACCTGTAACAGTAGTTTACCTTTCAGTATCAAAATTAAGGCTACACCTTTGGAACAGTATAGCGAAAGCAAATTTACAGATTCCTAAATACAGATTCCTACTGATTCTGCTATTGTAGTAGACTGGTCCTTTTGTAATTATCTTCTAAGTGTGAACTTGTAACGTGCCGCCCGCCTGCGCGGGAGTACTCGTAATTACGCCTTTGTTGTGCTGCTAATCGTGGGAAAAGGATGTAAGGTGCAGTGATGAGACATATTTAGGATTGGATTGGATTAGAGTTGTACCTAGTTACTAAGACAATAAGGTTATTTGTTTTTTTTTTTGGGTACGGTAGGTACATTACAAAGACGATGGCGAGCAAAGAAAATGTGAACACTTTTATTCAGAAAAATATACTTAAATTAACGGTTTACTAAGTTGTGGTATGAATTTAAATTACAAACCAAAAACGAACGACGTCTTTCAGCATTTTACTTGTTGCAATCTGTTATCATTTCATTCTTAAGCATTTCTTTCAAAAATTTCATTCTTGCAACGAAAAAATATTTCAATTTGTCCCAATATAAAGCTTCCTAGATTTCATAGCCGCTATGATAAAAGTTGTCAACAAATTTAATTTGACTATTCACGCATCTTATATCAACTAGCTTTTGCCCGCAGCTTCGTTCGCGTGGATGTCGGAAAATATCCCACGGGAACGTACTATTGGGATTAAAAGTACCCTATTCCGTCGTTTTTCCTTCAATCCGGAACATACATCCAAACAAGCAGACAAGCGGACAAAAATAACTTTATAGGCCATAAATTACATTTACATATTTCTATCATCGAATTTTAACCGTGTTTTATCGACCCTAAAGTATCGACATGGTGGTTCGACGACACTATTTTTGCTGGCGTATATTTTTAGCTGATTTATGTCTAAGGCTGAGAAGTAGGAAGTCTGTAAAGGTTTATGCGCCTGAGTCAGACTTATTGCGAGGTTGTGACTGATTAATGTTGAGATAAGCGCGATTTGACTCACATTTGGCGCAGTTCGGTGTCTGGGATTGTTGTCTTGTTTACTGGTTCGTAGGATACGTGTTTGAGATAATACTTTCAAGACACATAGTTATGAGTCACAAAAGAATAGTCTCTGAATGTCAATGATATGCTGCATGTAATATTTTTTCGTAAATAACTTGATGACTGGGAAAGTCTGACAACCAGTCTTACCAAGGGGTATCGTGTTTATACTTATCGTAAAGCTTGAAAGAAACGTAATTGTAAACTTTTATTCCATTTATAGCAGAAATGGAATTTTTATTCTCTTAGTTTTAGTAACAAAATCGGGAAAAAAATAGTATATTAATTGACTTCTTCATCATTATCATCGTATCTTAGCATTCAAACCAATAGAAATTGATTTACCTATATTCTCACCTAAATTATTATTGATTGAAACACTAATTCCGTCACTCTTTAGTGGACCAGTCACCAGTGGCGCAGATAGGAACAATAATCATTAGAGGAAAGCCGAAGAAAAAATTGTTCAGTTCTCATAAACTCAGACAAAAAACTGTACGTTTTCAATCTTATGATCTATTAAACTGGTATTATCTAATGTGATGTGATACACAGTTACACACACAAGTGATCCATATTATTTGGTAATAGTAGACATTAAAAAGAGTGGTTGTTCCGAAGGGAAGCCGATAGGAATCGGGTTGTATGAAGGCTTCGCCCCTGCCAGTCACATTTAATTCGGCAAAGTTTGGTTTTTCGAAAATAAACGATGGAACCTTTGAATGTCGTCAAACTATAAAGATTATGTCATCTTATTACAATTTAGTCTGTTCCTATTATTACCACAATGGCCGCCAGGCAGCCTGCAGCTAGATGTCTCATACTTGACGCAACTTTAAGTCATGACATCATTTTAATGGACTTCACAAAACTTCTAAGAAGTTATAAATATTGGAGCTGTATTATCCTTGATTCTGTTGCGATGTTGCATAAATAAACAGGTTTTCAAAAATTACGTTGCTAAGACAGTGTTGTATAGCATATTTTCTATGATGACCCTATAATCTATCCACGTGAGCGATGATGACCAGCACCCTAATTGCGTAACACACTATAAATCAGAATCTGAATGATTTTGAAGCTTATTGCTAATCCATTGCTTCATATGTTCGAAAAAATTGTCTGCTCAACAACGTAAATAACGCAATGAATGTTGTTGAACTGTCAAAATTAAACCGATTCCTACTGTAGGTAAGTGTGTTACGCAACTATCCCGCAGAACAATGAAATGAATACACAGATGACGGCTGAAGATATCTATTATATGAAAGAAGAAGACCTGCTGTTCCAAATGATTTTGGCATAGTGATGATGAGACCCAGTTGGAGGGGCTCGTGGCTAAGTAATAACAGCCGCACGGGTCGATCGATCAGGTTAAGCTACGTTTGCCGCGGTTGGTCCGTGGATGGGTGACCATCTTTACATACCAATACCCCTCTGCGCCTCGGAAAACACGTTAAGCCGTTGGTCCCGGCTGTCATTCGTGGATCTTTGACTGTCGTTACGGGTCGTCAGAAGCCCGAATGTCTGACAACTAGTCTTACCAAGGGGTATCGTATTATCCAGTAACTGGGCTGTGGAGGTCAGATAGGTAGTCGCTCCATGTATTATTCAGCTACATCCGGTTAGACTGGAAGCCGACCCCAACATAGTTTAGTGGAAAAGGCTAGACAGATGATGATGAGAACCATTCAAGGTCAAACTCAAACTCAAAGCATTTATTTCAATTAAACCAATTACAGGCACTTTTGAATTGTTAAAGAGTCAGTCAGTTAGTCAGAAAATTGAAGCTAGTCGTCCATTCCAAAACGTAGATCTCTATGGAGAAGAATGGGCAAGAAACTCCATGGACACTCTTTTAAATCAAAATTATTACAAAATCCTGGGTATATTGTTCTTGTTGCTTCTATATGTGAGAACAATGTAAAAAACAAATAATTAAAAACAACCCAAAACATAAGATCAAAAATAAGCCCTGGCAGTTAAGAGATGACCAGTCTCCACTGACGGCGCCCGTTCACGAACATGACGCGTGGATGAGGTTTTATGCCATTACTGATACAAATAACTACACAAATGAAATCTCCGTGATGGAATAAAATAATACAAATCAGCCGTTCAGCGCTTTAAATTAAAGCGATCGCTTTCATGCAGCGCGTCAACAGCGAGATCGTCAAACAGTTTCGTTCCGTTTAATTTCCGCATTACATACATATTATTATGTCAGTTCCACTGCACGATATTGCAATATGAATATTTTAATTTAATCAAAGGTCATCGGAATACATTGCGGTTCATTCAAAGACCAAGAAATCGCGGTGCATTAAAAGCTTAGTTCCAAAACAGTCCTTTCGTTCTTCATACGATCTTAATTATTAAGTTTACACTTAGGCCCGCTTGCACAACAAATCATTAAATACATTTAGCGAACATCATTCTGTCTCTAACATCTTCAAACGATTGGCAGAAACAGAATTATATTTTATCATCTATATATAAAATCAGAATATCTACCGACAGAATCTTAAAATTACGAAGGTTCAAATGAAGGAGCAGCTGTTGTGGCCCAGTGGTAACGGCTCCGGCTTACGTATCGTAGGTCGTGGGTTCGAACTCAGGCAGGCGCTTTACTTTGTGTAATTTATTTCATTACTCTTAGAGCGCTGAAGGAAAACATCGTGAGCAACCTGGCATGCCCTAGAACCGAAAATTCGAAGACATGTGACATCCAACAACCAGCACTGGGACCGCGTGGTGTATTATGGCCGACTCCCTATAACAAAAGGGATGCCTGTGTCGCAGACCGTTATAGGCTGATATTATGCTTATGTTATGCAAATTAAATCTATCTACTCACCAAGCCCACAGATGAGGTAAGTCGGCGGCGGCTTGAGTACGGACCTGGCGTAGGCCCCCCGGACCGTCTCCAGGGCTCTCGGGGCCCCTGCCACTAAGAGCACCCCTGGGGATACGTAGCCAGCGTACCGCAGCTCTGCCGTGGCCGCTGCGAGAGCACCAGCCCACCAGCATTTTGCGTTCGCTGATAGGAAGCTCTGGAACAAAAAAAGGATTGTTAGGAAATGTCATCTGGTAATGTCAAAAGATTTTTTAATAATATTGCGCAGTAAGAGGTTGCGCATCACAGGAGCAAAACAATAAAGGAATAATGTCTTCAAAGATAGCTGTGGACTGAAAAAAATCTAATAAAATTACATCACTTAACTAAATATATAAATGATTGGTAAACTTCAATCAATCATCCAAACAATTTTATAACCAAGGAACGCCTTTCAATTTCCTCTTCATTAAATCGCAAGACACTAGATTAAGATTAAAACATTTAGCTGTAATTCAATTTAGCTAAAAATCCATTAACACAATGATAGTAAACACCGTTCAAATTGAACGATAAATAGATCCTTCTCTCTGGCACTTTACTCTCGATACACAATTCCGTCATCCGAAGTCCTTGACCAGTACTTAAGTGCTTACTGGCATTTCGTGGGTTGCAACACCGACGCTCTTTGAATCCTGCACTACATTGGTCTTGTGAAATGCGTGGATAAGGTTATCTGTACCGAGTACCGCCCCTGAGCAAGTTTAATGTACCATTTTTAAATGGAATGCAGCGAATTAATCGAATTAAAATTAACATGTTGAATGAATGAGCTTGTTGGTTTGTTGGTACTGATGTCATCGGGTGTAAACGATTTGTTTGTGAGGAGGTTGGATGCTATTTAATTTAGTGATATTTACACTTCAGTATCAAGGTGAAGGTAAGGAATGAATTGTTAAGCAAATAATTGTCATCCAATTGAAATTGTCCGCACCTATATTCAATTATAATTGTCATTCTTTGACAGTTGTATGAAAAATGGCTTTAACTCGGTAAATTGACGTAGGGTGTTAATAAGCACAATTAATTTCCCTGAGTGTACCTACTCAGTAAAGTAAGAAAATATTACTTAAAACATAATCAATCAACGATTAAAGTCAGAGGCTGGAGTTAACGATACCTAATTACGTGTACATCTTCTATTTATCAAATTCTATTTTCAAATCTGACTTGTAGTTCCAGATATTAGTGTGATCAAACAAATAAAGAAACTCTTTAATAAAGATGAAGAGTTTGTTTGTTTGCATATATAGTTAACGATACCTAATTACGTGTACATCTTCTATTTATCAAATTCTATTTTCAAATCTGACTTGTAGTTCCAGATATTAGTGTGATCAAACAAATAAAGAAACTCTTTAATAAAGATGAAGAGTTTGTTTGTTTGCATATATAGTTAACGATACCTAATTACGTGTACATCTTCTATTTATCAAATTCTATTTTCAAATCTGACTTGTAGTTCCAGATATTAGTGTGATCAAACAAATAAAGAAACTCTTTAATAAAGATGAAGAGTTTGTTTGTTTGCATATATAGGCTATTTAACATCACGCTAGGACTTGGGAGCCGAGAAAAAAGAAAAATAAAAGACAGAAAGAATGCTAAGCGAAAACGAAGTATTACCGCGGGCAGGCGATGCAATGCGACGGGCTGGGTCGTGGCGACAAGAAATTGAATACGAACGAAGTCGCGGGAAGAAGCTAGTAGATAAATAAACGTCATCGTTGGTACAGTAGTGATTATAATAGACATAATAATAAACATAAAAACTTGTGTTATTAAATGTTCACTTTCCCATAAAGATATTAGTATAATCCGATCAACAAAATTAAGTAATAAAAAAATAATATAAAGATTATTATCTACGTGAAATTGCCTACATGAAACACCTGAATCAATTTCTTACGAGATCGTTATAACATTTTATTACCTATGTCGCTAAATTGATTTAACATACTTCATTTATGCCATTAACTTTTAGGGAAGCTACATTTTTAAAATGTGCACCTACCCTCAAAAAACGTCACGTAAGGCCTCAATACTGCTAAGGGTGTGATGATACATGAAAATATATAATACGTTAAAGGAACCTACTAAGACCTATAAGCCTGACAGTCCCTACGACCCTACCCCCTACAAGCTCTACAGCCTTAACCTACCATATACCTAGTATGTGATAAATAAATACAAGGTGTAACATAATTAACGCGTAACCCCTTAAGGGGTCATTGTACTCATCATTATGAACAACTTTTACTAAGGGACCAAACCAGAAATCGCGAAAAAATGAATTATGAATTCTGATAGCTGTTTTTGGCTATCTTCTGATTTACTTTAATTTAGACCTTGCTATGAAAAAAGGAACATAAAATAATAATTTAGCTACAAGTGTTGTACCTCGTTTTAATCGTCATTAAATAGAACATTTTTTTTTAATACAGGGTAATTTTTTGGTAGTACATTTTTTTTAGAGTAAGGTTCTTAAGTTGCAAATAATTTTTCGTGAGCTTTAAAGGATATTGAAAAAAGTGCTAACGCTCATAAATCATAGTACCCACTGTCATAAAAGCACTTTTGTAGTAATGATATATTTCCTAGAAGCAAATAAACACCATTTATTGTTTTAAAATAGGTACCCATTTTACTCTAACTGCCTATTTATTACAAGTTTTGGTATTTTCTTTAAAAAACACTCAAATAGTCATAATTTTTAAGGAGATCAAGTTAGGGCTCTGTCACAGAGATATTTTTTACTGCAAATAACCCCAACTATCACCCTGTATCGTTTGATCCACGATTTTTTACCCACCCTGTATAGATAAGTTCAGGATGCCTGCACCATGAGACCTAAGATTACAGACGGATAGTAGACAGGAATACCAGGTTCGGGAAGGATACACTCACCGCCAGTCCCGCAGACTCACGAGACTGATCAGAGATGGCTAAAGGTGTCTCGGCCAGTGAGGGGTAATGAGACAAGAATACAAATTTAAATCTGATTTATTTATATTTTGTTACAGTTTATTTACTACTTTTTCTTAACACACCATCGTACAATATCTTAGTGCCCCATGCATGTAAGATGCAACAAAATCATTATTTTAACTAGGCCGCGCATGCGCCCGCGCCGAGTGCTGACTCAATGTCCAAAAGTAACATTGAACACATAAACATAACATCACGTCTTCTTTCCTCGAAGAGTTGGGCAGAGGTTTACCTATTGTACTCCTACATTTTGCCAGTTACGTCCCATGTAATATGGGGCGAGCCTATTGCCATCAACCGGGCACAAAGCCAGACTCCGGACTGCTACTGAGAAATTCCAATTAGAAAAATAACACTGCCCGACCTGGGAATCGAACCCAAGACCTCATGCTCAGCAGTAGTGCTTGCGACCACTAGACCAACAAAGCAGGCTTTGTTTTTAGTATCAAGTAAATGGCACATTAGAAAAGTTTCAAAATATACAATATATTTCCGAATATCATCACTTTTCCGTAGGAAATAGAAACGCTTATAGTTTAAACATTTTAATAGACAGTACCTTTTATTAGCGGCCCTACGGATTGTGTCAAAAGAGAAAACTTGTCTAAAGTATAAAGAGTAAATTGCTGCCTTTAATAATGCTATTAGACCTAGTGTTCACTGATGGAACGCTACTACAATTTACTAGAAAACGATCTGTAGGAGCTATTTCGGTTACTAACGCAATCATTGGTGGTACTTGAGACGTTAAATAATTTAAATTCTTTGTACTTATTTAAATTGCAGTGTAACGACCTAATTCAGTAAAATAATTTATTTCCCAATTTCATCATAGTGTGAAAGGCAACACAATTCTCGATATGAAGGATAAACAGAAAATCCAATTGGTATATTGGACGTCATTTATTTAAAAAACCACAACCGCAATCTTACTTTTATTTAGTTAGAGGAATAAATAATTTTTTCACCGGTAAGTTTGTTAATTCTTCCACTAGGTACCATAATACAAGGTGTAATTTTAATCACTGTTAATCTCTTAAGGGGTCATTGTACTCATCATTATGAACAACTTTTGCTATGGGACCAAACCTGAAATCGCGGAAAAAAAATCAGCTTTTCCCTACATTTTATGTTCGCGTATCTCGTCAAAATGTAGGGAACACCAGATTTTTTTTCACGATTTCGGGTTTGGTCCCATGGTAAAAGTTGTTCATAATGAGGAGTACAATGACCCGTTAAGAGGTTAATAAAAGTGATTAAAATTACACGTTGTATATTCTAGCCTAGGAGTAGTCAAGGTCTCCTACGAAACCAATGTAAACCCAGCCTATCATTATGTAGATTAGAATTTTCCTAGGTGTGAATTAAATAAGTACTTTGTGAAAGTAGAGGCACTATGTATCTAGGATACATTATAACCAACCAGACTGTGATTATATGCTTATTATATTGTCTCATAAAATTTTATCGCATGCAAATGAGAATTTATTAAGTTACAATAACTTTCATGTGAGTGAATTATCTTAGATTGTCTTAGCGGTAGGTTGTAATTATGGCGCCATTCAGAAATAGGTTGGGTTGCCTGCGGGGAGTGAGACGGATAGTTGTCTTTATTAAGCTGTATAATTGTGTTATTTTAAGTCAATGTATCAACGAGTCGTTGATTTTGATTGATACTACTCAGTGTATTTAGGAATATATTCATACTAGCTGCGCCCCGCGACTTCGTTCGCGTAGAAGTCGTAAGATACACAATATACTAAAATAACAGCCACATTTTAATAAATCTCCCTCGTCCCCCGACCCGCCGCGTTGCATCGCCCGACCGCGCTAGTTCTTCGTTTTCGTTTAACGTTCTTACTGACTTTTTTCTTTTTGCTCGACTCTTAAGGGTCGTAGCGTGATATTAAATAGCATATAACCATCCTCGAGAATTGGGCTACCAAATTCAAAAAGAATGTTTTAAATCCGACTTTTTGATCACAATTTCATGGTTTTTAATTTATTGCGCGGAACCTTAATCCTTTTTCAAAAATAAAAGTAGCCTAAGTTACTCCTTATAACATCAGCTATCTGTCAGTGAGAGTCCTGTCAAAATCGGACTAGCCGTTTCAGAGATTAGTCGAAACAAACAGACATACCAAAATTTTAAAAATTGTTTTTTTGTTATAAGTACTGTGTATACTTTCATAAGCATTACGTTAGGAAAAAAAACTGTATTTTGATATAACAAACAGACACTTCAATTTTATTTATTTGTATAGATTTAAAAAGGAACGATATAAGTAATCTAAGAAGATGTGATTATGAGTAAGGGGTAAAGAACTAAGAATAGCCGTAATTTACCTACTTACAATTGGTTAATTATTAAGACTCTTATATAGGATGCATAGCCTAATATATATGTATAATAATAGGAGGTAGGATTTAAAAAAAAAAGGAAAATTTTACGTTTAGACAGGTCACAGGTGTATGTTTTTTATGCCATTTATGGTAATTTATTCGCGTATTAACGACGCAGTTGGTAGATCCGTTTGACTAGTCACGCCTGACATGTTAGAACGACAGTTTGACACCTCTGGTAGGTATGTTGACCTCTACATGATGTCATCATATCGAACGAACGTAAAATTTGTACAGATTGATTTTTTTTTCCACTGGTATATTCGAAGGTTGAAAGAATCACGATAAATAGGTTAGGACATACATATGTAAATATTTAAAATAATAAGACTTGGTAAGATAGACTGGTTGTGAAACTTTCAGGCTTCTGACTACCTGTATTGGCTGTTAAAGATCTAGGAATGACAGCCGGGACCAACGGCTTAACGTGCTTTCTAGAAATACAAACCATTATTTTATAAACTGGTATATTTTTTTCTTCTCAAAGTCAGGGACTTATCAAACCGCCGTCGTAAATGTGTTGTGTGTAAATCATTGTTACAATACGTGTCAAACTTTATGGCGACTGTGAAGTGCGCTACTCGCTGCGCAGTACCGCACCCCTCACCCCCGCTGACACGTGAATTTGTTACTGCGCAGCGACTCGCCTCATGTTCCGAGCCGCCATGAAGTTTGCGTCGGGCTGCACCTCTAGTCTACATTAGAACATAGGTCCTCAGGATATAAAGTATTCGTTTAGATAGCTGTCAAACTCACCACTGATAAAATTCATCTCGATCAAGGTCAACATATTTTTGTTTTTATCGCAGTATAATATAAGGGACTGGATCTTTGTTAATAAATCATTTCTGTTTCTTAATTTTAACGGCTCTTAAATACACTTAAGTATACGATTAAGTTTATCATTAATTCCCAGATAATCAACATTGTCTCTGCAAACCATAAATACATAACAAAAACATGTCGCAAAAAGTTTCCATACTTATCTAACAACAATGCGAACTGTCTAATTAAGCGTGCAAAGTCGGAAGCAATGTCTTCACATATTGGGGACAACGTTGGTGCCAACATTGGTGAGGATTGTGGCGAAAGCTCAGATGAAAAGTGACACTTAAAACAGTAACTTAAAACATGCATTAGTTGAAACTTAAAATCATTTTTGCTGTGATAATTATGAATTTATCGGTATGCCAGTTAGAACCTGTATTAAAGAATTTATTAACCTTTTACAGCATTAAGGCCCGTGTAACTCATCTCACTTTCATGCGATATCTCCACAAACATTGGACAAACATTGGCAGACGTTGGGACAATGTTACGTGTGAGAAAACTAAGAAATTGCACCCGCTATCGCCATCTTGGATCGGTGTGCAGATAATGTACATTGTGTTATGGTCTGCTGCTTGTTCCCGTGTGAGACCTTCTTAACCATTCCATTAAACATTTATGAGCAATTTTTTTACAAAATAATAATACCTATGCTGCATGAGAAGTTGTAAAAAGTGTTTCCTGCATTTTTATGGTTTAATAAACTGGAATTCAATTTGCCTTTGTTAGATTTTTGCCGTCTAGCCGATGGACTGATTTATTGTTGTTAAATTATTCAAAGAATTCTTGCTGGTACTTACTGCATGAACATATTAATTCTTATGTCAATAAAGATAAGTATATCGAACAGAGTTTCTAATACACTGCTAGATCACTGTGCGTGCTCTAAATTCAAATTCAAAAAAGGAATGCCACAGCTTATAAAAAAAGTCGGGAGGTGTCGTGGGGCACCCGGTTTCGTTGTGTATTATGTACATATTATTCCATCTATTTGAAATGGTCTCAAGTATCAAGTGTCAAAAGTTTTGGTTTCTGTTTTTTAAAACAGAGAAAAAGATTAAAATACAAAAACACGACACTTGAAACTGACGGCATAACGCTTTTTCGTTACGTCACAATTACTGCCAGTTTACTCCTATCACAAGCCACGCTAAAGAACTTCGTTCCAATAAAAAACAATTCTATAATTGGCGAAGGAATTCCCACAAGCAGCCGGTTCCAAAAACTATTCTCGATTGCGCCACTCGCCGCTAAAAAGCAATCTCCTGTAGTCGAAAGTTATTTTTAATTCCTTTTTCAAAATTACACTGCGTGCCATATATAACATCTCTTATTTGGATTAACGACATTCGTTTCCTTTTCTATAGAATTAAAGGAATGTCAAAAACAGGAAATATACTAAATGAATCAAACAGATACCTACTTCAGTTTTTCCGCGTTGTTGATGTTTATTGACTTTATAATAAAATTCTAGGTTTTATGTGCGTTTCCTATAACAAAGAACCGTTAAACTAGGAAAAGTTAGTAGCTAGTTTTAAATGGCGAAACTGCATCATAGGAACTGAAAGAGTCCTCTATACTAATACTTTGTATTGGAATCTAAGCGTTATTCCAACACTTAGCTTAGTATAAGAGCGCACTAAAATTGTCAACACAATCAAGATGCTGTTATTCAAATGTCGCACTGTTTATAATCATGAATGTTTCATAAATTCGATCACAAATCGAATTCAATGTTTATGTAAATATTAAACTCGGTACATTGGCGGGTAGTCGCGAGATGTGGAGGAAGGTGTAAATGTCTTTATAAATCAATTTGTGGATTGTGTGCGTTTGGTATCGACCACACAGGGGTGTGGGAGATTTGATAGGTACTTGAAGAAGGAAATAATAATTTTTTCGGTTCATATTTTGTATGCTATAAAAGTAGACCAGGTATTGACCAATGTTTATACTTACGTGGGAAAATACGAGAGGCATATGACAGAAAGAAATGAAAATGCGTTAAATAATGGTTCTTTGATACGCGGCATTTAATCAAAAGGCTATCTAATACTTATTTTAAAAAAAACCCGCTCCGGACTGCCCCGTTAGTCACGTGGTCGCAAGCGCAACTGCTGAGCGTGATGTCCTGGGTTCGATTCCCGGGTCGGGCACAGTGTTATTGGGTTCTTCCATTAGGAATTTTTAACAGTTGGCGGTGTGATACTACCGTGCCTCGATGCGCACGTTAGCCGTTGGCCCTGCGCCTGATCTCTCTCCGGTCGTGTCGGATTGCCGTCCCATCGGACTATGAGAGTGAGAGAAGAGAGAGTGAACCTGTGTCTGCGCACACACTTGTGCACTATAATGGGTCCCGCGTCGAAGGCTGATCTCCGCTGAGATTGGTCGCCATGGCCGAAACTCGGTATGGAGGACTATTAATAATAAAAAAAACTAACATTTTCTATAGTTCAGATAAAGGAAGAACATTCTAACAAAGCTATGTTTACTTGAATAAAACAAAAATAATGTTGATATGATGTTGTGAAAATAATGTTGAAAGTTGATGTCTATAAGAAACAAAAATGAATCACCATGAAGGGTCGCAATTAGGTTTCAAAATAATTACAAGTCAAAGTAAAGTAAGTCAAAATAAGTACAAGTATAAACGAAAATTATTGGTCTTTTTATGGCAGCCATTTTAGAGTAGTTCAGACAGCTAGCAATATTCTCGTCTAGCTGAATTTAAATTTCGAACTGAAAATTATACGGTTCTAATTTCAGCCTTCATTTTTATGCACGAAACCCAAAATTAAAAAGAAACAATAGCAAAAATACACCTTCATCTCGGCCAAAATTATACCGGTAGGTACATTTATATAAAATCAATCTCACCAACTACATATTTTGTTTAAAAGTACAACAATGCGTGAGAAAAACCATAAAACAAACACACCAAAACTCAAAGAGGCAATCTCTACAATAATTTTATTAGATAATACTTCACAATTGGGCCAAATGCATTCAATCCAATAAAACAGCACTTACATCACACGCTTGTTAGACGCGACAATAAAATGCAGCGGTCCAGCGCCTTACAATACTTCTGATTGAGATTTATGCATTACGCTATCAAGTTACGACGCTTGAAGCTTTCTTGCGACACAGGCCACTATTAAATTTGCCTCCAAATAAACTTTATAGTTATTAGTTATGTCAGTAAACATGACCCTTGATTGAATGATTTATTGTTTTATTATTAGATTTGTGACGCAACATAATTTGGTTATTGTTGGCTTAACGAGTTAACCTTGCTTGACCTGGCTTCGGTGATTAAAGTGGACGTTAATAATGTTAAATGTGATTGCTGAGCTATTTATAATGAAACTGTCACAGTTGTGATTGTCAATGGGATTAGAGATTTTGAATTATTACATGCCACCGATTAAGCACTGACACAAATTATTTAATCCATTGCAGCACCTAAGAAAGAAAACACGAAATGTTTTTAAGATCTGACCAAGGAAACAAAATTCCCAGTTAGTTCTTTGATCAATAAGTCGATAACAGAACAGAATAACACTTATATCAATACTATTATTGACACTTTCCCGTTCAAGCTGTCTGCTTTTACTTCAAATTAACACCTGAATACAGGCTTAACAACGTAAAACTTATCAATGAAGAGAAAGCAAATATAAATCAATAAAATCTATCAATGGAGTATGAATGAACAGAAACTGGACAGGGCAACACCGCCATAGCTCCATAAGTGTTATAAGAGCCACATTCCTGCAATCGTAGTTCAAAGGAAATATTGTTTTCTCCTCTTATATGGCTAGGTCAAGTGGTCTACTTGAAAACGATAACTGGACTGTCAGATATCGTGTTCCGGGATAATTTGCTGCGGTTTACTTTCGTTAGGCTATGTTTAAATGGGGTGAGTACTGGGTAGGGCAGTCGCAAAAATGTTGGAAAAACAATGGAAGCTTTTAGTAACGAAGAAATAGCGAAAATGTTAGAAATAGATGGAAATGGGGTTACAGCAAACATTGAGCTCATAAAAACTGTGAATGATGATGATGATGGCGGTAACGATTTATTCAGTAACTCTTCTAAAACGATAGAAATATAAGAAGAAACAGACTTCTTTACAAAAAAAAAAAACAGTAAAACTAGCTTGGAAGAAAAAGAAAATAAGAATGAACGGATTCCTGGTATTCTCTTGGATACAAATATTTAAGTAGCTGATACTGATTGAACTGGTTTATGTCAATATATAGACGTAGCGGAATTGTAACTCTCAAACACAAACTTTATAGCACCAGACAGCATTTCAGCAGTTTCTAGTTTATAATGTTTATGTAAGTAACTATGTCTATTAAACCTTTAACATAATTCAATTATTTTCAGAACAAAAACATCAAAATGGTTTGCAAATGGACCTTGATACTGGATGGTTTGATCTGTAACAATATTGTTGCTATTAGATATTGTACTGAAATTGATTTTGATTTTATCATTTTTGACTTTAAACGCTCTACGTTCATGGTCGACACTTTCGATCTGATTTAAAACTGAATTATTGCGAGTTGTGTTGTTGTAAATTTTGATTGATTTTGTTTTGTTTTTATTATCTTGTTTATTTTACGGTCGTTTATCAACAGTTTTGGGTTTACAAAATCATTATTTTTGCCTTCTTAGTCATTTGTCGGAGAATATTGCAACCGAGTAGACTTGTAGAATCCTTTTGTCACCAAAGAGAAATATAATACAAATACCTAAATATATTTTTTTGTCATTAGTTCACTGCAGGGTTAAAGCTTCCAGTCATACAGAAAATAATTTACCTAGTAGGTACCTATTCGACTTTGGTTTGATAATACATTAAAATCTATTTCCCCATTTTATTCTGAGACCGATGAGACTGATCATAATGCCTACAAAAAATCAAGACGGATCTACTCGTACAAAACACAAAACGCAAAATCATTCTGCTTGAACTGGCTAAAGTAATAATTGATTTGTCTAAAAACTTGGATATCTTTGTAACAAAATAACGTGTTCAGCCGATCTATTCTGTAAACATCACACCGGGAACACTTAGGTGAAGTGAGTTTGAAGTGAGCTCAATCCCTAGTAGAGTAAGGTGGGATGACAGTTCACATCACGCTCACTTCACCTAAATTTTCACGGTGGGATCTTTCCAGAATAGCACCACAGTTCCCGGTGAATCTAAGTTGAAAGAGGAATAAAAGAATGGAATTATAAATTTTTATCATGATGAGTAGGTAATGGAGTATATAAAAAGATAATTCCAAGAAGTAATTGATATGAATATGCCCTGATACGTAATAATAATAGCCCCTTCCCTTGTAGGTGTAATTTAGCACAAACCTTAAAAAATAGTCACATATTTAGTACCATATATGGTGTCAAAGAATATATGGTTATGATCGTTTACATACGATCATCACCATATATAGTTTCTCCAAACAAAAATAAAACTTCTCAGATCAAAAAAGAACATCGATGACCACACATCAAGAGTTAAGACATTACACCCGAACGAAATGACCATATCATTATCTAAACATCTCCATAACCACAAAACCGGGTCAAAAGCCACGAAAAAGAACAAACATCTACATTATCTATATATCGATCTAAAATCGACGTAATAAGATCACAATGAAAGTAGGTACCATCATAATTGATACCTGGTCTCCCGGACAGGTTCAGAGGTCGCCTTATGTAAGCAAATTGATGTTATGTGGATTATTCGAGATACACACGGCTCGTTAGAAAAACGAACTTGCGAAACTGATTGACCGGTCGAACAATTTATATATAGCCTCATTTTTTCTGGTCTTTTGTTACGTCTTGAAATATTTTAGATTGAGAATGATGAATTGTTATTAGATTAGTTGGATTTAGGACAGATTTAATGAGACTATGTTTTATTTTGACTCCATTGTGACTGGAGGTAATAGAAATAATGGTTCAAATGTTAATGATATAATCAAGATGATTATAATGATCATCTGTAACGTTAGGTTTTGGTTGTTCATTAGCCTACTTTAGTAGATGTTTTATTTGTTTTGGGTTAGTTGCAGAATGACTGACAACTTATTTAAGATGACAATATGTTTACGAAGCATAATTCTAATTAAGAGTTTAGTTATTAAAATCGTTTCATCATCCATTTCATGTTCCACATTTTCTTTGCTCGTAAGTATACTATTGCAAATGAACATACACTTCTGTTCAGATTTTAAAACATAAGTGTGAACATTAATCGAAAACGATTTGATAACTCAATTTATATTATAGTGAGCAATACTGATCGTGTTCTGGATAAGTTGCGTTACTCTTTATTTGTCTTATTGCTTCATTATTGTATTATATTGCTTGCAAGACACGTTGCGACGACTGATAGAGATTTTAATTAGATATTTAAGTGATTTTCTTAAATATGTAGGCTGAAATCAGTTTTGGCGGCATTAGCTGTGCATGCAGTCAAACCCGCGTAGTTCAAAATTACATCATTTGAATCATTCATTTGAACTTCTACAGGAAATTTTTCATTCGCATTTTGTTTCTTGTAATCTAGATTGTATTGGAACTATCTTTAGGCTTCGAACAATGGCAACAATAGTAAACACTTGTGGCCAATAAAACTTAAGAAGTGGGACATTGTACGCAATGAGCTGTAACAACAGTTGTATTCTATTGTATCATCAGACTGTTATAAACTATTGGTAAGAACTTTAAGGTTGTTAGATATCTTAACTCAAGTACTCAAACCTCGTATCAAAAGAATGATTGACTCTTCACGTGACTAATGACCTAAGCCTATCGTTCAGCCACATTACGTATCTGCTGATACCTAATGATGCGATGCGGATGGCAAGCAGTTTTCGAAGCTGCAAAGCATAAAAGTCAATCAAGAATTTAACGAAGAAGCAGATTTCTTTCTGCATATATAAAAGCTCAAACACTTATTCTCTTTGGTGTTCGGTAGTCATAAATTGGCAGCCCTATATTAAACTAGCACATAGGAGACAGTTTCAATTCGAGACGGGTGCAATTCTGGGCGCTGATTGCGGGAGAAAATGCTGCAAAATTGTTCTAAATGTTCTATCTAGCACACGTTTCTGTTACAATTATGATATTAAAGGTTAACATTTCAGGCTGTGAGCCTTAAATATTTTATTTACCAAAGAAATATGTACCTAACTATCAATTTTTTATTAAAATTACTTGTACGGAGTTTTTTTTTTTGTATTTATGCCAGTCAACGCATTTTCTATCGTTCTTTCTTTCTAGACCGTTTTTATTAAACCTGGGAATAAAGATGTAAACAAGGCTGTAGTTAATGAAGAGGTATATCAATCTAGTACAATAACAGAGCCTGCAACTGTAACAATTGCAATAAAACCCCATGAAGCAAACAACAATCCTTTTACAGCAGCCAAAACTGCAAACATTCCTATCAAATTGATACGAGTCATGTAAACACCAGCTAGTTCGAACAATAAATCCTCCAATTCGGATCCAACTGTATCGGTGGGCGAAAAGGCAATTGGTTCGTCTATTGCCGATAAATTACTACGAGAAATCGAAGAGGACTGGCTTTACGAGTTCGGCAATTGCTCTAATCTCGCGCAAAAATACGTCTTCACACAAAGTTTGGGATCGAATGGGTTGGTAAATAAGTTGGCGACGGATGCAATGAAATCTTTTTCTATTGGAAATATTGAGGCAGATTTTTATAACTATCCTTGTATAGCTTCAATAGAGACAGCATGAATGACCGTATTTGGTGTCAAAGAATTATCTCTTTCGGTAGGTACCTTTTTTTTTATTTATTTTTTATTTGAGCTGGGTTTGCTCTTGACTCTAATTTAGGTCAGAGGTGACAGAGACAAAGTCGACGATGAAGCGAGCTTACCGAGAAGAAGCCTGTTCACTCTCACTCTGAAGAGATCGGGGTTGTATGCGTTCGGAAATACAGACGCAGATAGCGAGTTCCACTTCTTTGCTGTGCGCAAAAGACATTTGGAAACGCTTAGTGCAAATTGGTGGAATAGCAACAAGATTGTAAAAAGGGGCCGGTAGAATGAGGCTGTGGAGTTCTTGAGCCTAACTGATTTTGAAGAGATGATCTGTAATGAATAGGACTTTTCGAACACTTACTTATGTTGGGCCAAGAATACAAGCCCTAGCATTCAATGTATCCCTGGAAATGCTATCAATTTAAATCTCAAGCATTTCAAGTAGCCTGTGGAAAGGGTCGTAAAACTACTTACCATTAAGGCGACGATAACCGACTTTAAATGATTTTAAACTGAAGATTACGTCTAAGCGGGTCTTGTTAATAATTTGGAAAAAATATATGTTAATTTTGAGCATTTTCTTAATAACTTAATATGTGAATACTTTATATTATGTTAATGTTACATAGTGTACCTAATTCATTTGTAAAGTTATGTCTAACGCGGATAAAAACTGAAAAAAATTATCAAGAGTATTTTTATGAAACCTTCACCATTTTAAAGATAATTTAATTATTTATCTTTTAATATACGTGTTTTAATATATTATAATACCTTTTGTTTTATGTATAATAAGTTAATAATGCATCTTTTTTGGGACAGCATTCCTTGATGGGCGAGTCCTCTTACTGGATGGACGTACAACGCGTTGCGTGAGCTCAGCACAGAAGACACAAGCTATGCACTCAAGGCCGTTCGCATATATCTGCGTATTAACATAGTGCGGAAGATCATGTCCATAATCTCCTATTGCATGATGTGCCGTTCCTCCAACCAATCAAACCATAAACCTTCTGGCGTCCCAGGAACTGACCACAACAATGCTATCCAACCTTATATCGTCACCGTCTAGTTGCAATGGTAGCACTCGTCCAATCGTCTGGAACGGCCGCTGATTGCCTGATAACGTGTTATTGGTACACAAGCCAATGCACTTAGCAACTTTAGATGCCTTTCAATTGGATTGTTTGTTAGATTTTACCTAGGTGCAATGATGGAGACACAGACCAGGAAAGCATGGCACAAAAAGCCGGTGATATAATGCCCCCGAAAAGAGGTCTAATATTCGTAATTCCGCAGTCCCACGGCCCGTCCAGGCTTCTCACGGCCCGTGTCAAGCATTTCCACGGATCATCCCATACATTCGATCAGACGGGCGACGACAGGTCACCGCAGGGCAGGCCTCATCGGATGCGACTGTTTCATGGCGGACCCTGGGACCGCGGCATAAGTCCAACAGTAGATTATGATATGTTGAGGTAATATTTGGCTTACTAAAGTGAACTGCAGCGTTCTACTTATGAGATATGGTGCATTAAAGAGCCTCTACAAGTGATGGTTTGACGAGATTTTAGCGCGCCCTGGACATTAAAAACTCTCACATTAATAATAAAATTATGCCATTAGTAAATACGTAGGCGAATGTTCCCGGTCGACCACTTTTCAACCTTATTACTAAGGGAATAAGGGCGAAAAGTGGGCGACCGGGAACGTTCGCGGGTGTACATGGTGACTGATTTAAGACTCCAGCAAACATCGGTGCATCGCAATTCTGTTAGAACAATTTGCAAGAAGTTTTCATAGAAATTCTTCTATTAGAGTCGCGTCGCGTCTGTTTGCGGGAACCTTTAGATACTTATAAGTTTTACATGAACATTTGTTTAGTGCAATTCTCAAAAGCTTTTCTACTAAAAACTTTAAAATCCATCTCATTGAAGTTTAGAACCATTTCGTAATGTGAATTTGTTGAACTTTCCTGTCTACGCTGTTTACAGCGCCTTGTAGACGTCGTTAACTTTTATGGCTGGGACCTTAAGAGCGTATGCTAGGCTTCAGGAATTTCAAAGCGAATGGGTGAGAATCTAGTCAAGCAAATTATGTTGCTAATCGAAATAAAGCAAGGTCATCTGCCTGTCTTTTCCCAACTATGTTGGGGTCGGCTTCCAGTCTAACCAGATGCAGATGAATACCAGTATTATAAATGGAGCGCTTGCTTATCTGACTTCCACAACCCAGTTACTGGGTAATTCGATACCCCTTGGTAAGACTGGTTATAAGTCAGACTTTCGGGCTTCTGACGACCCGTAACGACTGTCAAAAATCTACGAATGACAGCCGGGAAAAACGACTTAACGTGCTTTCCAAGGCACGCAGGGGTCTTGGTATATAAAGATGGTCACCCATCCACGGACCAAGCACGGCAAGCGAAGCTTAACCTGATCGATCGACCCGTGCGGTTGTTATTACTTAGCAACAAGCTCAAGGTCATAATAATTTATTTAAGTTTATCAGGAAGTTCCAATAAAATCTTTTTGTAAGTACCTACCTACTTTTTACTTTTATTTTCAGATTAAGTAAAATATTATATAATTTTATTTTTCAGAGCGCATGCCAATGTAACATCCATGATACAAACAATTGGGGAGTAACAGGGCCTTGTAAACTTTTATATTATTATGTAAAAGTCCTAACTCCTAAGGCCGCGTCCTAACCAAAAACAATCGTCGCACGTGTACGTGATCGTCGTAGTATTTTATATGAATGTGACAATGACAAATAAAATCGCGTTAGTAGGTACGTCAAAATTAATTAAAACGATCGCGTCGATCGCATAATCGCGCGACGATCGCTTTTGGTTAGGATGCGGGGTAAGCCGACGTAAACGGACGTAAAAATATCGCGGCGGGATTTTATCACGCACTGGATTTTCAACTCTCGGTGTTGAGCCGAGCTTTGAGAATCCAACAGAGTGCATTCCAACGCGTCAAAAAAACACACTGTTCGATTTTCAACTCTTGGCGCTAAGCAGAGCGTTGAAAATCCAGTGCGCGAAAAAAATCGCTGCGATATTTTTACGTCCGTGCGAACGTTAGCTAAAAGTAAAATATTTATTGTATAATAAAACTTCAAACTTTAGGCGTGAACGTTAAAATTGTGGTCAAAATAGACCATAAAGAAAATACTTTTAGGCGACATTGTTACCATCGCGGGCAGAACCTGGATGACACAGAAGCGTGGGGATTGGCACATGAAAAGCGAGACCTAAGCTCAGCAGTGGGTGAAAACGGGCTGTGGACGATGATGATAATGATGACAGAAGTTAGATACCTACCTACTACAGACGACAAAAATCTATTCACTATCCTCAGTGATAAACCAAGAGCTCCAACTTCACGAGTATTGATTGGATCGTCGAGCTAATAACATAAGTCAGGGCTGTCCACAGAAGCACCTAATTTTATTACCTTCCCTCATCCGGGATAGTGCAGCCCTAACCGTGAGGAATTGTGTGGATGTGCTTTCATGTAACGGGAATTCCCCAAGCAAAGCATTGAAGCAAAATAACCTAGCTTCATGATATACTAACATTTGCCCGCGGCTTTGCTCATGTGGAAGTCGGAAATTATCCTACTGGAACGTACTACCGAGATAAAATGTATCCTTTGTCCTAACCCAGGTCACGGTCTCCCTATGTGCCTAATTTCACCGAAATCTGTTCAGCCATTCAAAATCAAAATATTTTATTTCACGTTAACCGACATGGGCACTTAAGAAACGTCAGAAGCTAGGTGCACAGCTCTAATTGGTCGTTCTTATAGAGAAGAGCCAGCAAGAAACTCGACCGTTACTCTTTTAATGATTGAAAAGGTAATACACAAACAGAGTTATTTTTGCATTTATATTCTGCCAAGACGAGCCGAAAACATCATATAAATAACAAGGAATAATAATCATAAGGATAACTATTATTGGAAATTGATTTTCCGTGTTCACAACAGTTAATGATAATATGTTTTCGAGTCACATTGCATTTGAAAGCAACCCCGTTGCAAATCAAAAACGTCAGATTGTCCAAAGCAGCAGAGTTTCATAAAGCACACTCAAATGAATTTCGATTACTCGAATAATTGATCAACATTAAAGCCAGTCTGCAACCCCAATTTAAAATAAACGCCTCATCAAATATTTCTAACGTCACCTCTACTCTAGTTCAGTTCGACGACCAGCTTACATGGACCTTCCAACCCTCGATCCCTTACAGAAAAAGTAGAAAAACAAGTGACGCTCAAGGAAACTCAGGGGTCTATGTCTTTTGGTTATGTCAATTAGGAGTGCACCCTATCTGTCAAACGCAGAAGTTCTAAGTGACTGATATATGGAACCCTCCATACTGTCGGGTTTTTGTCTTTTGTATAGGCAACGCTTGAGATTGGTATCGATCGGTTCCTAAATTCGGGGGTGACAATGTGGAGTGCTTCCAAAAGTATTCAAGAGAATTGGATGGGGTTTAACGGGTTTTAGGCATCTTTTGGCTTTCTCTTTAATTTTGACAGTCACGATTATTCAATAGAGAATGTAATTGCTCTTCTTTAAAACATACTCATGACTTTCAGCAATATGAATCAGCAGGGCAATGGCGTAACACACTTACAGTAGGAATCGTTTTAATTTTGGCAGCTCAATTTTTCGATCATAATATGAAGCAATGGATTAGCAATTTGCTGCAAAATCATTCAGATTGTGATTGGTAGTGTGTTACTAGAGAATACAATCCCGACCATGTTTTTCAATCGCGGGATTACGGGACTTTTGATGCGTAATCCCGCGATCCCGGGGCTATCCCAGGATTAGACTATGTGGTTTCTAATTGGGCTCAAATGAAAAAAAAAATCTTAAAAATGTTCCGTTTCATCTCGACCATTCAGTCTTTTAACAATACTCTTTATATGCTTCCTCACTAAACCCTGTGTAGTAACTGGAAATAAGTCCTGCCATCGCAAATCCGATAATAACTGATTTGTAGTACCTACGTATCGTACAGCGTATCTAAGGGTTGTTTTTTAGTCGCTATGTAATAAATGCTAGTAATATAATATGGGCAAGGTCAATGTCAAGGCGCAATGGACTACGGAATGAAAACTAGACTTGTTTGTGGCAATCCCGAAAATTCCGAAATTAGCCAAGTACAGTCCCGGGATTATCGGGGTCAGAACGGCCGGGATCCCGGGATTGTATTATCTATGTGTTACGCAATTACGGTGTTGTTTTGATTTTAATTTTTATAATAGTTATCAGGCATACATAATACCCACTCCGAAATTGTTTTCAAAACGAAAATGAAATGCAATGAATTTAGATTTAAACACAGACTCGCGCGAATAGAGTTAAGTTATAATTAATTTGACATAACAATTAATTAAAACTACTTTTTAGTAGCCAATTCGTGAATGTTTTTAACATAGAGTGGATGTCTGTTTAAAAAGTATTTACTAAAAATAATTAAGTATTAGTTAATAGCAATTACGAAAATCAACTTCTGACACGCACGACCCGATGTACACTACCTTTCAAAAATATCAACGAAGCTTAGTAATTAATTTCGCGCACCAAATGCATGTAAAATAACAAAAAAATAATCTACCATTTTCAAAGTAAAAATATATTCTCTGTAACTCTTATGTTCTAATAGGCAAGGTAGAAAATTAAAAGCTTGATTTTTAAACAACGGTAAAAGTAATCTGGTAACAGTCAGTGAAACCGGTTGGCACCTGTCATTTAGAACTGGGGGCTGTCAGAACAAGTCGGAAGCGCTTACACTTGAGGACCGATTAGTTAGCCGCCCTAACCTTTCGTTTGGAAGAAAATTAGTTGCTAAATCATCAATTTTAGTATCTATTGTTTGAAACCAAACTTGAGAGGTTATACAAGAAACTATGTTTATAAACTAAAGACAAGTTACGTACGCTAAGCACTCTTAACAACCATTTCAATTTATTCTCATACTACTTCATTTGCACAGACTGCACCATATTAATTAGTGTTTATTTATAGAAATGATAGTTGCCGAGCATAAATACATACCTATAAATAATTATTTTCTAATTACACATAGTAAATGCTACAAACAAGCCGTTTAATATCGAATATTTATGTAATTAGAATCGTATAGCACTCATAATCGAAATTATACCGACAACAATCACAACCTTACCTTATTGAGTCAATAACTAACATACAAGGCGGTAGGAAGTGGGATGATTATCCTTTAGAAACAAACGTTATTCTTATCATAAAAATATCACAAGATTATGCCTATAAATGATTAAAGTGAAGGTAAACTTAAGTAAACTTTATTTGTGTACTTTTACTTGGTCGCAAGTGTAGGAGATTAAGTACAATGTCAGCTACCTACGGCCACTGTTGAGATGTGGTCTTATGTAAATACATCGGGTTTTACTTTCTTTGTATTATTAGTCATAATAGTGCGTTTGTATGGGGCTTTTTCACACACGATTGTGGGCTGACAAGAAAGTCAAATGTCTATATTGACACTTGTCAGTTAGAACCATAACCATGTGGATAATTTTTCCATTATGAATTTCTCAGTGGCGGCTCGGAGTCTGGATTTATGCTCGGTTGTAGGCATTAGGCTCGCCCACTATTACATGGGACTTAAACATAACTGGCCAAATGTGAGTGTACTATAGCTACACCTCTGCCTATTCTTTCGGGGATTACTGGCGTAATGTTATATTATGTTATGATAGGCCTGCCTTCATTAATCATTTTTCCCCCAAACGTCAGATAAAATACAGGGTATAAATCTGAAGCCCAATTCCCGTAACTAAAAACGTTCAAAATCTAGTCGCAATCTCATCTGATCTCAGCGACAATCAAATGTCAAAAATGTAGGGAAATTATAGGTATTTTTGACATATTGAGACTGAGATCAGACTGTGAATCTACTTAAAATTACGAGAATTGTTCTCTGACTGTTTTTAACAAAATAATAACTTAACTTTGGTAAATCAGATTCACAAATCAATAGTGATAAAGTTAAAAATATACACGGTAAATACAATAAAGCTAGTACAGACATCACGTCCACAAACGTGCGACATGATAATGGTTTTACCGAACGGCAACGCGAATAAGGAAGCCCTTATGATAGCTACATGATCCGAAGCTCGCTAAGCTAGTTATTCAGGTCGTTCCACCTGATTAGAGATTTAACTAAATGCAGATATTATGCCGAATCGGAGGGGCTTGTGGCTAAGGGATAACAGCCGCACGGTTCGATCGATCATTGCCGTGGTCGGTCTGTGGATGGGTGACCATCTTTACATACCAAGACCCCTCCGTGCCTCGGAAAACACGTTAAGCCGTTGGTCCCGGCTGTCATTCGGTCGTTACGGGTCGTCAGAAGCCCGAAACTCTAACAACCAGTCTTACCAAAGGGTATCGTATTACCCAATAACTGGGTTGTGGAGGTCAGATAGGCAGTCGCTCCGTGTAAAAATACTGTTATTCCGCTGCATCAGATTAGATTGGAAGCCGATATAAAAAAGCCAGATAGGAAAAGGCGAGGCAGATGATGCAGATATTATTATGTCGAATCTATGTGCAGCCCGCTGCTAGACACTACGAGGCCAAAAAGGAGGTTTAAACTTATAGTTTTTTTTAAATTCAAATAGGTAAGCCCTTCTCTGGAATCCATGAAACGTCAAGTAAAAAGTTGCACAGTCTGAAATAGCCATTATAAAAATAGATCTAAGTAAAAATAGATGTAGTTCTATGGAGAAGAACCGGCAAGAATTGCTTGTAGGTAGCTATGGTTACCAATCGATAAACAATTTGAATTTGATTTTGATCAACATGACTGCTAGGCCATCATTGCCTGTTGTAATTAAATCAATATTGTATTGGTTGCATGGGTGGTAGGCGGGGCAGACATATAAAAAAAAAACAAACAACAAACAAAAAAAAGCATATTTATCCTTTGTTACGTACCTACGCACATTATTTTAGACAAGCTGCAACATTTCAAAGTTTCTCTAGCATATCTTCCTTTGATGTAATCTAAGCCTTGTCCACACCTATAATAAACTAGCACAGACTACACAGTTGTCTAGTTCGACAGAAGTTCTTGTTTATTGATAATACGCTTCCCTGAGCAAACATGTATTATGTAAGACAGTGATGCGTTTTCTACATGAAACATTGTGATCTAAGGTGACAAGTTTGCCTACTAAGTAGCTACCACATAACTTATTGGAGATAAATCTGTTTTATGGTATCGTCTGCTAAATCCTGTAGTTACATGTTTCTAAACAATTTCGTAAATAGGTACTTAGTTATTTAACTGCTCGCTGAATTGTTTGTTTACACGGTTGTAGTGACATCGTTTTAGGGACTTGAGTGTGTACTCTACAAATTTTATGAAAAAAGTGAATGTGTCATGTCATTGTCATGTTATCGTGCAAATGCATCGTTGACTCTACTAACGACCCGCGACGGCTGAACCTGATGGACAGATACCTGATACCTATATATGTGTGTTTTAATATAAATAATGGTCATAGTTTAAAAAGGATGCTGCCTGGGCTGATCAAAGTTCAAAGTGATACAAATGAAGTGTTATAGGAAGACGTTATGATTCAAATCTTCTAGGTGCCTATAGTTATTAATACATTTTACGACAACCTCCAAATGAATTAAGTACATCTGTAGAATATCAAAGGAGAAACCATTTGAGGTCAGAATCACGATTTAAATAGTATTAAAGTGTTATAAGCCACAACATAGAAAACGGGCTGTAATAAATTGTATTAAGTGCAAGAAGCGACCAAATGGAAGCAATAACATTTTAAAACTTGAGACAAACATCCTTACTGCTTCTGTATAATGTTGGGTTAAGGAAGCGACTTGGTACTAGCGGAAGCGGGAGCGGTAGAGGGCTAGACAAAGCCAACAATATTATACAAGGATGTGTGTCATAGTCAGCTACTACTCCACAAAAAATAGAACGCTAGCCCCAACTTGCCCGAGTCGACGACGCGTTTTGTCCCACGCGCGCCTCAAAGAGCTAGGGCCGATGCCAGCCGGGGTTGGGGGATGTTCGAAAGACTTACCGTGGCCCCGGCACAGGCAACAGAAGGAACACGGGTGGGTTTTAGTCAGTTAAAGTCTGACACGCCCTCCCGCTCCGCCCAGAGCGGAAGAAGTCATTTGATGATTTCCCATCCACAAAAAGAAAAAAAAAATTGCCCCGACTTGATACCTTAATCCAGCATAATTTTATACTAGGTTATGTTAGTAAAAAGCTATTCGTTCCTTTTACGAAGAGATAATAACAGTTAGCATAGCTTGTCCTTTTAAAATGGTTTAAAAAAAGCAATTTTGCTTGGTTGCTCTCCGGTTTAAAATGATGATAAGATCCTCACGGTATAATCGTTAAACGATAGGCAAAACAGATTTGTAGTGTTAAGTAGTAAAATAATTACAAGTTAAATAAGGAAACTTACAATGTTTTGCACTTACATTTTATAGTTTAGTGTAGTAAGCAGCAAATTATTAATGTTCTGCTAGTAGGTAGTAATTATGCAGAGCGTGTCGCGGAGGTCGAAGGGTAAACGATTACACAACAATATTATATAAAGCGTTTCAAAATGAACCCAACACAAAAAATTTTAAGAGGTGCTTTTGACCATCGAACTGAATAACTTTTACTATGGGATCAACTTTGAAATCGCGAAAAAAAACAGCTGTCCCATAGAGTTTAACAGTAGGTTAAACTTTAGGATAGAACAGCTGATTTTTTTTCGCGATTTGAAAGTTGATCCCATAGTAAAAGTTATTCAGTTCGATGGTCAAAAGCACCTCTTAAAGTTTGTTGGGTTCATTTTGAAACGCCTTATACGAGTATACGGGGAAAAAACATTTATGAAAACATACGACATTTTGTACTTACGTACTTTGTATACTTTACTATTCATAAAGGGAGAACTGTAAGTAAATATTATATTTTCAGTCTTTATAAGGTTTCCTTGACGATTTTTAAAAATCCTACAAAGCGTTAATTCAGAACTTAAAAATATTTTTTTTTTTTTTATCAAAAGCGACTAATTTTGTTTTGACTCCGCGTCAATCCTGAAACATTCACGAATGCAGAACCGCATCCAATCTTGCGCATGACATGTCTCACTACAACAAAAATACTGTATTACACATCGGTTTTCCAAACCACATTTGAGATTTTATTACAAAGTGTAATTTTTCAGCATCCTCTTTGACAGTTCTTGGATTCAAAAGCATTTATTTCGTCTCTTGCAACAAATGTCGTATGTCCGACCATAATTCAAGTTGCTCTTGTATTTTTATGAAGCTGCAGTCTTAGTGTTGACATTCTTCGTCTCAGGGTGGTTGTTGGCAACGTTTCAATCGCATTTTTGTGAACATTGGAGAAATGGCAATGTTTACAGCCGATGACAATGGAAGAGAAACGGGTTTGGTTGCTCTTTTTGTGGAAAATTTAAGCTTTTTGAAGCGTAAATTAGTTATTTTTGTTCGGGAAAATTATTGGATGGACCCGTTTGGTGACTCAAATTGGCGGTTTTAATTTTTCAATCTATTCTTGGTACCTACCACATAGGTACCTACGCGCTAAAATGGAGATCATGAGATATGGTTTATAAAAAAAAAAAAAATGACTTTTTTAACAAAAAATGGACCCATAATTTGGCTTCCATTTTCAAAAACAATGGGGATTATGACAATTTTTTTTTTTAGATTATTATATTATAAAAATTTAGATGATTAAAAAAATATTTGACACGTATTTTTTCTTTTTTTACGTTATCAAAAGATTACGGCGATACATTGAGTTAAAATGTGGCATGACTTCACGTCTTGCTAGATTTTATACGTAGTCGTGACGTAGCGAGCCCCTGCTTAGAACTTTAATGCGTTATATCTAAGTTTTATTAATGTGATAAAGCAAAAATGCGTGATTAATATTTTTTTTATTATCTGACTCACGGACTAAATCGAATTTCTTTTTTTACCTAGGCATCATCCCTATTTATCAGAACCAGATATATCCCTACAAAATAGTTTTTTTCACTCAACTAATCTTAACAAATGGGGTAAATACTGGTATTTTCTCGCGTTTTTCCAATAGAGTGGGTTCCAATAAATCTGTCGGTAACAGCCCCCGGAATAGGCCCTCGGTAATGACGCAGGGCATTACCCCTAGGGCTTGAGCGCAATTATTATAAAATTTGACAAGTCAGCCGGCCATTATGCATTTAAGCGGAGGGTTCCTCGGATTTTACTGTGGGAAAAGGCAGAGGAGATTTTGGGTCGAATACAAACTTTTTTTTAGGAAAAAAAGAGACGCTTTGTTTGATTATGTTTACCTTTTTAAGATTTAGAATTATATCAGTGTATTGTGGTAACTATCGTCACCTTAGTGGAAACTTGTCTTTTTTTTAGGCTGCGTTCACACCAAACCTATAGTCAGCCGTCGACTGTGAGCTTCGGGTTCAAAATGTATGAAAAAACCACAGACCGTCAGTCGGTGGCTGACATATTTTTTACAACGCCGCCTGAATGTTTTATCATCTGCTGTTGTCACTGAAAAAATAGCAAAGACATAAAACATTAAAAGAGGGTTTTTCCTCAAATTGTCTGCATTTGTCGTAAAAGTTTATTAACTTGTTGAATCGGGTGACGCCTTGAGGCGTCAGCAGAATTTAGCAAGTTAAGGGCTCCCATACAAAACTGTGAATTCACATTGCATCGCAGTTTTGTAGGAGCCCTAAGGCTTAAGGTCCAAGAGTATACTAAAATCAATTTGTTGGTAGTTGGTAACCAGTTCATTTAATATACGTACGTATGTATAAATGCCATAGGTAATGGGATGTTCCCAGTTGACGTGAGATACATAATATAATTTAATACTAAACTAACTAGCAGTGCAATATATCAACCACGAGTCAGTTTAAACCGTCACCAGGGATAATGAAATAGATTTATAATACTGACGATATGCGTAAATACTGTAAATGTTCATTATTATTTTTAGTGTGACATATTTGGCAAATACCCAACAAACCTGACGAGCGTTCAAACCCGTTGCACTTTTAATGTGGACTCCTAAATTCAAAATAATACCTAAAGCAAATACAGCGAGCAGTGGTGGCCCAGTGGTAACGGCCAAGACTTACGAGTTGTAGGTCGTGGGTTCGAACCCAGACAGCCGCTTTACTTTGTGTAAATAATTTCATCACCACTGCTCTCAAAACGGTAAAGGAAAATATCGTGACGAAACCGGCATGACATATAACCAAAAGTTCGAGGACATGTGACATCTACCAACCCGCACTGGGCCCGCGTGGTAGATTACTGCCCTCTCCCTCTCGAAGAGAGGAGGCTTGTGTCCCAACAGTGGGAACATTATAGGCTGATTACGCTTTGCAAATAATAACACATTGGAAAATGCATTGGTAGCAAATAGTATTTGCTTGACACAGAAATAGTATTTTTTTTTTTAATTGTGTACTATCAAATAGAGTCAAGTTATCATAGTTTACACTTAAATCTTATCCCAAAAAGTATTATAACGATAAAACCGCCGTGGTACCCTGAATATGAATGTTTTTGTAAACGAGCTTTGTTAAATGTTGGTGTACAATAAAGCATATTCTATCGATCTATACCGAAAAGTATTTGTGCCCATAGTCAACACAACAACAATTAATCCATAAAACAAATAATAAAATTAATTAACAGTGAATGATTCATCTCCGCTCTCGCTCATGCCTCGCGGCACACAACAAAGGGCGTTAATTTGACAGACACTTGAACGACGCTATTAATTACTTAACGCGTGAATGTCGCTCCGCCTGACACCCTGCGTTCCGGTTTACTTGCATTGCGGTCATCTCTAGTTTACGTATAGTCTAGTGACTGAAATTGAAATTATGCAAAAAAAAATGTATACAAGGTGTAATTGATAAGTAAAGCGCGCGTTGCTTTGTGAGATAAAATAAAAATACTATAATTAGAAACGTTCAAAATCTAGTCACAAACTCATTTTAGCGACAATCAAGGTCGAAAACTTGTTAAAAATGTATTTTGACTAGTTACGATTAAAATGTGAACGTTTTTAAAAATACGGGAAATACCCCTCTGAAACCGCGAAAAAAAATCAGCTGTTCCCTACATTTTGTCGAGTTATGCGAACTTAAACGTATGGAGAGGCTGAATTTCAGCTATAGTCCCATAGTATGATCTGTTGATGATGAGTACAATGACCCCCTAAGAGATTTTCAGCTATTTCAATTACAACTTGTATAGAAAAGAAAACCGTAATTTTCGATTACAAAAGTAATTCAATGATTTCCCGTTGCTTTATTTATTTATTTTTTAGGTTAACCAACAATTGTTTACACTGTATACATTTCTGATTTAATAACTAGAGTAACATATATTAAATATATTAAATTACTAATACTAACTGATTTGTGTCAATAAGTCAAGGTATGTATGTAATTTCTAGGGCGCTTTGAAAGCCTTCGGAAACTATGAAAATGGCAGCGTAAGTGGACTGCGAAAAGAAGTGTATCTCTTGTAACTTCTATCTCATTGAATTTCTGCTAATCTTTAAGTGAATACACATTAGAAATTCCATACTGACATCTCTCTTTAGTAACGTAATTTTGTGATGTTCTTCAGAAAGGTCAGGCGCGTAGTACTCGCAAGCGGCGTGCGTGTATAACCAGATGTATGAACGTAAACGAAGCAAAATCAGTATGTAAGGATCGTGGATGGTGTTCTGTAGTTTCTGCTCACATCCATAGGAAGAAGGAGTGAGTTTAGTATGCATGTGTGTATCTCTGTGTCATATTATGAAATCAAAACTCCTGACATTTTCACTGACAGCATTTAGGTACCACGAGGTACGCTCCAGGCGTTATCTGAACGATTATAAACGCTTCTCATGTTCCGCATATTTTATTCAACACGTTTATTTGAAACAATGATTACATAATACCATAATCGCCAGCACATACTTTTACGACTTACTGTTACTTTTTCATTTCACTGTAATAAAGTTACGTCTAATTTCTTTAAACTGTACCTACAGAGTGACCAGGTTAAATTGGCCAGGCTGGCGCTACTTGGAGTACTTGGTTAGGAAAATTCGGTACAGGGCACCGTACAGGAAGCTTTTATCTCTAGTATGGTAAAGATAATTTATGTATATTAATAATTTGTGTGTATTTAAAAAAAAAAAAACAAAAAACTTTTTTTTTAGGTCGTCTGTAAAAGATCGCTTTTAACGTTAAGAGCACCCATTGTGTCACCCTATGTAAAATTTCCACATTTACATTTGTACTTTTTATGGTGTACATAATAAAGAGTATATATTCCCTCTATCTATCTAGCCAGTAAGCAAGGTGGCAGGGGGATTAACTGCCCACGGTATGTCATTCGCGCATGAGTTTCGCAGAGAAGGATAATTCATAAAGTTGATTTTGAAGAAATCCAGTATTTCGTAGTGAAAACAAGAGTAATAAAGTTCAAGAGGAGTCTGGATTTGTGCCCGGTTGATGGCAATAGGCTCGCCCCCTATTACATGGGACTTAAACATAACTGGCGAAATGTGGGTGTACTATATAGGTACACCTCTGCCCAACCCTTCGAGGAAAGGGTGAAGGATGTTATGTAGTATTAAAAAAAAAAAAAAAAATGAAATATTCCTTCTTTAACTTACATACAAATTGCTAAAATAAAATAAAAGGTAAAATAGAGGGGGTTGTGAAGAATAACTAATGTAACTTCTCTCGCCTATTTTTTCAAATTAGCGACTTTTCGTTATACTATGAGGACGAAAGTTAAAACTTAACGCGTCCCAAGTTACACTGGACACTACCTAAGCTACTCTTGCGTGCGCCATATCATTACGACGACGCGACGCCCAGAGGCCAGCAGAGTAAAGGTTAACGATGAAAGTTCCGTTCCGTCATACGGTTAAGACATATCACAGTTCCGGGGAAGCTCCAAGTTCCGATGATGAATCGTCGTATCTTTAGAACAGTTTGCTGTTACGGTGTTTAACGCATTGTTTTCTAATGACTTGGGGTATTAGTGGCTTAAATGATGTTGTTGTTGTTTTGCTGGTTGTTGGACAATGTCTTATGTTGTCTGGTTTTGTTAAGAGCGTTTACGACGTACGGCATTTCATACAAACTTTCCAGTTCTTGTTTTTCGAAATGAATTAAACGATTTTAATGAAATTTCATACGCTTATGCAGGATACATAGGTCTAAAAAGTTAGTTAAGAACATTTTTAAATAATAGTGCTACAGCTAAATTCCACCGATTTTAAATTTTCCATAGGAACAGAGATTTCCAATTTCCAAAATGTTGATTTCGAACATGTTACTAAATGTATTGAAGCCAATTTGTGACTGTAATAAACTTCAAAACAATTCCTTTATCAATGATACCAATATCCACATAATATACCCACAAATCGAAACAATAGTATCCTTGATACGAAATGTGGAAATTCCCACCATTGCTGGTAAAACAAAATGGTTTTCGCAACGAACATCGCGTTTGCAGATATAAAACTGTATGGAGCCATCAGACTATTTAATGGAGCTATATATCGTAATGCTCCGCCCACCAGTCTGTGGGGTAGCCGACAAGAACTATAGCGGCATTATTTATGTTATAATTAAATTTTTGAGCTTTACTGCTGAGTTAATTGACATGATGTAAACTAATATAGGTAAATAGTTTTTGTCGTCTCTTTGGTTTTTTTCAATGTAGGAAAAGTTAAACGTTTTTGTCATGACAAAAATACAGATAGGTCTAAAAATGTCATTTCATTAACGTGGCGCAAAATAAATAAGTTAGGAAAAAACAAAAGGGGATACCTCTGTCCAGAGCGAAAATTACCAAATATAAGCCTTACAGAATTGAATGCAGTACTTTGTGACGTTTCACAATTAATTACATTTGGCATCCACTTAGAATCTTAACAAGTTACTAATATTTAGGTAACAGTTCTATACATGAAAACAGAACATGGCAAATATTAAGCAGCGTTGAGCGTCGTCCTTTTATCTCAATGATATTCTCAGGCTTTCCAGACACCAACATAATTATTACCGTCACTTTCTTACCAAACATCTGCTAAGAAAGTGTACAGTTATCAAATATTTATCAAAGTGCCAGTTACTCTACATAGAAATGTTCAATTTAATGTTATAGTGGGAGAAAATATTCATATTATGATTGTTTTAGAGCCTGATTGGCAAGTCGAGAGGGCTGTTGCGTTAATAAAACGTGTTGATTGCCTATTACATTATTCACTAAATGCCTTAAGTAAGTAATCAAAGCTTTCTACAAAGTTTCTAAATTGAACATCTTATTATTCAGACCGAAAATAAGTCTCGTAACTACCGAACAGTAGTTTGTCTGGGAACTAAAAAGAAATAATAAATTTTCGGTTCATTCTCATTAAGACAATCGCTCACATGAGACATGTTCTCACTACAGGCAAATCTCATTCATAGTGCGAGCTAGTCCTTACTTTAATATTCTTTGTAAAGTGTTCTCATTTGACCCATTTACCACCGCAACCTATTCTGCACGCACTCGGCTGAACGCTGACTTTTTCTAAAGTGCATAGTGCTTATTGGACCTTATAAATATATATATTATTACATTCTTTTCTATCGTGCTTGTTAGTAATCCTAAGATTTCTACAACTTTTCTGTTTTAACCCGTGAAAGCCTGTAATTAGCTCCATGTTTTATATACAATTTTTCTCCATCTGTGTATAGGAGCTCGTGGCTAAATAATAACAGCCGCACGAGTCGAACCTTCAGGTTAAGCTACGCTTGCCAGGGTTGGTCCGTGGATGGGTGGCCATCTTTACATACCGAGACCCCTCCGTGCCTCGGAAAGCACATCCGTTGGTCCCGGCTGTCATTCATGGAGCCCGAAAGTATGACCACCAGTCCTTACTAACGGGTATCGTTGTGAAGGTCAGATAGGCAGTCGCTCCATGTAAAATACTGGTATTCTGCTGCATCCGGTTAGACTGGAAGCCGACCCCAGCAAAGATGGGAAGAGGCTAGGCAGATTGATTGATTTATCCATCTGTTATAGCTGTTGGTTCTCATATTAATAAATCAATAAATAAAATGTTAGTAATATTAACCCAGTGCGAGTACATGAAAATTAAAATGGTTTGTAAATTGTTTGTCACCAAGTTGGAAGCGTATCTCCTTTCAAAATTAAAAAGTATCAGACCTAATAAAACAGTAGATAATCCACGAAACACCTCATAAGACAATTAACTTTAACCACTAAGTTCTCCCTTAATAACACAGGTACGGGTTAAGCAAAGTGTTTTATAAGCATGTAATCACGGCCCGCTCTTAGGAATCGCGTGCCGACCCACAGTCAATCATTACGGGCTAGTTATCAACCATCTAACTATCGACATTCACACATTTAAACGAGGATTGGACATAGTTTTTAAAAGGAAATTAAGAAAGTTGCGCTTGAATTGCTTATCTTCATCAAAAGGGAAACTTAATTAGAGTTAAAAATGGGAAAATTGTTTTGATTTATGTGTATATCATAGTGATCAATTTGAACACGCTTTTATTTTAGTTAAATAATAAATGATTTTATTTCTGTAAGTAGGTTTATACAAACACTTTTACACGTCAAACATTTTTTTTTTAACTAGATGAGGCCGGCGTTTCCTATCTGACTACTCTGAGAAGAAAGGCCTAAACAAACTCAGAGGTCACAGTCTCTTTTAAAGTCCAGACATAATCTTGGTCAGATCATGTGAAGACCACGTAGGTTGGTGTCTGAAATGGTCTTTTACACTTTTATTCGTGTCAACACAGTTGACATAATGTCACATTTAATGATGCCATGGATAGTGTTTGTTGAAATTAGTAATTAAATCGCAAACCATAGACAACACGGTTAACACGCCACCTTGTATTCAAGCCTTATCATTGTAACTTTTAAGAAAATATATTCTTGTTTATTGGTACGTCTCGTAAAACCACTGTTTTATTTTTCCTAATTAAAACCAATTATAGTACAATCACTAATAAATAATCCAGAAATAATTGAGAATAAAGAAAAGTGTTGAATAGTGCTGTTGTAGTCCTATATAGTGTTGTATATATCTTTAACAACGATACACAGATTAGTTTATTTCCAGCGCTATAAAGTCATTGAGTAATTGCTATTGCTTCAGCGTTTAAGCATATACAGGGAAGGTTTGCAACTTTAAACGCTTGAAATGATTCTCACAAATAAATTAATGCAAATGCACTCAAAAGATTATGTCTGCACGACAGGTGTCACCTACATTTCAAATTATATCAGTCAGTTTAAAATGATGCAACAATTACATACACTACTTTACGCAATGTCTCTTACGTCTAAATGACTACTCAGGTGCCGTCTTTGTAATAGATACATCATTTTCCACAGTCTTTTAGAATTAATTAGGTTTTAGGGTTCCGTATCCAAAGACACCCTATTAAGACTCCGCTGTCCGTCCGGCCCTCCGTTCGTCTATCACAGGACTTTATCTTTTGAATCGTAATAGGAGACACTTAAAATGTTCACAGAGAGGGTACTGCAATGGCCACTATAATAATAAAAAATAAAGTTAAAAGTTAAAGGGACCCCCAAACAGAAAACGTGTTAAAGAAATATACTGTTAAATATTGTACGGTGGTACGGAACCCTTCCGGCGCGAGTCCGGCTCGAACTTGACCGCTTTATAGAATTAATTAAGTTCTTGCACGGCACTAGAGACACGGCATTTTACTCTGTATTCCGATCTTACCTATAATTAAGTTTGTTCGCGTAATATTACAGTGTTTTAAGTAGTTGGCAGATGTCTGATTAATATGGAAGATTTGTTCTCTTGTTTTCTGTAATGGGTTACATGTTTTCTTGTTTTGCGAAAATGAACGTGATTGCTTGAGAGTCTAGTGTAAGTGGAGGGAGATGATTGTATAAAAGGTCTATAAAGTTGTTGATGCTAAACACATTTTACAGTCCATCTAATACCTATCTATTACCTACAAGGCTTAGCTCATCTCTCATAAATTAATTTATGTTCTGAATATAATAATAATAATTTATTAATATTTCCGCCTGAATAAGGTGTCTCGACAGTTGAGAGGATATAAATATTTGTCAAAAAAATCGAAAATTTTAAATACATTGTATTGTCATGGAATAATACATGGATATTTAAATATGCGACTTGCGTTATCTTAATAAATATAGGTACCTTATATCCTATAATATATCCTTCACAGCACTATAATTTCCCAACACAAATATATGACAACTACAAATACACGGTTCAAAATATTACAACTACAAAAAAGTACACCTGTCAGAAACGCAGCCCTAACTCAAAACAATGACCCGTAAACATAATAAATTACCTCATTAAAGAAAGGCAACTAATGACTAATTAGTCGAGAAGATAAAACGAAGCGTCCAGATTCGTCTTTATGACGGAAAATGATGTCATAAGGTAATGGGGCATTACGACCCTCTGACCTCGTGGGGTAACAGTGTCAAGGCCTGAACTGACCCCTATTCAGTATTTAAAGGTACGGTTTTATGAAAGCTCTAGCAAACTAGGTCTACCTATGGTTTGCTGCCGAGCTTTAATGAACTTCACCATCACTCCGTTCCTAATTACCCATTTCTCTTTTTTTAACAAACGTGGCAATTCTACCTCTTAGTTTTTGCAATAAATTCTGTTTAATTCGCTAAACTATAAAATACTGCTGACTGCATCGTTAGTCTAATTTGTTGCAAGCGCTAATGCTGAGCTTAAGTTCCTGGGTTCGATTCACCTCTGCCTAACCCTTCGGGGAAACAAGGCGTGACGTTATGTTATGTTATGTATTAGGTGCTCACTGATCTGTTGTGATTCTACACCTACATGGTCTTCACATGATCTGACCAAGATTATGTCTGGACTTTAAAAGAGACTGTGACCTCTGAGTTTGTTTCGGCCTTTCTTCTCAGAGTAGTCAGGTAGGAAACGCCTTATCTAGTTTAAAAAAAATATGGTAGACGTGTAAAATTGTTTGTATTGTATAAATCTACTTACAGAAATAAAATCATTTATCATTTATCAGATTACTTGATGAATATAACAAAAATCAATCGTATCAGTTGATATGAGGTTCTTAAAACTGGGCATTGCATTCCAGATATTTTAATATAATTGTTAAATTGCAATGTATGTGAAGATTTATGAACAGACAAATTCTGACGTTACGAATACTTTAATACTAATTTATTAATAAACCTGAGGTCCTTAGCCTAGCTTTTAGATATCTGCTAGACAGTTTGAACATAACTTAATGATGATAGAGCAGGGGGTCTACTCCGAAGCGATAAAACCAAAGTATCGGCCGAATTTTCGGACGTTTACGCTTTATTATATCTCGTTCGGTCCCGGTCGGTTCGGATCCGAACGAACTTCATTTTGACGTTTGTTCAACGAAATTCATTTTGACCTTTGGTCGGATCCGAACCGACTGAACGAAATAGAGAATAGTGTTCTAAGAAACATCCGAACATTCAGCCGATATTTCGGATTTATCGCCTCGGAGTAGACCCCCAGAATATCATTACCAATTTATTATCACCGAATGTGAAATCCGAGAAACATCTCGGTTTTCATGGTAACGATTATGAATAATACCTAATCTGAGTAGCCATTTAATTAATAGGCATAACACGGAAATACTGATTTGACTTTTTTCTGTTAATAATTTGTCCGGAAACATCTCAAAATTATAGATTTTATTCCACCTTTCCGGCCATAACGAAACTTCCTTACGACTGAAATAATTCTCTTGTACAGAGGTCGCTGTTAATGAGTTCGACTTAAATTTACAAAGACAACAATATAGAAACCGCAGTATAGAAAGGTACAGTAGTTTTATATTATATGTTCCAGGTAGGTACAAAATTTATTTAGTCAGATAGGAAACGCCAAAAAAAGAAAGTTTGACGTGTAAAAGTGTTTGTATAAACCTACTTACAGAAATAAAATCATTTATCATTTATCATTTATCATTTATGCACGCCCGGTGATGCCTGCGGATTACAGCGAATATGTATTTTGTATAATTGATTGTATAATTACATTATATCCTAAGTTATTTTAATTTTATTTTGTTACCTATTTATGTACAAATCACTAACCCTTTTTTTGTGGATGGGAAATCATCAAATGACTTCTCCCGCTCTGGGCGGAGCGGGAGGGCGTGTCAGACTTTTACTGACTAAAACCCACCCGTGTTCCTTCTGTTGCCTGTGCCGGGGGCCACGGTAACTCTTTCGAACATGCCGCAACCCTAGCTGGAAATCACTGAGCCTGACTTGGTTTTCGTACGTCTTTTTAGGGTAACCAATGAAAATCAGCGATGTGCTGTGGATCCTCAATAGCACAGCATCATGCTGAGTGGGAGCCTTCTTGTCACAGTCATGACGTGCAGCTGCCGACTGTTTCGGTTTTGTGCTCGTGAATATAATGTAGATCTATTTTGTTTTATTTTTCGGATTCCTCTTATCTTTTTGTATGCAAGTGTTTCTGTAACAAATAAACTTATTTTTCTTTCTTTTTTTCTTATAAATACAACTAGCAACTCGCCCCTGCTTGGCATAGGTGCAATGGCGACATGTCAAAACACCGAGATTTCTGTGCTATATCAAATTAAATATTAATGTATTCAAGCTACTTTGTTTTATACTATGTATAGATATACAGGCTCAAATTAAACTAGCTAGCGAAACTCCTCAGACGTAATGGGTATCGATATCTCAACACGATAAACACTACAAGCGGCGTTGACCCAAAAAAAAAACATCAAATCATTTTTATTTTGTCGTGTTTTAAAAAAGTGTGTATCTAAAAGCTAGCGAAACTCCGCAGTTTTGCTAGCTAATTTAATTTGACCCTGTAGATACAGAAGAAAATCAAGATTTCATCCACTGATATTTTATAAAACTATTTTGTATCGAAGAGAGGTGGACTTTACTACCACATTTTTTTTCCATCGTTTAACAATGCATTTTGAAAAGTAGAAGAACAATTTTGACCAGTTAGGTACCTGTGGGCCGCACGAACGCGTGGATTAGATACCTAAACGTAAAGTAAATTCGTGAAATTTAACTAATCAGGTTTTTATTTACTTTCCTCATATTCGGAATGAAAAGCAGAGTGTTTACCTCGGATGAAAGACCTATATAGGCACTCGAACTATTGATGCCCTCGCTACTCTTGTACGCCAAACCATCTCATGCCGAAATAGGTCCCTTTCATCCCTTGTATAACAATCTACTATCAAAATTGGCAATACTCCTTTCCCACATAAAATTCACTTAAGCTTAAAAAAGAGTTTAACAATATTTATGGTGTTATACTTTATTGTGTTTGTCGCAAAAAAAAAATAACGAAAACGCTTTACCTAGGATAGTTTCTATTCAAAAATCGATCGAATTTATATTACACTTTCGTCGTGCGTTCGTACTAGGACCTCGGGTTTGCAAGCATTGTAAAACTGATGGAATAATTGCTTATTTCAGTGTAGGTAAGTAGTATCGTTTTTTTTTGTACATAAGTTATCTATGTATAAACAACTACACGCTTGACCTAAGAAGACGCCACAGAACAACTAAAGCCACATTGAAGAGAGTAGTTATATCACTTCTGTATACTCAAAACAGAATGACAAGTGACAATCATTTTGGGCACGCCACAATTGCGGCGATAAGTCCCCTCTTTGAGGAGTGGCTGGAGAGGCGCCACGGCGTCCTCACCTTCCGCCTGACGCAGGTCCTCACCGGACACGGGTGCTTCGGGAGGTACCTGTTCCGGATAAGGCGGGAGGAAACGCCCGGGTGTCACCACTGTGTGGATCGCCCGGAGGACACGGTGGAGCATACGGTGGAGGTCTGCCCGGCTTGGGCGGAGTACCGCCGTGTCCTCGCGGAAGCGATCGGCGGCGGCGATCTCTCGCGTCCGGCCCTGGTCCAGGCCATGGTACGGAGCGAGAGTGCATGGGAAGCCATTACCTCCTTCTGCGAAGCAGTAATGCTCGTGAAGGAGGAGGCGGGACGCGTGAGGGAGAGGCAAGCTTTGCGCCCTCACGCCCCTAGTCGCCGCAGGAGACGCCCTGGGCGTCGGGAATTGGCAGCCGATTCCCGGCCACCGTAGGCGCGGGCTTGCGGACGGCGAGCAATGGGTAGCTCGCCGTCCGGTAAGGACCAAGCCCGAGTCGACGGCGCGTCGTGTTCCACGCGCGCCTCAAAGAGATGTCAGCACTATTGACGGGGTCCGCTAGGGCCGATGCCAGCTAGGGTTGCAGGATGTTCGAAAGAGTTACCGTGGCCCCGGCACAGGCAACAGAAGGAACACGGGTGGGTTTTAGTCAGTAAAAGTCTGACACGCCCTCCCGCTCCGCCCAGAGCGGGAGAAGTCATTTGATGATTTCCCATCCACAAAAAAAAAAAAAAAAAAAAAAGTGACAATCATTTAGTTAAGTGACAAGTGACAACTGTAAGCGCGGATACAAGTTCAATAATCACTACTCATTTATTAATTAATATTATTTTTGGCACATGTGACACCTGAACCTGCGTGAGTACACTTCCGTGCATTGTAACCGAGTCAAACTTCTGTTCATTTTATTTTGTAAGAATACATACGCATTGCAATAAAAACTTGTTACATTATCCGCTATTTTTCTCTGACACGCAACTCGAGATAAGATCAGCCGAATGTGTATTGAAGTTTTATATTTATTACTGCAGTTTATAAAGTAGCTTCATTACTGAACAATTCGAAATAAAATAAAATGTTTTTTGATATATTGTATCGAATGAATTATTTAAAAGGAATATTGGTTCCTCTTTCTCCGTTCATGTATCGTATTCCCTTTGGAATATAAAAAGAGCCGTTGTTCAAAAGAATTTATTTTCATTCATTCATCCGTTTATAAGTTAAAATTATTAAATTGACCTACATAGTCATTGATCCCGTTTTCATTATACTTTGGTTAAATAAGCGTGTTAATATGATAATTTGTCAAACATATTTTATGGGTAACTTGGAAACACACAACCGTTCTTGGCTTTTATTAGTTCCTTTTCTCAAGAAAGAAAATTCGTCATTACTCATCGGGTGAACACAAAATCACATCTACTGCGGACCATAAAGGCGTAAATGAATAAGATCTCTAAATGACTCCTTGACTTTGAGCTTCAAACGCATTTTCACCTAACTACATGCATTACACATTCGACCACTAAAATCATACCACCACGCCCAACATTAATGATGTCACAGTTTGCCCGATTGTGTGCAATTATGTAAACTGTGCAATTTATGCACAGTGAGCATTATTCGTGCGATTTTCCCGTGGTGCGTCGTGACTCAGGCTTTCTATCACAGGGCACATTATGGTTTAAACTTTAACATTATGGAGGTAATTTTAAGTTCTCTATTTCGTTACGTAAAAATTGTGTCAGCGTGTCCAACGTAATATGTTTTTAGATTAACATTTCCGCTGTTAATTGGGATAGGTTTTCTCAGGGAAGTGTTACGTGGAAAATGTTAGGTTTAAATTACATTTTGTGATAAGTAAATGTTACGCATGCGTAATGCGGATAGTACTGGCTTGGACGTTAACTTCACTGCTGTAAAGTCATACAATAAAACTAATGTAGGTAATTTTGCTAGTTTAGATAACGTTGAGAAAAACGAAGGCAGTTTTAAAATGGCAGAATGGAAAATAATCACTTCAAACTAATACATTATCCCTCGTTGTAAGGAGAAGACGACGACATTACAGAAAACACGAAAAGTTCTTATTCTCAAATGGCCCTGACATTGATACCTTACAAACTCTATCTTCGAATAGCTATGTATATTACACACATTATGTCACTGTAAAGACACCATAAACACAAATGCAACCACCCATAAGGTCATAACCGACTCAGTCCAGGTAATTTTCCAGTCACGAATTCTAATGTAGCTAACCTACAGGTCTAAAACAGATTATGAACTCAATTAGATCGATCAAGTCATTGAGTACGGCTTGTTCATGAATAGCTGATATCATTCATCAACTTCAGGCTATAACTGTTAGACTGACAGGCCTAGACAGGTGACGCAACTAGTTTAAAATCTCTTTTAAGCGTGTGTCACAGCTAAGGTGCTTTTAGATCCTGTCCTACATGTGTGGTATAAATTATTTAGAAAATGTTTTTCTTAATAGAAACGGATTATTTTGTGGCCTTGCTTGAGTGGCCCTATGTGTATCGCGCGTATGGTAAAATCGCTATCATCATTAACATCTCATCTTTTAAGTACAGATCGTACACCCCAAGGAAGAATCGAGCGATAAGACCGCCCATTGTGTCACCCTATATATGGTGTACATAATAAAATGTACCTATCTATTTTCTGTTCTACTCTCAAAGAAGCACTATAGCGTGTAATAAATTATAACTAGCTGTTGCCCTCGGTTTCGCCTGCGTGGTTATCAATACTTTCATATTTGAATCGGATTTTGTTCTTAATCTCATGGGTTTTAATTTTTTTCGCGGAACCCTAATTATTTTTCTAAAATCAAAGTAGCCCAAGCTACTCCTTATAATATCAAATATCTGCCAGTGAAAGTTGCGTCAAAATCGGTCGAGCCGTTTCGGAGATTAGCCGGAACAAACAGACAGACAGACAAAAAATTTTTTTTTTTTTTTTTGTTATAAGTACCGTATGTACTTTCATATACAGTTAGTAATAAGAACGTATTTTAACATTACAAACGGGCACTTCAATTTTATTTATTTGTATAGATATCGGGAATATTATAACACCTCTCTATTTGAAAAGGAGCCTGCCCAAAGCTGGTAAATAGATGTCTCACATGTCATGGGTTTCTATATTGTGCTGTTCATATACTGGTGTCTTACACCACAAATTATTCTTCATCCCTTTTGACAGATGATCTGCTATGTGATAATGTGTGTCCTGTCTCTTTCTTTACTTTTTGTTTCGTATGTCAATTGTTTCTTCGATAAATAATAATCTTCTGTTAGATATTCATCGCTAAGCTATTTACCTAATTTGTTAACGTCTTAGTCGTGTGTGACTTCTTAAATCTGGGCACTAACCTAACCTAACAGTAGTCGTAGATATATAGTGTACTTACAAAGAATTCTTGATATGTTATGTAAATGTATTGCTCTAACCGGATTCACGGCCCATAACGGGCATACGTTTAGCTGTTTTGTTATTTATTGGATTTACTTTTAAATCTATTATAGGCTGCAAGAACAACACCTCCTTTACTTAATTGTTTTTATTAAATTTTGCCTTCACAATTAATGAATTGTATTAAAGTTGTTGATGCGTGGAACACAACTATAGAAGCGATTATGTATAAGTAGGTAATTACTGCTGTTTCATCATTTCAAACGAAAAACGTCCAGTATAGGACCTGGACATAGGTCTCCCCCAAGCATTTTCACTTTGCCACAACGGCCTTTACTGTGCTTCCAGCTTCCATCCAAAGGATTCGGTGATCCACCGTCAGTCAACCTAACCATGCAATTATTATTTGTCACTTGGAATAATAGGTAAATCTCACCTAATTTCTATCATAGTTAAGAAAGATCAGGGGATCTACTCCATTTTTCTAATACATTTTTTCCTATTTCGTTCGGTCGGTTCGGATCTGACCAAACGTCAAAATGAAGTTCGGGCAGATCCGAACCGACCGCACGAAATAGGATGAAGTTATAGTAGGAAACGCCCGAACAATCGGCCGATACTTCGGATTTCCGCTTCGGAGTAGACTCCCAGAGCTGTATATCATACGCATCCAAATAAGTATTCTTCAGTTTAGCTGAGGACCACTTTACATTTAAATTAAAAATCCTCAATAAGTAGGTGCGGTACATTCTCTACCTGCATACACAGTTCACCGCCCACAACACTTTTACCAAAAACTTCCGCGAAATTTTAATCGAAAATACCGCAAGACAGGTATAAAGGTGCTCTTCCACTGCTTTATATACCGTAACGATATGTAGAAAGGCTCGTCCTTGAGTACCTGCAGCGGTAGGTCAGTGACCGCGTGTGCCGGGCCAAAAGGCCGAACATTATCATTTTTTGCCGAACTTCACGGGTTTTGTTTTTCCACGGCTTTTTGGCTAGCGAAACTCTGCAGATGTGATGGATATCGATAACTAAACACGACAAAAAAAAGGTTTGAAGTTTTTTTTTTGGGTCAATGACTGCTGGTCGGTGTTGTTACTTGGAGTGTTAAAATCTGTTTTATCGTGATACCCGTCATGTCCGTGAAGTTTACACAAAAAAAAAGATGTTTTAACTGATATCTTAAGTGACTACACTACCGGCGGTTGATGACTCCAAAAAACAAAATCATCAAATTAATTTCTGTTTTTTTTTAATCATGTTTAGATATCGATACCCATCACGTCTACGGAGTTTCGCTAGCTAATTTAATGTGACCCTGTATGCACTTCCAACTTCTGTATACCTAAACTAAGAAGAGGCTATAAGAGTTAATACGATTTCGTTCAATAATGTATCTAATATGAACTGCTGCTCAGTTAAGCCACAATGTTAGCTACAATTACCAAAAATTTCACAAAAATTTACGACCAGGACCTTATATAACCTAAACTAACAACACTTACTGCTACTCAATTGTTTAGCAATAACACACACTACATAGGCTACACGTAATATTATAATTAATTGCAAATAAAATACGTAATAGTCACTAAACGTTCTTAATAAGTGTTACACCGCAGTGATTGACAGATCTAATGCAATTATAATAAGGTGATATTGTAAAGTGCGGACTCATTAAGACGAATAACTAAAGATTGTTTGGATAAGGGCTTGGTAAGTAGTGGATTGATTGTATTTTGTTTTAATTGGTCTTTAGAACGTGGGTAAAATAATTGTTTTTAGATATTAATCGGTTAGATTTGCAGTTTGTTTCTTGATTTTTTGTTTATGCTGTTGGTTACTGCTGTAGCAGATTTATTTAGTATAGAGAGTCCAAAAATACTGGTGATTTTGAAAAAAAAAACAACAAATCAGCTGAAACTATTGTTTAAGTCTCGAGCGAATGGGTTACTAGGCCAGGATGCACCATCGTCGACCACATTATCGCTTACCGTCAGGTTAGATAGGCAGGTAACTGGCCAAACGCGAGCCACGACGATTAAAGAAAAGCACACGAGATTCATGTAGATACACAAACCATGTAATCCAAACTCTCCATTAGGAGACGCAAGAAAGACATAATATAGCAGGGGCGTAGCCTTCATACAACCCGATTCCTATCGGCTTCCCTTCGGAACAACCACTCTTCTTACTGTCTACTATTGCCAAATAATATGGTACACCTTGTGGGTAACTGTGTCACATTACATAATTATATTTAATACCAGTTTAATACATCATAAGATTAAAAACCTACAGCTGTTTGTTTGAGTTTATGAGAACTGAACAATTTTTTCTTCGGCTTCCCTCAATGATAGTTGCAGCTGCGCTACTGTAATATGGTGACCTTATTCGTGATGTTTTTCAGAAAGGTCAGGTGCTTAATACCTATTCGCAACCGGTGTGGGTGTATGGCCAGATGAATGAGCGTAAGCGAAGCAAAAGGAGTATGGAAGGATAGCAGGTGGCGTTCTGTGGTTTCTGCCTACCTCCATGTGGGAAAAAGGCGTGACTTTACATATAATCCAAATAAAGTTTTCCCAACAGATCGACGACATCGACAGCTAGATAAAAATACATTTCTATGATGGATGATGCCTGGGTAAAAAAAAAAAAGAAATTCTATTTAGCCAGTCAGTCAGATAATAACAAAAAATTGGACACATTTTTTTTGCTTTATCATATTAATAAAAAAATACCCAGATAAAACGCATTTAAAGTTGGGGAGTAGGGCTCGCTATGTCATAGCGAGCCCAATCACGATCAGTGGCGAGACATCACGCCTTGTTAGGCACGCGTGACGTCATGCCACACTTTAACTCAATGTATCGCCGTAATCTTTTGGTTACATAAAAAAAGAAAAAATACGTGTCCATTATTTTTTAATAATCTACCTGACGGATAAAAAGAATTTAAGTCATCATCCTTAATCCTATACATAATGCATATCTGAATGGTTCGTATAGAATATAGAAATAATAATATGCCCATCGCGTCCTTATTAAGAATGTTGCCAGCTTCTGAAGCACGAGACTTGTTTGTGCAACACGTACTTTGATTGAAGCCCTACACTTGCATTTTAGTGCAACGATGATAACTGAATTGCAGATTGGTAAAATGATAATATAGTGACACATTCAAATAGAAAATACTGGAGAGTGCATAAGTTAGCTTTTAAGCATGCATTGAATTGTTACAGTGTGTTTTGAAATCCATGTAGATAATTCTTACCTGGGAACATTTTTAATTTAAGCATCTGTGTAATTTTTATGGTATATTTCAAAAGTATATCTGATGACAGTGAAAATAAATCTTGTTCAGGTAAATTCTAACGCAATCTCTTACTGTACAAGGTGTCCCAGGTCGAGTGGTCTGAAGAGAAATGGGGTAAAGCGGAAGTGGCTACCTATCATTTAAAAATTTTAAAGTTGTGATATTCTCATTTTTAATCCGAGCTAAAAAGTTTCATAATAATAAAAGTTAGAAAAGACAAGTAAAAATATAGTCTGAGGTATTGCAGAGCCATACTGAACGTAAATAGGAACATAATCTTGTACCTACCCTATCAAGACATCTTCTAGCCAGATTTGAAATCACTACGTCGATTTCTTGAAAATGATTAAAATAGCAAATTTTTCTGAACTGTTGAGAATATCCCAACTTTAAAATTTTTAAATGATACGTGGTCACCTACGCTTTACCCCATTTACCTATTGACCACTCGATCTGGGACACCCTGTAGAAAATCAGTAACTCGTTCATCTATAAAGAAGGTTTCAACCTTATATCTCACTACTTTTTCCAACAATTATTGTTTGAATACCGAACATTATTAAATTGTAATCGAAAAATCACTTACAATTTAATAATCACTTACGATTTACAGAATTTGAGCAATAAATCGAAGCAATAATGCGAAACGTTGATGAATTTAAAGTATAAAGAAATGAAAATTTATTCTTGTAGAATCGTTTTTCATTCCAGAAATCATCCATACAAACTCTATCTGGTCTAGTGGTCGCAAGTGCTACTTACTCAGCGTGAGGTCCTGGGTTCCCGGCTGATGACAATAGGCTCGCCCCCTATTACATGGGACTTAAACATAACTGGCCAAATGTGGGTGTACTATAGGTACACCTCTGCCTTACTTTTCGGGAAACAAGGCGTGACATTATGCTGTGTTATGTTAAATCATTAATTCAAGAAAATCTTAACTGTTTGCCATCTGTTTCCGATATCATCGTGGAATAGAAACAATTATAAATACTAACTAGTAAATCGCAATGGTACAGCTGTAAATAAAACTAGACAAGTGGACTATTGATTTTGTAAAATTATTTAAAGCAAAAACAGCCGACTGTCTATGATTTATCGATGCTGTTTCCCTTCTGTTATTATTTTATAATGATTCAAGTTTAAACGGTACCTTTATAGGGTTCCGTACCCGAAGGGTGCCAAACGGAACCCTATTACTAAGCCTCCGCTGTCCGTCCGTCCGTTCGTCCATCTGTCAGCGGGCTGTATCTTATGAACCGTAGTAGGTTGACAATTAAAATTTTCACAGATTGTGTATTTCTATTGCTGCTATAACAACAAATGATAAAAATAAAATAAAGTTAAAAATTAAAGGGGGCCCCATACAAGAGACGTGTTTTTTTTTAACTGAAGTATTAAAATATTGTACCTAGTGTTATAATATATTGTACGGTGATACGGAACCAACCCTACGTGTGCGATTCCGACTCGCGCTTGGCCGGTTTCTTTTTAAACGTCGAGAGGAATTCTGAAGTACTTAGTAGGTACCATAACAGCTGATTAGTTGTATCCAGCTTCTAGAGTAAATGACTGTCAACCCGTCAAATCAACCAAGACATCCATCCTGGCATAGGTAGAGTCAGCAATTATGATGACAAAATTATTTGTGGAATTACCGAACGTACCTAAGATAAAAGTGCAGGGGTTTTACCGTGTTGCAAGCCTTTAGGAATAATTATAAGGAAAGTATCGTAGTATCTGTGAATAGCATTGATATTTCGTAAGATATTCCAAGTAGTGTGTTGATGTTGTATTGTATTTAAAGTTAAAAAGATTGGGTAATCTCCTTTTCATGGGTTTTTTTGAGCAGTGGTGGCTCAGTGGTAACGGCTGCGACTGACGAGTTGTGGGTCGCAGGTTCGAACCCAGACAGGCGCTTTACTTTGTGTAAATTATTTCATCACCACTGCTCTCAAAAACGGTGAAGGAAAATATCGTGAGTCCTAGAACCGAAAATTCGAAGCCATGTGATATCTACCAACCCACACTGGGCCCGCGCGTTAGATTACGGCCCACTCCCACTAAGAGGAGGTGTGCGTCCCAGCAGTGGGAACACTATAGACTGATTAGGCAAGGGTTTTTAAAAGGCCAGCAATTGGTTTAGAAAGTAATAAATAGTACCAATACGGGTTGACAATCATACTTTTAGAAGTTCCACGATCATCAGTAGACTTTTAAGTTATAATGATGATGACTGTTAGTATAATGTATTAGAGGTACTTATGTAACTTTTCAGTAACAGCCCGGAGGTTGGATTTGTGCCCGGTTGATGGCAATAGGCTCGCCTCCTATTAAGTACCATGTACTTATGTTATGTTTAAGTCCCATGACTTAAACATAGCTGGCGAAATGTTCTATAGGTACACCTCTGCCTGCCTAACCCTAACAGGCGTGATGTTATGTGTGTGTTGCAGGGGCGCAGCCTTCGAACAACCCGATACCTGTCGGCTTCCCTCTAATGATAATATCAGCTGCGCCATTGGTGTGATGATGATTATAAGAAAATATGTTGCGAAAATAATTAACCACTAAAATTAACGAAGATAACATTTCTAAGCTCCTACACAAACAAGAAAACATGAAAATCTAGGTAATATAAATACGGCATGATGAATAACGGGTGACGGGACAAATACCGCTAATTAATATTATTACTAACTTCTAAGTTATATCAATTGGTCCAACAGGATGTAGAAAGCAACGGCGGGACGTCTGAAGATTAATGGCCGTTAAATAATCATTTCTTTAGTATATCATTCAATTAACAAATGAGTTTGTGAAAGATGAATTTATTGTTTGTTTAATCAGAGCTTGTCAGTTTGGATAGGTCAGTTATTTTTTTAATTTGTTATTTATTGATTTACACACGAAATGCAACATTTTTACGAACAGTTGGATAATTAGAAAAATTAAAAAAAAAACTAAGGAAAACGTAGATAAGTAAAAGTTAACTATCACAAAAAAAAAAAACATTCACTTTCCAAAAGAACGAAGGAGAATTTGTTATGTCATTGACTATTGTGATTGATTAATATCAAATTAGTTATTAATTACATTGCCAACATAAAAACTTAATATCATATTTTTTACAACCACGATAACGATACTCAATTATCTAACGGATATTTAACTAATTAATTAATTTAGGTAATACAACTATTAGGCTGTGTGCAGACTTGAGCCAAAGCTGTATTTAGACAGACTCACCTATTTTGTCTCAAACCAAAACTTTTCTGTCTATGGCAGATTAAACAGCGGTTCAAGCATGGATCTTTGACGAGTTGTAAATAAAGGCAAAAACAATCGAAAATCATCGAGGATCGGTCAAAGATTTAAATCGGATTTGCCCACATTGTACTTTTATGTCGAGTGAAAAGTGTCAATACTGAGAATAGTAAGCTCACTGGTCTTATATAATTATGGCGTTTCCATGGCAACATGACACATTGTCAGTGTCATAGGTGTCAAAACGAAACTAACGATTTCTTCGTGACTTCCATCTTTATCAATAAGTATGATAAACTGTTTAAATAACTGTTTAGTATAGTTTATGTGTTGATTATAAGTGATAATGTAATGTTAAGTTAAAAGGCACGATGGGGTTGGCATATCTGTTTAGATAAAAACCCCAAAATAAATAAAGAGGAAAAAAAAATCTTTGGAATCAGTTGTTTTATTCACATCTTGTCAAATAAAATCATTTCTTTCTATAGGTGGATAAAAATATCCGTGCACCGCTGTTTAGCTTCCAGTAAGCACACACAAAATAATTTTAATGAAACCTCATTAAAATTATTTACCTATGTAACGAACAAAATCCATAAACGTTTACAACAGTGTTGACAAAATCTAATTATTTTAGTCATTATCTAAATGTAGATCTAAAAAAACATCTAATGTTGATTGTACATGTCTGTTCCGAACATGGAAACCAATTTCCCTTTTGAAAATCCAAAACGAAAAGAATATTCACTGAAATTCATTCAATTTTTTTTTATTTGAGATAGGTTTGCTCTTGACTCTAGTCTAGGTCAGAGATGACAGAGATAAAGTCAACGATGAAGCGAGCTTACCCAGAAGAAGCCTGTTCACTCTCACTTTGAAGAGATCGGGGTTGTATGCGTTCGGAAACACAGACGCAGGCAGAGAGTTCCACTCCTTTGCTGTGCTTTTTGTAAATGCATTACTAACTTACGGTGCCTAGCATAATAGTCACAAATATGAAACAAAAGCACGATAACTATCACACAACATCAAAGAAAAGTTGACAAAAAAAAAACAATTAAAAAAATTAACGAGAAGAATAAGGAAACTGTATAACGTTACATTGAAACAGATAAGGATCGCCACAGACGTGTTAAAACAATTTCATTGTTCCGGCTGGGAATGTCTTGCCGTTTGCAGACTGCCTAACCCCGTGGGAACTATTGTGTGCGTAACAGGACTATAGGACTTGCGCTTGCGTCATATATGGCGAGCTCTGTAATGTGGATAACGGTTGTTTGATATTAAAATTTAATACATTTATTTTGTAGCAGGTTATTCGTAAATACCTTTTGTTAGTCGACTTTCATTCATCCTCTCAACATGACCAAACCATCTAAGCATACTCTTTTCAATTTTTGTCACTACATCTTCTTTTAAACCGCACCGTTGCCTTATCACATCATTCCTCAGCCTATCATTCATAGGCAGATGTTAGTGGAAACGCCGGGGGGGACGCCCTAGGAAGACATGCTTAGTACTCGCAACCGGCGTGCGTGTATGACCAGATGTATGAATGTAAACGAGGCAAAAGGAGTATGTAAGGATCGTAGCAGGTGGCGTTCTGTAGCTTCTGCCTACCCCCATGGGAAGAAGGCGTGAGTTTATGTATGTGTGTTATTCGTTTTTGTACAATCTCGACTATAGCAAGTTTGATTCAGTAAGGTGACGGCTGCATCCATCTGATTTGTGCTGTGCTAAGTTTAAACACGCAAGTCGCGTTTTCAAACTTGCCTACTTGTCAGTTTACATCACGATAATTATAAGATCAGAATCATATGGTTTTATTTTGACAGGCCTGTTGGTCTAGTGGTTAGTGACCCTGACTGCAAAGCCGGAGGTCGTGGGTTCGATTCCCACCCAGGACAAACTTTGTGTGATGAGCATATTGTTTGTTCTGTGTCTGGGTGTAATTTATCTATAATATGTATGTATTTATAAATTATATAAGTATGTATATCAGTTGTCTGGTTACCATAACACAAGCTCTGCTTAACTTGGGATCAGATGGCCGTGTGTGAGTTGTCCCAAGATATTATTATTCGTTTATTTATTTTCTTTCTTATCTATTTACATTTTTAAATATTTCTAATAACAATATATACAAAAAAAAAACATTTAAAAATATAAAAAAATAGAGGTCCGCCGGTATCGGGAGCAGAGTCCAAGCTACCGGTGGTTAGGGCTGCAGAGACAGGAACCTCCTCACAATACGAGCAGTATCGAGGAGTACTGCCTTCTGGATCAGGCTCTTGATCCAACCGCCTAACGACAGCCTCGAGAGATGTTGGTCGAGGCTTTCGGCCATCAGGCCATTGGCCGTTACAACAATCGGCACAATGACAGCCGAGGTCACATTCCACATGTCAACAACCTCGTGTGCTAAGTCGAGATATTTTATTTGTTTCTCTTTCTCAGCTTTCACGAGGTTCTCGTCATGTGGAATGGTAACATCGATAATCATTGCGCGGCGCGCTAATCGATCTATCACCACTATATCAGGCTTATTGGCGACAATAGTCCTGTCAGTGATGATAGACCGATCCCAGTACAACGTGACATGGTCATTTTCAAGAACTGGGTCGGGCACATACTTGTAATACGGTACCTCAGAGTCCACAAGTTCGTATTTCAAAGCAAGTTGCTGGTGAATAATCCTGGCCACTTGGTTATGCCTGTGCAAGTACTCTCCGTTAGCCAGACGAGAACAACCAGAGATGATATGTCTGATAGACTCACCCGGACGGTGGCATGCCCGACACACGTCAACCGTCCCGTCCTTCATAATATATCTCCGGTAGTTATTCGTCAAAATAACTTCGTCCATAATTGCACAAACAAAACCTTCAGTTTCCCCAAAGAGGTCACCGAAACGTAGCCAGGATACGGACGCTAAGAAATCTACACCGGGTTCATGAAGAGCCCGGTAGAAGCGCCCGTGAAGCTCCTTGTTTTGCCATACCGCCTTGCGGTCATCTGTAGTAAGTACTACAGGTTTGCGCCAGTTCTCTTTAGCCATGGAGAGCGGGGTGAGCCCATTGTCCACTGCGACCACATCACGGTGCATACCCACGTCGGCTTTTAAAAAATATTCCCTGAGGCTGCACACCTCGCGGTTGTGGAGGGTCTTCGCATTTAAAAAGCCTCGACCCCCGCACTTCCGCGGGATGTACAGTCTCATCACCGATGATCGTGGGTGATGCATCCGGTTTGCGGTCAGCAATGTACGGACCCTCCTATCCAGGGCGTCTAGTTCGGTCTGAGTCCATTTGAGTATGCCGAAAGAGTACATCAAAACTGGCATGACCCAGCCGTTGAAGGCGCGCACCTTGTTTCCGCTCGAAAGAAGACTATCATCAATTCAGTCAACTTTACTCAGACACCACATCTAAACCTAGCCTTATAAATTGGTATTTAAATAGCAGGTGATACAAAAACTCATCTTCACATCACAAACAGTAGGTATGTTAGTAAAAACTTAGGTCAACCTAACATCCGGACCTCAAAACAGAAGAAAGTCTAAATGTCCATCAAGCTTTTTGCTTCTAAAGTAAAAGTAAATAGTCAGTTGTTTAGAAGAGACCTTACCGCCCAAATGGCTATTTCCTCCACGTAATACTGTAATCTACTGCTCGTAGGCTCATCAATCAGACTTTCTGAATTTGCGTGCTAACTCGGCACAATCGGGTCGGTTGTGTCTTTTCGTTAACATAAAGCTTAAATGAACCATCACTTCAAGTCATTTTGAACTTTGAAGAGTCGGAAGTAGGGTTAATGTTTGTGTGACGGGATTTTGCCGTGTGAATTATGGTGTAGCAAAGTTGTGTGTAAATATATTGTACCTGCCCGTACGTCCTCTACGTTTTGAAAATGTTTTCCAATTTGTTACCTTTTTCGTGCAATTGTTGTGTAGTTAACTTTTTGTACTTACGATTTACATATTCAAATCTTGATAATGTTACTTTTTTAAAACATTCAAATTAGTACCTGCAACAGAAAAGTACGAACGGTTAATTAAAATGTCGGATAATTTTTTTCACACGGTTATAAGAACTGTCACTTTACGAAAGTGACATTTCGATTTCAATTTCACATTCTGAAGGTTTAAATGAATGCAATATTAAAACAATAAACTTATGTCAGAATGAACTTCATGAGTGCTCCAGTTCACATAGGTCCGATATCGACACCAACTTATGTAATGTCCTACATAATGTTATCGATACGATCATGTGGATCAATATTGCATGTATGAATCGGTACTCAGTCAAAGAATAAATGAGCTATAAAGTACTAATATCTCGATTAATGATTATAATTTTTCTCGATATAAACGTGAGAACTAAAGAGTATCGATTAAGACACGTCTTGATTTTAATCAGCAGAGGTACTTAAGTATAATATTTATGCAACAGATTGGGTAGAGTTTGCTAATTATGTATTTAACAGTCCTATAAGTGCCTACCAGTATTCATTCCTGCAGTGACTATTTAGGTACAGTTATGCCAAGAAAAGTATACGCTTCGGCAATCATTGTTTATCTTTCGAAATATGAACATGCGATGATGACATCCAATATAGACCTGTCATAACCACGGAAGTACTTGCCTATTTTGCTTTAATTACCATGATTACAAAATTATAGATTGACAACTTTTGAGTAAAGGATGACAATCTGCGACCGGCTATCTGACAGAGTGAAAACTTATACAAACGCGCAATGATAGGTGCACTACTATAAAGAGCGGCAGTATAAAACTTAGAAGATTTGCCTCTGTAAGGGTTTCTATAAGGCGCGACGTTCGTGCTAATTCGGAAACACGAAGATTTCCAAAGCGCATACTTTTTCAGGCTTAACTGTACATAGTCACTACAGAAATCAATGTTGACCGGACAGCTAATAGAGATGTAAGAAAGAAACCCTAAGTAAATTAGGACAAGAGCAGAAAATGACATGTATCACACTGATCAAAATGTATACATCCAGATGCAGGAATTTCCTGAAACATTTGAAGACTAGAAATGGCTCGACAAAACATCTCCATTTCCTGACAAGCAGAAGTAATTATACACAGGAGTGTGTTTCGCAAAGGAAGACCTTTTCCTGACAAGCCTCTCGTAGCCAAACAAGTTAGAAATATATACAAGGTGTAACATAAATAACGCACAACCTCTTGAGGGGTCATTGTACTCAGCATCATGAACAACTTTTACTATGGGACCAAACCTGAAATCGCGAAAAAAATCAGCTGTTCAGTACATTTATGTTCGCACAACTCGTCAAAATACAATGACCCCTTAAGAGGTTGTGCGTTATTTATGTTACACCTTGTATACACTAGCCACCTGGCCCTGCTTTGCACGGTTTTTATGACTTGACAAAACATCAAGATTTCTTTATTTTAAATAAATTTAATAATGTACTATACACACAATCCTTCCAGAACAAATTCTCTAAATGATGGTGATAACCGCATCGAAATCCGTTGCGTAGTTTAGAAGATCAGCGCGGTCACACAGACAAACACGAACCGCTGCGGCTACAAACCTGAAATTTTGACCGTTGATGCCTTTTTTGTTGTAAGCATCCACTAAGGAAGGATTTTTGGAAATAAATTCGACCTTAAAGGGGGTGAAAAGGGGGGATTTTGTTTGTATGAAAAATCTTATTTATTGAGTTAATAAACTAGAAACTTGGCACGAATTAAATTATGAAGTTTGTCATCTTTTGTTTATATAAACTACCCCCTAAATGGGGATTGGGGTGTGTGTCAAAACTTTATTTGGAAGAATTTTAACGCGCGGTACAATTAACTCGAAACGCAGTATTTACAATTAAGACCGAAAATCATCATCTTCCTGCCTTTGTCCCATGTTACTTGGGGTCGGCGCAACACGTTTTCTCTTTCCATTTTCCCCTGTCAAAAGTCACGCTATCATTCACTCCCTTCTCTTTCATATCATTCCTCACACAATCCATCCATCTTTTCTTTGGCCTTCCTCTCCCTCTCCATCCATCAACATTTATATTCATCACTCTTTTAGTCACATGCGTTTCCTCCCTCCTCTTCACATGTCCATACCAAGCCAAACGATTTCCTTTCAACTTTTCTGTCACTGGCGCCACTTTACCGAAAATAAAGAATAATATGTAGGTATCAGGATTTTTTGAAAAACTATCCCTAGCGGAGTACTAAAGTACGAAATCCACGCGGACGAAGTTGCGCGGGAAGTGATAGTTTATAAATATGCATATACAAGATGTAACATAAATAACGCACAGCCTCTTAAGGGATCATTGTACTCATCATTATGAACCACTTTTACTATGGGACCAAACCTGAAGTCGCGAAAAAAAAAATCTGCTGTTCCCTACATTTTGACGAGTTATATAAAAAATACATAAATGTAGGAAGCAGCAAATTTTTTTTTCGCGATTTCAGGTTTGGTCCCATAGTAAAAGTTGTTCATAATAACGAGTACAATGACCCCTTAAGAGGTTGTACGTTATTTATGTTACACCTTGTATATCGATATTAGCAAACAGGTCGAGTACAGCATAGTTAGCATTTATATGCTGGTGCTATCTTCATATCGAATATGCGAGTCTATAAGTGACTTTGATTAGTATTGACGCACCTCAGGTTGCGATACAAGTTTCTTACTATGTACTTAGTATGTAGATAATAGCCATATACTTCGATAAGGTTATTTGTTATGTCAATTAAAATATAACTCAAACTCAAAGCATTTATTTCAATTAAACCAATTTCAGGCACTTCTGAATTCACAAAGAGTCGGTTAGTTAGTTAGAAAGTTGCAGATAGTTGCCCGTTCTAAAACGTATAGATCTCTACGGAGAAAAACGGGCAAGAAACTCCAAGGACGCTCTTTTAAATCAAGATATTACAAAATCCTGGGTAGGTACATTATTCTTGTTACTTCTATATGTGAGAACAACGTAAAAAAATACATAATTAAAACTATTCAAAATATAAGATTAAACAGTTAGGGTCTCAACCATAGATATGAGAAGGATTATATTTCTATGGTCTTAACTGACGGCGCCCGTTCACGAACATGACGCGTGGGTCAGCACCATCCAGCTCAAGCATTTTGTAGGGAACCGAATGATCTTGCTTCCGCGTTATATTGTAAGATATTTTAAGTTTGACAGACGGTGATCGGAATCATCTTATTTGCTAGTCGTAAATTATTAAGCTCATACTTACGAATTCATTGGTAAGTATAACTGTTATCATCATGAGATGATGACAGTTCATTAACGAATGGGCATCGACAACGTTCGTCATAAGTTTCGGTTTATAAAGGTGCCTGTCGTGAGTCAGGACAAAAGCTCGCCTATGGTAACATTTAATGCTTTTCCAGATAATGGACACTAACAAGCCCACCAAGCATTTATTTACGTTTTCACATGTAGGCACCAAAAATGACAGTACAGGTGTTCGGTGGCGGAATACAAAGATCACATCATCATCTGCCTAGCCTTTTCCCAGCTATGTTGGGGTCGGCTTCCAGTGTAACCGGATGCAACTGAATACCAGTATTTACATGGTGATTGAATACCTGCCCTCCACAACCCGGTTACTGGGTAACACGATACCCCTTGGCAAGACTGGTTGTCAGACTTTCGGGCTTCTGACTACCCTCCCCCCTCCCTCCGTGACTTCAAGATATGTATGCTTTAATTACCCAATCGATAGTCTGTTAACTACCAACACAAGTATTAATAGATCAGTAAAGCAAACAAAAATAAACAAGCTATATTTTTAGATGCAAGCAGAACAGATAAGTTGACAGTACAATTTATACCAAGGCTGGCTATATCACGATAGCTGAAGTGGTAATAAACTACGCAAAGAAGTTAATATTAATTTATTATGCAGTACAGTCGGTCACAAGACAGTGGTAACACTTTGACCCTGAGCTGGCCTAGTGTAGTCAACTCAGCTTATTACATTCCACTGCTGGACTGCCTCTCCCAGGCTGCGCCAATCACGTCAGCGGAGTTTCGCTAGCTAATTTAATTTGACCCTGTAAACTTTCCTTACTCTACTGGTGTTGGTACCACTGAAGTGTGGCCTATCTTACCAACCATAGAAATATAAAAAGCATATCTATGGTACCAACCTATGTAGTAACCAAGTTACCTTCGAATATAATCAAATTCAGTGCAGTTCATTAGATGCCAACATAAGTAGGCTAAGCCTTATTAATATTTGCATGAAACTACTTAAGTACATACTTATGCACATAGTAAATTAAATAAGCGAATGAAATATTTAAGCGTGTGATTAAATTCAAAGAGGCATGTAGACAAAATCAATAAGCATGTATTAGTGAAATAGTTAACGCACACCACCAAATATCCCTATTAGAGTATTATGTAATAGTTATAAGAAGAATACATTGAATTTTTACTATTATGTATAAGCATAAGCAGAGCATATAATGTAAGTAAATGTATCTATGTATGTAATCAGTCTATAATGTTCCCACTGCTCGGACACAGGCCTCCTCTCTTCGAGAGGAAGTGGGCTGTAATCCACCACGCGGGCCCAGTGCGGGTTGGTAGATGTTACATGTCTTCGAATTTTTGGTTCTAGGTCATGCGGTTTCCTCACGATGTTTTCCACCACCGTTTTGAAAGCAGTAGTGATGAAATTATTTACACAAAGTAAAGTGCCTGCTTGGGTTCGAACCCACGACCTACGCAACTCGTAAGTCGGTAATTTTTTTGACGTTCAATAGTGCCTTTTATGTGCCTATTTGAAATAAATGATTTGAATTTGACTTTGACTTCGGGTCCGTTACTACTGGGCCACCACTGCTCTTGATATGTATAAACCATTGTTTATTTATTATATTAGTTATTAAATACTGATTGTGGGAGAAAATTGTGGTCACATTAAATCTACGCACACACACAATCGCACAAGGGTCTAGAGAAGTGGCACATCATCCATTTTGGTATGTTTTGACTGTACAGTGGAAGTGTTACTGTAATTTTCGTAGTTTTAATTATTTTAAAAACCCAGGACCTCATGCTCAGCAGAAGCGCTTGCTAGCCCAACGAGGCAGTTACGAGAGACGAATAATGAAATGAAACAATATCAATGGAGTCACAAACCAGTTTTAATTACTGAAATATAACGGTCATGTGTGTGTTTGACTGTACTGAGAATACAGACGTGTACAAGGCTAAACTACCAAACAGGTTTTTAGAATTTCGAAAATATGTAGCATGGTACCCAGAATATGCATAGTTTCTTTTCAACCAGAAAAAAAATTAAGAGCTTTTCTTGGAGCCGCGGTTACAGTTAATAAGAAACAATAAAGTTTCAGGTATTATTACGTTTTACAGCTTAACTGTATGACCACATTGACCACACGTTTCTTATCTCAAACATAATTTTAAGTATTAAAACGTTTAGTGCTCGCGGTTCACTCCACGCCATTTGTTTTTATTACAAAGTTATGCTGGTAACTTTGTAAGTTTGCGGGAAACAACACTCTACCTAATGTGTGTACGATTTTTAATATTTTCTTTGAATAATACACAGCTCAGAATATACAACACCGGTTAAGCCGTGGTTCCTGCGCGCCGAATCATCAAAATTCGAAGGCTCTCTAAGAATTGCTACACTTTTTTGAAAATAGAAAAAAATAAACACAAAATTTCACACAAATCTAACTAAGGGATGCTACTCTTATGAAATGTTTAAAAGCAACCATCGCCCTATAGTTCTCTGACGCAACAGCTTCAACAATTCAACATTCACCAAACAATATCAATACAGTTCCGCCTCAATCTAAACTGCTCTAAACTACTCTAAATTAAGTCATTACCTCTCGAACATCTCACCGGGAACATTATTGAGTGATGACCTTTCGAGGCAGCGTATGAAAGGCACAATTATGCCGTAACGTACCGTAACTCACAACATAGGTAACATGTGAATTATCGTAATTATCTCAAAGTCAAGTATTTGTTAAGGTGGCAACAGACGGGGAGATGATTTACTGTTGCTATAAAATATTTGTTTAAAGTTATGACTGAAATGTGTGTTGAGTTCGCAGTGTTTTAGTAGGTACAGAGGCGGACTTAATGCCATAGGCATTTTCTACCAGTCAATCTTTGGGTAATGCAGATACAAACTGTGGTAGGTGCAATAGCGAGAATTGAGAAATAAATATTTATTTAAATACTAGTGGAGCCGGCAGACGTTGTCCTGCCCGAACTGCTCCACCTAACGAGGTCAATTGTGATTTCAAACCGTCCAGGAACCCATTGAAATATACACACAAAATTTCATCCAAATCGGTCCAGCCGTTTAGGACGACTTAGGTGACAAACACACGTACAGAAGAATTATACAATGTGTCTGTACATGGTGTGGCGAAAATTAAGGGTGAGGTACAGACCATCAAACTGAACAACTTTCTCCCGGGGACTAACATCGTAATCGCAAAAAAATTATCAGCCGGCCCATACATTTGTGTGGAGTAGGTATTGAAGTTTTGTATGGGACGACTGATTTTTTTTTCACGATTACAATGTTGGTCCCCGGGAGAAAGTTGTTCAGTTTGATGGTCTGTACCTCACCTTTAATTTTCGCCAAACCGTATACAGACACACTGTATATATTTAGATAAATACGTAAATTTACCTATCAAAAACTATAAATATAATATATAGACCTAATTATATTATATATAAATAGAAACCTATAGACTTTGTTTTGGAGATTTTACAGACAATAGTACATTTATGTTATACTTACCTGCCTATATCATTTGTCTTAAGGTATAAATGCGTATATTTATGACATTTGACTACATAAAATAAATTTATTCGCACTGCAAAAATTATCTTTAAAGTTAGGTAATCTAGTCAGTATAATTACAAAATACGTTCAAAAGTAACAGATACAAATTCCACAATGCATTCTCATAGACAACAAATCAACTGTTGCAAATTCGGTTCAAATAACACCAACTATAAAATACTCGTAAACCACCCACTACCGACCCATTTTGTATTCAAATAACATAATGGAACATGACAAAGGGACTAAATATCTGTCTATCATCACTAAACTACAAGACTGCTAAATTATAAGCACAGTACTAAATAATAGACTAAAGCATGTTTAATGCTAAATAATAAGCTAAACATGTCTAGTTTTAGTTCAATGAGAATCATATCACGATCGCGATTGTTTAGATGTATTAATAAGTAATGTTAATGTTACATTAATATGCATTGTTAGTCGGAACACGGACTGTGAAACATGGTGTGGATACAAGAGATATGTATTTAACACGCCGTAGACGTCAAAACGTTGACTGAAGATGGGCCTTCCCATCCATTGTCGTTTGGTTAGGCGATGTTTTGATCTTTGAAAGGGATGAAGATATATATATAGTAGGTACTGTAGAGGCTTTAATCGAGCCTGCCTTCAGCATGAAACCTTCATCGGAATTACAGCTGGCCATTAAGACACGTCATGAGATTTTATAGTACAATAAGTTCGAAAGATGACATAATAGTAAAATTGTTTTATATTGGTCGACTCCTAGCTTTACGTCCCGGGAACTTGTAACGAGCTTGCCATAAGCCATTAAAATAATATTATGGGAATCCGGTGTATCATTCAGTAATCAGAACGTCCTTATACATCCTACACGTAGTGACCTGCCGTGGCATCCCGGCAGAGTACTACAGTACTCACAATTTTGTGTTTTTAAGTTATGAAGAAAAACGCTTAATCAAACACATTATCTATATCTACATATAGTACAAAACAAAATCGCTTTCCGTGACCGCTTAGACTCATAAACAAGACAATGGATTTTATGCGGTTTTCACCATCTTTTTTTTTTTTTTTTCTGTAAGTAGGTTTATACAAACACTTTTACATGTCAAACATTTTTTTTAAACTAGATGAGGCCGGCGTTTCCTATCTGACTACTCTGAGAAGAAAGGCCGAAACCAACTCAGAGGTCACAGTCTCTTTTAAAGTCCAGACATAATCTTGGTCAGATCATCATTTAGTTAGATCATTTATTCCGGAAGGCTTATGTGTATTAATCATATTTTACTTCTAGATGTTTGAACATGTCGCCATTGCACCCGTGTGTGGGCTCGTGCAGACGGACGTGAAGCGACGGCGCGTCGCGACACCGGTAGAATAATTTCCATGTAGTTTTCATAGAAATTGTTCTAGAAGTGGCCGCGTCGCGCCCAGTCTGCACAAGCATTGAAGCAGGGGCGGGTCGCTAGAAATAGATAGAAATAGATGTCCACTACTGAACATGGTGGTCCAAATGTCTGTTACAAATTGAGGTACGAGCGCCGATTAATCGCAGTATGTTGCACTGTAATAACCGTGCGTCAACGCGACGTCAGTCTGACACACCTTTACATATAAATTGTTGACTCAAAAGTTAACGGTGCCTGCACATTGGAGCCGGTTCTTGCATTTTTTTTCTGGTAACTAACTTTAAAACTTACGTATACAAACCGTTATTTTTACTTTTGTATTTATTAGACCCAACATATTTTTGTTTAAAAAAAAAACAATATTGGCAGTATTTTATGTACTATTACTGATATTGCATGATAAATCGTAATTATTATTCTTCGAAACGCGATAAGGCATGTACCAGATAACCAAGAAGAATAACCAGTTTTGTCAGAATTCAACTTTACGTTGGCTATGGTTTCTGCAGTTATTTTGTCCAGTTGTATGGTTTCCGCCTATGTTATTGTAGTAAGACTTGAACTGGGATATCGATAATCAACAGTCATATTATCTGGAACCTTGTTGGACTTAGGCCTCCTCTAGATGGCATTAGAAAACATGGTTCTCAGTCAAGATGTAGAAGACTACAACGGGGATGACCACTATGCCTATTTATTACTTCATATGAATCAAGATCGGAGCTAGGTCATTCATTAATCACTATATAAGCTCTATTTAATGATATCGACTAGCTTTAACAGTTTAACACAGACAGACCCCTACCCCCACTGCCAGCAACCCCAGTTTACTCTAAGGACCTTAATGATTTTATCAGGATGGATGATTCTTCTCGCCTCCCCCTAGCAAAATGATTAATTAAGTATTGCCACATTGTCGCTGATATGGTTACGAATAATTATCAGCGTCAAAAAGATATAGAAAAAGAATAAGTCTGCCATAGTCAAATTAATAGGTGATAAGTATTTATTTTCTACATCGTAACACTTTTCCGACAAACTGTACCCTTGCAGTGGCTGATAGGACTATAAAAGGCTGCCGAGTTCGAACTAGAGATGAGTATGAATAAGGCCGGAGTTTGAGCGAGGTCGACTGACCAGCGGGGCAATTGCGTAACACACTTATAGTAGGAATCGGTTTCATTTTGACAGTTCAACAATATTCATTGCGTTATTTTCGTTGTTGAGCAGACAGCTTTTTCGAACATAAAAAGCAATGGATTAGCAATATGATTCAAAATCGTTCAGATTGTGATTGATAGTGGGTTACGGAATTAGGGTGCTGGGTGCGTCAGACGTAAGTAGGTACACTAGATAGCTTACGTCACAATTTCGCACAGTTTTGGTAATATTCAATTAGATATTCAGTGACCTAGAGAGGTGTTATTTTTCACGATTTGTCTTACATCATACACTAACTGCTGTGAATTGGATGCAAATGTCTTACTCAAATGTTTGCAAACAAATCTCTGGTTGACTTCGGTTTTGTTCCTGTTTAAGGCTCCCGCAGACTAACGCGACGCGACGGTGCGATGCGATTCTAGTAGAACAATTTCCATGAAGTTTTACAGAAATTGTTCAACGAGTGTCGCGTCGCGTCTATGTGCGAGAGCCTTTGTAGGTAAACTATAAAAATTATTATATTTTTTTTAAGTCTCAGGTGCAGAAGCTGGAGAACAGGGTGATGTGGCGCAGCCTGGGAGAGGCAGTCCAGCAGTAGACTGCGATAGGTTGAGTTTATTTGATTGAAGTCACAGATGCGATACGTGAGAAAGCCACAATAATAAATATCCCACTCAAGTATAATCCGCACTTTTTTTTTCTAAAGTAGTTATATACTAGACTAAATTAAAAAAAAAAACAAAGATATAAAGGCACCGTCAAACAGCCGCGACTCGCGATGCGGATCGCGCGCGACACAAAGGCACCGCTCGTCACACAACACGCGGTGCATTTGTGTCGCGTCGCGTGTCACGCCTGTTTGCAGGAGCCTTAAAGTTTAAACAACAAAGAGTGTCGGCATAATAACAAAGAAGAATAATTAAAAAGGAAAAAAAATAAAATTACGTTATCATCATCTACCGTTTTAGCTCGATTTAATTATTTTTCATGAATATACATTTTTTTATAAATATGAAGCAAACTGCATTTTAAAATTGTATTGTCTGTTTTTAGCTAGTTTAATGTGAGATAGTGTAAATAATCTTATGACTAAGTAATTAAAAAATCAATGCTATTGAACTCCGCAAACAGTTATATTCAGTAGTTAATTATAACTATTACGTCTAACTACCGTTAAACCAAACGAAGGAAGTATCACAGACGTTTAAATTCTTATATTTTAATTGGACTCATGACTAATCCAAGTTTGAGTGATATTTATAGGTAGGTAATTAAAGTTACAGTAAAAATATACCTACTTCTCAAACATGTAAGTTTTTTTTTTTGATGTTTCTAAGATTGTGCTCATTTATCAACCATGTTAATATTATTAGGTGCAGCACCAGAACTACCTATTAACATTTAATAACCCTCCATACCGAATTTCGGCCATGGTGACCAATCTCAGCGGAGACCAGCCTTCGGCGCGCAGATGCACTCTCTTCCCTCACTCTCATAGTCCGATGGGACGGCAATCCGACACGACCGGAGAGAGATCAGGCGCAGGGCTAACGGCGACGCGTGCGCACCGAGACACGGGGGTATCACACCGCCAACTTCCAAACTCCGGGCTGTTTTATGAAATTTCACTTTCACTTTTTCCGACTAGGGAATCGTGCCCAGGACCCCACGGTGAGAAGTCGTTCTTGCGACCAGGAGACCAACGGGCAGTCACAACATGATATAATCATATACTACGTCTACGTAAGTAGATCTTATTATGAATTGGCTTATCTGAGGAAATATTACAATTATGCTTATACCACCACCACCTCTGCCTTACCCTTCGGGGAAACAAGGCGTGATGATATGTTATATTATGAGTATGCTTATACCAAGCAGCATTAAATATTACAGGCACATGAAACATCACTTCATCTCTCTCTCTCAATCGATCAGGTTAAGCTACGCTTGCCGCGGTTGGTCCGTGGATGGGTGACCATCTTTACATACCAAGACCCCTACGTGCCTCGGACAGCACGTTAAGCCGTTGGTCCCGGCTGTCATTCGTGGATCTTTGACAGTCGTTACGGAAACCCGAAAGATTGACTAACAGTCGGAGTATTGTATTAGCCAGTAACTGGGTTGTGGAGGTCAGATAGGCAGCCGCTCCATGTAAAATTCTGGTATTCATCTGCATCGGAAGCCGACCCCAATATAGTTGGAAAAGGCTAGGCAGATGACGATGATCGGCAAATTTTATTGTGTTGCAAGGATTAAAGGCAACTTGCACCGGTTATCATGAAGCCTGAGGCATTGTTTGCTTATCATAATATCTACGAGCGCATCCTTATTAATCTTCAGTAGATCATCATCTGCTTAGCCTTTTCCCAACTATGTTGGGGTCGGCTTCCAGTTTAACAGGATGCAGCTGAATACCAGGATTTTACATGGAGCGACCGCCTATCTGTCCTCCACAACACAGTAACTGGGTAATACGATACCCCTTGGTAAGACTGGTTGTCAGACTTTCGGGCTTCTGACGACCCGTAACGACTGTCACAGATCTACGAATGACAGGCGGGAACAACGGCATAACGTGCTTTCCGAGGCACGGAGGAGTTTCGGTATGTAAAGATGGTCACCCATCCACGAACAACCCCGGCAAGCGTAGCTTAATCTGATGGATCGACCCGTGCGGCTGTTATTACTTAGCCACGAGCTCCTCTAAATGATTAAATTCTAATTTGTTGCGACCAATTAAAGAAAATCTAATAACAACGCAAGCGATTATTATATCTCTGTATATTAGATTGGGTTAATGAGTCGCAATCCTGAAGGTCAGGTTCCTAGAATTACAAATTATGCAAAATAATACCTACCGATATGGTATCGCTTCGTGCCAAACATTACAAGCATAAAGGCTCCTACATACAGGCACGATCGCGCGCGACACAAAGGCACCACTCGTCGCGAGACACGTGGTGTCTTTGTGTCGCGTCGCGTCTCGCGCCTGTTTGTAGGAGCCTTAATGAATGATAAGTGGCGATCGCATAAGAATCATTTGCATCGCATGTTATGAATCCTTTAAGTGACGATGATGGTGGCACGGTTAGCTTGAATTTTGATAATTCGTGACCGATTTAATTCGAGTCACGTCAATGCTGTTTTAGTATAAATATTTTAGTGATCATCACGATTTCGTTGATAAGTTTAAACAGAAGTGTTATAAGCAGGACCACACTTATACAAACCGCGCAATTTTAATCTTCTTATTTTATCTACCTGGTTGTCCTTTGTACACACTTGAATAATTTTGGTATAAGTATCAGAACTCCTCCGTTGCGTGGCATCACCTTGTATCATACTCGCTAAATTGGACGCAAATTGATACGCGATCATGTGAGTCATTGATACAAGCCGCCCCAGCCTCATAGCTTCAACTTGTACGTAAATTTAATCCAAGACACCATATTGCTTCGCATCTCTTTCATAATTTTCCCTGTCAGTTAATTTAGTCCTTGCCAGACTAAATCGGCGCCACTATCATTAATATCAAAACAATAGCTAAATAAACGATGCTCCATTCAAACGTCCCACTAGACTAGCTCGGCTACTGTCAGGTGAGTCAGCACTCTCTGACCTCCGTCCACTGCTCTGTGATTAATAATATATGGTAATGAATCTATTCTGTTCTGACCTTCTGTGTGGAACGGAAGGAACTGTTTGTAGCATTATGTTTATATGGCGTTATGTAATTACCTATGTATTGTTAAATATACAATACAGTAACTGAATGATAAGACACATTATGCTACAGAAGAGACTCGCACAGATATGAGTGTCAGGGAAGATGTTCTACAAAGCCGAACTTTTTAAAACTGATGTACGACATGTCCAGTTTTGGAAAAGTATTTCTCGCTCCCTCCCTACTTCCTTATGCAGATTATTTTATTTTATTGCAATTAATTTTACAATTATTAGCCAACTCTGAATTTTCAACGCTCTGCTTAGCGCCGAGAGTTGAAAATCAAGCAGTGTTTTTTTCGACGCATTGGAATGCACTCTGTTGGATTTTCAATGCTCAGCTCAACACTGTGAGTTGAAAATCCAGTGCGCGATAAAATCGCGCCGCGATAATTTTACGTCTGTACGAATGTCGGCTGAGTTACCAATATTTAATATGTTAAAAACCATTTCTACATAAAGAAATTAAAAAAGAAAATATGGAAAGCAAACGCAATGGTAAAAATACACTGTTAGTTATAAGCTTTGAGCTTAAAATCACAACAGACTTAAAAGAAATTACTCAATGGTTATCTACCTAATTGTGTTAAAATGTTGATCATTATTTTGGAATAACACAATTCGAATGTACCTACTTTGGGGGTGTCTTACATTCGAAGGCCCAATTGCATCAAAAATCACTAAATATATTTAGCGTTAAGAGCGTTTACAACGTACGGCATTTTATACACACTTTTATGTCCTTGTTTTTCAGGATACATAGGTCTCAAACGTTAGTTAAGAACATTTTCGAAAATTAGTGTTACAGCTAAATTCGACCGATTTTAAATTTTCCATAGAAACAGAGATTTCCAACTATCGTTTTTTAAATAAGCCAATTTGAAACTAACTTTTTAGACCTATGCATCCTGCTTATGCGTATGAAGTTTCATTAAAACCGGTTCATTCATTTCGAAAAACAAGCACTTGAAAGTTGTATGAAATGCCGTACCTACGCTCTTAAACGTACGAAAAATCATCATCAATATGTCTCTGTCATCTTCAAACGATTGATAGAAATGGAATGATATTTTAAATAGGTACGTTTAGCGCTAGATCCATTTAATGGTTTGTGGTGCAAGCGAGCTTACAAGTTTTTCTTCTCTGATTTCAGCATGAATTATAAGAATAGGCATGCCGTGGTAATAATAAATACCAGCCAGTATGCAAGGTGCGCCGGATGGTAACCGGTGGACATTTTAATGCAAGAGCAGCACGCGCCATTTACAAAATAGCATTAATCGTCAGGTGCCAGTATTTTCTGATTAGCATACTAACCCTTTTCAACATACCTTATTATGCATTGAATTTATACTAGTCTCACTTGCATCGTGAGCCATAGCAGCCAGTCATCGTTCTTTACGGATTAACCGATAGTTCTGTTGGTAGCCAATTAGTATGTGGATATTATATGGGAGCGGGAATGTTTATTTATTTAAAGTAGAAGTAGATGAGAAAGTGGAATGAATTCATGTGTAAAATGGATGACATTTAACCGGGGAGTACCGGGGGGTTAGAGCGAGAATTACATTTTCGTTTCAACTTATCATAAGACGTGTTGTATGGTTAAAAATTCAATAAAATCTCAATAATTCTGTTAAACAATTCAACTATGATTATTTGAGAATAGATTTTTTCTCGACACAATTTGGACGCTTTACTTATAGATTAATCGAAGAAAGCAATGGACCGAGAAGAGTAGAAAAATAAAGCCTAAATTATGCTCAGCGTTGTACCAATAAATACAGCTTAGTAAATCTTAGTATTAGAGGCCTCGTGGCTAAGTAATAAGAGCCGCATGGGTCGATCGATCAGGTAAAACTACGCTTGCCGCGGTTGGTCCGTGGATGGGTGACTATCTTTACATACCAACACCCCTCCGCGCTTCGGAAAGCACGTTAAGCCGTGGATCTTTGACTATCGTTAAGGGTCGTCAGAAGCCCGAAAGTCTGACAACCAGTCTTACCAAAAGGTATCGTATTACCTAGTAACTGGGTTGTGGATGTAAGATAGGCAATCGCTCTATGTAAAATACTGGTATCCAGCTGCATCCGGTTAGACTGGAAGCCGACCCTGACATTGTTGGGAAAACGCTAGGCAGATGATGAGTAAATCTTAGTACTAATCTTAAAATGACGAAATTTTAATATTTACCAACATACAATGCTGACTACACAATCTATAACTTAATAATTAAACTGAAAATATAATTACAAGAACATTATTCATAACTTTTTCTTATTTACTGCTCAGTTCAATGAGGTTACAAACACATCCTTATAAATGAGTAGCCAACTACCGATGATTTAAATTGCTTATGTTGTAATCGAATTAATTCTAGATGCAACAGCGTAATTGGTTGTGTGCAGATCGAACATTTAGATAGGAATTATATGATTTTATTATTCGCTTAGAGAAGTTAGCAAGGAGGAGATTAAGTTTATAACTTTATTAAGTAATCGTTTAAGTTATAGGCTATGTAACTTTAGCTATAAACTGAAACTGGAACCGCATTGCTAAACATGAAGGTTCGACGGATAATTTAAATTTTAGTGATTGCTATGCAACATCGTGTAATTATAGAGTGGCAATACGTAAATAAACGATCTTTCGACGCATCTTGGGCAGTCAGATTAGCTCCCACCTTACTGATTGTTGCTTTATGGTACAGCAAGAGCTGTTTTAAACCCCAGACGGAAACAGAGGGGCATTATATAAGGTGTTTCAAAATTAACCGGATAAATTTTAAGCAGTGCTTTAGACCATCGAACTGAATAATTTTTACTATGAGACCAACGTTGAAATCGCGAAAAAGAAATCAGATGTTCCATACTAAAGTTTAATACTTACTGTTCTAAACTGTAAGGCAGCTGTTTTTTTTTTCGCGATTTCAAAGTTGGTCTCATAGTCAAAGTTTTTTCAGTTCGATGGTCTAAAGCACTTCTTAAAGTTTATAAAGTTAATTTTGAAACACATTATATTATACTCAGTGCCGATGGGGAGAAGAATTAGTCATAATACAGCCATAACCATAGATATCCGTGGCCATAACAATGGGATTTAACGTGTAAAAGAAACAAAAAAGGTGTCGAAATAGAATGTCGTCGGAATGGTTGGTGGAATTAAAAGTTTTCCTGAAACCTTTTCAGGGAAAAACATTATAAAGAACGTTTGCAATGGATCTTCGCAGTACCCGACGTAGATTGATAGAGCTTTCGTTAAAAATGCATTCGATAGAAACGTTCCTGAAACCGGACTGACGTGTAGACGGATCTGAATTCTGGTAAAATGTTCTTAACATCACGTCTTATATTCTCTAAAGGGGGCTATGCAGCCGTGTTTAGGTGCACTTCCATTTCACCAATTATTGTTAAAAGTCCCATGTAATTACAGACGAGATTATTGTCATTAATTGGCACAAACCTTAACTTATTTTTTAATCATTAATGTCTGCTACTGAGTGCACAAATTAATATACAGGGTGTCCGGTTTCGGAATAACAAGTATAAAAGGGAGGTACAGACCATCAAACTGAACAGCTTTTTCCCGGGGACCAACATCGTAGTCGTGAAAAAAAAATCAGTCATCCCATACAAAACTTCAATACCTACCTACACCACCAAATGTATGGGATGACTGATCATTTTTTTCTCGATTACGATGTTGGTCCCCGGGAAAAAGCTGTTCAGTTTGATGGTCTGTACCTCCCTTTTATACTTGTTATTCCGAAACCGGACACCCTGTATTTTATTATTGCTAGTAGTTACTACACACCTACGATAAAAGTATTAAATCATACGGTTTACATTGGTATATGGTACACGAACTTAGATTACACGGGTAACAGAATGTTGTTATTTCACTTAATTAGCGCATGAAAGTTAATTCATTTTGGGTCACAGGGTGGCTAACGATAGGGTAAGTCATTAATCTTGATTAATGTGCGGGAAATGTACGTACATGTATAATAAATAAAGAATGAAAATACCTATACCGAGACTGTACGTTTCTAGGGGTCCCCGAAACGATCAATTGCAATTGAACAATTGCCATCAATTTCTATTGTAGTAATATTGACAATCGCTTCAATTGCACTTGGTAGGCGGTCAATTTGCGCAGCAATGTGTATCAATCACGTAAAAATTGACAATTGTAATTGATCGTTTCGATGACCCGTTAGGAAAGGCTTATAAAAATTTAAAGGTACGGGCACAGAATATACAAGGTGGAATAGGACGATCGACATTACTTTAAACCACGTAAAGAGAATCATGTTCTTTGCCCGTATACAAAAAATCAATCAAATCCAATGAATACTTTAGCCACAGGAAATTATTTTTCATTTTCTTATTTTTCAACATGATGTAGATCTGAGTCCGTAATAATAGGTAAACATTGCCGCCGCCGCGCCCCGCACCCCGCACCGCACCGTTAGTCAGTGACTTTTCGTAGATAAAGCGTGTTTACTTTTTATGCAGTTGATTCTGCTATTTATTTTGTTTGAAAACTGAATTTTTTAATTTTCCATTAACTACTAATCTTTGTGTTTTAAAATGTTTTGATGGACTAGTACTGTGTTCGTTTTAATTTAATGTCGTACGTCCAGATCCACGTTGTATAACAGAACAAAGGGATTGGGCTTTTGATTTTCAGTTTCATATCCAAATTTTCAGGTTTTTTCTAGTTTTCTTATTAATACAATCTTCTTGCCAGACAACAGGCAATTTTCTTGTTTATGTATCTAATTGTCATTGTCGAAATACTTTTTGGCAAGTTTGAGGATGATACTGATTTGTATTTATGTTCTCTACAAAAACTGATGTGATCTCCATCTCCAATCCTTTTGCTAAGCGTGATGTTTAAGACAATAATTAATGGGCGAAATGTGGGTGTAGGTACTATAGGTACACCTCTGCAACCCTTCAGGGTATACAGGCGTGATGTTATGTTTTGTATTTTTTTTTAATTTATTAATTAAATTACTTTTTCCGGCCGATCAGCGTTGTCCAAACGATAATAACAACTCGTCAAATCGTCAATTCTAATAAGTACCGTCAGTTCCTCATACAATAACAGTACTCACGGAAACTTTACGTTATTTTTTGCTTACAAGTGTCAAGATTAACACGAGAATGATCAATAAGGAAGTCGTAAAGGTGGGAAATATATCGTTTGCTTAATGCACTTTGATAATGCACAATCAAATACTGCTTCACAGGGAATTAATGAATAAAAATAGGAAATAATTGTGGAAGAGGAGTTGCAATAGAGATTGGTTGATAAGACAAGCCTTTGTTATTCTTTTTAAACGGTGCACTTAAATTATTATGACTGCAACTAAGGCTGATTATGAAGTAAGCAGTTCCTTAGCTACAGCTAAAAAATGGGGGATGAGTGCTGAACTGGGAAAACTGGAAGGTGATCAAAGTGATGCATGAAGTATCTCTGGTTGATCATGTCGTTAACGATAAAACGTCACAAGAAATCAAATAAAGTATGTATTGGAAACAGAAAGAAATCAGACTGAAGAATCAGAAGTTAATTACTATTGAGTTCGAGCGTGAACTCATCTTTCAGTTGCTACAATACTCAACTCCAAAAGCAAGCAACTCTTCCGTTTACATAACATAACATCACAAATTTGGGTGTACCTATAGTACACTTAAATTTCACCAGTTAAGTTTAAGTCCCATGTAATAGGGGGAGAGCCTATTGCCATCTACCGGGCACAAATTCAGACTTCGGGCTGCTGCTGAGAAATTCCGGATAGAAAAACCCAATAACACTTTGCCCGACCTGGGAATCGAACCCAGGACCTCAAGCTCAGCAGTGGCACTTGCGACCACTAGACCAACGAGGCAGTCACACATACAGTACACTTCCGTTTAGTATAACAATATTGATGTTATCCATGAAATCAATTTCCCACTTCAATATCTTCCACAGCCAAACTTAGATTACAAGAACAGGCCGAAGCTTAGACAAAACTTAGCTCAAACTTGCAAACCGCTCACTCCATTAAAATTAACTGGGAACACTACACACACACAATATCTAGTTTGTAACTTGTTGTAACTTACTGGCAGTGCAATAAATGACGACCTAAGGTACCTATTTTAAGTCAGGAAATCCATCGTCGTATCACTTTTTAAAAGATAACGAAGAAAGAGGTAGAATTATAATAGGCATTGATTTATTACTGAATCGTTATTTATTTATTGGATCTCCGACAGAGGCTTACGCAACAGGGATGATGCCTGGGTAAAAAAAAATCTATTTAGTCCGTCAGTCAGATAATAAACGAAATCAAAAGTCATTTATTCAAAAGTGTGTGTGCCTGTCAGCTCCGACGCACGACTGGTGTTTACTTCGTGAAAGCACGTGAAAGCCGCAAGTTACGTTGCGCAGAAAAACGTAGCGCTTTTGAGTTAACGCTTGTCTAAATTTCACTCCTCATAAAATTTCCATACCGGGGGCCTTAAATGAAAATCGATTCTTAAAGGAGTAAACTGCAAAAATATTAGACACGTATTTTTTGCTTTATCATACAAATAAAAAATGACTTAGATTAAACGCATTACAATTGGGGCGTGGGGGCTCGCTACGTCCGCTGCCGCTCTGTATAAAATCCGGCAATGCATGATATCTTGCCACATTAAACAAGGACACATACAAGTGTGCGTTTCCCTATAAATATAGGAGACCGCATAATTTACAATCTAGTAGGAGCAATAAGTTTGACAAGGATGAAAACATTAAAATAAATCAAAATCATTCTTGGACGGAAAGCGGATATGCAAGAGCTGTAGCAAAAATTCAGAGATTTTTATATCCAGCTGTGGGTTTGAAAAGCCATGACTATGGGAAGACAATGGTGATTTGATAAGTATTAGAGAGTCATTATGTTTCCAACATGAAGTTATTAGAATTAAACCTACGTTTAGTCTACATATACAATATTCATGAGTACTGTAGAGGCCTTAGTTGAGCCTGCCTTTCGCATGAATCCTCTTTGGATTATGACATTGGCTGATAAGACAAACACTGGTTTTATTTGTAATTTAGAATAGGTATAAATTATGACGTATAGTCATATTGTTTTATGTCGAGTCAGTGAAATACTAGTCCTACTAATATAATGTATTGTGCTTTTCATATAAGCAAATAAATCCCATCGATAGTGCTACCGTGTTCCTGTTTATATATAAATCCCCAAACACACCTCGAAGTCGAGACCCTACAGACAATCTACGTAGTGACCTGCCTGTGTATCGTGGCTGGTCATTACAGTACTTACATATTATTAAAACGTTAATAAAAAGTTGCTAATTGAATAAAATATTAGTACTTATTTTGAGTTCTTTATTACAAAAAGGAAGGCTCATACATCTTTCTATACATAGATCCTGTCCTAATCAATAATAGAAAATTAATATTATACAGTACTTCCTAAACGATCTGCGATGGACATGACGAGCAATTTTTTGCATCTGACCACTGACCGGGCGTGGTTCTATAGTTCATACATCAACACGCCATCAATCATTCATTCATTCATTCGTTCTCGACAAAAAACTGACCATTCCTTCCACCATTAGATATTCAATTGAAAATCAGAAATACAAAATATTTTGATTAGCGAAATCAATCTACCGATTTAAATAAACAGAACTTTCGTTGAGCTTTTCAAATGTAATTTAATAGATAATTTCATAATCCTTTTTAGTGAATTATGAAACTATCGATCTGTCGCCCTTGGCAAAGAAGGTATTGTATTTTTTTTTAACTTTCCCTTTCACATATTATTATAAAATGGTTGTCAATGGAATGCCATTCATTTTTGTGGGAATTCAATTTAAGTTCTCTATTTGTCGTGTGTAGGTAATGTAATTATGTCTCATAAGTAACAAATTCCCTTGAAGACAAATGCTAATTTAAGGTAAAACGAGTATTTCTATTCTATATTTGAATTTCAAAACTCCTTTGTTATTTGACTAATTGTTCCTCATTCCTTTTCCTAATTCAAAACAAAATTCCTTTCTTTTCTCCAAATTCAAAGTTAAAAATTAAAATAGATCTCTAAAAAATATCTCGAAGAAACTTTCTGACTCTCGATTGACAAGTCGCCTCAGGTGGTGGCTATCATTAAAATTGTATTTACTTTTAAACTGTTAAATTATATATATATTTTGTAACGAAAAGTGCAAAGGTTACTTTGGTTTTAACTTTGCAGACCGACGCGGTTGTCAATTAAAAGGAGTTTCTTTTTAAATAATTATGTAATTTTGATAATAACGTTTATGCAAGTTTACCGTTTACTATAAAATAAACTCTTAATCTGATTCTTCTTTTGTTAACACGCGCTATGTGAGAATCTATATCTCTGCTTAACATTAAAAAGAGGTAAAATTTGTGAGTATTTGTTTGTATTGTATGTAGGGGACGGAACTTCTGATCTGACTCTTCTGTTATTTTATGCTATGACGAAAGCGCCAGGGAAGCCCGCGAAATTCAAATTTTCTTACGATTTTTGCAATTTGCTGGTCAGTATTAAATTTTTGATTAAAATATGATTCGCGACCATAACAAATATTTATTTACAGAATATTAATCATTAAAGTCATAAATACAACTCTCTAAGACCAAGTAATCCTATTGAATGACTATTTCATGTTATCTTGACATTTAAGGATTATACTAGGACTTGTATTACTGATTCTAATGATATCTAATAATTCTGTAAATACATATTTGTTACGGTCGCGAATCATACTTTAATCAACATACACCCAGATATTGAGCTGCAAATTGTAAAAATCGTAAGAAAATTTTAATTTCACGGGCTACCTTAGCGGTTTCCCTTTAAAACAAGAAATTCCACGTGAACGAAGTCGCGGGCAGAAGCTTGTAGCTTATATTTAAATAAAAAGTTGCTCATGCCTTATAAAGTAAGCCGGATATAGGCTATGTGTAGATAACATCATTTAATTAGTCCTATTGTCACATTTGTCACATATTATTGCAATAAAGTTAATTGAATAATAGTCCTGCTTGTTACATGCAATTAAACCACAGTTAGAACATTGCAAGCATTAACTTAAACTAAGATTATCTTTCATTACCGTGGTCAGTCCGTTTCGTAGTTAGCGTAACATGAATAACTTCATGTAACATGTTATGCCTAGTTCACACAGTAACAATATGTTGCATTGTCCAACGGCTAAGTAAAGAGGTTGTCTGTGTTGCAAATTGCAGCAATACAATAAAATATACCTACTTACATGAATGTTTAAATTAAATTTTTAATTAAGGGTGTAACTAACGTCAGAAGCCCGAAAGTCTGACAACCAGTCTTTCAAGGGGTGTCGTATTACCCATAACTGGGTTGTGGAGGTCAGATAGGCAGTCGCTCCGTGTAAAATACTGGTATTCTGCTGCATCCGGTTAGACTGGAAGCCGACCCCAACGTAGTTGGGAAAAGGTTCGGCAGACGATGATGAAGGGTGTAAATATGTATATAAATAAAGTATCGAAGGTTTACATTGCAAATAGCCTTGCTAATATAAATAATATCTAATTTCAACCTTCACCTATTTAAAGAGTAGTAGGCTATATATTTTAAGGACTTGGCCGAGCTGCCATATAGTCTGTCTAAGGCCGGCCACAAATAGTCGGAATTCCGTTTCAAAAGCAGCAAATCCATTCATAATCTACTCTACTACTACTACTAGATTACTACTAGACTATACTAGCTTATGAATGAATTTGCTGCTTTCGAAATTTGTGGCCGGCCTAACAGTGGGTTAAATCAATGGGTCACCCGCCATTCGGAATCAAAATCCGATTGTGATTTTTCACTAGCTGTACAAAATTATCAAAGATCAAACGGTAAACTTTCAATACATAGTCGAATTACAAGAAAAAATCATCAAAGGAGATTGTTAGTCTACCAAATATCAATTATTTTAATTGAATTCCGCTAAAACACCACACCACATACAAAATGAACTGCAACATTACTCAAAGTACCGACAAAAAGAAAAAAAAAAACAGGCCAAGTGTGTGTCAGACTCGAACAATGAAGTATTCCGTACCACCGTACAATATTGAAGACTACATATTAAAAAAAAAATACTTCAGTTTAATAAAACACTTTTCTTGTATGGCGATTCTTTAATTGTTAATTTTATTTCATTTGTTGTTATAACGGCAATTATACACAATCTTTGAAAATTTAAACTGTCTACCTATTACGGTTCATGAGATACAGCCCGCTGACAGACAGACGGACGGACATCGGAGGCTAAGTAATACCGGACCGCGGGTTCCGTTTGGTACCCATCGAGTACGTACCCCTAAAAAGAGCCAAGTAACTGACCTATGACCACAAAATTGAAAACCTCGCTATAATTACTTACAAACAAACAGTCTTGCGTAACAACTACTCGAGAAAGTGATCGCCCCTAAACGATGATGATTAATATCTTCAGGTGTTGGTTCTTTTTTATAAAACGCGCGTGCTAATGCGTGGTGGGGGGTAATGAATGGATGGTGACATGTATTAATGACGAGTTTTAGTGATATGTGACGTTGTGAAGTTGGGATCTTGGAAGAGTGAAGGTTGTTCCAGTTTGTAGTGAAGCCCTACAAACTCGAAAAACCTTTTGAAATTATTTTTAATGGTGATTTATAAATGATTAGTTCACATTAATTTTGAGATAGAGTCAGGGACAGGTAAGTACATAAGTTGTAACCAAATTACTTTTCATTCTACATCTGTCTATATTGAAATGAAGTTTAGATATTTAAATCATATATACAATCTACGCACACATATAAACAAATAAATAAAATTGAAGGGTCTGTTTGTAATGTCAAAACAACAGCGCTTTAGTAAATGCATATGAAAGTACATACGGTACTTAAAAAACATATTTTTTTAATTTTTACCTGTCTGTTTGGTTCAGCTAATCTCCGAAACGGCTGAACCAATTTTTACGAGACTCACTGTTAGATAGCTGATGTTCTAAGGACTAACTTAAGTTACTTTTATTTCAGAAAAATAGTTATCGTCTCGCGCAAAAAAAAAAATAATAAAACCCTTACAAAAATAATAAATCTGGAACTACCAGTCGGATTTGGAAAATTCTTTGTGCATTTGGTGGCCCAATTCTCGAGGATGGCTCGACTATTTAAAATCACGCTACGGCCCTTAAGAGCCGAGCAAAACGAAAAAAAAATCAGAAAGAACGCTAAGCGAAACGAAGTAATAGCGAGAGCGGGCGATGCAACGCGGCAGGTAGGGGGAAGTGGGAGTTTTATTAAAATGTGGCTGTTATTTTAGTATACGAGTAGTAGTATGTATCTTGCGAATTCCATGCGAACGAAGTCGTGGGTGCAGCTAGTAAAAAATAAAATTATCTAAACTTTATTTAAATTCTTATAAAATAAATCAAAGATGGGTCTAGTCTCATCTAGATCAAACTTAAGCAGAATAAAAACCTTGACTTCCGTTTGAAGATTCAGGCCTATCCATAAAACATCTAAACAATTCGAGAACTTCCACAAATACTCATTTATTTGATGTCTTCAGAGATGCTGACACATATTTGACAGCTCAGTTTGACATTTGTTCTCTGGCGCCATATTGAAATTCGTTATTCAAACGGGCTAAGTAGCAAGTGACATTGATACTCTCTAATCAAAATTATATTACGCTACCACGTAATTCTTAAACTGCATAAGTCCATACATTTACGGAATAACTGCCTAAAACATAACTTATTTATATAACTGCTGTAATTGAAATTCGTTTCGGTTGACGTTTGGGCAAGTGAGTCAAATGTCAGATGAAGCCGATACCAATCGTTCCATGGAATTATGTAATATAGAGGTGGCTTGGGAATGATAGCAATAGGAAATAAATTGGTAAAACGAATTGGTTTGGGTGACAGTTGTCGTAAAATTGATAGCAAAGTTAGCTTCTTAAATTGCCCATACTACTTACCTACTGCACTTACTTGCAACGGAACATAATAAACAAAAAAATAACAATACGTTAGCATTCTTTGTGAAACAATGAAGTTATCAAATTCTCTGCTGAACAGCAAGTGGAGTACGTTCGGAAACTTAATCTCGCGTTACATTTTATAAACACAGAAAATTATTATAATTAAATATTTCTATAACACAAAAAAAACATTATGTCCATATTTTCACGTACTTACCTACATTTGTACAAGATTAATACATATTTATTATTTGTTTCATAAAAAACGTGATGTAAATGAAAGCGTAACTTTCCGATAAATGTTTAATTGCGAAATTACAAGCCAGCCATAGACAAACTACTCAGCGTGAAATCGGTCAGAAATAGAAATGTCATAATACGAAATTTAACCATCCAGTGACATGAATTGCCTGGAACTTGCCTGGTTTTTTACAAGTTCGTAATAGGCCGGGGCCGTATGTTTCAAAAGAACCAGCACCCCAATTGCGTAACACACAATCAAAAAGATTCTGAATCATTTTGAAGCAAATTGCTAATCCATTGCTTCATATGTTCAAAAAATTTGTCTGCTCAATTACGTAAATAACGCAATGAATGTTGCTGAACTGTCAAAATGAAACCGATTCCTACAGTAAGTGTAATACCCAAATACTAGGTGTCGATTCGAATTCAGTTCGATGTTTGATAAGTATTTGTGGATATGTGTCTGCGGGCTACGTCTCCACCGTCTGTGTCTGCGTTCTATACGTCAATTAAATAGTGTGCTAATGGAAGTCCGTGGTTTCTCTTGTCTACATAACGTAGGTACCTAACAATGTTTGACTTCAAGATTCCAGTTTTTTTCCATTCACAGGTGAAATGGAATGAAAAATTTTACGTAACGGGATCGGAAGCATTAGTATCGCCAAACGGAGCATATATAATACAAAAAACATTTGTTTTTAAAATCTTTACGCTCTGTTACATTAAAATAAACCCATAATCCCCTTACGTATTAAATGTTAAACGTGTAGACGAAATGTTATTGAAATTGCTCTAATCACAATCGAAAGAAACAAATTTTTCTCATAAAAAATGCAAATTTTGAGGAAACAGCGATTTTTTTGTATTGAGCCAAATTGTGTCAATCATATTTTGGCCCTAATAATTAACATTAAAGAAAATCTTTCATTTTTATAATCATGAAAAATAAAAGGAAAATTTGTAGTTTTTAACATAACATAACATCACGCCTTGTTTCCCCGAAGGGCTGCAATTAAAGCCTATGAGTGTGTATATTCTTATGTGTGTGTTCTATGTATTGACATCCACGCGGGCGCAGCCGCGGGCCACAGTTGTAGATTTTGAGGACCAAAAATTATGTTGCTCCTTGTAAAACGTGAGAAAAAATGATAGGACCATCTTATCGTGACCACTACGAACCACCTAACTACTAATTACTATTTCAGCTCCATAAAAAGCCATAAACAAGACCGAAGCCCACACTCGATAACTAGACTATTAGTATTAATCTATACCAAATGAATAAAATTGAAGTGTCTGTTTGTAATGTCAAAATAACAGGTTTTTACTAAATGCGTATGAAAGTATGTACGCTGTTTATAACAAAAAAAAAAAAAAAACATTTTTCTTAATTTTTGTCTGTCTGTCTGTTTGTTTTGGCTAATCTCCGAAACGGCTGGACCGATTTTGACGAGACTTTCATTGGCAGATAGCAGATATTATAAGGACTAACTTAGGCTACTTTTATTTTAGAAAAAGAATTACGGTTCCGCACAAAAAAATTAAAACCCATGAGTGTGTATATTGTGTATGTGAGTGTTCGATGTATTGACATCTACGCGGGAGCAGTTGCGGGCCACAGTTAGTATTTAATATGTTCATTTCGTGACCGGCGGGTGCTTTCTATTCAATCGACCGTAATTGACCATAACTACGGTTCAGTTATGCATTTGTTATTTAACTTTGTTAATTACAATGGTAAACGTTTGTAATTGTCTTTGGAAGATTGATAAGAAGTCATTAGCGTAGGGCTGCTCAAAAAAAAAGATTGAAGAACTGCAGCTTAAGAAATGAATGTGACACAAGATCGAGTACAATTGTATATAACACCTTCCTTGCGCCAGTTAAGCAATTAATTCTAAGGGGTTTTAAGAGTGTTCATAAATTTCAGTAAAATAATTAAATCTCGTGTTTGTAATTATTAGCACGCTAATGTCTTTGGCCAGTGGTAGCTCAGTGGTTCGAACCCAGGCAGTCACTTTACATTATGTAATTTATTTCATCACCACTGCTCTCAAAACGGTGAAGGAATACATCGGGAGGAAACCGGCATTACCTAGAATCAAAAATTCGAAAACATGTGACATCTACCAACCCGCACCGGGCCCGCGTGGAGGATTACGGCCCACTCCTGTCCTAGCAGTAGAAACATTATAGGCTGATTATGCTTATATCTTTGTACAAAAAATAGCCTTTAAGTTTCCCAAACAGTAAATAAGTAGGACCTCTACAGTACAGCCGATTTATCGTGGCGAGTCTGAACCCAGGCTCTTCGAACTTTCGCGCACGTTCTCTCACTCACACTCGCCTCATGGGTGACATGGGGCGAGTGTGAGTGAGAGAACGTGCGCGTAACCAAATGGTGATTTGGTTCATAAAAAATGTTACTTCGCAGCCTTCTGTGCAAAGGTCGGACTTGCCAAGATAAATCTACCTAATGTCAAAATAACAGTTTTTTAATAAATGCGTATGAAAGTATATACGTTACTTATAACAAAAAAAAAAATATTGTCTGTCTGTCTGTTTGTTCCCTCTAATCTCCGAAACGGCTGGACCGATTTTGACGGGACTTCCACTGCCAGATATCTGATGTTATAAGGCTTAGGCTACTTTTATTTTAGAAAAGAATTAAGAGTTCCGTGCAAAAAATTGAAACCTATGAAATTGTGAACAAAAAGTCAGATTTGAAAAATACTTTTTGCATTTGATAGCCCGATTCTCGAGGATGGATATAGTCTATACAGGATAATTATAAAAGGAGTGTGAATATTTCAGGAGGTAATTAGGTGCATAAAACTGGACAACTTTCCCCAAGGAGCATAGGTCGAAATCTTAAAATTGAAAATAGACTTTTCATACAAAGTGACTGGTCACGTGACTTATGTTTGTATGAGAAGTTGAATTTTATTTTTTAGATTTCGACCTATGTTCCTTGGGGAAAGTTGTTCAGTTTTATGCACCTGATTACCTCCAAAAATTTCCGCACTCCTTTTAAACTTATCCTGTATAACATCATGCTACGACCCTTAGGAACCGAGCAAGGAGTCAGTTAGAACGCTAAGCGAAAACGAAGTAATAGCGCGGGCGGGCGATGCAACGCGGCGGGTCGGAGGAAGAGGGAGTTTTATTAAAATGTGGCTGTTATTTTAGTATATTGTGTATCTTACGACTTCCACGCGAACAAAGTCACGGGGCTCAGCTAGTAACAAATAAGCGTGATATATCTAGTTACTAAAAGATCTTATCTTTCTCATTCCCAGCCTGTTAAATCTTACATTAAATACAAATGGGAAAATGCTAAATCAATAGAACCAGTAGCGAGGCAACCCTATCCCCCTAATTATTAACGACTAGTCTTCTGGCTGTCGGCGCGCATTTTAATTTTACGGTTCAACAAGTCGATTGTTATTAATGTTTTAATGTTAGAAGTTAATCTTTTTGTAGAGAAATTTGTGGAGAGACAAGAGGCTGCGGAAAGGTGAAAGAGATTTCTAGACATTTGTCTGAACATCGCACCTACTTATACTATACGGGATTAGGTAGCACTAGACTTTAAAGCATACATCTGCCTACCTCTTTTCGCAATACTTATAGTCGTAATATTAGACACGTACCTACATACACTCTTACATAATAATAGTTACTAAGTATTTCAGTTAAGTATTATTATTTTTGGTATGTATAAATCAAAGCCTGTATTTTTGTTGATAAAACATAGATATGCAGCTTAGGTACCATCGCGGACATTTGCGCACCGCAATGTCCGCGATGGTACATGCAAACAGGTACCCTCCAGCATTTTCCAATCACGAGTATAAGTTCCCTCTCATTAACATTTTCTCATTAACCCAATTTTTCAATCCGCACTTTGTATAAAAATAGGCATAGGGGCCAGAAGTAGGTCATTAAGGCCGAGTGCACACTGTTAATCTCACGCAATACGTTATCGCTTTACCGGTTTGTATCGACCATGCTTAATGAAAAACATAACACATTGTTTCGCTTCTGCGCAGTAAGTATAGACCACAGAAACCTATTAGATTTCTGTGGTATAGACTAATTTTTGGGGACTCTAATTTCTAATTTGTGGGGCTCGTTTCTAAGTAATAACAGCCGCATGGGTTGATCGATCAGGTTAAGCTACGCTTGCTGCAGTCGGTCCGTGGATGGGTGACCATCTTTACATAACGAGACCCCTCCGTGCCTCGGAAAGCACGTTAAACCGTTGGTCCCGGCTATCATTCTTGGATCTTTGACAGTCGTTACGGGTTGTCAGAAGCCCGAAAAGTCTGACAACTAGTCTTACTAAGAGGTATCGTATTACCGAGTAACTGGGTTGTGGAGGTCAGATAGGCAGTCGCTCCATGTAAAATACTGGTATTCAGCTGCATCCGGTTAGACTGGAAGCTGACCCCAACATATAGGTAGTTGGGAAAAAGCTAGGCGATGATGATGAGACTCTAATTTTTATGGTGGACACGTGGGCCCCCGACTCATGGTACTAAAAGAAACAGTGGGGTTTTAGTCGGTAGGAGTCCGACATAACCCTCCGTTCTTCCCAGACGGAGGGTATCCATGAGGACTTCCCAACAGAAAAATAAGGTAGGTACGTAACCAAACCGGGATAGGATGTAAATGGTTCCGCTTCTGAGATTGGTGTTGTAATGACAACCATGGTTATGTGATACTAGTTGCACGATTGTTACTTATCATTGGTCGTTCAGTCCACCGATTCAGAAAATTGTGAAGTAATGCTAGCTCGTCGAGGTGCGATTCTGTGAGATTCGACAGAGATACCATAATTTATTACTATCAGATAGCTATAAAGAGAGATTTTTTTCATTTAATAAGAGATAGAGTAGATATACAACATGTCCCGGAGTTAATGCCCAACCTCTTAAGGGGTCATTGTACTCATTATTATGAACAACTTTTACTATTGGACCAAACCTGAAATTGCGAAAAAAAATCAGCTGTTCTTTGCATATTTTATATGTTCGTATAACTCGTAAAATGTAGGGAAAAGCTAATCATGTTCATGTTCATGGGTAGAACACCCTGTAAAAATTTCGAGACGGTAAAAAAATCATCCATCCAGTATATACAAATACATTTCACCCATAGTGACTTCATGTCATAAATAAGTAAACATTAAGTATTATTATTATTTAGTTATAATAAGTATTACAAATTAAATTATAAAATTATAATTAAGGTAAGGTTTAAGTAGGTTTAATTAAGGTGTACCTACTTGCGAATGAAAACCCGGATAATATAGTAAACGCTTTTTTGCCAGAAGTAAATAAATAACAAAATCGCATACACTGCCTCCTTTCTAAGCAATAATAAAACAAGTTTAGACCAATCAACTGTCCAACAGAAGTGAAAAGTCGTATTTTCTTTAATTTACTCGAAAAGGAAGGAAAGCTCGCAATCGTAGATACCAACATAGGCGGAGCTTTAATTGGAAATTACACATTCAGTCTTCTTCAATGAAAGTTGCTACAGTTCCCAGATATATCCGAAAAATAGAAAACGAGTTATTTTATTAGAAAGGGCTGCTTATGTAATTTCCAGTTATTTCTATTGTCTAATACACGAAATGATATTAAAAGTTAAATACCTATGTAATTGAAAAGAAATTGATTGTGATTAAAGGTTTCCGCGCGATACGCTAAACTTTAATAAAATCGAGAAGAAATCTACGTAATCTTTATCCCAAAGAAATAAGCTCCAAATTCAAATAGTATTCTCGTTTACTAATAGCAAAGAAATTTTGTAATAACCAGCGAACATCACCGGAAGGTCGGTGTAAGTAATAAATATATTAATCGATAACATTTTATAACGAGTAATCAAATGCCCTTAACAACCCCGGTATGAATGCTTAAGGCGAGAAATAATTGATTTTAATGGACCCGATTAAATCTATATCGATATTTATCGGAGTTGCGTAATTGTAAAGATTTTATTAGTATCAATATCGAAAGTAAAATGTGTAATGAAAGTTAAATCGTCAGTACTGCCGACTTGATAGTTTTAATCGCTTGTAGTGTGGCCGACCATACAGTAATTGTTAACGCCATGTGTAAGCTTACCTTTGCCTCCATACCTGCCGTTTACGGCGTACGGTAAAAGCGGACACCTCTTTAAATTGTCGATGGTATGGCCATTAAAATGATTTAAAAATATATTGGATTACTGATACGTGTTCGTTGGGATTCTGATCTGGTATCAAAGCTGATACCAGATCAGAATCCCAAGTGGTTGGTGTTAACTATGAGAAACCTGAGCAGGTTTCTCATAGTTCACACTTCAACCACGATATTGTACTTAAACCAGCTAGCTGTACAAGCGGCTTTTACTTCGTGAAAAGTTCTTTGGATGTTTTTTGCCAATGTTATGCCCAAACTTCGTCGCTCACATAAATTAATAAAAAAAGGTCTGGTTTAATAGTGACAGCGACTAGGTAGACTTACCTATTTGCCCATGTAAATACCTTGTTAGCAGTCAATAAAACGGTTAGTAGGTATTCATGAGTTTTGGTATTTTATCTGTGGTTGGGACCCTAATTGTTCTGCCTCCACCAAGCTCCCAATAAGTTGTTAAAACAGAACATTTATAAAAACCGGTACTAATATCAGAAATCGAAATCTGACACATCATCATTTATCGCATGAATATCGCTGTCAAACCACACTAATAGAGTTGTCAACCTCTTCAGAAATACGCAGCTATTCTCACGCATAAAACATTGGAAAGCGCCAGATACTTATACACAGACACACGGCCACACAATACATCATTAACCACGGTTAATTTAACTGAAACTATGACAAATCGACGTTAACTCTTTAACAATAACTTTACTTTAACCTTTGGTCGAGATTGTAATCGAGTTTTTACACTTCCTCTGTTTATAAAAGAATACAAACGATTAAATACACTGAAATTTATAAGTGTCGTTATCGATTAAATCATAGGCTGTATGAGATTATATCTTTGCTTGAATAAAAGTGAAAGAGGAGGTTTATTCGCAATCGATGACATAATTTTATCTATGCTTAGCCTCTGTTGCTTTATACACAAGTAGCTGTGCCCGCGACTTCGTTCGCGTGGATATCGGAAAACAACTTCCCTATTTGAATTGGATTTTGTTTACAACTCCGTGAGGTTTAAAATTTTTGCGCTGAACCATAATTATTTTTCTATAATAAAAGTAAGCCTTAGTTACTCCTTATAACAGCTATCTGCCAGTAAAAGCCACGTCAAAATCGGTCCAGCTATTTTGGAGATTAGCCGGAGCAAACAGACAGACAGACAATAATAAAAAAAAAATTGTTGTTATAAGAATCGTTTAAACTTTCATATGCATTTGGTACACAAATAGACATTTCAATTTTATTTATTTGTATTGTATTGTAAAGATAGATGACAACAACTCAGTTATTTGATGGATGAGCTCCATGCCTACCTACAAAACTACTTTCAATAATGAGGTTCACAGACTGTTTTGTCTTAATCATTATCCAGCATGCTGTAAGCAGTCAGAATCTCTTGTTTTAATAACGTCTTTTATTAGATTTAATTCTAAAACTTAAACGTTAAAATCTGTCCACCGTTGTGTATATGCAACTAGTAATATTCAAGCTCAATTAATTCCTCATTGCCTTCACAGTTTTATTAAATTAAATCGATTAACGAATAATTAATTACAATTTGCACTTCGTTTCACCAATGTCAATGCCGGCTGGATATCCCACGAATACTTACGAAATATCACTTTATTAGCGTAAAGAATGTTCTCAATAACGTACAATGATTTAATTATTAATCAGAAAATGGAGAATTTTCATTGAAAATGAGTCCTTGAATGCAGAAAGTGGCTCTTGAATGTGGTAAAATTACGGGTGATCTTGGACAACGTACAGAGGTTTAGTTAAAAGGTGGAACAAGTTTTGTAAATTTTTATAGGCCAATGGCATGTGGCAACTAAGTTAAATAAACGTTACAAGATTAACTTTCAAAGAGTAGTTAGCACGTTGAAGGGTAATCAATAAAGGTCATTATAGGTAGCTACCTTACAAATGCAACTAAACAAAAAAAAAAACTTTAACTAAATGTAATGCAAGCACAAATTATTTTCTAAAAAACCGGCCAAGTGCGTGTCGGACCACGCACAATGAAGGGTTCCGTAGTTGGGGTGAGTTTATCCCAAGAACAAACTTAACATTGTAGTTGAAAAACATGTTCTCTAATACATTCCAACTGCAAATGTAAGTTGGTCGACTATTACTCGTTAACTTGTAAAGTCTACTTAGCTGTGATAGTTTTCCTTTTAACTTCGTTGTATATACTACTACCATAAATTTTTTCACATATCCAGAACAAACCGTTTAGCTGGCAGGGGGGGACACACTTGACTCTTACAAAAATTAGCACTTTAAAGCTTAATATTTCAGAAACGGGTCCTTTAATCGACAAATTGTTTTTACAAACCCACAATATTTTTGAAATACCTTTCCAACAACACCCCACACCATGGGGTAGATGGGGAAAAAAAACATCCCCACTTTACGTGTACAGGAGGTACCCTAATTTTTTTTTTCGTGATTTAATTTTACCACTTTGTCGGCATGATTGATATGTATGTATATCCATGCAAATTATAGCTTTCTAGTACTAATAGTCTCTGAGCTAAGCTGCAGACGGATGGACGAACGGACGGACATGGCGAAACTATAAGGGTTCCTTGTTGACTACGGAACCCTAAAAACGTCAAAAAAAGAATATTCCCATAATCTACCATCAGTCTCCATCGGGTCATATGAAACAACCATGAAACGACTACAATATTTTATTTGCTCCTAACCCAGCTCTGCGTCTGCTGCGGAAATTACCACCCCCGGCAGCGATGATATTGTCCACAACAAAGGGGGTAGGTGCTAGATTTATTTCTATTGTTTCACTTGTTAAGGCGAAAGCGCCAGGGTAGCCCGCGAAATTCATTTTTTTTTTTACGTTTTTTGCAATTTGCAAGTATTAGGTTGTATCTGGATGAAAATATATTTCGCGACCGTAACAAATATGTATTTACAGAATTATAATAATTAAAGTCATCAATCAATACAACTCTTTAAGACCAAGTAATCCTATTGACTGACTATTTCATGAAATCTTGACATTTGAGGATTTTTTTTTAAATTTTTTTTTTTTTTTAAGGAGTTGTATTACTGATTCTAATGATTATAATTCTGTAAATACATGTTTGTTACAGTTGCGAATCATGCTTTAGTCAACATACACCTAGACAGCTGCAAATTGCAAAAATTTAAAGAAAATTTGAATTTCGCAGGCCACCTTAGCGCTTCCCCCTTAAGGAAAAGTTTTGCAGATGGTTTTTTCAGCCATTTTCTAGGTTTAAGTGATACGGTTTTGATTGGCAAACTGATTATGGAGTTTGGTCAGGATCAGGACTTAGTTGATAGGATGGAAGGCAAAAGTATTGTTTTTGATCGTAAAGTCTTGTTTCCATCTTCAACAAAGGCACTGCAACGAATTGCAAAATGTGTCAATCCCATTTTCCTTACAATGCAGGCTCTATAACTATTGACAAACATGAGTCAAAGATAGCAACTCTAATAGACACGCTTCTGCATTCATTTTAAATTATGATAAGTACTCCACAGATAGTCGTGATGGCCCAGTGCTTAAGGCCTTGCCTCTCATGCACGGTTGTGGGTTCAAACCCGGGCAATTACCAATGTGAATTTTTCAATTCATAAGTACTTACTTTGGACTTAAAGTTAATATAAGACTGAAATCACCAACCCGTCTTGTACAAGCATGGTGATCAATGCTTGTGCCTTCTTTGTTGAGAAGAGGCCTTTGCCCTGCAGTGGGACAGTAAAAGGCTGGTACCTATGTTAATAAGTAGTCCACAGCATATCTATCATTGTATTATAGAGTACCTGCGCGTCAAATTTTATGGCGGCTCTGAAGTGCGCTACTCGCTGCGCAGTACCCCACCCCTCACCCCCGCTGATACATGAAGTTGTTACTGGCGCCGTGACTCGCCTCATGTTCCAAGCCACCACAAAGTTTCAGCTGTAACTAAGTAGAAACGTTGAACTAAAAGATAGAGTAAGTACTCGTTTTCCGTGACCATATCTTACGTAAGTAGACAGTACAGCTTCGCAGACATGGAAAAATCTATCTAATAAATCATAATAAACAACATTTTAATCATACAAGAGATTATTGCAGAAGTATCACTTGTAATATGAAATATATTGGAGAATAAATTCTGGGTACAATTTGTTATGTAACAAAAAAGAGTTGGCTCAATATTGAGGCTCATGCCGGCTACCGAATTGGATTTTAGAGTTCTGGAAGAAATCCAAATAATAATTTACCGTCTGCTATGCTTATGTAACAACGGTTTTTATGCTGACCAAGGACAAGTAGTCCGCAGTTTTGACTTGACTTAATCTGTGGATTCTGACAATTTTAAACTCAACTCAAAACTTACTGATACAAAATTCAATAAAATCAAGTTTGTACATCATCATGATTAAGTATTAAGACAGCTCTGAAAATTAGTATTCTGGACTATCGAATCTGGAAGAAATAGCATAAACACACTAGACTTATGCTATATCACCGTAATGCCGCGATCCCATGGCCAGTTGGCCTGGCCTGGTGCGATCTGGTTTGTAAGAAGGCGGGCCGTGGGACCGCAGCATTAGACGCACTGCAGAACACCGGCCTTCTTATTGACCGCTTCAGTGACCGCGACAATCGTGAGAAACATGGCCTTATCACCACGCTTGACAAACTTCAAAGGATTGATGATCCGTCTAAGATTAGTAAGTGCAAAGGAGGACACTGCCGATCCTTTTGAAATGACAGACACATGAGTTGCTCGGAAGCTTGTTGCACCGCTCATTCTTCAACTAAAACTTTAGGAAACTGGGGAAGGGTGAGCGTTTCTGGGATGCAGTATCCTATATCGAACTATGCATGTGGGCCTTAAGTTTCCTTATCGTTATCCTCATCAGCCCATCAGTGGTTTATTGCAGCACATAGCCTCTTCATTTGCAGTCATCGATTTTCTACCATTTAATTATTTAACAGTATAAACAGACAAGAAGAAAGGAACAGAAAAATACGTAAACAAAGGTTATTTCTAAAGAAATCTCTTCCAGCATACCTGCGATAGGAGAGCAGATAAAGAGATGTAGACAACGTGTGTTAGAGTAAAAGAGAAAACAAAATACATAAAATCATTCATTCTCATCGATCCTTTTCTATTTTCCAACCACGTCAGATATCGTCGCTTCATCTAGCTTAGGGCGTCCTTCACTACATTGCCTATAGGTAAATATTCATAAAACACCACTATTACACTCAATTTTGCAAATCATTGCTTGATTATTTCAAAACAACGTGCATTAAAACAAAGCTAAACTTCTTATCTTCCGCGGTATGAGTCACAAAGACACCGCCTGTGACCCGCACCGTAGGTTGAACTTTCTATGAGGCAGCCACCGACGTGAGGTCATGTGTATTTGCCCATAATTTATGGGTCAAATTAAAAACTACTGCCGCGTGATGCTTATCAGATTTATGTTAGTGTGCGTACGCGAACCTGCTTGTATGCAACCGACGCGTGTTAGATACTTTCTTTGTGGACCTTCATGTCATATTCTTGCCAAATCTGCCAGGCGTAAGTATACTCTTTATTCTATAAAATACAGGGTGTAAGAGACAGCCCTCCGCAGACTGATGGGATGAATTCAGTATATCATACTAAGATGACCGGTACTTGAAATTATTTCAGGAACGTTATGGGAATCCAATAAACCCGATTTGGTTTATTACATCACACGCAATGTATCGTTACCGTAGCAGAACGCGCGTAGCGAAAAGCAGCGCAGCGAACCTTCAGCCGCCGAGTATTTCAATATCCATTGCTGATTTTTTTTATTTCAGCTGTTTTATTTACATAAATGGAGTGTTGCGTACAGAAAAATGTAATTTTACATTGAAATAAAGGAATAGTAACTAAAAAAACGATAAAAAAATTAAAATTTTCCTTATAAATTTTCCGGTAGAATATGGTTCAAAATAAGGAGTTGAATGCACCCTGTTAGTTTGCGGAGGGCTGTCCCTTACACCCTGTATAGTGCGTTCATTATAATTTAACGTGTGACGCGATTGGTAGCACTGAATTTTGCAGTCATATGGTTGGTAGTACTGTTCTGTCAGTCGCCATTTTGAACTCAATGAGTATTGAAACTAAATAGTTGCTGTTTTCTTAATTCACTCCAAAATTGACGGCTCGATTGTCGCATTTTTTGTTGACTCCGATAGCATCTGTCTGGTATTCCGAAATGGAAATCCTTTTACTTTGGGAAAGTGACCAGTCCCACCTAAAACCTGACTCTTAGTTTAAAAGAGAGGACGGGTTTGTAAATTCCAAGCATTCTCTACTAAAAATGTGTGAAATTGCTGCCTATTTCAAGTTTTACAACAAAGAAACATAGGAAACATACAACGGTTAAGAGAAAGAATTACTTACATTACTTTCATGACATCAAATAAAAAGATGACAAAGAAATGAACCTCCATCACAGGGTCAGTAAACTATCACTGAATGTAGGCTAGTAATCCTATCACCTGATATCACAGTCTGACTTCCGTAACACACTGGAAACTGGACTTAACTGACATAGTTTTATGGCATAAATTAGCACGATAAGTGTGACTGTGTGAACTTTGTCGCGGCTGACCGGTCAGTATCGCATTACAGCTTTGCATTCGATTACATGTGTTTTTAAGGCATAAGCGGTAGCGATGCGCGATAAAATCCTACCATTAATAAAATATGGTTCATAATTTATTTAGTGCGTTTATCTGAAAACGAAATACCGGAAACGGAAATTCACTTAAGTAGGTACCTACCTAACTGGGTTTTGGTGACCATTTATCAAATCTCAAAACTACATACAAGAATATAAGAATGTGACTTGGTCGAAAATTGCGTCTGGAAAAGAATAATTTCTTCCCGGAAATGTGGGAATATTTTCTTTTGCAACATGAACAATATAATTAATTCAGTAAAAATATCAATCCTTATCTTTTACCTACTACGTTTCCAATTTCTGCCCTCCTAATTCAATTCCTTCTGCACACATAAACAAAGCTTTGACTCCAATATCCAAATAAGGATTAGTAATAAGACGAATCGAGCAGCGGCCATTGACCCGCATCCGCTGGCGGCCATTTTAAAATGGCGCCATAAATTGCTCATTGTTCAAGGCCCCGCCACCGCCCGTAACTTGACATCAAAGTAGAGTAGTTGAATTAGTTATTTAGTTCACTCGAACTGAATTAATGTCTGGCTACTCTGCCCTAATATGGTCTGGTATTTTAGTCTATGCTTTGATCACCACAGATAAGGAAGCGATCTGACCACTATGTAATACAATTAACCGTTGTTTATTAGTCCTTAAACTTGCCTCTGTGAATTTTATGTGTGAGGTTATAATTTTATAGTATATTTCTGTAATTTTATGTGTGGTTTTTATGGTATTTTTATTGGTGCAAGTTTCAGGCTACCAGTAAAGTTGTAGTCGTCAAAATCTGTGTTTTATGAAATTAGATTCATGTGAAAAATTCAAGATTCCTTTCTGCTACTGCAGTTCTTATTATACAGGTTGTATTTTATGAGCTTACTTTAAGTTTTACATGTACAGGATGTGCAATATGTGCATAAAAGCACTGTTTACAATGCAACTCTGTCGCCCATTGCTGTATCGCTATATCGTTAATATTACCTACTCGAATTAGTCCTTAATTTTTCAACACTAAGTCCCATTTACATCAAAAACCTTCATTCCCGACCATGCTTTAGGACCAAAACAAACGCCACAGCCCCATAGGCACGTACAACAGATTAAATCCGGTCGGTAAACCATGGTAGCCATTTGTAAGCCATCGATGGCGGACCGTGCATGAGTAATGGCGGCTCGCGTCGCATCAGCTGGGAACCGATCGAAACGTAAACATGCTTTGCTAGTGTTAGGGTGTTGTGGGGCTGTAGTGCGACTGTGAGCGGGGATTGTGAAATAACAATATTATATGGAGTATCAATTTTTTTAAATTTAACTTATGTTGTTCCACTGCTAGGCAAAGGTCTCCCCACTCTTTTCCAATATTCCTTATGTTGTGCCTTCTCCGGACAATCGGTCAAGAACGAGTCCAAATCGTGACGCCAGCGTTTCTTCGGCCTGCCTTGATGACGACGCTCGTCTTCAGGCACCCACTTCGTGACGACCCTGGCCCATCTGCATTCATACATGCTATAGGCGTGACCCACCCAGTCCCGTTTCAGCCTCGCAGACTTATCGTCAACATCGGTGATGCCTGTCTTGGAGCGTATTATGGTGTTGCGAATTTGGTCGGTGAGTTTGATTTTTAAAATCAATCTCTCTTCCATCGCTCTTTGGTAATCCTTGAGTTCAAATTCTGAACCTCGGTCAAAGACCAAGTTTGAGCGCCATAGGTTAGGATAGGCAGGATACACATGTCGACGAGCTTGCGCTTTAGTGAGATAGGAAGGTCACCCTTCATTAACGCCTTCATGGACCAGTAGCTCCTCCAGGCATTTTTGACTCGACGGTCGATCTCGTTGTTTGAAGAAAACTAGCTGGCCCAATGGCCCAAGTAGATATAGGCTGTATTAGTCGACATAGTGTATTTACTGCCCATCGATCTCCACCTTATATGAGTATTCTACTACTAGAAAAAACGTACGTAACGTATCAATTACTAGTAATAATAGTATTGTACTTATGACAAAAAAATATTTAAGGAATAAGTTACAAATCGCTCAAAGATTAAACTGTCAAAATTCCTTATACAACAAAATTAACATCAACAATAAATTATAAATGATAAATGATTTTATTTCTGTAAGTAGGTTTATACAAACACTTTTACAGGTCAAACATTTTTTTTTTAAACTAGATGAGGCCGGCGTTTCCTATCTGACTACTCTGAGAAGAAAGGCCGAAACAAACTCAGAGGTCACAGTCTCTTTTAAAGTCCAGACATAATCTTGGTCAGATCATGTGAAGACCATGTAGGTTGGTGTCTGAAATGGTCTTTTGAGGAAAGAACCACACAGATTGAGTGGACCTGTCCAGTCAGTGCAAGTATCTGTCAGAAATCGTACAGCTCAACATAAAAGTTAAGGAGCTCAACGATTCGACGAACTTATGACACGCATTAAGCTTAATGAAACATACCTGAAAGAGTAGATATCCAGACTCATACATCCAGAAGTCATCGGGCGCGTTGCCGGGCTTGGTGAGTTGAATCGCGAGGCAACGCTGCAGGATGAGCTGGCAGCGCTGCCCCCCCGCTCCGCGACCGCTCATGCCTTACACGGGCGGCGGCATGCTCTGTGGAGGAAGAGAGAGAAAGGGTTACAGCTTGTGTCTATGGTAAAGGAAGAATTTGTTCAAAAATAGTTAGTCCTGTCCCAGTGATTTTACCTCTAACAGCAGTAAGCCTACAGCAACCTTATAGTAACGATAATAAAGTTTACTATGATTTTGACAGATTTGTCAGTGGCAGTAATCCAACAGCAACCTTATTGTAATAAGAATAAAGATCAATGCGCAAAAGCGCATTCAATCACTCAAAAAATTCACTGTCAAAAGACAGTGATGCAAAATCAGAGGTAAAATGACTGAAAGAGCTGTAGGGACTATTTCGAAGCAGTCAGATATTCTGTCAGTGACAGATGATAGTTCAATCACAGTAGGTAAGGATACGCGTGTATTAGTTATTATAATAACAATTTTCACTTGTTTTAATAATGGAAATACGATGACAATGTGTCTCTGATATAAAAGTTTACAGGTTAAAGATCAATAATTTTGTCGATTGTCATTTTACACCGGTATACATATATTGTTACATCACTCAAAAATTGAACTAAAAATCATCATACAATAGCTGCCTATAAAAACCTGTAAAACTATTTTATACTTACAGCGTAATATCAATAATGATTTTACACAACCACCAAATTGCCATTTAACTTGCATTAGCAACCAGTATTTAACTTGCATCCAATAAAATATAAATTTATAACGCATTTCCGCTCACAGACCCACCACAGCTTTACGTCCTAAAATTGTTTGTTTTAAGTTTGGCCCAATCGTTTCGTTTTACTAATTTGGACATCTAAAGAGACTGTCTCATCCATTGTCTTGCCATACCAAACAAAAACTGCTAAGAAACGAATATGTAACACAACCTCTTTGATATCCAAAAAAAGTTTTAAAATAAAAAGAAAAACATCATGTACCTATTACATATGACGTCAAATATGTCTCACAAATAGTTTTTGCTACGCAATAGATACTGTCATTGATATGTTATTGATATTGAAAATCCCGGTAGTCGATCAAATTATAGATAAAATGACGCAGGATTATCTGAGGCCCCAAAAATAAATTCGTAAAGATTACATTTACTTCCAAACGGATCTTGACAAGACAGATCAATGTCAGACATAAGCCGCGAATAATTTAACCTAAAAAATTGTAAAAATGTCCTCTAAATCCTCCTTATTTGTCTTTTAAAACACCTTAGCTAACCGTTTTAATTAAACAATACTATGAAAAGAATACACTTCTAATAATAGAACACTGATCGCCAGTGTGAGACCCTTGACATGACAGTTTGAGAACAAGGTGACATTAGGTATTGTTTACAATGTCCTTTAAATAAATAGCGTTTGCGGTTGCCTTAATACCGGATACGTAATAGGTATCAGATAAGTGTTGTGAATGAGCTTCAATTTGGCGCGAAAGATCAGTGAATAACATTAGAATAAAACCGTTATGTAATTTTAGTAATACTCGTAGATATTGTGATAACGAGTTCATGAAAATAAACTTCGTAATATTATTCTACATATTTTTGCTATTTGGTATTACACCTTGAAAAGAAAGTAATAATATTATTTTCTTACTTTATATTACGTTATAATAGAACGGTTTATTCAACTTTACAGTTTCTTTTTTATTTCGCGTGTGTGCCTTGATTTTAATATTATTTTAAAATGAGTTCCACCTTTTTGTTTTATTTAATTTCTGATGATTCTTTATGTACATCGTACTGGCCAATTTATCTATTCAAATATTGTGTGTTTGCCTGCACTTATTTGAGTTTATATTGTAAAAGTCAAGGTTTAATATTTGTGTTTATTTTTCAAGCCTGCCGATGCCGTAATGACTAAATAAATTCCGATGAAATTTCGCAAAAGGAACCTTGATGAATATGCCTTTGGAAAAGTCATTTTCGCCCCCATTTTTTTTTTTGCTAAATAATAATCATTCTACAAAATTTGAATTCATCGTTAACAAATATTGATTTTAATGTGTTCGTAACTTGTATTTTGCCACTTTTCTAGCTCATAAACCAAGCTAGAGCAGTTCACTAGTTCAACAACTTAATCCTTGACCTTTCGAGCAATCAGCTGCCTAGTTTGTGCTAACGTGCTATTGTTGTTGCAGAAACTGTTGCAAACTACGTGTTCGTCAGTTCTTACTTTCTATAATAGTTTGACTTGTTTAATGAAGAAGGCTGAGGTGGGATATTAACAGGATGAAAATAGGTACAGTGCCCCAAGGATCTTTTGCCACTTGAATGACATTGACAAGGGGGCGTTGTCGGTAAACATTTTGGGAAATAGTTTTCTGAATTATATTGAAGAAACAAGATGGCTACGTTAGTTCCGGTTTTGGCCGGGCGCCAAAATATTCTTGTAGGCATCTTGCTATAATGACAAGTAGACAGTTTAGTGACAAAATATGCGACCTGTTCATACACTTTAAAAAATTCCGTCTCAAACAAGGAGCAAAAGACCGAAGTCTATGTTAAGTGTGTAGGGTGTGTAATAGTGACCACAATCATGGAAAATATTCTGTTTTCATGCGGAGAAGGAAAACGTCATACAGTTAGCAAAAGTCTGAAATTATTTTAGTTAGAAAGAATTATTATTTATCTGATCATCTAACGTGTTTGATGTAAGATATTGTACTTATTTTTCTTCATAGCATTGAATTCAATTATATCTGTACATAAAAATTGCCGTCGTAAAACCATCAGCGATCTGTCAGTACGTTAATAGAAAAACTATATTTATTAAGAAATATAAACTTTACTATTGAGTTATACCCTGAAATTGTCACTTAACAAGAACTGGAGTAATTATATAAGCGAAGCAATTCTTAACTTCTAAACTAACAGCTTTTAGCGAAAGCATTACCATATATATCCATTCAGTTGCTGCCAAACACACTTGCAGTCCTACAGAACCTTATTTCTACGAGTTACAGGTTATATTCGCATGTTTCAACATTCTATTTATACTGGTATAAAGTTAAGTGTATGATAAACTTGAGGCAAGTACAATACGTTTACATCATATTATGTAAATGATTTAGCACGTCGGGAAGAGATATAATTTAAGTGTTTTTAGTTGATTCGCTGTAAATAACGTAGAATTATTTGTTAGGACATAAATAATGGAAAAGTTGTTCGATTTCCTGAAAATAGGAGCAGTTTATTGGTTCCTGTGTAGTACTTGTGTTTGATAGAATACTTCAATCCGTGGTCGTTATATTGTTGGAGTTGCATTTCAAGATAATGACCGATCTATATATAAAGCTATGAATCGGTATTGTTGCAGGGAAAGCAATTTGTTACTTTATGATTCAGGTACGTGTGCAAGTCACTAAGGTATTCTACCATTAGACTCCTCTGAAAATTTCTCAATTCACTATGCCAAAGATAGAACATAGAAGAAGATTATGTCGCTCTCCTCTAAATCTGACAACATCCCCTAATCACCTTTTTATTTACCTCGCTTATGGAGCAGGAAGATACGCTGCTTTGGAAATTAATTATCTTTCTCCCTCCCTGACTCATTCTAGCACTGGGTAGTGTCATCACCATTTTCTCTCTCTCCCTGCCTTTCAATTTTTATCCCCATGTAATATTCTGGCAACACTGTGACTACTGATTTCATGATAATTGATTAGATTTTATTTTTTATTTTTGTTTATTTATTTTTTGTTCCGATATTATTCCCTACTTATTATTTTCTTTTTACTTTATTGATCTCTAACTGATGATTTTATTTTGCTTTGTTTGATCTCACGCTGATGGCAATGTATATTTTAAGCGTTTTATTTTGATTTATAGTTTTTATTTTTATTTTGATTGATTTAGTTTAGTGTATGTTTACGTTATGCAAATAATAACTATGTACTAACTGAAAATGACGCGCTTCTGACCCCCAAGATACAGGCAAATGCCTAGTTTGGGGGTCACCGTCTAACCTGTTCTTGTACAACCTGATTATTAATAAATAAAGAAATTAGAAGGAAAAATTAAAATCTGTATCTAATCAATATAGCTTCCTAGCTCTTATCCTAAATGGCAGTGGGATCACCATTTTCTCTCTCTATCTGGGTCTTTACGTTAAACTCGCGTAGAGATGTGGTAGTCGCAACATTTTGTCGAGTCTCTCTCTACCTATGTATCATCCTAGCTCCTATTCCACGTGGTAGTAGAACCATCAATCTTTCTCTCTCTATCCGACTTTTTAGATTAAATTCGACATGGTGTTGTGATGTATTGTACTCTATCTTAAATGTCTTTGGTTGCACTACTCTCAAAAAATTCAACTCATAACGGCCATTTCCTTCAAAAGATCGCGTGTCGGCATCGCACCAAACGAATCGCGCTCACTCCATTTTGAATGGGTAATAAGGCCGTGCCACACTGTCCATTGGCGCCATTATAACGGCATCAGCGCCAATTTCGGTGTTGTGTAACTTATGTACTTTTGTTACGAATGTAATTTTACGTCATCAGTTAGATCGTCTTCGTATTTTTTTGTGGAATATAAGAAGTACCTACTTATGTATAGTTTGTGTTGTGTGTACGAATTTTTTGTATATTTTCGACTGGCGCTGTTTAATTTGGCGTTTTGAACCATCTTATGTTTAGCTTCGATCGTTAAAATGTTAACGCGATTGTTTATAGATTTTTATTTTTTTCGTTTATTGGTCGACTCTCACAAATTTACACAGTCCAATTCCAGAAATAGGTATTAGGCTATTGGCACGTTTTGAATTTATGCAATAAAGGTAAGAAAAGTAAAAACTAGCGCACAGTACTGATATTTTACAATGTTTTTCATTGTTATCACTAGGCAGTGAACACACACACTCCGATATCAGGTTGTGGAAAAACCAGAAAATATAAATATCTATGTTGTAAGTGTAACAGTGCTTTCCACTAACGACCCACCACCGTCTGTGTTGCAACACAAAATACAGGAAGTAGATATAGAAGAAATGAGGGGACTATGAAAAATGGCACGATTTTCCTCACAGTTGGTAGTTAAATTACTTTTATCTATAAAAGGTAACGCGGTATTACAACCCACTATATTCGGTTTCCCTGTATTGAAACGATCGATCAATAACATTATAAAAGCAAACTAACACACAATCGTCTCTCCCTGGAATTGTAAATCTTGAAGCTTTTGTTCAGTGTACCTAATGCAATATGTGCTTAAAATAAGTAAGGATTATTTTTCGAAATACAACCCTTAAGAGGAGTCAAAACACAAAACAGGACTTATAGATTCATGTGAACGAAGTCGTGGGCATAAGCTATAGTAACTATGTATTGCTGCGTTACGACACTAAATAGAAAACCTACTTACTAGAATCCTTGTCAGAATTATAGGTACATAGTTCACTGTTTAAGACACACTACATACAATTTGTTGGTACATCAAAGATAAGCTTCCGAGAACAGAAATAGAATGTAATTCCTTTGAATTCAAAAAGTGTCACAATGTCAGTATGTCTGACAAGTTCAATTGATGTCTAATTTATAATAGAATATTATTATATGAAGTTTTTTATACTTGACACGATGACACTCTCAAATAAGATATGATTTGCCGATTTAAGTGGCCGTAGTATGTTAGTAGCGCAACTTGTAGACCTACATTGCTTCTAAAAAACAGCGTGTCGCGCGACGAGCGGTGCCTTTGAGTCGCGCGCGATTCGTGTCGCGTGTCGCGCCTGTTTTCAGGAGCCTTTAGGCTGTGTAATGATTAGGTGGAGTTTATTTATTTTGAAATAAGAATAAATTAATATTTTTCAGCCTTTACACTTTATTTAACTTAGTTTGTAAGATTTAAGTCTATGGGCCATTGTAGCCTGAAATAAATGGTTTATTTACTAATTTAAATTACCGTAAAATTGATAATACTCAGAGTTAGAATATTTTATAGCAGATGAGAAGTAAAACTGGTTTTTGAATAACGTTTAGATTTACAGTTTCATTGAATTGTTTGGGATCGGAAAATATTGAGAATATTTTGTTTCTGCTATATGTTCGGACAATAAGAGGCTATTATAACGGTAAGTTTCCATATTATTTTTAAAGTTATTGGTATCTACTTGTACCTACATGACCTCATTAGAAATACACCAGAAGAAGCATTAGCCTCATTAGCAAATGAATCAACTTGAACCAAATGATATCGGGGCTTATATAAAAACGTTGCTTAAATTTGAGTAATGATTAACGTCTGCTTAACAATACAATTTTTAAGTTTAAACGTCCGTTAACTTCAAGAAACGTTTGCAAGTAAATAAACCCTATATTAACTATATTAACTTAACTTATTATAACATGTTTTGACTGAACAAGTCAGACTTATTTTCGACGAAGCCCATCTGCTTACCTACATCCCACACGATACCAATACGTCACTATCTATCCGCCATCAAACATAGCCATCAACTCGTAAATCTTCTGCTTTCGTCCAGATAACTTTCACCATGAATACGTCCGATGTTATTACCCTTACACCATAAAATCTAATGCTCTATGCACTTTCATCTCCATAAGAGCCGAAATGTATTTTGATTTTTGGTTAACTTCTGTCATAATGAGTAACTGCCTTTATGGTTTTGTGTGTGACTTCATTCATAAACTTCAAATTCCCTTTATGCAGGCCATACACGATCAAGTGTACTGTCAAGTTTGTAGCGGATTTGAAGCGGCGTTCAGTAGACTTGACGGTGCATGGCTATCAGTGAGTATGACAAGTCCACTTGAAGCAAAAATCGAATTTCGATTTTGCCGACTTGATCAAGCTTTTAGCGTCCGGGAAACTTGAACGTGTGTGCGAGCGATCAAGTATGCAAGCCGTTAGTTGACATCAGCAGACTACAGAGGAGTTTTCAGAGGGCTTATTGGTCTTTATAGAGATAAGCCATGTTTGTGGCAAATAAAAAATAAGTTTTACCACAACAGGTGCAGTTTTTGCACTACTCTGAACGATTTTTTCTTTCTGTTTTCTTAATTGCGAGAAATAAGCCTAAGATGGCAACCGCGTCATTGTCCGTCACTCGTGATGCCATGGTTTCAAATAGTGCGGCATCATGCAAACTAGTTGGTAAACTTGTAGATATATGGATGCACTACAAACTGGACGCCGTTTCAAGCCCGCTGCATATTTGACAGTAAACTTGATCGTGTATAGCCTGCATGATACAAATTCAGGAGGAGATAGAGATAAAGCGCAAAACACACAGAGAACGGGTGCGGGTCGGGCGCGGGTCGACTCAATAGTTCGGCGGGTCTTTTAATCAGGGTTTAAATGGATGACAAGACACGAAACGCGAGTGTGGGTCGGGCTCGTTTTCCGACCCGCTGTTTATAGAAAAGTCCTTTCGCTTGTAAAGGAAGTATCCTTCACCAGTGAATGAGTGTGGCGGTGCGTTAGCTGTCAAACAGTCATAGCACTGTTTTATATGTAGTATAGTAGTAGTTTCCTGTAGTTAGTAGTAGTAGTAGTTAGTACTCATTACTATTTCTAACAATTTGACAAATTGTAAATATATTAGTCACTGGAACGATTTAAACAATTCCATTAATTGTTTTTCACGAAATGAATCAAGAAATGCGGATAATTATATACAAGGTGTAACCACAATCTCTTAAAGGGTCATTGTACTCATCACTATGAACAACTTTTACTATGGGAACAAACGTGAAATCGTGAAAAAAAATCAGCTGCTCCTTACATTTTGACGAGTCATGCGAACATAAATGTAGGGAACAGCTGATTTTTTTTCGCGATATCAGGTTTGGTCCCATAGTTCAAGTTGTTCATAATGACGAGTGCGCTGACCCCTTAAGAGGTCCTGCGTTATTTATGTTACATCTTATATATAGTGACTATTTATTTAGGATCGGTCATATTGATCTAGCTATTCTGAAATAGGTACCTACAGATAGAAAAGTCATTGACCTACCCGTATTGTTAAATAAACAGAACTATGTTTTAAATAACTTAGTGTTTTGTATTTACCTATATCACCACATTATGTATGGAAATTATTAGCTATTTTTACGAATTCGCAAATAACGGTGATGTTTTATTTCGCGTGTACGTGGGATGTTGTCAGCTGGTTATCAACCCACACCGGTTGCTAGTGTCAAATGATAGAATCAGGTTACTAGATAACCATCGCAGGCGCCAGCGAATTGCTGCTACGTGTGCTAACAAATAATGTTGCTGATATACAAATGTTGGTATTCAAAAAACTGCCGTAGTGGCAAGATGAGAGACCCTGGCATGTTTTACCTTCACATGTAGGTAGATATTTGTAGTACTTTCTAAGTCACCATTGACCGACGGCTAGGCGAAGGAAAACATATTTAATCAAACCTAATTGACCCACGGCGAGAGCAAACGTGATGATAAATGCTCGTTCCTCAAGAGAAGAATCTAAGCTCTAAAGTGGAACAAGCCTACTTTTACGGCTCCCGCAGACAGGCGTGACGTGATGTTGCGACGCGATTCTTGCAGAACAATTTTCCATGAAGTTTTCATAGAAATTGTTTTAATAGTGCCGCGTCGTGCCTGTCTGCGGAGGCCTTTACCCCTTTGATTATTAAAATAATGTATCGAATATGAGAACGAATTTGCAATTGAAGTGTGAATTGCCAAAAGTAACATAAATAATGTTATAATCCAGGAACTACCAAAATACTTTTCCGCCATCATAATTCGTGTATCTCGTTTGCCAGTCTAATTTAAACCAAAACAATGCCATTATGCCAGCAATGCTAACTAAAAATACGGGTACCGTTATAAAAAAACCTTGTTTACTGTCAAATGGTTGTCTTATCAAAACTTTTGTCTACCATCTACATCTTTACACATAGATGTCGTTGACCAAAGAATATTTTCCCACCGAAATACTTTGACCTTTACTTCAAAGTGGTACAAAATCTCAAGTTGCGAGATGTAAATGATACTCGCTAGGATTCTGCGAAGACATGTCCAATAACATAGATACGTCTTGTGCAACTGGTTACATTTTATTCTTAACAAGATCAACGGTGTCAGTATATTTGTCACAGGGGTTGAGAGACTCGGAGACTGGTTGCTCCAAATATTTTTACAGATGAAAAATGTTAACCTTTGAGGCTTATCAGATCCACAGAAAACGTCTCAAATGTATTTTTTGCCATTTCCAGACCCGAAACTTAGTAACAAATGACAGAAATGTATTCGAAATGTAAATCTTCGCCTGTAGGTTTTGAATAAAAAAAGAAAAATCCCAAATATATTTGTTAGATATTTTCTTGACCAGTAACAAAAGCAGAAAACTGGTAAAACCTATATGTAGGTTCTAATAGTGTGTGAGCATCTTCCCGTAGAGTCTAACCTTCTGTGGTCTATTTGGAAGTCTCTGAACCGCCTCCGATCACAAGTGGGAAAATGTACCACAACCTCGTAGATTGGGGCTACCTCGACAGAACGGCAGCAGGCTGTGGATGTGGAGCGGTGTCTCAAACTATGCTCCACCTCCTATCCTGGCTTCTGTGCCCCAAAAAATGCAGCCAAAGTGACCTCTGCGCTAACACCGATAACGCCGTGGAAGAGGCGAAGTTTTGGGCCAACATTTAATAAACGGTCGTGCCATCAACACAACGAAGAAGAAGAATACATAAGTACCTAATTAATCGACTCATTGTAACAAGGAATTTCAAATTTCAGTAGAAAAAAAAAAAACAAAGTAAAAGGTTCAAAACAAGATTTTAATTAAAGTATTCTACAATGTGACAGCTATAGACGCTATAGGTAATTATAAACATAATACATACCTACAACTAGTGTGACCGGTATAGTAGAATCGTTTTCAACTAGATCAGAGTCAGCGGTAAATCAGAGGTACCGTGGGCGACAGATATCGTTTCGTTTATAAAGTGCCAGCTATTAATTGTGGGTTTCCATGATACTAGTCCCTATTAGAATAAATATGTGAGCGTCCAAGCAAAAAGGGTCCAGTTCTCGGCATTTAGTTTCTGAGATATACGCAGTTTTGTAAAGTTGGGTGAAAAAATTGTATTTCTCGATTTTAATTGATTATTAATTAATGCTCAATTATCTACAAGTTCATATAGTAAATGAATTTATATGATGTTTCTAAGTACCAGTAAATGTACTTAGAAACATCAGAAAATGTACTAAGTTGTACCAAAAATCAAACTTTGAAAATGCTTTTTCTCAAATCAAGTTTTTTCAGAGATTCAACTTCAAATGTCTGATAAAAAAAATGTGCCAGTTTTTGAATATTTTTTTAATCCTTAGGTATTATCAATTGACTATTCTAGATACCGAATCTGGTCTTAACTCAATACCCCACCACTGGACCCTTTTTGCTTGGACGCCCATATATAAATCTCTTACTTCATTCTGTTAAAAGGAAGAGTGGAATTTCGAAATGAGAAATAAGAACAAGGTAATTTAAAACCCCTATTTAATTTTCCAGATCCGTAAAATATCTTTTTGATTCTTTCGTTCTCTCGTACTCTTCAAACTCCTAGGTAATTACCATCTCCTGAAAGTAAACAATCTTTCCCCACAAATGAAGACTAAGAATTGGCTATTAAAAATGGCGCCATCGTACATTCAGTATAATATCCGTGGGTACAACAGAAGCAACATCAGAAATTAACACATCTATCTACATTCGTCATCGTCTTTTCATTCAACAAATCAGCTGATTCGATATGAAGTGAAAGTGTAAAACCGTGCCGTACGCAACCATGTGCACACGCCTTAATAGCCCACAAGTCCATCACACTATGTGAATGAACCTCGTGGGTGTAGCCATTCATTCATTCATAAAGAATGAATATATTCGTGTTAATTCACTGTATTCGCAATCAGTTATTTGTCTACCCAGCTTATTCTTTTGCGCACCTTGCATTAAAAAAAAAAACTACCATTTTATAAAGACCTCTTTTTAAGTGTAAGTTGTATGTAAGGGAGGGTCAAATTATAGTCGAAATGTTGAGTACGATCTTGGGTACATTGTAATTGTAAACATAATGCTTTGTAACATGAAAGTCATCGTTTATTGAATATTGATGTAAAAGATGTTCATGTTTTGTGTGGAAATAACGGTTGTTACTTCATTTGATACTAAGGTAATGTTATTCATAATAATTTCATTGATTGTAAGAAGTAACGCAGGTAGGCATGAGTAAGTAAAATTACGGGACAGAGCATTTATTAAAACTAAGGGGACCAAATATCAAGGCATTTTTTTAATAAAACACTTAAAGGCTTCTGCAAATAGGCGCGACAAGGCACCGCGTGTCGCGCGCGATTCGCGTCGCGAGTCGCGCCTAAGGCACCAAGGCCAAAGGACTAAGGTCAAAAAAAGGTAAAGGTCTAAGGCGCGTTTAAGACTCCTTCAAACGGAGCAGCCTTAAAAGTCAAAAAAACAGTGTAACTGTAAATAACTAAAATAAGCGTAATCAGCCTATATAACACTCCCACTACTGGCACACGCCTCCTTACAATATTACATTATTTCTTTCTTTCTCTCGGTAAGTGGGGGTGAACTCGCAATCCACCACGCGGGCTCAGTGCGGGCTGGTAGATGTCACATGTCTTCGAATTTTTGGTTCTAGGTCATGCCAGTTTCCTCGCGATGTTTTCCTTCGCCGTTTTGAGAGCAGTGGTGATGAATTAATTAACACAAATTAAAGTGCCTGTTTGGGTACGAAACCCTCGATAACTAACTGATTTGTTTGACGTATTAAGTTCATAACATTGTTCTTACTCCTAATGAAATAGCAAATCCATACAATTTCTAAATAAACCATTCGCATCACGCCTCAATATAAAATCCATTATCAAGTTTATATCCTAACCGTATTCACCTGTGTATCTAATAAACGGATACTAAACGAGCATTAACTAAAGCCTAGAATACTAATCTGTACTTAATAAAGTTTACCGTTAGGTAATTATCATAATATATCCTAACGTAGTAAAATATATTGTGTGGGTGTGTTTAAATGTTGAGTGAGTTTGTGTGCGACATTATCATAACTAATTACAAAATTACTTTGATGATGTTGATGGAGTTATTGCGTCTTGTAGCTTAGCTTGTATGTAAGTTGGTAGGTAACTATGGAAAAGACGAATTGGTACATCCTGAAATCATAAATGACGCTGAGATTTTGTCATCTTAGATAACATTTCTAGATCTCCAATGTCATCTTAACCATTTTACTGAGATTAAAATTTTGCTGTTAATAGACCAACAGGTCTTCCGGCTCCTAGTCACCGTTATGATAATAATTTGCCAAAATCGTCCAAAACAAATGCCTACACTCACACAATGACATCAATACCATATGCCACCTTTAAAAACACAGCCAATCACAGGACGTAGTCCTCTTCCTGTCCTATCACCTGCTTCTCTACCTCACACAACACTATGACCCAAATATGGCAAAAATACATTAAGTGCACACCTCCTACATGTGTGTGCGCAAAATGACTTTGTAGGGTGTGTATGTGTGTGTTTGTCGTCTGCGCAACCGGACACAACACCGCTATACATCCGACCGCGGCGGCGCTCTGAATGTCAATGCCAAATGCAAGGACTTGATCTACTACGGCACACTTGTTGCGACCAGCGTGAATATTTTAATTAATTATTAGAAAAAGTTTGTAATACCTGTTTCGTAGACGAGTTTGTATCGATGGTTGAAAGTGGAGTGGTTTGTGTCTTATTATAAGTCTGGTTGTGTAAACAGTGATTGCTTTCCAAGATTAGCAATATTTTCTGGAATTATATTATAAGTTTGTAATCAAGATAAACTTTGGAATTTCAAGTCCAAATCCGGGAAGATATAAGGTAATGTTTATGAACTGACTGTATCCATAAGTACATATTATACTTTAAGCACAAACAATTCTCTTTGACAGCTATCCTTGCACGCACAAACCTACTATTGAAATGAAATAAAGAAATGCATATATATTAATACAACAACAACATTACAACATTTCCCGGAATTATTCATCATCATTCATTGTACTCATCATTATAAACAACTTTTGCTATGGGACCAACCCTGAAATCGCGAAAAAAATACAGCTGTTCCGTACATTTACATAATAACTCGTCCAAATGTAGGGAACAGCTGATAAATAATAAATAATAAATCTTTATTTTCAAGTTTTACAACTTACATTTACCGCTAGAAATAACATACCATATTTCGTCTTATAAATTGTAGGTTTATACAGAGTTATAAGCCTCTGATACCCAAGCTAAGATTGAACATGTGATATATATATGGGTGTCAGGGCTCTCAAGTTGATACCAGGTAGATAATTATAAGTTCGGAATTTTGTAGTGTAGGAACTGTGGACAGAAAATAAAAAAAAATAAAAATTTTAAGAAACAAAATAAAAAGTTGTTCATAATTATGAATTAAGAGGTTGTGCGTTAATTCCAGGACATGTATATAGCGTGCTTTGCATGATACCTACTCAGTTACTCACATTGCGATAGCTTTATTAAATTTTAAGAATTGTCACAAAACATAGATTTTTCTACAGGGTGAAATTGAATTCATGGGCATCCTGTTAAGGGGTCATTGTACTCATCATTATGAACAACTTTTACTATAGGACCAGACCTGAAATCGCGAAAAAAATCAGCTGTTCCCTACATTTATATTCGCTTAACTCGTCAAAATGTACAATCATTTTATCATAACGCGGATCTGACATTATCAATATTATCATATCACCTAATACGACAGTGAAAGTCGAAAAAAATATAAGATAAGTATCGTTAAGGAATTAATTCGACAAAAACAAGCGCGTGCGATTTCTTTTGATAAACGCTGACATTGGCATCATTTTGAAATCTGTCGTTCTATTCAGTCATAGACAAAATGATATCAAGAGACGTTAGAGCTTTCAAAAATATTTTCAGTCAAGTTACATTTGCGTTACTTTGCACCACAAGACCAGAATACATGTCACTAAACGCATTTAGTGCTAAACGATGCCAACAGTTTGAAGTCGACAGAGACAGAACGATGCTTTTAAATATGTTTATTAATTTTGATAGCATAGTTAGCTGATTCTTCAATGCACTTTTTGGTATCTGCGGTGTTAAGTTACAATTAATATTGATTAACCTGTAAAATTCCAAGATAAACATCAATTTTATATTTAAAAAGCAAAAATTTTATCATAACGTGCTTAAATCGTGAGATAAGTCTCACGATTAAGATTAACAATTTCTCCTTACACATCATTCGTATTCGAGATATTGGTAATTATTTATGTTATGAAGAGAATGGCAATATTATTTTGCAATAAATGAAGATGAGCTGTTAAGTTTATTTTTGCCTACTTTTACTTATTTAACTCCTGGATACGTGTTTATTGCTAGCCCATGAATATTTCGACTTTTCGAAGGACGATCCGTTTACCTTTGTCAGACTTTGAATTTTAAAAGGCAGCGATTTCGTTTTCTTAACAATAACATCAAGAGTATATTGGGGTTAGCTCGGCGCTAGGATAAGGCCGTACGAATAAAATTCCCAGCTGTTATGGAAATATTTTTAATGCTGACAACATTGTGTTGTCGCGTCGGGGTAGAATAAAATCGCGAAGAATTTGATTCGTACTGTCTTATCCCAGCGCCGAACTTACCTCAAAATACCTACCTTTTTATTTATTTTTATTTAAGATAGGTTTGCTCTTGACTCTAGTCTAGGTCAGAGATGACAGAGAAAAAGTCGACAATGGAGCGAGCTTACCCAGAAGAAGCCTGTTAACTCTCACTTTGAAGAGATCGGGGTTTTATACGTTCGGAAACAGACGCAGGCAGAGAGTTCCACTCCTTTGCTGTGCGCATCACAAAAGACATTTGGAAACGCTTAGTGCGAATTGGTGGAATAGCAACTAGGTAGGGATGGTAACCTGCAGTGCGTCTAGATGTCCGATGGTAGAAGGGGTCAGGCAGGCGGAATGAGGTGTACCTTAATTATTATAAACTTTAGAAATCCCACTAAGACAGATTTTCAATAATAGGTACTATAAAGGCCCTTTGTACATGGCACGGTTTCTTTCCGGTACGGCGTATAAACCGAACCGTAGAAAAAAAACGTGTCTGTCAACAAGCTTCCATAGTGATCCATACAATACTGACGACCGTGTCTACACACGGCGAATAAACCGTAGTTTTACACGGCAAGAAATTGTGTGTGTTCGAAGGGTCTAACTTACCAATTAGACTACCTTAGATTTTATGTTTTCCCGTAACTTTTAACCAAAAAACTTTCATAACGCTACATAACTCTCATCTCATTTTATTGCAATATTTATTGAACGCTTACGGACGCCAAGATTTTATGAAGAAAGGAGATGATCTATGCGTTTGTTTGTGTAACATTTTGTGCACTTGCACACTATTACCCGTATTTTGCATGCGAAAATGGCACCTAAATTCACTAAATTTCTTTGAGTATTGGTTAAAGGAAATTGATTACGCAACAAAAACATTAGGCCAATTTGCTTACCCTTATTTAAATATCAAATACTTATTCAATCAAAACCCTTTAAACAATGAGCAGCACCCTAATTGCGTAACACACTTACAGTAGGAATCGGTTTCATTTTGACATTTCAACAACATTCATTGCGTTATTTACGTTGTTGAGCAGTTAAATTTTGCGAACATACGAAGCAATGGATTAGCAATATGCTTCAAAATCATTTAGATTGTGATTGATAGTGTGTTCCGCAATTAGGGTGCAGGTCCTTTATAATAAAAATTTCTTTAAATATTCACTAATTCATAAGTTCCTTAATCTTCTAGACACACACAAGACTTAATCCTATATTTAAAACATCCTTTTCTTTTCATCTACCTACAGTCAAATAAAAAAAATTAATAATATTAAAACAGTAGTTTACGAATGCGAACTATGCATAAGTACTCACTTACCATTCAGGCGGAGCTTCGCCTTGCATAGGACAGCCAGGAATTTAATAATCGGCGTACACCCTACCGCGGAAGTTTTTACTTCCACTCAACTGTTTATGGTCGAAATTTTCAGGAGTTCGTTGACTCGCTGGTGGGTTGACTGTACACTACGTTTAGTTTGATTTTGAGGGCGTTTTTTGATATATGAGGGGTAAAGTTTTGTTACTGAATTGTTTTGGACAGAAAAAAAAGATAAGTCTTTCTTTTTCCTTGTTTACATAGAAAATGTTTTCTATTTTCTGCCTGGAAACATAACATCATGTCAGTTTTACTAGCAACATTGGCTCAAAAAGCTGTATCAAAAATTCAATCATCATTTTAGAAAAAGAAAGAAAGAAAGAAAAATAGGTTTATTTGTCACAGAAACACGTGCATACAAAACGATAAGAATAATCAGAAAAATAAAACAAAATAGATCCACATTATAATCACGAGCTCAAAACAGAAATAGTCGGAAGCTGCACGTCATGACTGCACATGATGATGACCGATGTGACTGATGTTTTACATTTATTTTGCTTTGTTACCGAGAAACAAATGCTCACAATATATCTCCCGACAAACTAGACCATCAAATAACATACAATTAGCAAAAAGGAGCATTAAGTCCAATTGCACTTGCAACTAATAGCCGCTATCTAAAATGTCCCATCGATATCCATCATTCTGTCTCGTTCAGACGACGCTACCGTCTACCACACAAATAGAAAAATAAAAAATAAACTGTAATAAAGTTTCAAACTGACATGGCAGCAATTTAACTTGGCAGCAGAGGACATTTCATGCCATGGTAACTTAATAAAAGGACCAAGTTTATAGCCCGACATACATCTAGACTTGGCATGCAATTTGACGGATTAAATAGACTAGTTAAATCTTGGCAGGCATTCGAGTTTTTACGATTTTTATTGTCTCGTGGAAGACAATATAATGAGGGAATTAAAAGTTGATTGTATGACAGGGGCTGGCATTAAGACGATTGTGTAGTCTGCAGATCATAACGCCTGATATTCTTCTCAGTTGAATGCAATGCGCCTTGTATCTCTGACAAGAGTAATTAAAAACATACATATTTATTTGCAGTGATAATCTTGCAGATACGTATCGAACATTCTTTTGTTTTTTATTGCAAAAAGGACGACAAATTACGCTCGACATTGTCAGTAGCGGTTAACTGTTTACGAGCTCGTAATAAAATATTGGGAATCCATTATATTTTTTATGAGACACAAATTTTTGGCTAAGTGCCTAACTGTCGTTCTTCTTTTGAAACACACGTAAAGTTGTTGTAAAAAATCAGCTTTTCCCTACATTTGGTATGTGAGCATAACTCGTCAAAATGTAGGGAACGCCTGATTTTTTTTTCGCGATTTCGGGTTTGGTCCCATAGTAAAAGTTGTTCATAATGATGATTACAATGACCCTTTAAGAGATTAACACTGTTTAAAATTACACCTTGGTTTTGTTAGCAATCGATTTTTTTTTCTATCAATAAATATTGTTACTAAGAAATCGCGTAGTGCAAACACATCATCATTTCGTGTTAGTTATTTATTACTTCACGGCAAGTAACGATATATTTTAATTACTCTTGCTACCTAGGATAGGTCACATATTGACAAGGATAATTAACTTCAAGTAAACTACAGTTTAACATTTATACATTTGTTAACATAAACCTAGGTATCTTTTATATTGATTTACACAAGTTGTCTGATGAAACGGCAATAAAATATTAACACACTATAGAATTTTGTGAAGCAATGTTAACGTAAACAATGGGGCTTTAAGTAGTTATAACTAAAATTATGAAACGACATCGTCATAATATTGCTTAGTAAGTAATAACTAATAAGCAGTTAATTTTAAACAGTTGTATTTAAATGTCATGCAATATTAGAACGCAGCTATTGAAAATAACTAATTTTCCACAGGCTTTTTGATCTTCTGTAGTTAGTTAAAATTTTTCCAGTTTTGATCTAACAGTCAATTCTTGCAGGTTAGTGCTTTCAATTATCTAAATAATCTATAACTTTATTTTCTAAACTCCTCCTTTAAAAGCTGCCAATTACTAATAATGAAATTGAAAAACGCGGAAAACAAGAAAAGCTTTTCACAAAATAAAAACATTTCCCACAATCCCTCTTCCATAGATCTAAATATAGTTATCTGTTCAACCAGATTCAACTATTAATGAAAAATAACACTCTTTAACTTCAATAGAAAAGATACATTCACAATAATAGGTGATTAAAATGCTTCCAGACTTATTAACGATTTAAATCAATGAATGTGAATTCGATTAAAAGCTAGCAGACTGTCTGGGTATCTACTGAATTGATACGTTTTGAAACAAAGGGTGTGTAGAAAAAAGTTTTATTGAGTAAACGTTATTATAAAGTTGGTGCCTGCTATAGCAAGGTATAATATACCCAGGTGCCGTATTAATGCCACCTTTTTCCAGTGTGAGTAAGAGACGGAGCTATACAAGGCCGATAGCATCATCCCGTTTTCGCAATGGAATAATGATGGTATTACATAATCAGCTTATAATATAGCCACGCGGGCTCAGGGCGGGTTGGGGATGTCACATGTCTTTGAATTTTTGGTTTTGGAACATGCCGATTTCCGCACAATATTTTCCTTCAACCGTTTTTAAAGCAGTGGTGATGAAATAAATATACATAATAATGTGCCTGCCTCGGTTCGAACCCACGATCTACGACACGTAAGTCAGGGCCGTTACCATTGGGCCATCACTACTCATTGGAGAACGATGATGGTATTAATGCTTTATAATACGGCCCGAGGAAAGTGATATCAAATTCACATTCAAAATCATTTATTTGCTTATATGGGTAATTACATAAAGTTGTTAAAAATACAGCATAGTTCAACCATATTACGCCTTGAGGCATGCAAAGCTCAAGCTTTGACTGTGTCACAACATTATTATACAATTTACTTGCAACAATTTTGGCAATTTCACCGTTGCTAATAATAATGTCACTAGAATATAATTAAATATTAAAAATGAAGATATCAATCAGCCTCTTTTAAAAAAGTCGATATTGTCCGTCCTCTTTTTTACAGAAATATTGTCTTTTAATAAAATCAACCTATTGCTACCATTCAATTATGTTTGTAAAGGTATGTACCTTACTTCATCGTCATTCTCCTGTCCTTATCCCATTTTATTTGGGGTCGGCGCAACATTTCTTCCACACTTCTCTATTAGTTTCATCTCGGTAGTCACCCCCTTTCTAGCCATATCATCTTTCACACAGTCCATCCATCTTTTTTTTGGTCTTCCCCTACTCTTATAATCTTCCATATTCAAAACTTTCTCATGACAACGAACGATTATCCTCGTTCCTTCGCATCACATGTCCATACCATGAAAACCGATTCCCACACACCTTTTCAGTTACCGGTGCCACTTGGACTATACCGTACTTACAATACAAAATACTTAAGTTACTATTCATCTTGACGTTTTCCCGGCTCTGTGCCAAGGTAAGATACGCTTTACTTAAAACTGCTCGTGCTTCCATTAGTCGGAACGTCAGCAAATTCAACATTAATTTCCAAAAGTCTTATTACTTAACTGAATTTATGCTACTCTATAATGATTTGTTTGAAAAAAATTACAGTATTTTTTTCCTTTCCACTCATGAAACATCGACTTTACTTCTGTCACTGCAAATACGTTCGAACACACAATACATTCAATTTTCTTTAATTCACAAACAGAAATGGAAATACGAGTAAAACTAAAAAAAAAAACACTTTTTGAGTAAATCGACACCAGCGTCAATTTCACGACAAAAAGTCGCGCGACACGGCGACATGACTCATTCTACGGAAACGTCGATTGCCAAGGTCGCATAATCGCATCCACCGACGCGCGACCAGCCATTGTTTTAACAGGACAATCGCTGTTTTTTACTCCATTTTTCTATTCTCTTATACCTCAGAATGCTTAATGTTGTAGCTTGCGAAACCGCGCTATAATGAGAGGAGATACGGCCGTTTTGGAGTTAATAGTCACTGACATAAAAGTTACAAGCTTTTTGACTCAAAGCGTGTTCTGAAGACCACAACAAAATAAACTTGGTATGGAAATCACTTCTGTAGAGGGGCTTCTGGCTAAGTAATAACAGTCGCACGGGTCGATCGATCAGGTTAAACTACGGTTGCCGCGGTTGGTCCGTGGATGGGTGACCATCTTTATATACCAAGACCCTTCCGTGACTCGGACAGCACGTTAAGCCGTTGGTTCTGGCTGTCATTCGTGGATCTTTGACAGTCGTTACGGGTCGTCAGAATCCCGAAATTCTGACCACCCGTCTTACCAAAGGGGTATTACCCAGTAACTGAGTTGTGGAGGTCAGATAGGCAGTTGCTCCATGTAAAATACTGGTATTCAGCTACATCTAGTTAGAATGGAAGCTGACCCCAACAAAGTTGGGAAACGGCTGGACAAATGATGATAGAAATCAATTCTGTATTCCAGTGAAAATAGAGATATTTGAGAGCTTTTCCACAATTACGAGTAAAATGCCGTCATATCACATAAATGAGTTTAATAGTGAAATTTTACAGGTTAGCCTGGCAAATGCAAAAAACATTACCTACCTACCAGTGCCTACTGTAAGGAATCGTCATGATTAAAGTCAGCCATAGTGTCTAGTCAAATTTTCCCACTTATCTGCACTTACATTAATTTCGCCATCTCTTCGGCACTTACAAAAAGAGATATCTTAACCTATTTCTGGCTTGCAAATGGCAGTGGTGTATAATTTGTACGATTTCCCATGGTAATTAGTTTTACGGTGTCCGCGGTGGCACAGAGATGGCATACTAACTATGTCGAGAACGAAAGTTCGCAGCAAATAAACCAAGCTGATTTTAGGAGATACGCCTTTTAACGATCTCTTGTATTTTCTTTTGGAGTTAGTTTGTTTTCCTTAAACTGTCAAGATTATGGGCTCTTGATGCGTATAGATAGGCAACGTCTCTTCTTAAGATTATTGGTGTATGAGGTCGCGTAGATCTTCAGCAGTTGCTCATCATTTCTATGCCAAAAAAAAAACCTCCTAAGCATCATAAGTATCTATGCATATCAATAAGTTATAAGTTTCCAATGTCCTAATCCTAACTAATATTATAAATGCGAAAGTGAGTTTTGTTTGTTTATTTGTTACGCATCCACAATAAAAACGGTTGAATGGATTTGGATGAAATTTGGCACATGGTTAGACCATGACATGGGTTAGGACGCAGGATACTTTTTATCCTGATATTCCCGTGGGATTGAGATTTATGCTGGTGAAACAGCAAGTCGCATCTAGTTTATAATGTATTGGACCTAGCATCCGGTCAATGAATGTAGGCAGCAAACCACAACGGGACACTTAATCAGCATTTATCTTACCTAGTGTTTGTGCCAAATGCGGTTTCAAGCTGTATTGTGTATTTTGTCGCAAATACGCCATGTTTATGCAGGAAGTGGCTCAGTTGCGGTGTACCTACATACATACATACCTAAATCTTAATACGATATACGATTTATTTAAAACAACAATACCAGCTGATATTTCTATTCTTTTCTACTCTACTCTATCTGTCTTTACGCCTAAAAATCCTGGAGTTTACTCTACCAGCCAACTCAATGCTCATAAAAACCAATAGGTTGTTTTTAATTATTTATAAACAGACAAGAAAAAAGGGACAGAAAAATAAGTATGAAGTTTCCAGCACCAGCAGTAGCTTTTTATTCCTTATTCAAACCAGTAATACTTCGCATCGTCAATACATAATTTTTAAAACCACGTAAGTACACATATAAATGTTATTTGAAAAAAGAATGGTAGGTATGCACCTACCATTCCTTTTTCAAATAGCATTTACTTTTACTTCTGTCTAACCAAACTCAGACGTCCCGTAACTGCAGTTTACGCAAACCTGCGATAGTAAGCCGGGTGCAAGGTCAGGCCGCAGTGCGGGGGTTGCAGACGGGCGTATCGATCGCATCCCGCGCGTCTGAACGCCTCCCCGTCTGTGGCACGCTTTATATTGTGCGATTATACGATTATGGAGCGCGTAGTGTTGGTTTAATTGAAGCTGAAAGATATATGGGTTGTTATAGTCTGCGATTTTAAAGTGAAGAAAATATTTTTGAGTGGTTTCGGAAATAGTTTTTGTAAAGAAATGGTATTCTTTAGGTTGTTTGATAAATAATTAAGAACATAGATTTTTTATTATTGTTAAAGCTCTCACTCAAAACAAGTATTTATTTTTAGAGAACATAACGCAAATAAATCGAGCACATACCTACTTACAGACTGTTTTAACTTGCCTACTCTTGAGTCTAAATAACCAGTTCTATCGCCCAATTTAGTTTTTACTTCAAAACACCTTTCAATCAATCGGCTATTTAGGTATTTATACTTATATATTTTCAACGTAGAATGCTTTACTTGATTAGAAGCGCAAAAAAGTCGTTTTGTCTAATACTAATTGAACGTTTTGAATGATGCTCAATTTATTTACTACCTACAATATATAGGGCCGTATTTTAAAAAGATGCTCAAACATGAATATGGATGAAAAAGTAGATTTGAGAAGAGATTAAATATGTATTATGAAATCTGTCAATTTTGAAAAAAGATTCAATACTTAATCATCGTTCTAGAATCAGCCTTCGAATTTAAATAAAAGAAGTAATTTTTTTTTAAAGAGAACTCCAATATTTAAGTTACCTACTTAGGGCGAATTGCACCAATGGAACTGAACGCGATCAGCACATATCAACTACATTCAAGAGCTGTTAGTGACATTATTGCAAAGAAAATAATTTTCACTGACAGGCCTTAAACGTAGTTTATGTGATGATCGCGTTCATTTTCATTCGTGAAATCAGCCCTTATTCTATTTGAACGGTCACCATCGCGATACTTTAAAAATAGGTCGTTTTTATCGTATCGGTCGTATCGTCGTATTGCAGCGGACCTAACCGGTTAGGAAACCCACGATTAAGTATAGACTGTCAAATAGACAATAATTGTCTTGTCTGTAAATATTAAAATAGTGTTTCTAAGTCACGCACGCTTGCACGTGACATGACGCAAGACGTTTGTTTATTACTTAGTTCGTAAACCATTTTGTAAACGTAATGTCAATGTCACGTTACAAACAATCCTACTTATAGAGGTATTTTGTTGTCATTGTCAATAATATTCGTGGGACCGATATCTGAGTCATATGATATTACATGATAAATAGAGTAACTGTGTATACGTTTTGTGATATTTTTTATTCTATAGCTGTCATAGAAACAACACTAAATTCCTATTATACTTAGTTGTAACATTCTGTTGTATTTCTGACTGCATAAGCAGGGCAATACAGACTTCAATGCCTATTATTTTCGCTTTGTGTGATACGAAGAGAAGAAATTTAAATAGCAATCATTTATCAGTCTTTATAAAATTCATCAAATTAAACTTGTGAACCTACAGTACGCTTTTAGTGATGAATTTCAACCATGAAACTGAACCCGATCAGCACATCTAAACCACGTTCAAAAGCTGTCAGTGACATCATTGTTGTGGCACATTGACACTGACAGCTCTTGAATTCGGTTTGACATGCTGATCGCGTTCAGTTTCAATGGTAAATAACGCTCTTAGAGCTGATTTCACCAATGAAACTGAACACGATCAGACATAAACCACGTTTAAGGGCTGTCATTGTCATCATTTCCGTTGGTATAATGACCCTGACAGCTCTTGAACGTAGTTTAGATATCGCGTTCAGTTTTATTAGTGAAATCCGCCCTTAATATAACCTAAAGCCTAAACGCTTATCTCCATAAAAAAACAAATTCGCATCGAAATCGAATCGTTTCAAAATCGTACGCTCTAAAAGACATGGTGCAGTAATCCCACGGCGCGTACTATGGGGTTGTCGACACGCCAAGGGAGTCTGCTTTCAAGGTCATCGTACTACGTACTCGTAGTAAAATACCCTTTTATAGAACTGCCTATGGCTGTAATAAGATGTTCTGTACTGACTATGAGAGAGTAAATTATTCCCAGTGCATGTTATACTTGAGTGTTCTGAGGTTTTAGATTATATTGCTCACGTACTTACGCTATGCTAGATAATTGCCTTGTTGTAAAATGGTCGTTATTCTCGAACGTTGTTAAAGTTATTTTTAAAAACTGAATAAATGTTTTATTGGAACATAGATATATACTGTATGCAATGAGTCCTTAGTTAATAGTTATATTGTTTTATTGTCTTTTTAGTTATCATAGTTAGTTGTGACTTGTGCCCATAAGTTTAAAGTTCATCGTTTTCCAACATTAAAGAACTCCACGGCCTTCTATGATTGATGTCAGCTTAAGATGACGACAGTCATCAGATATTTGTGCAAACACGAACTTTAAAACTGACGTAAGATTTACGAAGCACCTCCTTCAAAGCGAATTAAACCAACAAACTTACAAAAGAAAACATGACCTTAAATAAAAACTAATAAATACATAAGTAAGTACATACAAGTATACACATATACAAGTACTGCTTAAACAATCAATTTGTCATTCATCTTCAAACAAAAACGTCAATAAATTAATATTTTATCCCACCAAGGTTGAAATGAGAACGACAAAAACATTGACTGACATGCGTGAAGTGACATTGTCATGACGTCACTGACAAGGTCTTGTCAAACCCTTTGATGTATCTAGAGTGTGTAAGGTTAGTTTGTATGTATCTAATTATTATACTTAATCTTAAGAATATGGCTTAGATATTTGTCGATTAATTCTGTAATTGTTTTAGCTTGTTTAAAAGGCGCTAATTAGTTAGAGATATTTTTGGCACGTATTAATTAAATAAATGAAATGTCAAGTTTATCTTCAACTGATTTGGCTAAAATTAAACGAATAATAAGCATTAATAATTAGTTTTATTTTTTGTGATAAATTATTTTTTAACTGATTTTATATTCTTTGCGGGTTTCAATTTCCTGAAATAATAATTATTATGTTAGTTTGAAATGTGAGGATTTTTTTTTTTTTGAAAATCGTCAGCGTCATTGTAGTGCTTAGTTAATGACGAGTGTTGTAAATAATGCGGTTTTTTTCCTCTGTTCATAGATCAAAGGACATGTCATAATTATGAACATAAATTATGACATAAAAAAATAAACTTTAAATATGGAACTACAACTACGTAGGCAACCACATTTTTACACAAAAAAACAAATAAGTATTTGGTGGTTTATGGTAATTTCCGCATTCAATACATCCTGGTTCAAGTACGCCTTCTTCAACAAATCACAGAGGCGACCTTCATAGTGATGATACTCCTGAAGGCTCCGCAAACAGGCGCGACACGCGACGCGAATCACACACGACACAAATGCAAAACGTGTCGCGCGATCAGAGGTGCCATTGCGTCGCGCGCGATTCGCGTCGTGAGTCGCGCTTGTTTGTAGGAGCCTTAAAACTGTTACATCATGGAGTAAAACCCACAGTGACTGACATAATAAAATAGTAATCAGGCATAATGATGGAGATGAAAAATTGCAATAAAATTATCTTTATAAATAGGTATTTCCGTAAAGGTGCCTTACGTACAAATTTGCTCGATTCTTAACGATCGACACGTGTAATGAAACAAAACTGAGACAATCTGTAAGCAACAGACGATCGACAATCGATCGATCGATTTTTGTAAGCTAATCTGTAACAAGCTGACAAATCTTATTGATCGTCACTACACAGCATAGATCGCCAAAAATTTAACAAATCTCTCTGGGCAACTTAAAAGATTCTTTCGTATAATATACTCGAAGATCACATTCAAGCTTTTAAATTTTCGTTGCTACACACGATTAAAAACACGCAAAAAATTCTATTATTATGTGAATTCAGGTCATGTTAATAACAATAGATGAGCATTAAGGATAAATAATTTTCAAACTGATTTTTAGATTTGCATAATATTATTATTAATGAACAAAACAGTAATCAGTGAAAAATGAAATTTTTTGGCAACGAACATTTGTCTTATTTTCCACTTCATAACATAGAAACCTGTATAATCAAATCTTTTACACAGCAGAGTAGGTACTTTGCTGTGTAAAAGATTTGATTATACAGGTTTCAGCCTACAGCTTGTGGGGTTGAATTAGGTAATTCAACCCCACAAGCTGTAGCCAGCGTCTTTGTTCGCAGAAAAGTCCAATATTCCATCAAAAACTCCTTTCTTTTGCACATCCATGCTCTTAAAAGAACTAAACTTCATATCTTCTTCCATGTTTCAATCTTCAGTACTGGCTGACTGGTCTGTACTTTATCCGACAGTTAGTCAACGAACTATTTTTGCATAATATTTACGTCTAAAAACGATAATAAAGGCCCCGTCAAATCGCGACATTTCCGTCAAAGACGTGATGGCCCTTGTTCCACCGTATGACGCCTCTTTTAACGTCCATAACGAGATATTCATCTAAACGATGTCGACATAAGACATAATGGTTTCGGCCGTCAGCGGCTTGTCATAGAAAGATTAGAAGGTTGACATTGCTAATTGGTTTTATCAAGGTTTTAAGAAGTTTGGTAGTTTGAAAGGTTTTAGTAAATAAACAGGTATTTATAGCTTCATGATAGTACCATAATTTATTAGCATAAAACGTTTCGACTGCATATGACACATGCTTCCTCTCTGCGAGAGCCGTGAGAGGGACTGGACCATTCTCCACTGCGCGGGTGCCTGTGCGCGTTGGTAGTTGTCACAAGTCTTCGATTTTTTTTCCTCACCGTTTTTAGAGCAGTGGAGATGAAATAGATTACACAAAGTAAAGTGGGTACTTTACTGATAGGCCAGGGATCGAACCCACGACTAACAACAAGTAAGTCGGAGCCGTTACCACTGCGCGATCACTGACACAGGTATGAGTGGGTATGAGCGCTACTTTAATTAAATTAAATTAATTATCTTTAGGTAAACCACTTCACCTGAAGAACTAAACTTATCTGTAGTTTATTTATAGTAATCGTAGTAACTTATTTACTGTTACTAATAGTATATACAACAAACACTGTTTATTAAAAAGATGCCTACGTAGAAAGATGTTACTGAACCATTGCATCACCGACAATCATCAACATCTTTTTGCGTCTAAAAGCGTGACTCAGAACTTACACTAATGTCATACCACAGATCTTCTAGTCACCAGATTACACTACTTTTGATTCGAGTATCGTTTTCCATACATTTTAGACCCCCCTTGATAATGGACCGACGATATCCCATTACTGTAATGTATGAAAAGCGATACAGCAATACAAGTTCCACTCACTGTAATCAAGTCAATGACTGACATTGCGGTCTATCTGGTCACGCCCTTACGGTATCTATGGTACAGGTAGAAAATAGTATTGGAAAAAAAACAATAAACTGAAGCTACAATTAATATTTAAAACTTTGCCGATTTCTATGACAAATGCAAAAGTAGTTACTACGCTGCAATATGGATCTTTTGGCACTAAGAAGAAGGACCGTGCCATTTAGGCAGATAGAAATCGAAATCATAACACAAGAGTTTCATTTTGAATTTAGAACCCAAAATGAGAACTGCCCAAAAATAGATGTCACTAAAAAGAAAACACGACGGCGTAAGTAACCTAACCTCTTTTGTTTTTTGTTCCTAACCACAAATTATGCCTAAGCACATTACCGACTAATAAAATGTCATCCATAGACTATTCTAGAATACCCCATTATCGTTAAACCTGAGAAAGTTAGCGGCTGAAGTATCCGGTATATTGGTTTCCCTATTAAAAGCTAATATTTGTTCCATAAACTATTGGATAGTATCGGAACAGATTAAAACACCATGTTGCTGTCCCTCCGAGGGTTATTCTAATGAGATGGCAGATTTGAGTGATACCGAGCAAGTGGTGAAAGTGAGAGGACACCACATCAACTGAGCCTAGGGCTTAGGGCTTGGTCCAAGTTAAAAACGGAAGAGACTTTTGTTCGACAGGAAAATTTTACAGGAATGCTATGAAAATTGAAAAACTTTAAGTTTAACTTTCTTTTTGTATTGATTGTAGCTATCACAACGAAAATTATAAAAAATTAAGTAAGACATATAGGTAATTTAATTTCACCAGCATATTAAAACCTAGTTTCACCATACCTACCATGTTAGTTAGTTTACTCTTCTGTTAAAATGTTAACGGGATATTGAGAGTAGCGGGTGTTTCACCATGCGCTAATACATATATGATTAATTGTATTAATTAGGCATTAGATTTAATTGCTGCCCTAGAGGTCCGTTAACTTACTAACCGACATTTAGTCAGTTGTCAAAATCATCGAAATTAAAAACGCGGGACTATACTATACGGCTAGCTAAAATGATGCATTGTCAGTGAACCTATATTTTCTCTCACCCCACTCTATTTTTCAGGATTTAATCGTCATGCAAATTTCCTCGCTACTCGCTTGTGATTTACTCCATAACATTCAAAGCATCGTTTCCCTAGCAAGACTGCGCACCAGAGGAAAGCCAAGAGGCCCATTCCAGTTAAGATATTGTGTATGTGACTGGAATTCGTAAACAGCCTTTATTTTCACTATCGACTACAGTAGTTATTAACGTGAATCTCGTCAGAACTGGTATGTATGCAAAGAGATTGAATACGTTTTGTATGATTGTTGAGAATATTTGGACCATGATGGTAGGGGCCTTAATTGGGGGTAGAAGGGTGATCAGGCGAATTGGAAGAGTGTGTTGAAGCTTATTGTTTATCTGCAGTATTCAATTGTTGAAGGAAAATATGTAGATACCTACTTACTTACTTATAAAAGTCACTGGCGAAGAAAAATTACTTATAATACGTAAATTATTGATATCAATCCCAGTCTTCGTATTTATATTTCCTTTTTTCAGTAGAAACTTTTATTTAAGGTTATTTCAGTGAACATTCAATTTAAATTTAACTTTATTTAGTTTTCAGTAAATTAGAGGGGCTTGTGGCTAAGAAATAACAGCCGCACGGGTCGATCGGTCAGGTTAAGCTACGCTTGCCGCGGTTGGTCCGTGGATGGGTGACCATCTTTACATATCAAGACTCCTCCGTGCCTCGGAAAGCACGTTAAGCCGTTGGTCCCGGCTGTCATTCGTGTATCTTTGACAGTCGTTACGGGTCGTCAGAAGCCCGAAAGTCTGACAACCAGTCTTACCAAGGGGTATCGTATTACCCAGTAACTGGGTTGTGGAGGTCAGATAGGCAGTCGCTCCATGTAAAATACTGGTATTCAGCTGCATCCGGTTAGACTGGAAGCCGACCCCAACATAGTTGGGAAAAGGCTAGGCAGATGATGAGTTTTCAGTAAATGTCTACAATGATTGTCTATAAAAATATAAATTCAATAAATCCAAGAGGTATTTTAAAACAATTGTAAATCCGCGTAACAAAACAACTGTATACACTTTATGTTTATCATAGCTGATTTTCATTGTCAACATTGTTTACTAATAAAACAGTTGATATTCGTATTACAAAACCATTAAGTATACTATTTTGTGCAAACATATTATTTGTAAGAGAAACCTTGCAATTACAAGGAGTCTTTGTCCATTTTGTTTTTATAATTATTTAATATTTGCACAGCGGCACTTCAAGTTGACACTTATTCACTTAGGTAGGCACTAGGTACTAAGAAATTAGGTTGACAGTGTGTAATTTTACGGGCATTGGGCAATATCGGTTCGCAAGAGGCAAGACCGGTACAGCTTGCTTAATATTGTCACTACGGTGACGGCTTATAAAATTGTTGAGAGGTGTTGTGTTAATAAAACTTGATTCGAAATGGAGACTATTCTAAAGTGTTTTGTTTTGTTGATGTGCAGTTGTTTTCAATATTGTAGTTGGTGTATTTAAACCTGTGTATGGTACTATGTGGTAGTGGCTTGATCTTGTTTTACGATAGCATAATACAACAGAAGCAAATACCTACTGGACTAAGATATGGAGTACTTTTATTAAGGTTATTATTTTGATTGCCTCGTTGATCTAGTGGTCGCAAGCGCTACTGCTGAGCATGAGGTCCTGGGTTCGATTCCCGGCTCGGGCAAAGTGTTATTGGGTTTTTCCATCTGAAATTTCTCAGTAGCAGCCCGGAGCTAGAATTTGTGCAAGGTTGATGGCAATAGGCTAGCCCCCTATTACATAGGACTTAAACATAACTGGCGAAATGTGGGTGTACTATAGGTACACCTCTGCTTTACCTTTCGGGGAATACAGGCGTGATGTTATGTTATTATTTTCCGTAAACTCATCAATAAAAATGGCTAGCCTAGCCTACATCATGGCAAAAAATAAGTTCGTTAAAATAACTATCACACTAAGCATTTTTTCACCGTGCCTATCAGCAGCCTTGAAAACAATTACGTTCATTTATGCACGGTTTTCGTAGAGCACCTTTCGTTCCGCTATTGCCTTTACACGTGCTACCAAAGTACCTACATACATAGATGTTACATAGATCCTTACAAATTAAATGCGGAAATGAACCTCTTAGAGTCTCAGTGCCTTTAGTACAGGCACGAGCATACTTAATAGTTACGCCAAATTCACAATATGGTTTCGATAATACTAACACCCTAAAATATCTATCAATACTTCGGGAGAAAATCGCTTTTGAATCTTGCATAGGTGTAAGGTATTTATGCTTGTGAATATACCCATGATTTTACGGCTAAACTTCTCAACCAATTTTGATGGAATTTAGCAGATTAATAGCTTATTACTGGTAGTATTAAAAGGTAAACAAAAGAGTCCACGGAACACAGCCAGTTAAGTAATATAACTCTTCAATTAGATACTAATCTGCGCTGCAATCGGGAAACAAATCGCTCTTACAAACGGATAAGAGCGTACAAGGAGCGAAAGCTGGCGCCCGCGCAGGCTACCTCTATAAAGTCTAGCGGTTATGGATGAATGGCTGGTACTGCGACTCCGCCTGTATCGAACCTTGTTGATGATGTCCTTAGGGAACTGTTGAGAATAAGATATTGTCTGGGTACAATGTCTGCCTTTGTTTTATACCCATCCAAAAGCAATCAGTCGCTCAACATAAATTTTCACAATGAGCCTAATCGTTAGACGAGTTAATTGCTTCTTGGCTAGTGAGCCAAAAAGCAAGCCGAAGGTGGTCCATACTCCAGGGTCGCGGGATGTTCGAAAGAGTTCACGGGTGGGTAAGTCTGACAAGCCCTCCTGCTCCACCCAGAGCGGGAGAAGTCATTTGATGATTTCCCACCAAAAAAAAAAAAAAATAATAAAAAGATGTTCCATACTGAATCATAATTACTGTGCATTAGTAGAGTTGCCTGTAATGTCCTGCACGGACCACTTACGAAGTTTTTCGGTAGTAATCTGCACTTCGCCAAGGGTCCCTCTTGCCACCTGATCGCTGATCAGTAATGTTTACACAAAAAACATACAAAAAATTGCATATACAGATAAAAACATGCAAGCACTAGGTTTGAGGAACATTTATTTTTATCCGCCGTGCAAGTAGGTATATGTTGCAGTAAAATGGCTGTAGTCGTGATATAGTTATATCCCTAGGAATATAGTTATATAGGAATATAACTATGATACAAGCACGATCTAGTAATATAACTATCAGGGCACTCCGACCAAATAGGTTAGATTAGGTTAGAACTATGACCAACTACACGCGAGCCGAGCGAGCTAAGCGAGCGGTGTCGCAGCAGCGGCCGGCGACCGCTACGTCGGAATTGGTCGCAGTAACAAAATTAGGACACTCGGAGAGGTATGAGCCGCTTTCATATATCAGACTATATTACGGTATATTACGGCTTCAACCATCTTGAGGTGCTCGTGGCTAAGTAATAACAGCCGCATGGGTCGATCCATCAGGTTAAGCTACGCTTGCCGGGGTTGGTCCGTGGATGGGTGACCATCTTTACATACCGAGACTCCTCCGTGCCTCGGAAAGCACGTTAAGCCGTTGGTCCCGGCTGTCATTCGTGGATCTTTGACAGTCGTTACGGGTCGTCAGAAGCCCAAAAGTCTGACAACCAGTCTTACCAAGGGGTATCGTATTACCCAGTAACTGGGTTGTGGAGGTCAGATAGGCAGTCGCTCCATGTAAAATACTGGTATTCAGCTGCATCCGGTTAGACTGGAAGCCGACCCCAATATAGTTGGGAAAAGGCTAGGCAGATGATGATGACGGCTTCAACCATCTTACTGCGACATACATGTGAATACTTATAGGTACAATCATCAAATAAAACCAAGCAACTCAAAGCTTGTCTCCATGGCACCTTTCCCAGACCACACTGGCGACGGAATTCCTCACTACCAACAACATATCAAGTAACGCTATAAATGCAACAGTAACCGTTATTAATTAGGTCTTATAACAAGTTCCTGATAACTCCTTATCTAGAGCTGTAGGTACTAAGAAAGTGTCGATATACTATCTATCTAGTATTTCTATGTGTCAGCTTAGTACCTGGTTGGTAGTCTTGACCGACTGTGCTGTTTATATATTTGCTTCGACTTAATTTGTTTTGTTTATGATTATAATAATAATCATTCATTATCCAGATAATAAAATCCAATTTGTTAGTAATTACATACACAACTGGAAAACTAGTGTTAGTACATTATATATGGCAATTTTTGGTAAGAATTAATAATAATGTCAAAATTATCAATATAAAATTGTGAAATGTGAAATACCGTTATGTTATGTTATGCTGAAATAATATAAACACATTTTAGGAGAAGCCTAATGTTTAGCAGTCTACAGTCATGAACTGACCTATGTTAACAGTTGTTAACTAATGTAAATAGGTTTAGCTATAGGAATTCGAAGTACATAAAAAGTAGTTAGTTACTTCAATAGCTATAATAATATAAGCAGTTATCTGATAAAGCTTCAATAAGCCATTTCCGTGACTATTTATATATTGTGAGATCATCGTCCTTGATCAACTCATCAACAGCTTTTATTAAACCACCCTGTAGTTTGTGTAAAACTAGAAACCTACAGTTCTAGATAGAATATGAGCTACCTACAAATAGACAAATAGATGACTAGCCTAGGACACTATAAAATATGAAGAAGCTGGTCAACAACGTTCTCCTATCTGCTAAAACAACTGCCGACCACCAATATCCAATTGTCAACCGTGATGAGAATGACAATAATAATCATGGATTCACTGTTTAGCCAGAACACGTCAATAATCAGCCAGGATTCGATGAACAAAACACCAGTATAGTATGTGTTACTACCGTACCACCTACTTTTTAATTACAACTTGTCATAATTTAAATAGACACCATACAACAATCCAATCTCGACTTTCTTTCGATTCTCCTTACTTGAACAGCAGCCAAAAAAGCGTCAGATAAACCAATTAGAGTGTTCAGTCGAGAACTGTCCGTCAATAGTTTAATTTCCGACACACAGCAAGACGAATGGCTCCGCCATTTTATGCCGAGAACACTTTCATTTTATTTCAATGAGCTGAGTCTGTCGTTAAACGAAGCTTGAGGTGAGGTGTCAGGTTTAAGGTGTTCTGTCAGTAATGGAGTAGGGAACTAGGAAAGCCACGGTGCGATTTATCGCGTGGGTAGGAATGGCATAAAAATATCGAGAGAAGAGAATGGATAGCTCTTAGAAGTTAGCTGAAAGATGGAAGTTCCAGCAGGCAAAGTTGGCAGTGCTATGAAATATTTTAATTATTTGTTCTTAACTTATGCATGTAAGACTCTCATTTGGTCCGTTGTGCGTGGTGCGTCCTGTCCTGGCCAACAAAGCTAGTTTAGCTCCGCCCAGACGCTGTCCTTCATCTATTGTTTCACTTAGAATATTGACAAGTTTTACAGACGAATGATGTAAATCATAAATAGTAGGTAGCTTCTAGATAATTCTAAAGCCAATTTCATTTCGGAGCCGTACCTTAGCTAAGTAGGATAGATTCAAATAAACATTCAGTGTCAAGTATCTTACCGTCCCAAAAAGCTTGAATTAACCCTTATTAGGGATAAGAGTTCTTTTATGGTCCTTAGAGTCGAAAGGTCACCACCAATTTGGGTATTTCCAAGTGTGGGTCAGTGCGTTTGTGAACTGCTTTGATGCCATAACATACTTTGAACGATAAGGATTGAAATGGTTCTTTAACTAAACCTCATAGTCCTTAACCTTTAATGCTTAAGCTACCTGGAAATACATGATATGGCTGAAGTGGTAAAAGATCATAAGTAGGTAGTAACAAGTACACTAGTTGACAAAATCCATAAATGCGTCTGCGTATTTAGTAAACTTCAACTAACCATTTTACGCAAATTAATAGAGAAACAACGAATAAATTAGAATTTACATCCAACACATACTAAAACTAATACCCACCTGCCCATAATTTTTCATGAAATATGCAACGACTTTAATATTTCCACCCTTTGTATGCAAATTGGAATTTTCAACCCTCATAGACTTGACTAAAGAGTAATTAAAAAAAAAGTTCGAACAAAAGAATGAGAAAAATAATTATTCGAACAAAACCGTTGGTTAAATTGAGCGTAGATTTTGGGACTGTTGAATCTTTTTTGTCATCAATTCATCATAAAGAGTTTTATATACATTTTCAGCTTATCGCAGGACTGGTAATCTTTATCAGTAACTACATATACCTAAATCTGTAACCTTGTTCAAATAGGTTGATATTTATTAGATTACTTACGATAGTCTGATTAATATTAATGCACGTGTTATTCATAATATCAAACCTAAAGGTAGCAAAGGACTTAATAATGAATTAGCTATAAGAAGCGAAGTAGTATGTCATCATAGTTCATTTCTGATTAATTTTCAATTAAGATGGATTACCGTCACTAAAGGTGCGATCAAAAAGAGAAACCTATTGATAAATAAAATATGCCAATCAAAAATTAATCAAATGTTGATGTCAAGCAAGATAAGGTAACATTTTATGGACGATTAGTATCGTAAAGATCAACCACAAATACTTGAACATATAAACCATTTGCCAACGAGAGTCTAAACGGAACACAAGTAGCCACTATCAATGTCTCAATCAACATTTCTCTGTGATTCCATGATACGAAATCACAACCTTCACATAAACGCCGTGATGTAACAATAGATAGAACTAACAAATGCTCATTCACAACTGGTTCTCAGATAAACAGATCTAATGCAAAAACAGTACAACTTGACAATCGAAAGTGCATACTTTTCTATTACGGATCCGCAACATTCAATTACGAATACACACTGCTCTGCCCTCTAATGACAGGTCATAATGACGTACCAGGTAGTCAAGATCTAAGTAGAAACGATTGATCATTTAAAGTACATTACGATGTTGATGAAGATGTAGATACAGGAGATCGTGTAAAAGAAGCAATGGACATTAGAGAAGTGTTAACAATCGGAGAAAGGGAAAGGGCAATGGTAGTGTCGCCCGCAGCAAATCCGAGCGGAACTAATAGTGATATTTCGATACAATGCGTCGTTATTGCTCCGAGAGATTTAATCAGAACATAACTTATTGAGACAGCTATATGTTCTTGGTGGTAGAGATATTGTTTAGGACAGCAGGAACAAAATTTAATGTTTCTACCGTTGTGTGCTTAGGAAATATGCCTATCGGTTTCAGGTATCTATGACTCTATAGACAATTTATTTAATTAGAAATTAATTAGTTAAGTAATTTCCTTCTATCTCTTCCGTCAAGTTATCTCAGTTTAATTTTTTTAGAAATCACGTAAAGATTTCATTGTTTCTAAATAACAAACTTAATCTACCATATTCTCATGCACCTATTTATAAACAATGAGATTAATAACCATAAGACGTAATGACATGTTCTCTCTTCTCATATGTATGATTACTTACGTAGTTACATAGAGATTTATAAGTTATTTTAACTAGAAAACAATAGTAGTCAACTACATCGTAAACATTACAGAAGCAAAACATGTAAGTAATCTTGTTAAAGTTGCTAATAATAATGAACAAGCTAAAAGCAAACAAAACGAAGAGCTGAAAGCATGAAAGGCAAATTCGCAAGAGCTTAGCAATGAAGATGCGAATATTTAAATAAACAATGTCCACGCAACGAACGTTGCATCTGATACAAGAGCCGATGCTTACCATGCAACGACCTTGATATTGAAAACGCGACAAGCCAAAAATGAAAGTGAAGCAGATTTGTTTTCTCTTTTAACGGTTACGTCTCTGATGACTTAACTAATACCATCTAATTCTGACTTCCGACGATTTTACTTCAAAGTAATCGCGTTTCGTCTAAATGAAATGATTTTCTATTTCATAGATTTTTATACCAGACATTACGAAAGGCTCATAACAATGATTTTATAAAATTATTAACAAAGGCATCGATTCAATTGTGTGTCTACGTTTCGATATCATAATCGATTTAATTCTTTGTATAGCAGTATCGATTCGAGTAATCGAATCATCGGATTAAAACAAACTTTTTGGTTCACTGTCTTAAGTGCCAGTTGTAAACAACTTTGTTTGAAAGTAAGTGTGTTTGGGTAACCTAAAAATAGTAAGTGCAGCTACCAAATGTGTGCATTGAGATTAGAAAACTTCTTCCAAGTGGCATGGTATATAAATAGTCGGAATGGATGCAGACGTAAAGGTAATACATCAACACAGTAACTTCTAGTTGAATCTGTGTATAAGCCACATATCCAAGTAGTAATCGAATATTTTTTCAACATGCAGTTCTAACCTCAATAGATAAAAAAATTAAATAAAATGTGTGTTAACTGATTTTTGTGTATATCTCTACTCTCGTGCAATGATCCGTGTGCCCATGAATATAAATGTGGTTTCTTATCAAAGAAAGAAATGAAGACCAATCTCTATTATCAGAATCATGATGGAAAAAGTAATGTCACAATCAGATACGTTCCCAATACAGCTTCAGAACTTGGTCACAGTCAAAGTCACGAAATAACTGTACTAAGCTCATAGATACAGTGAATAATGAATCAGAATCATATTAATTCAACGATGGCCTATCAACATCTGTTAGATGAGGGGCATTGGTAGGAGTACCTGCAAACCAAGTGAAAACAATAACCATTGTACTGAATGCACTAGCTTTCATTCTTGTGACCTTGTTAGCTCATTGACTTAAGGTCTTATTAGGTCAATTTTCGAAGCTACGTAACGATATTGTAATTTGTAATTAAAACACGCTCCTTGTACTATTGTCGAAGGTCGGACGTGATTGGTGCTTATTTCATTTTCGATTCTTATCTTCGAATGCACTAAAAATATTTTATCTGTGCCTTCACAAGCTACAGCTTTCTGTTTCTTTTTCAATAAATTCAATACCTATGCTCCCATCTCATAAATAACTTTGCCAAAATCCATATTTGTCAAAATATAAAAAGAATAAGCTCCATTCTTAGAACTCATCTCCTTTTGTATAAAACATTAAAAGTACATAAAATCTTTCATATTTGGTTTCACACAATTCTTTTGCTCCACTTGCCTAGATTTTACGAATATGGTTACCCGTCGTCACTATTATTACAGTTGTCCAAATATAATTTCTTCTAAGACTATCATTAGCGTCCACTTTTTAGGCGAATCCATTTTTGTTTCCTTGAACTTGTAAGTCCAAAAAGAAATATGGTTTTCTTTTTATCGCTACAAGCGACTTTCAACGAAGTGTTGAATTAAAAGCTTGTAATTATGGATCATTAGTAATAGATGATCGCCTACGCGTCATAAATATTTATTATTATTAAATATAGTTTTCTATCGCTTCTCACGCTTGTAAGATCAGAAATATCTGATTGAAAGATAATCTTGGGACATCAAAGTAGTCTTGAAAGAACTTCATCGTTAATATTCCAAATGCATTATTGCAGCATTGCAAACAATACCAATTCACACTTCACTACCACTTAGAGGCTTGCACCTGTGAGAAAACGCGCGGCGTACATATTAATTGTATTCTAACATTTCTATTCCGAATTCCTTTTAAGTACAAATCAACAAAAACTTGACTAAGTGTGTATCTTTAGAATTAGGGCGGCCCTTACACGACCTTCTTCTCATATCTCGGTCAGGGAGGTGCTAAGGAACGGAAATCTGAATGATTGTACCTCCAAACAATTGGAACAATGGCACAGAAGTGCATTCACAATTAGCGGTTGCAGGGGCCTTTAATTAAGGCCTGCAAATCATTATCATTACCGTGATCTTAATTGAATGAAAAGGTGTGAGATTCTATCGATTAACCGGCTATAGGTCAACAAGTAATTGTTTAATACCATTGACATTAATGCAACACTTCATTTGAACACAGGTTAATTAAGCGAAGATACAAACATAGTATTAGTCATTTTGTATTAGCAATAAAATAATGGTGTAAACAGTGAAGTAAATCTTTCGGATACCAATTGTCATCAGTGATAGCACATAGCTGAATAAGTAAAGGTTAATTTTTACCAACCTACAGCTTCAAAACAGATTAAAAAGCCTGGACTTGATATAAGAAGCTTTTCATTTCATTCATTTTCATTGAAAATGAATCGGTCTAACACTTTCACCGATTACTTACATAGAATATAACAGAAACGCAAAATCAGTCAACCCACGTACCATCAGAATCATCGATCACCTTGCACAATACAGACCTCGACATAATTCTTCAAAATCGTAATAATACTCAATCCACTTCAATAGTCCGTAAACAGATGCCTGTCGGTCAATATTTACTAGCTATTCAAATAGGACCACAAACGTTGCAGCGAAGGCCACACATGCTGAATACAATCTTAATGCTAAACTCTCTGTAATGAATGTACGCCTAATATAAACACCTATTAATCCTCATGAACCTTGCATTCAAAAGGTTTAGTTTAAACCTGTACATGATTTTAATAAAGTCAATGATTTATTACTTGCATTCAATTTCGAAATTCCCAATCTTTGTATGTTTATCAAATGCGATGAAGTTATTACACGAGATTGTACACGAACTAAATAATTGTGAGAACTCGATGAATTATCAGTCGGAGCACGATTGGCAGTTATTAATGATAAAGAATGATTCGTAATTTATGGCAAAGCAAACGTTAGTTCTGAAGGTTGTCAGTTACCTATGTGTCAAGGTGTTATGGACAATTTGACGATACATGATCTCTTTGACGAAGTAATAAGCTGTAATAGAGTTGACAACACGTGTTTCACAACATAGGCATAGGCAGGTCTACGTCTTATCTCAAGGCCGTATGTTGTTTGATCCCGTCTTAATAAACGTTTATTAGACAAACGATTTGTCTCGTTGCGACATTGATTTTGTAATATTTAAGAGCTGATATGCCGAAAATTGTTGCATCGGTAACAGAAGCATTGTTTGTTGTTCCCATGTCCATGACCTGTGCCTAACTTGTGTCTACAATTGATGAGTGCGTAATGGTGTTCAAATATAAAAGAAACGTGAATTGTATCGTGATATCTTGAGAGGTAAGGAACTCGTGAGATATGCTGAGACGGTTTGCTAGCTATATGCCACGATAATGCATCGACAGGTGGCAAGCTCGCCAACCACAGTTAGTTTCAAATATGTCAGTTTAGTTTTTGATTTGCCTTTCTTTTGATTATTAGAAAATTCTTCAATCTTATACTCCTGTCAGGCTGTCATTAGAACTTCAAACAACAGTAAAACCATCGGTGTTATTCAAGCTAATTGAGTCCAACTCCATCGTGGAAATATACAAAACAAGCTGTGAAATTTCACGTTCAGGTAGCAAGAGAATGGATTTATCGATAGATCTAGACACCTGTTGCGAACGATATCGTTGCATCACTAGATAATCTTGTCAGAGTGACATACAAGAAGATAATAATCTCGAAATTAAATGTACTCGTAAAGCGACTGTTGATGTAAAAAATGTTGCTGGAATGAAATGATTAAGAAAGTACTTGAATTTTGCAAATGTTAATTAAAATTGCCTTTCAGTGCAATATGCACTTGTGTCTCTGGTGTATTGATCAATTGGCAAATTTTAATGTTTGTGAGTGGTTAATGTGAAGCAGCGGATACAAATGTATTAAACTTTCCACGTATGTTAGTATTATATAAATTTGAATAGTTGAAACTGACGTAGATATGTAATTTCTGTCGGCACAAATCGAATTTACTTACTCAAATATTTTTAATGATTTCACTGCGACTATTGCCAGGCTATTTTTGAAATTCGGTCTTTCTAGAAAATTATAAAAGTGAGTACCTACCTACCTACAATATCTCACTCCATGTCTGTCAACCGTCATGGCATCACCGCGAACGATTGGGTCCAAAATACCGTTGAGTTATGCATAATTTTTCACGTTCCGTAATGTCATTACAATGACGTGACTTTAACACCATAAACCACCTTAAACACAGGTTATGTTCAGTAATTGCTTAGAAGATAACACAGCCATGTTTTTTGTTTCATATTATTATTATATGTTATTGTGAGTCAGTGACCGCAGATAGTCATTCACAAGTAAGTACAACAGCCAGTAAAGCCAGATTTGGATCTTTATAAAAATTGGCAGTGGCACAAAGTTTGGAACTGATTCTACTACTGTGTTATGATTGGTCATAAGTTTGTATGTGTGTAATTTTATTTGTATCTTTGGATTTTTTATTTTTTATTTACTTAACGGCCACCTTACCGGCCATTTTGTTTAATCTACCTTGATTTTGTCAGTGATGACTTTTATGGAATTCGTATGGAAGGTTTCCTTTGCTCAAAGAATTATTTTCAGCAACAGGTGCCCGCCAGTTTCATCATTGCAGTCTGTATAGTTTTTGAAGTAGACACAGATGATCATTAAATTGATAGAGTCTCAAGGTCGCATGACTAAAAGGAAGACCACACATCAACTTAAAACTTGATACCCTAAAAACTTCCAAGTTAGACACAACCTTCATCAAAATTAAACTTTTTTTACCTCAGCAGCAGATGTTAAAAAAACATAACGGACTAATGTTACAAAATATCTGGTTACATAGTCCAATCACGTTTAGCGTAACAAACCGACACTAAGGATGGCCTTCAATGATACTAATTAATGAATAAACATATTTCTTAACGTAAACATCGACACGGCCATACAAATACAGTCGTCACCAGGAAGCTAAAAGTTTGACAAACTTGTTTTTGATGAATTCGGTGATGATCTAAGAATTGTAGGTTAGCGCAAAGATCATAAGTTTCCACTAAATCAGTTTGATGGACTTTTAACTAAGCCTAATTTCTCTGCTTATAACTCTTAAGCACATAAGACCAATAAAGCAAGATCTAAATCTAAGATCTTCGTTAAAAATTAAGGCCAACTGGTAGAATATTGAAACTGAATTAGTAACAGAAAAAAACACAAAGGAACTTGTCACATGATAAGCAAGAAATATTCAAAGTCGACCAAAGCAAATTACATCGCGGCACCATTTTCTATGCTCAAAAGAACACGAGTTTAAAATGAATGAATATACAAAACTTATAGGTTCATAGCCTACGGCCATTGTGGTCTTTTATCGGTTTTTGCCCACATAACGGAAATCGAGAATGATCCAATTCATATCAAGATTATCAATAGAAAGTTTGCAGGAACAATTCTAGTACTAAGCGAAGATAACTAGTGACTACATTGTTTTGACAAGACCTCAGAATACATTGTCAATGAACTTATGCAAACGATCTCTCTGCACATGCTGTGAAAGTGTTTCTAAAATTGAAGTTTAAACATTTGAGGTCAATATTCAATCAATACATCTTGTAAAAGGCGACATGATTGTTTACTTTTTCGTTTTGCGCCGACAATTCATTCGAAATGTCAATATTTGCTGTACGAGCTGTGGGTTCAATGTCTTTGATGCACACGTGTTTGAGTGTGTCTGGACGACTCTCGGGACTTACGCCCCAAATGTTTATATACTTAACTTAATGTTATATTACAACTACGTACGTTCAAATAAGCATGAATCACAGCCCAGCCGTATAACGTCATTGATGTTCATAAAGAATAAATGAATGAAATGAAAATAGTGGAACTTAAAGATCCTAAGAGAACACTAAAAGCCGGTAAAAAATATATCAAGTTCGCTGTACCAAGCCTCCGGTTAGTAGAAAAATACGCAAAGTGACCACTGAAAATCAGCGCTGTGCTGTGGGCCCCTCATAGCACAGCATCATGCTGAGTGGAAGCCTTCTTGTCACAGTCATGACGTGCAGCTTCCGACTATTTCTGTTTTGAGCTCGTGATTATAATGTGGATCTATTTTGTTTTATTTTTCTGATTATTCTTATCGTTTTGTATGCACGTGTTTCTGTGACAAATAAACCTATTTTTCTTTCTTTCTTTCAAAGTACTTTTAAATTCTGAAATCGATAACCACCTATTACATAAACGGATTGGTTCTATAGAACACTTAAAAGAAAAAGATTATAGAGATAAAGAAGACGAAATATGCATTGTAAGCTATGATCATATAGCTAAAGTAAATAAGGTGTTATTTTTTATTTTCTCTAATTTGACAACCTAGGTTAATGAAACGCACGACTGACTCAGCCTACGGTCACCATTTTTTCAAATCACGTTACACTATTTGTTAATAGAACTGAAATGGATTCAGCTAAAAACTTTTTTGCAAAAAAAAAAACAACCGACTTCAAAAAAAAAAACACTACTAAGTGAAAAATAACTTTAATTTCGGAAGTCGGTGTCTTTGGATCTGTATTTTAGTTTCTTCCACCGCCTTCCGAAATTAAAGTTATTTTTCGCTTTGTGGTGTTATTTCTTTTATTAGAAATCGGTTGTTTTTTTTGCAAAAATTTTTATGTTTCATTTTTTAGCTGTCGTACCTACCCCACACAAAGTCGTATACCACTACTTGCAATGTAAATAACAGTGACAGGAAAGTATTATAAGCCCATTAATAACTAAGTGGAAAAAAAATGTATTTACTGAAGCTAACTCAAAAACCACTAATCAGAACGTGACCAAATTTATATGGTACTAATCTGGAAAATAAATAAAAATAATTTTTCAAATCGGCTTATAAATGACGGAGTTCTGAGGTAACAAACATTTAAAAAAAATACAACCGAATTGAGAACCTCTTCCTTTTTTGAAATCGGTTTAAAACAAAGTGAGTTGTTAAATGGTCTCATTCGCAAGTTTGGCTCCAGTAAAAATAAATCAAACGAATGAACGAGCAATGAAGATGTCATGAACGGCGGAGTTACAGAAGAGAAGCAAATAATTTTAAACCACGTATTCACTCTTAAAAAAAGGTCAGACTCAAGAACAGATAAGAAATAAAATTAAAAAGAGAACTGCAGTTATTAGTATTTTTTTTTAATTTAACATGTTTCATACAGTTTTATATCAGAATATAAAAGAGCTAACAAGAAAGATAAGCCCATTTCCTAATCAAAAAACCCAAAAGTAATTTGATACCGTTGGTACCCAACTAGCCAGCTACTATAATAAGTGCCGCAGAATTTCTAAAGTTATCTGCACCTAGGTTCGGCCTTGGCATTATGACCTGTGAAAATGTAGCCTTGTGAAACGCTAAAGTATATTTGTATTAATATTTCTTAACTAATCTTGATTCTGACGAAACGAATTCTGCATTAGAACGGCATTTTAACAAAATTCAAAGGTCTTCAAAGTTCAAAACATACATATATAGCAGCTGAAGATGTCAAAAATAATTTCTCTAATGACAATAATTTCACAAATAATTGCAGATCAAAAATAGAATAAGAACACATTAATAACGCTGTGCCGACAGCGAATTTGGCATTGAAGTAAAAAATAATAAAGTTAACGCTGCACTGCTCTTTTTTTACTCCACAAAGCGCTCAATAGTCGTTTTTTGGTTCAGTTTTTGCCCATCTGTTCGGTCTAAAATAGACTAAAAGACACATGGCACTTTCGATTAATGCAAAACACCCTGAGGTCGACTAGTCTTCTTAATATGCAAACATGCAAAAACAGCTTCACAAATTGAACGAATTACAGATCCGGTAAAGGTGCACTGGCTCGAAACGTTTTTCCCCTGTTCCAATTAAGTACTTCTAATTTAAAATATTTATTAGTTTCCGAATGCTATATAAATCCCGCAGCGACTAACAATTCGGAAAGTATTAAAATTAATTGCAGTTTGAAAGTGTTAAACGCCTTTCGTAATTTCCTTTATTGTTAGCCCAAGATTAAAGATATGTCAACCAATCAATGAATTCACTGATTACTTCAAATAGATAAAAGACTATTGTTTACTCTGTGACCGACTTATTTTTTGCTGTCTCTACAGGTCGAATTAAGTCGTCTGATGGAAGTATTAGTCCACTTTTTGTTTGACAAGGGCAAGGACGATTAAAAAATTTTGTTTCATATTTCGATTATGCTCTAATTTGCAATTGTTTGCCCTGTACGCATGTTCTGCATCGAGTTTTGTTTTATAGTCATCAGTTTTGAGGTCTTTGAACTGCAACATAATACAATACTTACTGAAATTTTTAACAGCACTTTTACTGGGAAGCCGACCTTAAAATGTTGGGACAACGTCCGGCCTTCCGTGTTAAGCGTAGAATCCAGTCACTCACACTGAACACACCACTATGAAAATCAAGTTAGCACTTCACGAAAGTCCAGGCACGGCGGGGTCCGAGACTAAACCCGTTCCGGAGGATACCGAATTCCGGTTTGAGAAGGTCACTTTTCGCGTTCGCCGGGTTCAAAACAGACTGTTCCTATTCAACAATGTGCGGGTTGAAAGGAAAGTCTAGGAAAGTTTCGTGTGTCGGACGAAAACTTTTTTCGCGATGTCGGAGGTTCGGCGTCGTCGCGCCTCTCGACACAAGCGTCGCGGGCGGTAGCACGGTGCAGACTGGCGCGCGATGTAAAACTACAGCAGTGTGCAGTCGAAGCCTCCTCGTCACCACACGGGTGGTTGTGTGTGCGGCAGACTTGCAGATTCCTTTACCACTGTATTCAAGCGATGCGTACGTTGGCTTTAAAGTTTATCCATTGCTGCTTCAGTAGGCATTTGTAAACTCCACATTTGAGTATTTCTGGGGATGGTAGATAAATTTTCCGTGTGCGTTGACACAGGACATGTGAAAAGTATATCCGGGCGAGGTATCAGGTTCTGGAGGTTTGCTCGTTTATTGTTATGGGCCGCAGTCGGGTGTATAGTTTTATGAAATTGGCTTTTTGTTCGTACCGTCTGGCTGGCAGGTCCCTCTGGGCTGCGTCGTAAAGACGCATTAGGCTCGCCGGCCGCTGAACTATGCTCGTATTTTCATCAGCGTGTTTTAATTTAAAGTATCAATAGCTTAATGTATCGTTGAGTGAAAAACTGATTTAGTTAATTAATTGAAACATTAACGGTAGTTATCCAAATACGGATATGTTGACCACGTGTGTCTTTCTCATTAACTTAATCTAATACTTAACCAAGTAGATCCATCTTGTACCATCAATTCGTTGACACCGGGACCTGTAGTTCAAAAGTGACCGAAACTAGGATCCAAAATTGTATCCCAGCTCTAGATTGTAACTCGATATTGAATCTAACTCAACCTGAAATCAAACAAGACCTTGAAGGTCGACAGTTATATTCACACCCACAAGAACACATAAATAGCGAATTTGATTATAAACAACTAGGTAGTAAAATCGAGAGTATTACAATCTACCTAGAATCATTTACTGTGAAAATAGGGCAGGCCTATGTCCAGCAGTGAACGTCTTCCGGCTGGATGAAGAATGACAGTAGAACACAATTATTATCTTTACTTCATCAATATGGCTTATAAGCAGGTAATGATACGCAAGGTGACAGCTGTCCTATGCCGTTCATATAGTACTAATTACACTCATTTATGGCCATATATAATTAGTGAAGTATAGATTTTCTCACTTCTGGTTTATAAATAAATCTATAGTTATAGTATATGTTTGTGCTGGACCTTTTATTTTTAACTTATTAACTACGACTGTTGGAATGATATATTTATTTTTATGTTAAGTATGATGGTCTGCATCGTCATGATTATAATGGAGAGTTGCTTGGTTAGTGGTGCCATCTCTTTTTAGGACAGCACATAATTTTGAATGTTACGTTGCTTGTTGTCTGCTAATTTAATTTCAATTTTGTTCATCTACTACGAATTTATCTTTATGCTGTTTACAATAACAAAACTTTTCATTTGAAGATAAAGTTGTTTACTTACAACTCGCCACTTTACTCGCCACTGCAAACCAAGATGTTATAGCGTCCTTCACCTACTTAATAATAAATAGTCAACGAGACACAATGGTGTATAAAAGTCCATTCATACACAAATAGTCAATCCAAGTAGATAACAGTCTATTGGCAGACATTTAATATGTCCAACAAATGCTGTTACGTAGGTACAGAACTTTAAGTTACTAGTAGACTACTGGACACCGAACACTATATTATTCTGCAACCAACCTACATTTAGACGTCACAAACCCATTACTTAAACATAAACCCAAAACGCCAAAACATACGTCCACCTACATAGCCAACAAACTTTCCTACTTTATTTGCGTAAGAAATTCGCACAAGGAAAACATTTAAAACATAATAGGTTCCTTACCAGGCGACAGTAAAGGCGTGACTACAAAACATCTGTTACATTATACCCACAAAATGTTTCAACTATCCCACGCTCCAAATTAAACCTAACCTATGAATAATAAAGTAAACAGGAATTTCATATTGATATTGTGGGCTGGGCTTTAGTCTGATTTATTTTAACATTTACTGAATATTGGTTCAAGCGGACACTCTGTTGTTGCAGCTATGCCCTAAGCTAAACTGTATACTGGGGTATTGCTAAACTAAAGAGTCTTGTTACTTTGTAGTTTAAGTTGAAAGATTTGTGTGTCCTCTTCGATTTGTTTATCTAACTTTTTGCTAATTTTATGCTCTGGTTTGTCACTGCATGTATTCTATTACATGCCTTCTATTACAATTGATTTCAACATCAGTTTCTTTTTCATCAAATCTTTTAACTACTTCTACTTTTAAGCATAGATTAGTCAAGTTGTGTAAATTCAAAAACCCAACGTTTTCCTTGTAAAGCACGTTCGAATTTCATTAAAATAATGTGTGTGTGACCATGCCAAATATTTAAATCATTCCAAGAAATAAACAAGATTCTTCTAATATTATTTGAAAAATCTGAAATAAAATGAAAAGCTTTAATAAATATATCATTACTGATTTTAATGATGCCTTGGAACTCATCACGGAAAAATTATTCCGAAAATGATGAAAATTCTAATCCTGATTAAAAACATGGTCCAACAAATAAAGCACTACTTCTTATTTTAAATGTATTCTATTAAATGAACAATTTTGCAATAAATTGCAGTAAGTAAAGTGCCTGTTAGTTAAACTTCAAAGACTACCGCTTCTTTCATAAACAAAAGCTCGATCAAGTATCTAATAATTCCAATATTGCAATTACCGTTGACAAAGGCTTAATAATCCATAAATCAAGATGGCGCGTGGCAGTCAGGAAGCACACTTTTGTAACTGTTATCAATATTAAAATATACATCAAAATTGACCTCAAAATCACTTCACACTTAGTAATTTATTACTAAAAAAAATCTTCAAAATTCAATTCGAATCAGGATGATTAAAACACCCGTTTTCTGAATTGAGAATTCGAAGTTGCGAACGTCTTGTCTAACTCTACTTTAGCAGTACTTAAGGTGAAAGCCCGCTAAATTCAAAATTTCATTGCAAAAAATATGAGAAATTTTGAATTTCGCGGACTACATTGAAGGAAATCCTTAAGTATTAGAGTCTGACTAGTTTTCAACTTCAAATTCTCAATTCAGATACCTACTAGCGTAAACCTTTATCAATTTGGTTGTCAATATGTGATTAAATCGTATTCTATTGTGCCTACAATCTTCATTACCACTCCGTTAGTCGTGCACAGTGTTACTAATTTAATGAGCGGGCAAATAAGGTAATAGTTTTTTAAACAAAAAAGTTAAAGCGCAGTAAATTGGTCCCCTTCACTTAGCCACTGTGGGCCCATTCCGAGTCACCGTGACGAAATGTCCCAGTACAGTATTCACACGGTCCCTTCTCTGTAAATTCGCATAATTAGGGGGATATACAAAACAATATAAATTAGCAGATTACACTACAATGGTAAATTATGCGGCGCTCAAGAATTGTTTGACGGTATACCTCACTGGAAGAAACAGTAGCCTTCTTTTCGTATTCAATTTTACTATAATACTTACATGCTAGGTCCTAATGGACAATGCAGAGCTTATTATAATGGTTACTTTAGAAGTGTGAACTATATTTGATGCAAACTAAATGACAGCGGTTTTATCCTGCAAAGAAATAACGAAAAAGCTTGAGCTATTTTCATATGCCTATGCGCGAGAAAAACGAAACCCTGAAAAGATAACGTCAATATAACATTCGAAAGTATTGGTCCCATAGAAGAAATAGAGCAGCTTCTTAGTTTCTTTATTAGCTATGAAAAATAATAGTTATTTATATCGGTCTACATATAATCTAGGCCAGCCTCTTCGGGGTTTTCTTTATTATCATTAGTTTGCTTACATGTGATTCCCACGATGAATAAATCAATTCAACCCAAATTGAATACCAATTGAAGAAATTGGGTTATTGACGTGCGTAATCATTGAGATTGAAATCTATTGCTGCCTTATGCTGCATACTACTTTCAATTTTGCTAACTGGCTTGTTAGTCATCGCCCCTTGTCATCATACTTCTTATGCTCTGTCCATTGAATCTGTATCAGTACCCCTAGCACGAATGTCAGGCAAAATAATCACTGTTATCTTAGAGCTATCAGTTTCTATAGATATAGTAACACCGCCATGTGAGCGCTTGGTTAGTTTAAGTAACTTGACAAATATGGTTAGATGTCAAAAATACGTAATGTCTATCTGTACTAGGGTTTACTGTAACGAACATCTGCCTATAAATAATTGATTACGCGTTTGTGAATCACTGCTGCAAGGTTTGGCTGGGCCTGTCATCTTGCAGCAGTGATGTCACAATCTGTTTCTGTTTTGGTTTTTGTCTTTGTAAGTGTATTACTAACGTAGTTTGTAAGTATATTGTTACCAACACTATCAGTCTTATTGCTCGAAATAAATGATTATTTATTTAAAGTCATTGATATATCTCGGGACCCAGGGGTCCCGGACCTTTAGAAGACATACGAGGGGCCGAAGCCAACTCGCATAGGCCCGTTAGAGGTTTTTAATTAAATGAGGCACCAACCGACGATTATGTCTGTATGCACTATGCAGGTGCACCCAAGAACAACCCCCGGTTGGTGCAAGACTATTGTAGGACATGGAAACGAAACATATTGGACTATGGGTTTGGGTAGCTATAGTGGATTGGTTACCAAGAACTATGGAAAGACTGTGTCTCCTGTCTGATCAATGTTATAAATATACGGATAAAATGGCAGGGGGTGACTTGCACTTGACTTGCGCACTTGGGCCCCCGAAAACGGTTGCTAGCACATAGTGTCGTAGCGACAAAGGGGTAACATGTCCTGAGGTGCTTTTGAGGAGTGGGGAGGTATTCTACGAATATCAGGACAATCCCAGAGCCCGGAAGATAGTCAAGATCCCTACCAGCACTTAGTGAAATACTTCCTCCGAGCACATTGACTCTTGCGAATCTCCACTCAAGCCGGCCAATAAAGCCAAGAATGAGGTGGGAGCTCTGTTCCTCATCATTGTTCACTCCAGCTAGTTAATAAAGGCAAGCCAGAGATGAGGATAGGGTCCGTGGGGTCGCTACTGCCCAACAGCTTGCCACATGCTGCCCTGCGGGTTCACGCGTCTCTCTTGGTCTGGCTCCTCATCCTAGACAAAAAACCGGCAAAGTAAATTGTACCAGCACAGACCTATAGTTTGGAGCGCGCAAGCCCCACTACGACGTCAATGTAGAGATACAACGGTGAGATTATTATTATTATAAATAACATAGAGAGAGTTATAAAGAAAGCATGCTATATATTTTATCGCTAGGTATTTTATTTTAAACCAGTGAGGTTACACAGTTCAGTCAACAAATCTCTAGCCCCATTTCTATCCTTTCCCGCCTGCCTTTCGTCATCTCCCTCCGTGTTTATTACCTACAGGCCACTACTACATCTCATAATATTCCACCTGGTAACAATAGTCCAGTTGTTTGATAGGAAAGCCGGCGAGACAAGTGGGCCGCGACCGCAACAAGGTTATCTTAAGTGGCACCTACTTACTGGTGAGATTATATGGCGTACGGCTAGTGGGTTATTACCTTCGCACTAGTTCGGTTCTTGTGTGATGGAGGGCTAATAGGGTGTTGCCAGGAAGTGGAGACGAGGGTAATGGCGCTCAATCTTGGTACTAGTCTATTACCAACACGGCTTGACTACGGATATCATAGAGTTTTCAACTTAACAGGGCATACATTGGGCCCCGTGATGTTGCCCGTACGACGCTGTAAACATATTTTTCATTATTAGATAGATAAATAGATAGAATACTCTTTATTATATACACCATAAAACTTAAAGATATAAATGTAGAAATTTTACATAGGGTGACACAACAGGTATTACTGACAACCTTTGGATGGATTAAAGGGTGAAGGAGAGACAGTACTGTAGGTAGTCAGTGGTGTACCATTATCGAAACCAAAAGCAACATTAGCTATGAATCACACTGCAATACATTTTATTGTGAGTGCTAAAATCTAATAAACAACATGATTGTGTTGCTTACAGGCCCTTGCAACTCGGTTGTCTCTGCTCCTTTAGTTAAAGAAGCTTCTTCTATAAATCCATTAAAAATATTTTCAACCTGATATTATATTCCGACTCTTTATTTTTGTGAACGTACAGAGCACCATCCATCTCTGTCATCTTAAGTTTTCCTGCAGTATGCCGCATTTTTCATCCAATCTCATAAACCTACAAATCTAGAACTGGGTCACGTCAATAACGTTTTAAAACTACGTAATACCTACGTAAGCTCTACGTACCAGTAGCTTGTATATGAGGTGGCTTAATACCTACGGCTAAAAATAAAATCTTAGGGAAAATTCTGCTCATGAGGATGACGTGAAAAAATCCTATTTACTGAGACCATCCTTTCACCAATCGTGGATTTTAAATATGTATATGTCATTTCATTTCAGTCATGTCATTCATTTAATTTAGTACCGAATATGTAAATAATTAGATTGTTGTTAGGTATATGTTTATGTAATAAAACTTAATTTCGTTTAAAAAATAATTAATAGATATTCTATTTTATTTTTAAAAATACTGGTAAGTCCATTATCAAGACAAGCAAATAAGCCATTAATTAAACTTAGAAACATTCAATAACAACCGACCATTAGACTCATCCGCCACAAAATTCCTAGCAAACCAGTATCGTCCTCAAGTTTCTATTAAACAACAATAACAACGAGATTTATGTAAAACATAATTTTCGTTCCGCTAATTATCTTGCGACATACACACGGGAGCGGAGTGCGTCGAGCGTTGTTGAAACACACGCACAACAAAAACAACGCATCCGTAAAGTTTGGTTGCCAAACGATTGTTCGTCCGTTCCCAGACAATCGCGCCAGTGCACAATGTGTTAATTGTTGAAAGCATTCCTTGTGATATACAGTTGTGGTGTGCGGAGAGCAAGTGGTTGAGCAAGTTGTGATTACAAAATTGATTATGAATCTGTGATTCAAAAGGCACCTAATCCTTCACGACTGCAAGTTACAGGCGAAGCTGTTACGGCAGTAGGACTTGAAATAACTATCACAATTTTATACAAGAGCACCCACATATTATATTGAATGTGTTTTTTTACACGGTTTCTATGGAGAGACCGTGTAAAAAAACACATTCAATATAATATGTGGGTGTTTTTTTTTTTGTTGTTGTTGTTGGTAGAATGGATGCGTAAGATCCCTCCAAAGCTCTCAAACCCCTGTCGATTCAATTAATGAATTTTTCATAATTTGCATAATTCGTAAGACGAAAATGTCGGTAGCCCAAGACCTGGAGAAGGACATAGGCTACTTCTCATCCTCGATATTTGTATTAAAATATGATGAAATAGGAAATACACGCGACGAAGTCGCAGGCGACAGCAAGTTGTTAAATAAAGTACCTGCTGCTTGGAACTTTATCTACCAGTATGTCTCAAAGTGTAAGAACCACCTAATTGCCCTGAGGTTATCCGGCGCAATTAGAAGAGGTTCCTTATTGTGTTAACGACAGCAATAGGAAAATGTGCCGCATGATCTGCGCACGTTTCGATCTAAGCCGACGTTCATACGAACGTAAAAATATTCCGGCGGGATTTTCAACTCTCGGTGTTAAGCCGAGCATTGAGAATCAAATAGAGTGCATTCCAGCGCATCGAAAAAACACACTGTTGGATTTTCAACTTTCGGCGCTACATCCAGAGCGTTGAAAGTCCAGTGCGCGAAAAAAAAACGCCGCGATATTTTTACGTCCGTGCCGACGTCGGCTTATTCTCTGATGTCAGACGTGTCTGCTTTGTTATGTAATTGTTTTATCTTTTTGATTTATATTTAGTGTTTATGTGGGATCTTGGAATATCTTCCGGGTTTGGAGAGAGTGGGTTAGGAATGCGGGCATTATTATCTTTATAGTGATATACTCGTGGACAACTTAATTATTGTTTTGGTAGTACTGCAAGACTTGAGTTTTCTCATAGACCACCGTAGACGACACTTCGCAACGTATTAAAGGACCGTCAGTGGGACTTGGATTGACCTTATCTTCCTTGGATGGTAGACTTAGGAAAGACTAATTCTTAATCGGAAGGTCATCTATTAAATGTCAAAACCTTTTTCAACATTGCATCAAACCAAGTTAAGCTCGAACTGAAGAGCAAGTCTCTCTAGGACACTATACGACTGTCGACGGCGCGTTGTGTTTCAAGCGCGCCTTAAAGAGATGTCAGCACTATTGACGGGGTCCGCTAGGGCCGATGCCAGCTAGGGTTGCGGCATGTTCGAAAGAGTTACCGTGGCCCCGGCACAGGCAACAGAAGGAACACGGGTGAGTTTTAGTCAGTAAAAGTCTGACACGCCCTCCCGCTCCGCCCAGAGCGGGAGAAGTCATTTGATGATTTCCCATTCAAAAAAAAAGAACACTATACGGCTATAGCAGTAATAACAATGAAACTTCTATTGTGTCTCGTAATCTCGTTTGCGTCCCACAAAGTATTAAACTAGGTACCAAAAATTCTTCATTATCATCTTTTCAGTCTAAAGACCATCCATTGTCCATTGCTGGACGTAGGCCTTCACCAACCGTCGCCACATCGACCAGTCCTGTGCCTCTCGCATCTATCAAAATACTTCTTACTCATTTATATTTTTAAAACATTCGCAACTAAAGTACACAGGAAATTGGTCATCTCTGTCGGTAGCAGCAACAGCAAATTATGTTAAACAAAACCGTAACAAAAGGCAACAGACTTGCGCACGCAACAGAAGTATTTGGGACACAATCATTCACACATTGCACGTTTTGTCATAGAATTCTTGAAACCGCGAAGAATTGAAATATTGTGTTTACTTCCGATAGTAAAAGATTAGTGTATGAGGCACGTTACTTGGCGTGAATAAGATTTTAAAATGGCTACTCGATGCTGGGTTTTCCCTATGACCAAACTTAAGCTAAGTTGACATTTAGTTTAATTAATTTGTATACTACACTGTTAACGTTGATTTAATCTATAGGTTAATTAGCACCGTTAACAACTAAACTGTAGTTTATCACTAACATGTGGTGTCTTTGGTTGTTATCTTGATTCATAGCGAATATAGAGAAGCCAACAAAACAGAGATCCTATAGGGTCCCGCAGACAGGCGCAACGCGATAGCGCGACGCGACTGTACTAGAACAGTTTCTATGAAAACTTCATGGAAATGTTCTACCAGAATCGCGTCGCACCGTCGCGTCGCACCTGTCTGCGGGAATTTTAAATCCCTGCATAGCAGTCAAATAGAAATAATGAGGCTAGACGAGAAATAATGAGTCAGAACTGTCCATCACCTCTCTTATAGGAATTAACCCAACTTTTCAACTTAACCACCTGACTGCTAACAGACCAGGTACTTATAAACCGTCAATAACAAATACAATTCAATCCTCATTGTCATGCTCTACATATTACAAAAGGGACTTTAGATACCTTCGCAGTCTCCCTACCTCATGCCTTCGCGCCCATACATCTCATAAAGAATCTCTCACTCCAGACCACCATGCCCGCAACACCAGGATATCAGGCACAAATAAACACATCAAACAAACAGACCGCGATACACAAACTTTCGCTAAATTTCACGTAGAACAATATTGTTGGTAGACGTCATAATTCAATACTATCTGGTACATTAGTAAGGCAGTTATCTTGAGTGGCCGGCCGGCGCAGGCGCCGCGCCCTGCTCCCTCACGCCTTACCATCGGTGCATTTTCACTGAAAACACACGATAAGATAATATAATATTAATGTGGAAGGAATGGGTAACAAGGACAACTGGGTTGTAGTTTGAATCAGTCAATCTGATATATCTGGCGTAATTGTGATTTATTTTGCTCCAATTGTGTTGAGCATGTTTTGTTGTAAGCTGTGCTGTCGTGTAAGATGTTGATATTTAAATCCTTGTAACTCTCCACTTACAAGGACTGAAATATCAACATCATTAACCAGTCAGCATAAACTGTCAGCATTTCCGTTTCAACCTTCACATCTTTCCAATTCTATTGGATTCTGCAAGATATAATCGGATTTTAACAGGATGCAAAAGACTGTATCAATAAATAGGCAAAATAATTGTGGAAAATCCTTATTACAGTCGTCATTTTCATCTGACAAGCAAACAAGCGTTTGTAATGACAAGACAAAGGTCATGGATCATATAGCAATCATGATGTTGAAGATGATCACCGAGACAGGACCTCAATTCTGATGGCTTGGCATCAAGTCATAACGAAGCTAGTGCACTTGAACCCCAAGGAAACATAGATAAAGACTTCCTCATTAATTCATCCAGCATTCAGAGATTACCTTTCATTTGAGAGATCCTCCTATCTATTCATTTATGTCTAATGTCTATGTTTAACAGATGACAGTACTAATTTTCATGTTGAAGCAAAATATTGAGGCTTTGATCAGCTTTTACACAACAATGCAAGCCACAGTTGCGTTAACATCACACCCACAAAAGCTAATAATGACCAGTACTCTGTCAATTGGGGTTCAAGTCGTGACGGTATTGGTTTTAGAAACCTTAGGAATCTTTTGTCACAATTTTACACTGTGCTTTTGTCGAAGCATATTGTGTAGTTCCATTTGTCATATTTCTTTGGGAATTGGGGCATCATCAGTTATTTGGGAGAAATAATTCTCCTGTAGTCAACTATTTTCTTTATCAATACCCAGTTTTCTTCGACCAGCGTTTATGAAATACAGTTGCATTAACATCTCACATATAAAAGTTAATAATGAGCAAACAAATGGTATGGTCTCCGAGGTCCTGTTCCCATGCTCTGTCGACTGGGGTTCAAGTCTTCACGGTACTGGCTTAGAAACCAAGAAGGAAGACTTATTAGTTCCACAGAGAAGTTCCCAATTATCGTTCAGCTATCGGGATTCGGGAATCATCAGATAAATTGTCCTGTATTCAACTATTTTCTTTATCAAATTCCAGTTTTCTTCGACCAGCGTTTACAAAACACTGTTGCATTAACATCTCACCTATAAAAGCTAATAATGACCAGACAAATGGTATGGTCGCCGAAGTCCTGTTCCCATACTCTGTCGACTGGGGTTCAAGTCGTGACGGTGCTGCGTTGACCTTTGTCAACCGCCACAGAGCAGCATGCAGATAGCCGACTGCTTGTAAAACATAGAATATGTCGGACGGATTATGACAAACGTGTAGCTGGATAATGTTGCGTGTGTCGGTTTGTTAGAATAATAGAAGCGAACTAGGAAAGAGAGAATGATTCTGGAGTGGGTATTGAAAATGTTGGACGTATTTATTATATATATATTTTTAAGTAAAACAAAATCTTGTGTTCACCCGTAGTATGACCTAACGAATTAATGTAAGTCAGATTTGCAGGGAATTCTAAGGATATAGAACTATTTAACTCTTAAAAATATAACGGACTTAAAAATACTTGTATGGTGAAATAGAATCCTTCGGTTGGTGCCATAATAATATCTTCGGGAAATAACTGCATTGATGAGTAATTAAATTATTAAAAACAAATGACACTTTGTATATATATAGAGCTTTACACACGGTTCGTTCCACAAATTCATTCATTTTATTAGTAAGACGTCTAAATTCAAAATGTGATAGTATTCCGAGACTGTCTGGTTTCTGAGTCACATCTTCATCACGAAGAGTGAAGTTTTTGTGATTCATTCGTGACGGGTGACTCAACGCCCAACTAAATACCTTCTAGGGCGCACAACGCGGGATGACGTGATTTCTCCGGTTTTCCAAACTTTCGTTCTTGTTGAGGCGACGGATTTTCTTGATGAAAATAATACCTACTTTCCTTTCTTTGCCAGTGTTAATAAAATTATACTCTCAAATGTACCTAATCGAATAGCTAATCACCAAGTTTATTGTAGAAGAATTTAAGTTCGCAGATAATATCTCCAAACTAGCTTAGTAACCTAGTTAACTTTTTTAGAAGGGTTCTTGCTACTCAGACATGTAGGTTTTGATTTTAGTAAATGAATACTTCCTCTTCTAACGGTTCATGATTTCCAAATATTAATAAGATTTGTAATGAGTTTAAACACTAAATATAAAATTGAAAGTATGTGATTTGCCTCAAATGTTTTTTGTATCAGTGTAGTCATGAAGTTTAAAAGTATCTCATTTGACAGTTACCGTAAAAGTACTGGTTTTCAATTCCTCCGGTTCATCACAGTTTTATGAATGAAAGTCTCGTAAAACTCTTCAGGTACCTAGATTCACATATCCTTCTACAGAATTCCCCATAAGCATTCATAATCTTTGTTCAAATTATAACAAGCGATATCGCGCAGCCATGCCTTACATTTCTATATAAATCCTCAGCTCATGGCCTATTGCGAAATACTTGTAACACCGTGTTGTTTCTGTAATGTTTACCGCCCGGGAGTGGGTGGCAAATTCATTGTTATTGTTTTTCGCCATATTTGGAGCTTCTAAGGGTATTTTATTAGTAATATAGTTAACAGATGTAAAGGCTTTATTAGAGAATTCTGGAATTTTATTGAATTTAGTTGCTATATTTGGAATGTTAGTATAATCGTTTAGTAAAGGTTGATAAATTTTCTTATGACATTGGCACAAGTATGTGTTCTCTTCAGATATGTCATCTTCAATAGCTGCATTTTTTAAAATCAAAATCTGGAGTTCTAATAGCAGCTATAAATAAAGTAGTTTTCAAAACTCCACTCCTTTAGAGGCTACCTATCTTGTCACAAAATTAGATTGCTTTCAATATGCCATTCCTCTTTCAACCTAACCTTAGCACCGCATACTCCAGACGACGTTATTTCACACGACTTCTTTTGGACTGACAAGTCGCCAGTTTAATTTATTACTCAAAACTTAATACAAAATTACAGCAATCACGAACGATTTATGTAGTTAGCCTAGTGTCTATCGCTTAAGATCTAGATCGTGATGTATTGGAATCTTTGACTCTTACTTACTTTCAAGGCTAAGGAGCTCATATTTTATTTATTCGTTAACCAGTAACTTTTGCATCGAGATTAACATGCAAGAATTTAGCTTTATGCTTAGGGCGACACAAAATATTTTCTTTTTATAATTTTTTGAATTAAAAATAATAATTATGTTTTTTTTTTTTTTAATATTATTTAGATTAGGTATTATTACTTACGAAATTAATCTTTTCATCAAAGAAAATATAAATCATTATATTTTCTACAAATCCAATGCACTTCATCATTTTATTAGACTCAAGCTCATTAGAGAAACCATAAGTATATGCAGCAGTTTATGCTAATTAACAACAGTTATCATAAATGTAGAAATATCCAATATTGATTATGGAGAGAAATCAATATCAATCGGATATAAGTTGCAAATGTAGCGACTTGTGCGCATAGGCCTAGTTGTGTTTGTGTGCGTGAGCCTACGCATGTGTGTGTGTGTGCGCAGTGAAACGTCCGTGCAAGGCGAACCGCCTGCACTTGTTCCATTGTAGGGTGGATATGGATTGCGGCTGAAGGGAAATACCTGAGTTCAATAATAATATTATTGTTGTTATCGGTTATACTGACAGTTTCGGGATTATCTGCTTGAATTTAAGGCCAGCATTATTAAAGCTTACGATGAGTCATATTCAGAGTTAAAAACTGTACCGTCAAAAATGATGACCAAATTCAATTAATCTGGCTATTTCCTAATCTGTCTAAAAGGATTATACACTTACACAAGGCGTTATTTTATTGAGTTATCGGTAAAACACATCAAATAGTTTGGTATCTAGTCTGCGAGCTGGTTGAAGAAGGCGGCTAAATCACTTAGTAAACAGAATTGATGGCCAGCAGGACCCAATGATATCATAGTGAGATCACCTATCTACCTGACACGCGTAGCAATTATGTTTTTATCATCCCAAATTCGTTCGAATGGGATAATCGTTGGAGCTTTGAGCTTTTAAAACGTCTCGCATTATTCTAGCCCTGGGTAATTGGACATTCAAATATGTTATGCAGACCCGAGATCGTTTACCCGAAGGTAGGCATAACAATAGTTATATTCAGATCTTTCATATACACCTTCAACTTATGTTATGAGGCACAACTAAATTTCTATTGTTACCGACCACTAGGCGATCGATCGACAGTTAAGAGGATATGTAATGTAGATATAACAGACTATGACAAAGTAACTTTTAGGATTAATTGGTCATCATTTACCATAGATAAGCAAAACTAAATAATACTTTACTTAACATCAATATAATGCAGGACCACCAAAACCCTAATGCTGATTATAGGCCTAGGTCTACAGTTTGTTATTTTTAGAATACCGTCAGCTCATCTCGAAGTTATAGTCGAGTGGAATGCCTCGAAAGACCGAACAGCCAAATTGTATTACCGTTATACAATGCCAGTCATTTTCAACGGTCTCTTCATAAACAAAACCGTAAACAAAGTCATAGTCACCGCAAGTCACATGCAGCTCAACAGGTTTAGTGGGTCGGGCCGTTCGCAAACACACTGCCCTTATGTATCGGTCTACCTCTCATGTCGTCACCAAAGCAGCCGCTTATTAAACCAATACTTTCGATGCCTCATTTAGAAAACCATTTAAAAATAAACCATGCAACTGGTCCTCGATAAGGTAAAGTTATAGTATTGATTATAGGGCTTTCTTTGAATGTGAGATTTATTGCCTCGTCCAGGTACTAGTTTAGTTGAACTTGAGGGACGAGTCAATCCGTCTTCAAGTTGCTTCGAGTTTTTTTGCTTAAATTTCAATGTAGTAGGTTTCTAAGGTGCTCTGGGTGAGTGGGTCAATGTTTGTGTTCCCGTGAAAGTGGAGGTTGCTTATGCTTATGGGAAATGGGGTAAAGTGAGACCAAACCGACTTGTATTCAATGGCTCGTACATAGTATGGTACTTTCTTAATGTATGGTCAATACGTCGTTGATTCTAGTGTATGAATACGAAAGTGCTATTTACAATAAGAACTTACCTAACCTACATAAAAATTATATGCCACATAGCAGCAGATTTCATTTGATTATTATGATTTTCAAGCTATAAACTTTATTTCAAACCCCACATTAAACGTGTCCTTATTAAAAAAGCATATTATAAGATTAAAGCCTACCTTGAAGACAGGGAAGTTTGGCGTGAATTTCTTCTGCACATATGGCTTCCCTGGTACCTCATTAACAGCATAACTATATATTAAATGTCTATTAATTGCACCCAAATTACAATAATTTTTTTACATTCTTCCATGATATAATATTTATTTTCATTATTTTACATTATATAGTCTTGTCTTTTATATAGATTATTTAATATTTTGTGTATATGAGAACGTTGTAGGCTTAATAGATTGTAGATTTGTAGGCCATTATCTATTTGGTTAAGTACCTGATACTTATTTACAGGCCTGCATTGTCCTCCCATACTTAATAATACTGTAATTTGAAAACATTGTAAAAGCTAAAAACAAAAGCAGCATGAAGCATGCAGCATGTTTTGAAGCATTGTAATTTTAAAAGAGTTACCGTGGAGTTACTTGCCGGTTCTTCTCCATAGGAAACGACTTATTGGAACCGCGCACCTAGCTTCTGACGTTTCATAAGTGCCCATATAGGTTTATGTGAAATAAAATATTTTGATTTTGATTTCTATATCAAAATATGGGACTGTGAAATAGATACACAACGGACCAATAAAAACTTTAGAAGCAATCAGTTTCTGACGAAAAAAACAAGAAAATCATTTAAATTTTGATATGATAATTGTTTCGTCCTATCAAGAAAAAGAACCGGCCAAGTGCATGTCGGACCACGCACAATGAAAGGTTCCGTAGTTGGGATGCATTTATCCCAAGAATAAACTTAACTTTGTAGTTGATAAAAAAAGACAATGCAGAGGAAAGACAATATTCTGAAACACGACATTAATGCATAGGCAATGCAGCACAGTTTTCGTCTCCACACGAAACTATGTTATGAAAACAAATGACGAACCCAACGTCCCAGAAATGCCTCAAATCTTGTCAGACATGTTGACAACTGTCCCATTCATGGATCCCCATTTCTCAATGACCGTTGAGGTTAAGACATAGCAAACAATAGCGACCGGTTAAAAGCCTTCTACGAATTTTTATGTTGTACTACGAGACAAGTAAGTATGCCAGCTATGTGATGTATAAGATGCAATAGTCAGGGCAAAGCCTTCCTTTCTAAGACTCCTTTACAATAACTGCACCCAGTTTTTTTTTAAGGTTTAGAACCATCAGGATCAGCCTTCGAATTGATTCCAATAATATTTATTACGGCCGTTCATCAACTGATATAAACAAAACAGTTTTTTAATCAGGATTCCTCATAAACTAAATAATGATACATTGGCCATTTGGGCCACACAATGTTAGCCTTTGCAAAAAGGAGAACTCAATAATGGACTTCCTATAACGAATTTTTACTCTCAAGAATTTGTATATATGTATATTTATATATAATATTGGTATATATATTATAGTAAATATGTATGTATGTGTAGGTATTATAAGTTTAAAATCAATTTATGTACTTGTGTACCTAATTCATTATTATATATTTTTTTATAGTTTTTTTAACATTGTTTCTCTCAAACAGAGCACCTGTCATCTAATATCTTCACCACCCCACCATTGGTTGACTGGTAGAGAATGCCTAAGGCATGAAGTCCGCCTTTGTACTTTTTGAGTGTAAAAAGTTTAAATAAATAAATAAATGTTTGTAATTATTTAGACAGATATAGTTCATTGTAGGCCCCATAAGCCTTTCTCTCAAGAACCAAAAATAAACGATACTTCATACCACATAACAGTGACGTAATAGACATTAACGTACAAAACGATTTGTCTTGTACTTAAAAATATTTGCCAAAACGTCTCAGCCAATGACATAACGCCAAATGACCACCATTATGATGATGAATGACGACGAATGCTTGAGCACGCGCAAAACTAATGTGTTTTATTATTTATATATCAATGACAAACTTAACTTTACCGTTGAAGAAGTATATTCTTATTTCAATTATACCTTATTGTGAAGTACAAAGTCTGATTTTAAGGTTAAAGGGTGCTTTGTCGATGGTAAATGAAACTTTGTGATAGATTTAGGAGTTGTATAAGAAAGCCGCGGGGGTGTGAATGAAGTATTTAATCAAAACATTAAAGACTTCGGTATAGGTTAGGTGAAATGTGTTTGAAGATAGTGTGATGGTAAGTGGACATTATTAATGTATGTTACTGAATAACTTGAGGTAAGGAGATATAACAATTAGGAACCATTAAGATAAGGAAGATAGTAATAGAGCAATGGAATTATATCTAACGATAGTAATTTACTGGGTGATTGGCGTATTTAATTTATATCTCAAGCTAGAGTATAGAGAATGTATGTAAGAAACCTACGTTCATTTCTATCCGTACTTAATTAACTAAGAGATTATCATCTGCCTAGTCTTTTCCCAACTGTGTTGGGGTCGGCTTCCAGTGTAACCGGATGCAGCTGAATACCAGTATTTTACATGGAGCGACTGCCTATCTGACATCCACAACCCAGTTTTGGGCTTCTGACGACCGTAACGATTGTCAAAAATCCAAGAATGACTGCCAAGACCAACACGGCTTAACGTGCTTTCCGCGGCACGAAGGGGTCTTGACATGTAAAGATCTTCACTAAGTACGGACAGAAATGAAATAAGTATTACCAAAGCTGCCTAAGTAATTGAAGATATCTTTACAGCATATAAATATGAATTTAATTTTTCTTTATAAAAGATAAGTAAGTACTCGTATATTATGTTTTAACACCAGCTTTTTCATCAGTCTCGATGTTTAGCGATGATGTAAAGCTTTTTTAGGAAATCCTGAAAAGATTATTTTAACGTTCGGCATAAACTAAATAAACCAGTTCAACTATAGGGATATTATCTGTCTATTTAACTGTTTGAGTTTTATGTTTTAAAAATAAATATATGATAGGTTAACGTTAAGATCTATGGGCCTGTGTCGTCTGAAATAAATGGTATTATTATTTCGTTTATTAATTTTTCTTTCTTATAATTTACATTTTTAAATATTTCTTTCGTATTATTATTATTCGTTTATTATTTTTTCTATCTTATTATTTACATTTTTAAATATTTCTTAAAATAAAAAGATATAAAAAAACATTTAAAAATATAAAAAATAGAGTTCCACCGGTATCGGGAGCAAGGTCCAAGCTACCGGGGGTTAGGGCTGCAGAGACAGGAACCTCCTCACAATGCGAGCCGTATCAAGAAGAACTGCCTTCTGAATCCGGCCCTTGATCCAGCCGCCTAACGAGAGCCTCGAGAGATGTTGGTCGAGGCTGTCAGCCATCAGGCCATTGGCCGTTACGACAATCGGCACAATGGCAGCCGAGCTCACATTCCACATGTCAACAACCTCGTGCGCTAAGTCGAGATATTTTATTTGTTTCTCTTTCTCAGCTTTCACGAGGTTCTCGTCATGTGGGATGGTAACATCGATTATCATTGCGCGGCGCGCTAATCGATCTATCACCACTATATCAGGCTTATTGGCGACAATAGTCCTGTCAGTGATGATAGACCGATCCCAGTACAACGTGACAAGGTCATTTTCGAGAACTGGGTCGGGCACATACTTGTAATACGGTACCTCAGAGTCCACAAGTTTGTATTTCAAAGCAAGTTGCTGGTGAATAATCCTGGCCACTTGGTTATGCCTGTGCAAGTACTCTCCGTTAGCCAGACGAGAACAACCAGAGATAATATGTCTGATGGACTCACCCGGACGGTGGCATGCCCGACACACGTCAACCGTCCCGTCCTTCATAATATGTCTCCGGTAGTTATTCGTCAAAATAACTTCGTCCATAATTGCACAGACGAAACCTTCGGTTTCCCCAAAGAGGTCACCGAAACGTAGCCAGGATATGGACGCTAGGAAATCTACACCGGGCTCATGAAGAGCCCGATAGAAGCGCCCGTGAAGCTCCTTGCTTTGCCATACCGCCTTGCGGTCATCTGTAGTAAGTACTACAGGTTTGCGCCAGTTCTCTTTAGCCATGGAGAGTGGGGTGAGCCCCTTGTCCACTGCGACCACATCACGGTGCATACCCACGTCAGCTTTTAAAAAATATTCCCTGAGACTGCACACCTCCCGGTTGTGGAGGGTCTTCGCATTTAAAAAGCCTCGACCTCCGCACTTCCGCGGGATGTACAGTCTCATCACCGATGAGCGTGGGTGATGCATCCGGTTTGCGGTCAGCAGTGTACGGACCCTTCTATCTAGGGCATCGAGTTCGGTCTGAGTCCATTTGAGTATGCCGAAAGAGCACATCAAAACCGGCATGACCCAACCGTTGAAAGCGCGCACCTTGTTTCCGCCTGAAAGAAGACTAGTTAATACCTTCTTCAGGCGACCAAAGAAGCGCTCCTTCAACGATTGCTTCATGTCAGCAACATTGATGCCTAACGCTTCCGACATACCCAAATACTTATAGATTTCGGTTGAGGAGAGGGATCTAAGCTGTATGGAATCCGAAAGTTGAATTCCCTCGGATTCCATAATCTCGCCTCGCTTTACATGCATGACTGCACATTTGTCCACACCAAATTCCATCCTGATGGCGTTACTGAAAGTTTCAGTTACCTTCAGTAGTTCCACCAGTCGCAATTTGTTGGGGGCAAAGAGTTTCAAGTCGTCCATGTAGAGGAGGTGAGATATGACCTGACCACCTCTCCTCAACCGATAGCCTAGACCTGAATCCTCCAGCAGTGTGCTTAGAGGATTCAGGGCTAAGCAGAACCAAAGTGGACTTATTATTATTATTTATTTAGTGTCAAGTAAGTTGCAACTTTGTCCTTTGAAGCATGGGGCAAAGTATCAAGGGCATCATAATCGTGATAATCCAAACGTCTACACTTTAAAACTTTTTTCTTTTCCTCAGCAAAAATGAAACCAATAAATTTAAAGAAATTACATACAATCATCAGAAAGTTAAATTGCTACACTAAATCGCCTGCAGCGGTAGGGAATTAAGAGTTTTATCGCGAGACATTTTTCACAAGACTGACATACACCGACTTGTCATTATATCACATAACATGGAGAAAATTGATGGGTTAACACGAGTTATCATGTTTATGACTCTTTACGGTGAATTGGTGGAACCATACTGTAAAAGGAGCGCCAATTAAAGATGGTGTTTAAGATTGACAATAGCGTCATCTAGCGGTCAGTAGTGGAATCAGAAAGCTTTCCTCAATTGTACCAGGTGTAGCTTATTGCTATTCTATCGATGAAAGTTAGGAGGAAATTCATCAACAAGAAAACATCCCCACTGCTGACTATTTCCTAAGCCTACTAGTTTACTGTAAATAATTGCAACAACATTCGCAAACAACGTCATTAGCAAATTGAAAGACGCACAACATGCAATGCATACCATTACAATAGATATCTAACCTTAGTTAGTTTCCCATAATTTATTTATCCTGAGAACGGCAACCATGGAGTTAAGATGTCCACATTAACAATAAAATTAATACACAAGGCAGGGCAATATATTACTTCACAGGAAATCCCATTAGCTGCTAATTAGTTGCCATAAATAGCTGTAATTAATTCATTCTTACTTACTACATATTTCTAAACAGTTCCTCGTTATTCATTTACGGTGTTATCCCTTTTCTATAGATATCAGATAGGTATGTATTATTAATTTATTATTAGTTTCAGTAGATATAAATAGATTTGAGTAAGCATGCTAGTATGGTGCAATTGGTAGCATGCTGGCTGGCACTGCAAGCTGGATGCTTGATGCTAGTAATTGTGATCTGTTATGTTTGATTCTATGAGGCCAGTGTCAGGGTCAGTGTACTCTATGTGGTGTACTCTATGGTGGCTATCTAGTACACTGAGGCCTCAAAAAATAGATTTAAAAAAATGCTATTGCGACCAAGCCTCACCTACATATTTATAGGATGGTCGTGAGCATTAAAATGTAAACATGCAATTTTATTGCACTTTCCAAACACGGAGCACAAAATATCGATCCTTACACGATTTCGTAAAAACATAAATTAAGTAAAACATCACATTACCGAACGTGAGCGTGCATTTCATCATAATATAATATTAATATTACTACAAAAACTTACAAAATGAATGTAAGCACATGTACTTGTTGTGCTTAAGTATCGTAAATATTTATTTTTATACGTACTTAAAGTGTTTGTGGAAAGATTAACGACATGTCCCAATACTTGTGTAAACAAATAGCATCGTAATTCCGTGTAGGTACATTTGTAAATATTTACCTACTTTTCATGCAACAGCACTCATTTTCTTAGACTGAGCTTCCTGTTTTTAGGGTTCCGTACTAAAATGGTGAAAAGGAACCCTTATGGTGCGACTCAGTCTGTCTGTATATCCGTCTGTCACAGCTGGATACCTCAAGAACTACTAATGCTAACTTGAAATTTGGAACAGTTTTAGATGACGTTTGTCCAACTATTTTGTAAATAAGAATTTTTTTTTACAATAGGGACTGAACGGGCGTCTTAAAAATTAAAAGTGGGACTACTAGGCTATGTGGGGCATCATATGAAAGAACGCTGTTTGCACATTCTCAAACATTGTTTTTTGTTTTTTAGGTCACATATTTTTCGACTTTTGATGAAAAATACCGCCCCCCTTATCTCCAAAGTATGCATAGAGAAAAATCTGAAATTATTCTATATGATTGAAGTTTATATAATGATTACAGGAAAAATAAAACGATGTCTCTAAATAGCACACTTTTTCACAAATAACATTAGTTCCACTATCGGTCAAAAAATGGCGCTGACCTAAAACTGCAGTATTCTACACCGCAGTCTTAAAATTCCTACTTTTGAAGGACTGTACGTAAAGTTACACATCCAAAATATTTATATATGATGGTACGGAACCCTCGGCGCACGAGTCCGACTTGCTCTTGGCCGGTTTTTCTTCTTTGAATGCTTTTAGGTATGGGAGCTTACATCTGCAGTGCTGTGAACCCGTTTTATGATCAACAATTTATCGATCTTAACCTTATCATATGGCTTACGCCTCTATACTTATTATTTCTGCGAGACCCATCGTAGAACCTTCAGAGGGATCTTCACTCTATGTTTAGCCGACTGCGGCGGAGCCCAAAAGGAACGCAACGTTTTTACTAACTTATGAAGTTGTAGAAAAGTGTGGCAAGCGTAGGTAGGTAATGGTCCTATTTTAAGATCACTGACAATTTGTGTTGCTTATTGATAGTACTTATTTCTGCCATCTCCATAATTGTATGTCGCTAGTAGACATGAACAGTGCCACTGCGATTCGAACTCACGACCAAGTAAGCGGCTTAATCATTGGACCGGGCTTTATACAAAGCAAAGACAGTCTTAACAATCTTCAACAGCTCCAACAATATTTTCAAATGCTAATCAATTAGTTTATGCGCCCTTGTGGAACAGGGCCAGCGTTGAGCCAAGCATTTTTGTCAGCGATGTAATCCCCCAACTTATAATATGCTTGGTGTATAGTGTGCGTTTTATACCTACAAGATTTCAATTTCGTTTCATTCAGTTGAAGCATGTGGGGAGATGTTTTATTGTAACATTTTAAACAGTACCCCATGCAGGATGAGTCTACTTTAGCCAGTCTGAAACCTGGCTGAACTACTTGGTCCCTATTTCTAATCCTATAATTGAGCCTTTCACCTCTTTTACTGAAAAGATTTAGATTTTTCCCATGGGCCATTGCTTCTTTCTATTATATGTATAAATGTCGAAAATACGTTAGTCGTCGTTTGACTAATCGGGACGCCAGCGCCACCAAGCAGCGCTTGACAGTGTCTACAACATAACGCTCGTCGACCAGAGTTAAGCAGAGTTTGTCAGTGGCTGTCAAGCAGTGAACACGTTAAGAAACTGTCGCGCGTTCCGTACAGTGTGTGAATAACTAGTGTGATTAATTTGATCGAGAATTATAATTTGATTTGAACTGCAAATAGTTTTTCTATTGCGCAATAACCAACACTACCCATAGCACGCCCACAGTAGTTAAAATATGGCTGACGATAACTAGAGAGATATACCTTCTCCGTCATAAAGATAAACCCCACCGATTAACAAATACGTATAACCAATCAAATTAACATTGACGCCAATCTAAGTGTCATCATAACAAGTTAAATAAAAGTCAACTGGTATTATAACTATAGGTAGGTACAATGTATTTAATTTAGCGCAGGTCATGTCTGCCAACGTGTTAGCTTCGATAACTAACAATTAATTTGCACTTAGTCTGTTAGCTTAGCTTAATTGCCACAAAAGTACCACATAACATATTGACAGCCGTTTCCCAAGATCTGATAGTTATTAATGCTGGCAGAAATTATAATTTAGGGGTGAAGAGAATTATGAAAACTGATGACCAATTTTTGGTGAAGGGAAGAAAATGTGAAAAAAATTGAAATTTGAGTATTCTATCTATCTTATTTCATAGACATTTTGTTTGAACAGGCATTAATCAATGTTTTGGCTTATAGAGCAGTCCAACAGATAAATTTTAGCTGTAGTAGCAGCGGCAGCAGCAGTAGCAAAAGGGACAGCAGTTAATCGTACCTTGTAGCAAAAGACATACAAACCAGCAAACACACAGACAAATCTACTATCCTTAACTTGTATATTTACAGACAAATAAAGCACCTAACATATAAATAAATATAATTAATCATTACCTTTCATCAGAGGGGCGCTCATCAATCAATTCGTAATATTTACTCACTACGATGTAATTGATACTTTTAACATTATGTATGCAAACTGATGAGACGAGATAATAAGACATTTCCTGTTCGGTAATTTGATGTAAGGGGTGCTACACACAATATGTTCGCCTCGGCATGATTCGGCACAGCCGGGCAACAAAATTGAATAGGTATATGCATAGGGACCTTTACCTGAAGCGGTCATCGTATTAGTGGTTTAGTGGCTTCAATATCATCAGGATTGTGCCCGAATACAGCAGTTCGATGTGGACGTGGCACGTCAGTGGTTCCCCTGACTTCACATCTGTCATCAGAAGACAGCCGTAACGAACCATCGGCATCGATGCGACGCTTTGCTAGAGTGACAGTAGGTAATCAGCCCGTGTCACTCATCCGACCTCTTCGGTGAATAAGTGACTTCGTAAGAAAATGAAGTGACGCCAATTGCAGCACCGTCATGTAGATATATATGTGTTCGGGAAAAAGCCGCTTCGCTTAGCTCGAATAGTACCGAGCCAACCTGAATATGATTAATGGCCGATTCCTATAATTTACGGCCCGTTATTGGTTAAAATTAAGACTCTTGTATCTTTACCAATAATGAAGCACAGACCTCATTAGCTTTGCTTGTTAGACCCTCCCTTAAAAGCAGCTATCAAAGATAAAATTAGCTTACGAATCTATTTATATGCCCAGTAAACCGAGCATAAGCGATGGTAGATACCGAACGAAGTTTGCCGATCGGCACGAGCCGAATGAAAGCCGAACATGTGTTGTAATTGCTTCAGGCTGGCCTTGTTGTTCAACAAGAACCGAACATGTGTGTAGCACCCCTAAGAGATACTATGTATAATACCTATGTATATATAAGACATTGCTCTTATGTGAAGAGCAGTTATAGAAACGGATGGACGGTTATGTCACGGCAGGATGCTGTTGACCATAGCTGTTGACATCATCTTTCATCCGGGTAAAGATACCCATGGAAAGAAATGTTAAGTATGACCTGAGGGGCCATTCCCATATTTTTAAGAATGTTCACATTCTAATCTCAGCCTCAATTCATCAAAAACACTTCTAATTTATCCACATCTCTCACAAGGTTTTGCTGAGATTGCAACTTGATTGAAATTTAACGTACGAGAATTGGCCTTCTGTTCCATACTGGAAAGAAATCGCACGCTCTTCATTTGTAGTAGGTACGGTAGCCTGCAAGTCAGTGGCACGAAACCAATATAGGCTGGCCTCTTATTATTTTGGAACTCCGTACTACGCTAGTCCAGCTCAAGGTCAAAGAGTTACCATTAACGTGCGGCCTACTGTACCTCCGATTCTAATAACAAGTGGGTATGTTTTTGGAACAACGTTCTTTAGCGCGGTTTGCAGTAGGAGTTGACTGGTAGAAATCGTCAGGGTTTCTATACACATTTGGCATTAATCAGCGCATCCGGGCGGTAAAATCGAATATAATGTAGATGTGAACAAGTGCAGTAATTGCTTCGGGTCGGCTTTGTTGTTCGACAAATACTGCCGAACTGACAATACCGGCCCGCGTATGTGTGTAACAACCCTCACTAACGAAAAAGCGTTTTTACTATTTGTTTTTTAATACAGAGCCATCTGGTATAGATGGCTCTGTATTAAGAAACAAAAACTTTTGACATTTGAAACTTGAGACCATACTAGATGGCTCTGTATTAAATACATAAAATACAGCGAAAGAAAGTTCGTTCCAAGCGTTTTTTTTTCTGTGAATTTTATGTGCTGGACTTTTGTTACTTCTTGCCTGGTTCAACCGTTCTTGAGAGGAGACCGTATCTCAAGCATTACTAACATTGATAAGTATTTATGCTATGAGAAGCTTCCATCGTGACGTAATAATATAAGTTTCCAGTTCAGCTAAGTGATTGGACTGGCAAACTACCAACTGGTATTACAGTAAAATATCGTATTATCTATATCTATACAAGATAAAACTGAAGTGTATGTTTGTAATGTTAAAATAGCAGCTTTTTACTTAATGCATATGAATGGATACTACTAGACTAGTACTTAAAACAAAAAAAAAAAACATTTTTTTTTTAATTTTGTCTGTCTGTCTGTTTGTTCCGGCTAATTTCCGAAATGGCTAGACCGATTTTGACGGGACTTTCACTGATAGTTAGCTAAGGAGTAACGAAGGCTACTTTTATTTTAGAAAAATAATTAGTTCCGCGCAAAAAAAAAAAAATCCATGAAATTGTGAACAAAATCCGATTCAAATAGAGAAGTATTGACATCCACGCGGGCGAAGCCGCGGGCAACAGCTAGTGGGTTTAAAATATAATGGCACGCAGTAAATTCTGAATGATGCTGAAAGTGACTGAATTTCTTCCCCTCTATTTAGGAAATTATTTTTAGTTCTCAATTAGGAGTAGTTAAGTAATCTCTACATCGCATCGTTTCTTAACCAAGATTCGAATTTCGAAATACAGCGCAGTTTTTTTCTCTTCTGAACTATTCAGTTCTGGCAGTTTGAGTAATTTATGCGGCCTACCCAAATGTCCTTTCGTTGGTCGAATCGTTGAGCTCCTTAAGTTTTGAGTTGAGCTGCACGATTCTAACAAGTGCCTTGCACTCACTTGACACGTCCACCCAATCTGTGTGGTTCTTTCATGAAAAGATGTTTTCAGATACCAATCTACGTGGTCTTCACATGATCTGACCAAGATTATGTCTGGACTTTAAAAGAGACTGTGTCCTCCGACTTTGTTTCGGCTTTTGTACAATACTTACTTAAAGAAATAAAATCATGTACCTATCATTCAAAAATGTCTTAAAGGAACCTCAGCAAAGTATGCTGATAATTCGTAATAATACGCACAAGGATAATCGTCGGTTGGTGCCTCGTTTCCATTGAACGCGTCTAACGGGCCTCTGCGAGTTGGCTTCGGCCCCTCATATGCCTTCCAAATGTCCGGGACCCCAGGGGCCCGAGAAATATAAAGAAAAATAGTAGCGAAGCATAGAAATATAAAAAACTTGTTTATTATATCCTATTCGCCAGTAGATACGCCATTTGTAGAGACTATTCTATGGGCTCCCCGAAACGATCAAGTTTCGGGGATCCAGTAGGCAGCAGTGCTTTTCATGAAATAAGCGCTAATGCAATAGAAGTTGACAGTTCAAAAAACACTTATCTCCTTATCCCTTTTTTTTTGTGGATGGGAAATCATTAAAATGACTTCTCCCGCTCTGGGCGGAGCGGGAGGGCGTGTCAGACTTTTACTGACTAAAACCCACCTGTGTTCCTTCTGTTGCCTGTGCCAAGGCCACGGTAACTCTTTCGAACATCCCGCAACCCCGGCTGGCATCGGTCCTAGCGGACCCCTTCAATGCTGCTGACATCTCTTTGAGGCGCGCGTGGAACACAAATCTCCTTATCCCTGCAAAATTGCTGTTTAATTATACTGATTGAATAGTACTGATAATCGTATTAAGCAACATAAATACTCACTTACAATAAGACATCCTATTGACACCCTATCGATGACTTATAATCCCTACCACCAACATACCACGACCTTCCTTGCCGGGATACCACTTCCAAATAACGGACCAAAAAGGGTAAATGTACAGAGAGTGACAGGTCAACTACAACTGGTTGTTTTTACAACGATATGACATTTGACAAATGGTTGCGATATGCCTTTCGCTTCACTATTGTTGTTGTGACCGGATTATTATGAGTTAATAGGATATACGAGTATCTTACAAACAAGATGGATTTGTGAAGTAATGGTATCCGTTTAGTTCATTCTTTGATCAGCTTGAACTTTAAAGACGGAAATTTGAAAGCTTCTTTCGAAATAAACTGCCTCGTTGGTCTAGTGGTCGCAAGCGCTACTGCTGAGCATGAGGTCCTGGGTTCGATTTCCAGGTCGGGCAAAGTGTTATTGAGTTTTTCTATCTGGAATTTCTCATTAGCAGCCCGGAGTCTGGATTTGTGCCCGGTTGATGGCAATCGGCTCGCCCCCTATTACATGGGACATAAAACATAACTGGCGAAATGTGGGTGTACTATAATAGTTACACCTCTGCCTAACCCTTTGGGGAAACAAGGCGTGATGTTATGTTTTTATGAAGATCTTAAGGTTTCCCTTTTTTCTGTGAAAGTCAAAGTCTTAATCTATCATTCAAAGAAAAAAATGGATCTGATCATATTAATTATGTATAATATCAATCCCCAAAAACTTCAATTGCTTAACGTAATCATCCTCCAAAATCCTAGAAGAGAAATGGGGTATCTCGTGTCTTTACCATACAATAAACCATCTCTGTTGCTCATCTAGCTACCGTCATTTCAATTCTAAGTTAGTCATATTTTAAGGTAACTCATCCAAAAGCTCCAGTACCCTATAAAGCTGATTAATTTATTAACTTATTAATACATACCTACATATTATTCTAAAGACAACAACATCCAACACGTGTACGTATTCATCAGTAAACGCTAACACAAACCAACATAACATATTGAAATCACATAATATATCATATAAAACAGCAATCCATCTTTACGTATAACTCGCAAAGGTAAATTGAGACACACGGTTCTGTAATCTGCGCAGGCGACGACAGTTTACACACGTCTATCTCAATATTATGAGCCTATAGTCAATGTATCATGATCGTACGTAAATGGCATTAACTGACATGCAGCAAACTTGTATGGCACCTCTTGACTTGTGAACTTAATAATAAATATGTCTTTAGATAGACAAGCTTCGGTGTCATGTTTCATCTTTAATTTTGTATCTAACAGTGTCGTAAGTTAGATTTAATCATCATTTATAAGTCTGTTATAGCATATACTATGACCCCAAAATAAGCAAAACAATCAACGATTGTTTTACGCATATCTTTAGTAACTTACAAACAATTAAAACATTTTTGCCTTATTATCATACAATATCTTTTCCTTTTCTTCATTACCAAACCACTGCTGCACTTTGTCTTCCATTTTACGCCATTCTTCCCTGCTGTGCGCCATTTATATCAGGATCTTTCTGTCTACTCATCTTGAGAACCTTTCACTTCTTGTTCACCAGAGAACAGATCAATTTCGTGGGTATCTAGAATAGGTAGGTACTGCACGCAAAATACGCGCATTGACGTGGAGTTGCGGACACCAGCCCGTATTACCTATTACCTAGGTAGGTACTGTAAAGGTTTCATGCAAAAGGCGACCTTATGTCGCACAGGCTGTTATTAGGAAAATACATATGGTTGCATTCGATCATTCAAGCGAATTTGGAATTACTTTTAAATAAGAAGTATTAAGTTTTTCTTTGAAAAAATGACAGTGAAAAAAATTGTGGCGTTATGTAGTGTATGTTTCTTGACATAAACTGATAGAAATATATAATAAAAGCATTCAAGTTTATCATCTATTACTGTACAAATCAAAATCAAATCAAATCATTTTTAATTCAGGCATTGTATAAGTACATACAAATACATTTCACCCATAGAGACTACATGTCATAAATAAGTAAACATTATTATTATTAATTTATATGTATTACAAATTAAATTAAATGAAATTAATACGTTCATACATTATTATTATTACACACAGACGCCCCCCATACACAAAGCCATTTTTAGCCATTATATGCCAATACAATATGCAAAGCAAGGTAACAACATTGAATCTTGTCGTCACAATAGTTATTTATGCAATAACTGCGGAAAGTAGGTGATTTCCGGCGAGTGTATAAGTTGACACGAGTCGGAAATCATCTTACGCACGTGTATCATACAACGTTTTACTATGCTTTGTGCGAGGAAATAAAAAAATATTAAGATTGATACAGATCGACTCCGAACTAAGCAAGAAATTAGTAAAATGGCGGGTTTATTTTAAAAACACGTCCGATCAGCATATCTACTACTGCGCATGTACAAATAGCTGCCACGTCGTATCGAAAAAAGGCACGAGCAAAATATTTATACGTTCAGCCAAACATATTTAATGAAAAATGAATTTATTGATCAAAATCTAAATCTAGAGTAATTAATAACGCCTTTAATGAAGTATTAGTTTTATAGTATCTTTTATATGAATGATAATCTGTACTTGACTAATTTATAAAACTTTTTTCAAATAATAAAAACTCTTTGCGTCGGGCTGACGACGGAGTTAAAAATAAAATAATAAAACTGAAAAGTAAAGAGCACTAGTGTGAAAAAGTGGTACTTTCCGCACAATTTGGCTGCTTGGAAAACGCTCTTTTCGAGCACATGCATTGTAAAATAATTAATTGTAGCTTTAGCAAACCCATATTCTGTATTATACTAATAGGATATGAGAGGCCTACAGCAGGCAGGTATGTCGTTAACCACGATAGGCTTAAGATAATTGATAACCAACCCAAATTACATAAAACACATTTACGCAACCCCTCCCTTCATTATGCAAACTCTAGTATAATCAATCAAGCATATAATCTTATCCGTGCTATGACAAAGATGGCGACGTAACCGCCATTCAGAACATATTGAAAGCATTCTCTATTAATGACGAGTGCCCGATAAATGGCCATTACTATTTATCTACATATTACCGACATCGGTGATTGATATTTGTTTTGGTTAAGGCGAAGGCTACTTGTGATTTATAGATTTTTTTATAAGGTTACTCGCATAGTGTCCAATTAAGCATATTCATTTGTTATGTAAATTGCAGCAGTGCCTTGTTGGAATTTACTAAATATCCTGACCCCTAAGTTTAGAGTAGGTAAAAGGTGTGACAAGAACTTAGCAAAAATTGAAAGGAATGCAGAGGAGCGGTCATTTAAAATCGTTAAAGGATCTCCGCAGACAGGCGCGACGCGACAGAGCGACGCGATTCTGGTACAACAATTTTTCATAGAAATTGTTCTACTAGAGTCGCCTGTCTGCGTAAGCCTTATATCGTATCAAAATCACATCCTAAATCTGTATATGAACCTAAGAAAAAAAGTTCAACCAATTATTATATTTAGGACACAACTTGTAACAAAAAGAAATGTGGCATATATCAAATTATGAATGTAATAAGGTAAAGACGGATGCATCTCTATCTTGTTAGTTTGAAGACATGTGACATCCACCAACCCGCACTGGGGCAGAGTCGTGGACTACCGCCCGCTACTCCTTGTCTCTCACAAAGAGGAGACTATATGTCCCAGCAGTGGGAACGTTACAGGTTAATTATGCTATGATATGCTAGTTACCTTGCGAATCTTAGACTAAAATTCATAATAATAAACAATCAACAGTATATACTAGTACTCATTCAATAGTCTAGATTCCTAGTACTATATTTGAAACGACGAAGTTTACGGTAAAACCTTCCCAAAAAAGTTCTAATCCCGTTATTTTTATATTATTTTCTATGGATTATCTAATATTAAAACGTGGCGTCACGTGCGTTCAAGCTGCCTTTATAAGGCTGCTGATAAACGGGCCACCCGCATTCAGTGGTACAATGAACGGTACGGGAAGGATATTGCCATGATCGACAGGTTATGATATAAAGCTATACACTTAAATGGTTCTGCTTACTTTGCTGTCTACAATAGAAGAATTGTAGGCCCGTATTTTGATTAGGACTTCAGAGCTACCATTATCTGTGATTAGTGCCCTATCATCATTATCGTCTACAGTATTTTTCGTATTACCATTGCCTTTGCTTTTTACGTCAGTGTTTGTGTAAATTTGGTCCAAGCTTCGTCACTACGTCGTCTGTCCATTTCCTACACCAGTCTTCCTGCGCTCCTGGACACCACTATCACAAACATAACAAACAAAGACTGCTTGTCATGAAGACGCCATCGGCACGTGTCGACATTTTGTATGGAGTGAAAGAAATCAGCAGCAATTTTGGCTGCCATATAAACCTGTAACAAGAAACTACTTCATCTTAAACAATCGCAGGAGTTCGTATTTGTCATTTATAAGTAGATAAGATTATTACAGTTATTACAATCGCCCGCCCCGTGGCCCCGTGGCCCCGTGGGTGTCAGAGTTATGTCAAAACTTCACACACACCATTGTGACTACACTTTCATTTTTTATGTATTTGTTTTCGCATTTTCTCACACTGTCGCCTTTGACGTCCTGATTTATGATATTATAATTATTATGATGTGTGATAGAGAGAGATTGTGATTTAATATTACAATTTAACACGTAGGAAAGCACTTTCGAAATAAGCTACACTAAACGCACTGTTAGAACCCTTAATACATAGGCTGGTATAGTATATCTAATATTTTTTAAAGTTAAGGCGGTTTCACACACTTTTTAATACAAACAAGACAATTGCTGTGAGATGAAAAAAAAAATTGCTGCAGATTTGGTCAGGACCCCCAACTCCAATGCAATGCTTGGAGCATTCATTGCATTACCTGGCAATAAAACTGAGAGCCATTCAGTACTATAAACATAATGTTCCTCAAATGCCTGGTTATCTCATGCGGTTCCCACATTAAAGATCTTGGTAATAATAAATCAAGAGTAGCATAGACGTCAAGACCATTCCTTTAATCATAAAGACCTTTACAAAAACAAATCAGATTATAAACTGCAAATCAAACAAATGTAGGTCATCAATGATGTTCCACAGAATCAACAATTTTTAACCCATCTCTCGTCCTTGATAAAACAAATGCCAGAAACCCAAGATATTCTCAAAACCTCTAACATTTAGTTAATATATCAACTGTAATGGGAACGGATCTTATTTGACATTCTCTGAACCAAATGAAGCTAAAGGAGAAGTTTATGATTGGTTACAGCGTTTACCTAGGATATGTCAAAGGTTCTGAGATATTAACCTGAGTGACCTAAGCAAAACGTTTTATTATTCTGTTGAAAGATATCATTTCTGTAATATTGGGTTGAATTTGTGGGAATTCTGGCGATTATTGTTTAGGTATATTAAGTCAACCTCAGTCGTAGGTATTCTGCATTTCTGCCCGACATATTCTGGGAAAAGGAAGCAATTTTTTTCACTTTCTTGAAATTCTTTCCAATTTAATTAATTTCGTCCGAATTATTCAATGAATCAAACAAATATTTTGTTAAATTCTTGGACTAGTATGGTACCTGCCAAAATTGCTATAGCAATAATTTCGTCTGTGACCATTAATTTCATCGGGAAATTTTAAAATTATACCTTCTTAATTTATCAATAGTTAATATAATATTATGTCTGAAACCGCCAATCCGTCTTGTACAAGCGTGGTGATCAATGCTCGTGCCTTCTCTGTATGAGAAGAGGCCTTATCCCTCCAGAGGGACAGTAATAGGCTGGTATTATTAATGCGCAAATTATACATTTTATTTATCATACATATAATGGGAATAATAGTATCGTTGTCTTCAGTTTATAGTCCTTTACGGAATTTCTTACATAAACAAAACTTCCATAGAATTCGATCAAATTCTTACGAAACACAATTTCTCGACTGTAAGACGAGAAACTTGTTACATAAAACGCATTTGAGGTATTTGTCTTTCCTTATGGCATTTCTCCTAGCCTTCTTAATCTAGTAATCAATTTTGATTTAATTAAAATGTTTGGGTAATGTATTGGTACACGCCTTCATACAAATTGCCTACTATTATGTACCTTTGAGTCGCTCTTACTTACTGTGATTAGAAGTTACCTTTGAAGCTTTTATGAGCTAGAGTATTAAGATAAAGTATAGAGCTAGCTTGGAAAGTTTGATCCCATTACCGCCTACCATTATACCAATTTATTTGGGGTCGACGCAGCATGTCTCGATGCAAAATGAGATGGTCGCCGTTTTCCTTTCATTACCTAGTCGTGCTTCTGTAGGTCATCCGAATACTTTGTTATGATTGGAGGTAAATTGGAACTCACGCTTTTTTTCTTCAACGCTTCCTTACTTTCAGCTCATCTTGTAAGTAGGTAACCTAAGTACTACACATCGGCGCTCTATGACTCATATCCATACTCTTAAATAACCATATACCCATTACCAATGAATTACAAATACTAGTTAACCTACCAATAAGAACTGTCTCCCGCCTTTTTTGTGTACTTTAAACTAGATGACTTGAATTGGTTATGTAAAGAGTCAAACAGAAGTTTATAGGAATTAATGTGTAGTCTGTTATTAAACGGATACTAACAGACGGATTTGCGAAATATGTTTAGCTTTTATTATTTTAGCATTAGTTCGCAGTTTGATTGTGGGTTATGTCAGTGAGATGATTATAGAGATGTGGCCCAAATTGTTTGCGTGGGTAGATCCGGTCGCTATACAGGGTTATTTCAAATTGACTAGCTAAACTCCACAGACGTGATGGGTATCGATATCTAAACACGATAAAATAAAAAGACTTGATGTTTTTTTTGCGAGGTCAACGACCGCTATTAATGTTGTTACTTGAAGTTATGAATTGAGAAAAACTATTTTTTTTTAAATGTTTTATCGTGTTTAAATAGCGATCCCCATCACGTCTGTGAAGTTTGCACAAAAAAAAACTGATTTTTTAAACTAATATTTCAAGAGACTACAATAATTGCAACCGCAGCCGGCATGCGTTCCTCGCGCACATCTGGGAGTGGCGCGAAGAGGCAGGACGCCGGGGCGTAACTCCGTTGCCGCGAGAAATCGCGGCACGGCGGACAGAGCTCCGGCAGGATCTCATGGCGGCATGGAGAGTGCGATTGTCACAACCCAGCGCTGGGCACGCCACAATTGCGGCGATAAGTCCCCTCTTTGAGGAGTGGCTGGAGAGGCGCCACGGCGTCCTCACCTTCCGCCTGACGCAGGTCCTCACCGGACACGGGTGCTTCGGGAGGTACCTGTTCCGGATAAGGCGGGAGGAATCGCCCGGGTGTCACCACTGTGTGGATCGCCCGGAGGACACGGTGGAGCATACGGTGGAGGTCTGCCCGGCTTGGGCGGAGCACCGCCGTGTCCTCGCGGAAGCGATCGGCGGCGGCGATCTCTCGCGTCCGGCCCTGGTCCAGGCCATGGTACGGAGCGAGAGTGCATGGGAAGCCATTACCTCCTTCTGCGAAGCAGTAATGCTCGTGAAGGAGGAGGCGGGACGCGTGAGGGAGAGGCAAGCTTTGCACCCTCACGCCCCTAGTCGCCGCAGGAGACGCCCTGATCGTCGGGAATTGGCAGCTGATTCCCGGCCACCATAGGCGCGGGCTTGCGGACGGCGAGCAATGGGTAGCTCGCCGTCCGGTAAGGACCAAGCCCGAGTCGACGGCGCGTCGTGTTCCACGCGCGCCTCAAAGAGATGTCAGCACTATTGACGGGGTCCGCTAGGGCCGATGCCAGCTAGGGTTGCGGGATGTTCGAAAGAGTTACCGTGGCCCCGGCACAGGCAACAGAAGGAACACAGGTGGGTTTTAGTCAGTAAAAGTCTGACACGCCCTCCCGCTCCGCCCAGAGTGGGAGATGTCATTTGATGATTTCCCATCCACAAAAAAAAAAAAAAAAAAAAAAAAAAAAAAAAAAAAAAAAAAAAAAAAAAAAAAAAAAAAAAAAAGCCGGCATGCGTGTATGACCAGATGAATGAACGTAAACGAGGCAAAAGGAGTATGCAAGGACCACAGCAGGTGGCGTTCTGTAGTTTCCGTCTACCCCCATGAACAGAAGGCGTGAGTTTATGTATGGATTGATATTGTGTTTTACTACTTTTTACTCTAAATAAAGTCCTTAATTTTTCTAGGATACTAGACATGATTTCTACAAAACTTGGGTACCTAATGGCTGACGAAGATATTAATTTTGGAGGAGCTCGTGGCTAATTAATAACAGCCGTACGGGTCGATCGATCAGGTTAAGCTACGCTTGCCGAGGTTGAACCGTGGATGGTTGACCATCTCATACTGAGACCCCTCCATGCCTCGGAAAGCACGTCGGTCCCGGCTGTCATTCGTGGATCTTTGAAAGTCGTTACGGGTCGTCTGAAGCCCGAAAGTCTGACAACCAGTCTTACCACGGGGTATCGTTATAGTTACTGGGTAATCCCAGTAACTGGGTTGTGGAGATCAGATATGCAGTCGCTCCATGTAAAATACTGGTATTCAGCTGCATCCGGGTAGACTGGAAGCCACCCCATAGTTGGGAAAAGGCAGGCAGATTGATAGCCATATTTTAACCAACTAAAAAAAATATTCTCAATTCGGTTGTGTATGTGTTTTTTTTAATGTTTGCTTCCTCTTTTTATTTGAAAGGATCAACTTCCAGATTGGTCCCAAATTTGGTCAAGTTCTGATGAGTGGTTTGGGAGTTAGCTTCAATAATACGTATTTTTTCCACTTAGCGTTTGTTGATGATGTTATAATAATTTCCTGTCACTGGTTATTTACAATGCAAGTAATGGTATACGACTTTGTGTATGGTAGGCACCACAACTAAAAAGTGAAAATAAAAACATTTTCGCAAAAATAAAATAACCGACTTCAAAAAAAAAAAAACACTACAAAGTGAAAAATAACTTAAATTTCGAAAGTCGGTGGCAAAAAATGAAATTACAAAACCAAAACACTCACTTCCGAAATTAGAGTTATTTTTCACTTGATAGTGGTTTTTTTTTTGCAAAAAAGTTTTTAATGAACAAGTAGAGCTACTTTATCCTCTTGACATAGATCGGAACCTTTGTAATTTAATCATTATCTTAGGCAATAATTATTCACTTTAATTTCATCTTACTCATTATGAGATTACAAGAGAATCAAAACAGGCATGTGCTATTTTCATTAGCTCCGGAAATCCGTGATCCGTGACATGACAAAACCATTTTTAATCTAACACAACATATTGAGCGTACGCTATGGCTATGACATAACGAAGATTATCGATTGCTGCAATCTAATTAACTTTACGTACTACAATGTATATATTTAATTAGTTGGAGTGTATTTAAATAGTATTTATTCATTTGTTTGTTATGTAACGCTAGCTGCTATGCTGTCAATATTTGTATTTAAATGCCTGGTTGTTTGGTTTCCAAAAGTGTAGATTGCCTACGGAAGCGCTTGGTAAGATAAGAGAGGACTGATGTTAGGAGGAGGGGGTCTAAACCTAACCGGTGGGTAAAAAAACGGTCGGGGGAACCCGTCAGGAACGAAGTTCCTTCTCACATATGATTCATAAAAAAAAACAAAATTTTCGCTGCCGCCATCTTGGCCATCGTGTATGAACGCTTATGTATGAACGCTTTTCCGTTACGTTACGATTTTTACCAGTCATCTCCTACCGCAAGCCGCGTTAAAGAACTTTGTTCCAAAATGTACCCTATACAGGCAGCCTGTGTCAAATTAGTTCCCACTGAAATTGCAAAGTTGCGGTGCTTTGCAATAGCCAAAATCTTGGTGTTAATAATCATACTATTTAACCATCTGCAACAACTCCCTTGGATTCGTTTTCTGTCCTTCTTGCTGATGCAAAACTCCAGGTTGCAACTACAGAGGGAACTTATAAATCTGATGTAATCTTTCTATGTAATACTAGCTGTGCCTCGCGACTTCGTTCGCCTGGAAGTCGTAAGATACAAAATATACTAAAATATTAGCCACATTTTAACAAAACTTCCTCGTCCTCCGACCTGCCGTGTTGCATCCCCCCCCCCCCCCCGCGCTATTACGTACTTCGTTTTCGCTTAGTGTTCTTTCTGACTTTTTTATTTTTGTTCGGATCCTAAGGGTCGTAGCGTGATGTTAAATAGCCTATAACTATCCTCGAGAATTGGGCTACCAAATGCAAAAAGGATTTTTCAAATCCGACTTTATGTTTTTAATTTCATGAGTTTTAATTTTTTTGCGCGGAACCCTAATTATTTTTTCTAAAATAAAAGAAGCCGAAGTTACTCCTCGTAACATCAGCTATCTGCCAGTGAAAATCCCGTCAAAATCGGTCCAGCCGTTTCGGAGATTAGCTGGAATAAACAGACAGAAAAACCGACAGACAGAGAAAAATTTTAAAAATTACTTTTTTGTTATAAGTACCGTATATACTTTCTTATGCATTTAGTAAAAAGCTGTTATTTTGATATTACAAACAGACACTTACATTTTATTTACTAGTATAGATTTATAATTTTAAAATCAACAGGAATAGCCAATTCTGTGTCGACACCTGACACACTTTGCAGAATAAACTTTCCTCATAACAATATCAATACGATTACTAAACTAAATCCTACATCAGGGGTGGTGAACCTATGGCATGACATACAGTTCTGGACACAGCGTGATATAAATCACTTTCTATAATCACGTCTATATTTAAAATCTACATGACTGTCTATTAGCGTCAGGGAAAATCAAAATCAATCTGCTTATCCGTTTCCTACTTACATAGTTGGGGTCGGTTTCCAGTCTAACCGGATGCAGCTGAATACCTGTATTTTACATAGAGCGACGGCCTATCTGACCTCCATATTCCAGTTACTGGGTAATACGACACCCCTTGGTAAGACTGGTTCTCAGACTTTCGGTCTGATTACTCGTAACGACTGTCAAAGATCCACGAATGACAGCCGGGACCAACGGCTTGACGTGCTTCCAGACACGGAGGAGTTTCTATATGTAATGGATGGTCACCCATTCACGAACTGACCACGGCAAGCGTAGCTTAATCTTCGATCGACTCATGCGGCTGTTATTATTATTATTTAGCCACAAGCCCCCTAGTGTCAGGAATCGTCCTTAATAGAGGACTAGGATTAAGGTACAGCTCACCCTTCGGAGAAACAGGAGCTATGGTATAATTAATGTATATTTGTTTAGATATTGCCTAACTTTTGTCAGATTTCAGTGGCAAATCTTGCCATAAAAATACATTTTTGTTAAATTGCAATGCTGTGGTGCTATTCTGTAAAGATCCCACCGTGAAAATTTAGGTGAAGTGAGCGTGATGTGAACTGTCATCCCACCTTACTCTACTAGGGATTGAGCTCACTTCAAACTCACTTCACCTAAGTGCTCACGGTGTGATGTTTACAGAATAGATCGGCTGGTGCAAAAAGGTTCACCATCCCTATCAGACATCTAAACAGTACACATTGCTTGTAAATATGATATTAAATCGTGAGCTAGCTTCGCCCTGCGGCGGTGCTTACATAAAACAATTGTTTGATCTTATGACGTGTAATGAAAAATAGCAAATTGTTATCGTTAGAAATTGGAATTTGATTGAGTTTATTTGTACGGTAAATTAGGTGTACGATTAGATAGTTAAATTCTGTGTAAATCTGTACAAAACTTTGCTATTGCAGTTTTTGAAAGAGTATTTAAATGTAAAGCAGTCACGGATGTATCTAATATGGTTTAGGACTTTAGGCTAATGTAGATACCTACCTACCGAAAAACTTCAAGTTAGGCATATATCTACACTACTTCATTGACCTTACCAGAAGACTCATAGGAACCTTCTTTGGTGGAACGAGCATGCGCTATAGCTAAAGCCATAAGGAAGAGCTTTTTCACAAAGCCACGGAAAAATATTTTCTTGTAGGTATTAAGTACCTTGTGTGTTTTAAGGCGTTCGGTTGTGTTTTAAACCGATCGTGCTGTCCTTTTCCTCACATAACACAACAAGTGCCCTTAACATGTACTCATACCGTTACGAGAAATCAAACGTAGATAATCAAAACTTCAAGGCCTTCTGGGAGTCAATCATCACCTTTTAAAGCAGTATTATTTTAATGTTACTTCAGTGTGAGAAAGAAATGGAGCTATACAGGACGTCTAGCTCCATCTCTTTCCCACACTGAAGTAAGATTACAATAATACTATTATTGAAAAGTTAAAAGAACATGTGGTCCACAGCCATTGAAAGCTGAATTTATCCTTAATTTGGGTTATCCTCGGTTTCACCTTCCATAATAATGTAGCATAGATATTGAGATGCTGTTAAAGTCATTACTTTAAAAAATAAAATTCGGTGTTGAAATAGTTGTAGATACCTTCGTGAACAATGCACATACATAGTTGTGTAATGCGTGTCGGATTATCTACAATAGGTAATAATAAATTAGTGATATAATAATAACTTAGTGTGTTTTCCCTTTTTTGCATATTTTAAACTGCTACGCTAACGTTGGTAGTTATCTACTAATACCAAGGGTAGCTTTTTATAAATAAAAAGTCCGGCGGTGTCGTAGGACGCCCGCTTGGAACGAAGTTCCTTTCGCTGTTTATTATGTACTAGCTGTACCCTACGACTTCGTTCCCGTGGAAGTCGTAAGATACAGAATCTAAAATAACAGCCACATTTTAATAAAACTCCCTCGTCCCCCGACCCGTCGCGTTGCTTCGCCCGCCCGCGCTATTACTTCGTTTTCGGTTAGTGTTCTTTCTGATTTTTTTTCTGTTTACTCGGCTTTGAAGGGTCGTAGCGTGATGTTAAATAGCCCATAACTATCCTCGAGAATTGGGCTACCAAATGCAAAAAGAATTTTTCAAATGCGACTTTTTATTCACAATTTGATGGATTTTATTTTTTTTGCGCGGAACCCTAATTATGTTTCCAAAATAAAAATAGCCTAAGTTACACCACGTAATATCAGCTATCTGCCCGTGAAAGTCCCGTCAATATCGGTCCAGCTGTTTCGGAGATTAGCCGGAACAAACAGACAGACAGACAAAAATTTTAAAAATTGATTTTTTGTTATAAGTACCGTATATATAATACTTTCTTATGCATTTAGTAAAAAGTTGTTATTTTGATATTACAAAGACACTCAATTTTATATATTTGTATAGATTAATACAGAGCCATCTAGTATGGTCTCAAATTTCAAGTGTCAAAAGCTTTTGTTTATTAATACAGAGCCATCAAGTATATAGTTTTTGGTTTCAGTGGAATCTCGATAACTCGAATTTCAAGAAAAATGCTAAAAATTTCGAGTTAATGAGTTTACGACTTAACAAGAATTTCGAGATACAAAGCATTTCATTGCTAAAAATTCGACTTAGAAAGGCGGGACTTACTGAGGTTACGTTAAAGTATGAACGCTTTTTCGTTAGTGACGATTTTTCCCAGGTAACTCCTTTTTTTTTTTTTTTTTGTTTCGGGGTGGAAAATCCTCCTGGATGTCCTCCGCCCTGGGGCGGGCGGAGGGGTCTGTCAGACTCTTACTGACTAAAAACCACCCCGGTGTTCCATCTCACACCTACGCCGAGGGTCGCGGGAACTTACGATCCTTCCGCAACCCCCGGCTGGTGCCGGCCCGCCACGGCAGGCCTCTCCTCGTGTCGAGGGGGGGAGTGAGGTGTTTGACTCCCCCCGCGACGTCTAAGAGGGGCGCGCGTGGAACACTACGCGCCGCCACCTCGGGTCCGATGTATGGGGGGCGACGGACGTCCCCGAGTCCGTCGCCCCTGGACCCATTTAGGGGGGCTGGAAGAGGGCGTTGTCCGCCGACGCCCAGTGCGCCTGCTGCGGGCTGGGTGAGAGGATGTGATCTCCCTCTCCCTTTCCGCAGCCTCCTTCTGCGAGATGACTGTCTCGCAGAAGGAAACCACCGCGTCCCAGGACTCCTCGCTGCCGACCATCGAATTAACGACAGCCGGCAGCGACAAGTGACTGCCTACTCTAGAGATGAGGGCACGGCGTGGCTCCTCCCAAGCGGCACACTCTGCCAGCGTATGCCGCGCCGTGTCCTCCCAACAGTCGACGCAGTGGTGACACCGGGCGTCTGGCTCCCTGGTTATGCGACACAGGTACTTCCCGAAGCAACCATGCCCCGAGAGCACCTGCGTCACCCGAAACGACAAGGAGCCGTGCCTCCTCCCGAGCCAAAGGTCGAGCACCGGCCGGACCGCCTCGATGGTGCCGAGGCCGGCGGTAGGGCGTGAGAGCCTGTCCCGCCATTCCACCACCAGGACCTCGCGAAGCAGCAACCGACGCTGCTCCATTAGTCGCTGCATCGGTCGCTCACCTCGCGCCTGCATTTCCTCGCGCCATCGATACAATGACGCGAGTAATTTCGCCTCCAGGTCCCAGGGCGGGGATCCGGCCAGTGCACAAGCCGCCTCGTAGGAGATCGTGCGATACCCCCTGATGACTCTGACGGCCATCGCTCTCTGTGGCCTCCGCAGAACAGCAATGCTACCGGCCGTCAGGTCAGCCGCCCAGATCGGGGCCCCGTACAGGGCCATCGATCGCACGATCCCCACGTAGAGTCGCCTACAGGCGGCACTCGGGCCCCCCAGATTGGGAAGCAGCGTTGACAGCGCCCCAGCCGCGCCCATCAACTTGGGCACCAGCCGCCGGAAGTGGGGTCCGAAGTCCCACCGGCTGTCGAGCACCAATCCCAGGTACTTCATGGTAGACTCGACAGCGATCCGGACCCCCCCCCGACCACTATGTGTGATCCGGGCGGCGGCGCCCGCCGGGGACCATGGGACACCATGGCCTCCGACTTGTTGAGGGCCACGTCCAGGCCGAGGCGCCGTATGCGGCCCACCACCTGTGAGACCGCAGCCGTCGCAAGCAACGCTGCCTCCCTGTGCGAACTCCCCCGGGCCGCGACCAGCGTGTCGTCCGCATAGCACGTCAGGTCCACGCCCGGCTGGAGTTCACCCCTCAGCACCCAGTCGTACCCGATGTTCCACAGGAGGGGTAACTCCTACCGCAAGCTGCTTTAAAGAATTTAGTTCCAATAATAAGTGCTACAGACTGTCGTATCATCAATGGAGGCAGGGTCTTTTCATTTTAACGTTGAGGGTAGGCGGTTTTAGGAAAAATATAACCAGCGATTTACAGTGGAATCCATCCATGGGTAAGTGAAAGAAAGAAGAAAATCTGTGAACATTGGACGAAGTAAAATTAACAAGGTAAATATTCTTCATGTTTTTACAAAATCTCATATGAATTCCCATTTCTAACGCGAATTTCGTTTCACTAAACAAACCTAAAAAAAAAACAAAGCCCCCACCACAAAATTGAAATTGAAAACTGAAAGTGCAGACAACTCGCCGATAAACAAGCCCCAGTGCACACTAAACTGTATGTTTTATTAGCCCGAGGACATACCAGCCAGTCGTGGTACCACCGCGACACTTAATAACACAGTGAATAAGTTCTTACAGCTGTAATAATATGGTGGACATATTTCCTTGGTAAAGTTAGTTTCCTTGTTGATCTGATAATGTCAGAAGAGGGGTAAATAAGGAAGGTGGTTTTTATAGAAATACAGTTTTCTAGAGGTTTTTGTAATGGAATCTAACTTTAACACCCAAAATTCGACGTTGTACGGTAAGCAACATGAGTCGCTGAACACGAATTATGATCAACACATCCCATGAAACTCAGTGCTAAAAATAAGCCTCTCCCAAGCTGTGATTTTAATTTTTTTTATTTTGTCTAAGCATTTTATGTAGCAAACGTACCTATTCATTGGAAGGTCATTTTAATAACTTTTTTTTTTTTCAAATGAAGCCTCTAACTATACAGGGTCACATGACATTAGCTAGCGAAACTCCGCAGATGTGTTAGGTATCAATATCTAAACACGACAAAATAAAAATAAAAAAACCAGTCAAGTACGTGTCGGACCCATACAATGAAGGGTTCCGTAGTTGGGATGAATTTATCCCAAGAACAAACTTAACCTTGTAGTTGAAAAAACTTGTTCTCTCATACATTCCAACTGAAAATTTAAGTTGGTCAACTCGTAAACTTGTAAAGCCTACTTAGCTGTGATAGTTTTCTAACCGTTTAGCTAACAAAAATTTGCACTTTAAAGCTTAATATTTCAGAAACGGATCCCTTAATCGAAAAATTGTTTTGACAAACCCGCAATATTTTTGAAACACCTATCCGACAACACACCACACCATGGGGTAGACGAGATAAAAAAAACATCCCCACTTTACGTGTACAGGAGGTACCCTAATAATTTTTTTTACCACTTTATCGGCGTGATTAATATGTACCATGTGTATGTATTAATATGTATCCATGCCAAATTATAGCTTTTTAGTACTAAGAGTCTCTGAGCTAAGCTGCGGACGGACGGACATGGCGAAACTATAAGGGTTCCTTATTGACTACGGAACCCTAAAAATATTTGATGGCTTTTTTGGGGGATCAATAACCGGTGGTAGTGTTGTTACTTGAAGTGTGAGTTGATAAAATCTGTTTTATCGTGTTGAGATATCGATATCCATCAAACAACAAAAATTGATTTTTAAATTGATGTGTTAAGTGACAACACTACCGTCCGTTAACTCTAAAAAAAAATATCATCAAATTAACATCATAAATGATATCTTTTTTGTTTTATCATATTTAGATTTCGATACCCATCACGTCTGGAGAGTTTCGCTGGCTAATTTAATTCGACCCTGTATAGTTAAGCAAGCTGTATAGCGAATACTTATTACATAATAAAATCAGCATATATATGCCTCACATGTAACAGAAACAGTACCTAATTATCTCCAGGAAATGTTTCAACTTTTGCTCCTCAACTTTTTATTGATCCAATATTAGATTAGTTGTGTATACTAAAAAAATCAATTCGATACGTCTGACATACTCAACTTCCTTCCTAACAACATATATCTTACTCAATGACTGCTTCATACAGTAGAAGCAAGTGATTGATCTAAAAAACACTTTTACTTTGTTTTTCTTGTCCATATGTGGGTAGATGTGAAGTACTTGGTACTTTCGCTGAGCAATAAATTCGATAAACAATCGTCATCTGTTCGTTATAAGAAATCAATTAGCGCTGTGCCGTCGACAACCTTGGTGCAAAGATCAAGAAATGGAAACAGAGAGGGTGTTGGATTTTTAGAATATAAATCAGAAAAATGTTACACGTCCATCAAAGAAGAAAATTTTAGATTATATAGTAAATTCAGTTTGCAAGTTGCAACAGCACAACCTAAACTAAAAAAAAAATACAATCGAATTGAGAACCTCCTCCTTTTTTGAAGTCGGTTACAAATAAGAAGTAACTAGATAACTAAAAATAAGAGATATGTGTACCTACAGAAGGATGAGAAAAACGACTAAAATGTTGTTCACTTTCATTATGGAACTCGAACATCGCAAAACAAATTGAAATGGACAGTCTCCTCTCGGAGTAAGTCCTCAATCTATGCCGCTAACTTTTTCTGCCCGCTATTACATAGAGGAACATAATTCTATAATGGCTCAGTAATTGGTAGAAACTGGACAGCCACTGCCGGCAGCTTCGTTTTTGGACGTCTCTGAGAGAGGAATGTGATGGCAATATGACCTCGTAGTGACAAACTGGACTCGGCAGGTGGGGTTCCGGCAATCGATGTTTGACAATGACCTAGAAGGAAGTACCTAAACGATGATGTCCTACTTGTGCCCTTAATTGTTTGTACAGCAGTTCAATTTGCCAGTTCGTTTAGACAAGAAGTTTTTCAAATATTGGTATTAATAATTTGGCAAAAATACAGGGTGTAAGGGACAGCCCTCCGCAAACTAACAGGGTGCATTCAGCTCCTTATTTTGAATCACATTCCACCGGAAATATTGTCAGGAAAATTTTCATTTTTTTTAATCGATTTTTCAGTTACTATTCCTTTATTTCAATGTAAAATTACATTATCTGTACGCAGCACTCCATTTATGTAAATAAAACAGCTAAAATCAAAAAGTCAGCAATGGAGTTGAAATACTCGGCGGCCAAAGGCTCGTTGGGCTGTCGTTCGCTACGCGCATTTTGCCACAGTAACGATACATTGCGCGTGAGGTAATAAAACACATCAGGTTTATTGGATTCCCATAACGTTCCTGAAGTAATTTCATGTACCGGTCATCTTAGTATGATATATTGGATTCACTCCATCAGTCTGCGGAGGGCTGTCCCTTACACCCTGTATATCTATCAATTTCCTACTTAGTTTGTGCTCGGCACCACTCATATTATAAACGTGACCCCTAATACGTTATTCTTTGAGGTTTTCAATTATAGTAAATGACCAAATCCACAATTTTAAGCAGAACTGCCCCCAGACCTCGAAAAACTGTGATAATAGACAGGATTCCAAGGCAATACCGCTGCCCATCCTTTCCGTATCTATCTCTAGTCACTTCTACGACTTAATGGGTGTACATTTCATACGCACTTATCTAGCTTTAAACTTTCTTATAAATCTATCCACCAATTGCGACAGTTCTAGCCAGGGAGTGTCAGCAACTCAGCAGTAGTTACAGTTTTCACTCACACAAGTACCGCCCAATTATCTATCTACATATTGAGCATCCGATCAATCTATCATTATAATTTATACTTCTAACGATGCATCAATTTACTGTATCGAATGTATGTGCGTACGCAAGTGATTCACTTTTACTTTCCAACTTTTTAACTGTTTCTTTACGTAGATTGCGTTGTTATTCTCCGGAATGGGTGAAAATGTATTTATTTTTAACTGAATTGATATTTTAATGGGATTTGAAGATGATTTTTGCTGTGAATTATTGGGTTTTAATTATACAATGTACTTTCGTAACTTGGAATTTGATAATGCAATCGGAAGTGTACAGTCCAGAGTAATTGATTGAACTTGTTATGAAATACTGTGGTAGTTATGGATATAACCTTACTCTCGTGAACTACCAATCAACGGTTTTTAATTACATCTAGTTCAAATACAGAACAGTCGATCTATCAGCTCTTGTATTCAATTTCCGATGTTGCGCTTCAACATTAAAATGATAGATTAGTCGTTATATAACAATGTGTTAGAGGACCACGTATTGAGCGCTGTTTTGAATTAAGTATCTGTCACGATAATGTCAGTGATAAATTCGACGAAGGATGTAGAAGATTGGCAATCGAAGTAGTGCCGTGACTTATACCACACCTGAGTACGTTACGATGCGATGGTTAGCTTTCAATACTCTCTGACAGTTTAACATTGATGTGTGAAAGCTTGTCCATCTAATGGGAAAATACGCCCAAACGATGTTCTAAAACTTACGCTGGCTAAATCCCGAATAGCAGAAATGGTATCCTAGCTATTAGCTAATCATGCAGTTGTAAATGTTAGTCTAAACCAATAACAATAATTAGATAGTGGATGAGTTTGAGGAGTGCTAATTAAGAATCTTGATTGAATGGTAAAAGCGACATCAAATCAAGGTTTTTTTTTTTATAAAAGCTTACTCGTAGAATATGTTTATATAAACAGGAAATTACTTCTTTGTCCAAAACTATTTTAGACAGAAAAAGACTTACCTACCTACTTACGGATGTAACTTTCATTAGACATGGCACCTGAGTTCTGCTACGTAATTTAGTATTTACAGCAGAAAGGTACAATCGTTTTGTCACTGCCTCTGACCGTTGGACGGTGCACAATGTCGTATATTCATCATCATGCGTGCCTTTAGCAACATCTTGACTCTTGAGTGCGAATTGCGAACCGAAGTACCTCTGTGTGTGTACCTGGCCACGGGACATTCGCGCGGTGCGAAAGGCGAAGCGTCTAGCGACTTAAACCAATCTATAGAAATGTACTAATCATGCCACACGAAGCGCCGAACGGCGGGACGAACGGCGAAATTTGCCGAACGAATCGCACGAGCGTCGGGCAGCGCGGCGGGCGGGCGACAGAAACAAATGTATGAATCAGTACGGCGCGCGGCGCATGCCATGGTGTCAAGCGGCAGACGCGGCGAATAGTGCAGAAACCAAACTAGTTTACTCGTATTCGCCGCGAAATAACGAATAATGAAACTTTTATTACCAAAATACTAGCTAAGAGAGCTATTTGGGAGTCTGTATGTCTCGTCTTCTTGTGGAATTTTCCGTCTATACACCGATTCTTATTCAAACCATGTACTCCACAATCTCTTCCAAATATTATGTCTTGAACCAAAAAACTATTAGTCTCCAAGTAATATTGAGATAACTTTCATAAAGACGCTTCGCTCTCGGTCGCGGCGGCAAACACGACTGCCTGTGGCGTGCAAACCGTGCCGCATGGATTGCCGCCCCGCCCGCCGCACCGCCGTTCGCGACGCCCGTCACCGTGTCCAGGCCGTAAGGGCACGGGTTAAGGGTAACGTAGCTTTTAAACACTTCTGGCACGACGACTCTGGCATTGTATGGAATGCTTGTGAGTTGCGATAGATACTCACACATGTTCCACGTGTTGCTTCATGTCTTTTCACGATATAAGTAGATAGGGAAAAGACTAGGCAAATGATGATGATGAAACCCAAATGTAAAGGTAGGTAATTTATGTTTTCTTACCTATACAGAGGCTCACACCAAAACTTTAGACTTTTGGAGACCTAATCACATGAACGTTAAAAAACGTTAAAGTTGCTTTTTTATACACTGATTCATCGAAGAAATACTGCCCCTACGGTTCTTTTTCTCGTAAAATAACAGAAAGTCAGAACGGCACAAAACATTTAGGTACAAGCAAAAGGCCTGGCTTTTGTCGATTGTACATTCCAAATTTTATCAATTCACGGTTACAGAGGCACTACTATCAAACCAAATTGTAATCTCTATCAACTAGGTATTTGATGCACCCTTTCATCATACTGTATAATAATAATACCAGCCTATTATTGACACACTCCAGGGCAAAGGCCTCTTCTCATACAGAGAAGACACGATCATTGATCACCTCGCTTGTTCGAGAATTATACTATTAAATTGTAATAAAAAAAGTCAGTAGGTAGGTACAATAATGGACAATCAAGAACTAGTTACAGTTCTTCAATGTACTAATCAGATGACAACATCACGATGAACTCTCCATTATTACTAGTGACATGATTGATATACAATGGAGTTATGAACATTCTCATTAGAATATTTAGAGCGGAATTCGAGAGGATCAGCTCAATGATACTTAAGAACTCTTTACACTCAACCTACATGTCGCACATAAGCGTTGCATATCGTGAAACTTAAAGGCAACAGTTTTAAAGCAATCTTAGAAAATCGTTATTCTGGATTATATTTTTGAGAATCAGAAGCAAAAACACTGTATTTTACAATTTGGGCCTATACAGGGTTATTTTAAATTGTATCGATATCTTAACATGATAAACCAAAAAAAAAAAAATGAGCGAGCCATATAGTTGTCGCATAAGATGAACAGACAGAACATCTGACATCTCACCTCACCTAATAAGCAACATTAACATTATATCAATAAAAATAAATAAAAAACTGTTGGCTAACAGTAACAACCTCTCGGAAAATAGGTTGGTACTGTGGCTTCCTGTTACACACTTCCGTCCATTTTCACGAAATCACTCCCACAGATTGCAAGAAAGCGAGAGGACAGATGTTACACATCAAAAATTAATTTGATGATTTTTTGTGGGGTCATCGACCGCTGTTATTGTAGTCACTTGAAATATCAGTATTAAAAAATCTGGTTTTTTTTTGTGTAAATTTCACAGACGTGATGGGTATCGATATCTAAACATGATAAAACAGTTTTTCCCAACTTATACTTCAAGTAACAACACTGACAGCGGTCTTTGACCTTCCAAAAAAAAAAACATCAAATATTTTCGTTTTTTATTTTATTGAGTTTAGATATCGATACCCTTCGCGTCTGCAGAGTTTAGCTAGCCAATTTAAAATAACCCTGTATTTCCTACGTTTTTTGACAGCACTTTCTGGGTCCTAGCTGTTATTTAAAAGCTTGTTTGAGAATAAATTGAGTGTTGTTTAACAAAAGCGCTTGATATACTTTTATAGACTGCATAAATATTGTTGTTTTTATTCTAGATTTTAGAAAATCGAATGCAAATTAATTTCATCCTCCCCAGACTTTCTGAAACGAAACAAGAGAGTCCAAGAAGATACTGATGAAAAAGCTTGCTTTACTTTTAGCGGCTATACAAATATTTGCTTCATTTTTATATATGGCCACGCATAACTTTTTTTGAACTACATATTTTTTATATATGGCCCCGCATAACTTTTTTTTGCTTGTCTTGCGAACACCACAAAATAACAGACGTCAAAGTAATACACACAAACTCTACTAACAATAAAAACTTATCACAACTAAACGATTCGGAACTAAAAAATAAAAAGTGAAAACAGTACGAGATAAAGTTTTTTTTCATATACATAGGTAGAACTAACAATTAACGGTATGGGAACGCCATTGCATCAGCGGAGAGGAAATGTGAATGAAACTTAATACGAGGCTGAGATATGATCTGCACGAGATAACGAGGTTATGTCACGATATTTGTTGGTAACATGATTAAGTAATTACGATTATCAATTATTCTTTTTCGGTTTGGATTAAATGAGGCTTGAAATACGAATGAAGTTAGATGGCTAAATTTTGCTGCATTGGTCTTAAGAAAAACAAACGAGCTTAGTCCAATACACGGGTCGTACCTTTTATATTGAATGATCAAAATTGGTGTTTTCCATTTTAAAAAAATACATTGTGAGACGGTGACAAAAGGTGAGTCCAATAAAATAATGAAGATATTTTTCCCTTGATTTGCCATTGATCCATTAATGGATGTGTAACACTTCTATTTCTGGAAAACACTAAGAGCAAAACAGTGGACGGCATGTAATAGGGCAAAACTTGGGTAATCGGTGATAGTTTTGTTTTTTACTTGTAAAATTCGATTCATTGATCAGACTATTTTTTAAATTTACTGTGATATAGTAGACAAAATAAGTTTTGCTAACTTATATCTAAAAATGTGGCAAATACTATAATGATTGAAAAATGTACATTTATCAAGTCAGTAGTAACTTGGTAATAAAACACAATTATCTATCACCGAATAGCTGCATATCACGAATTAGCCAAGTTTTGCCCTACTTTGGATTTTATTACACCACTAGCAGCGCCCCGCGGTTTCACCCGCATAAAACTTGATCCCTTAGGAATATCGGGATAAAAAGTATTCTGTGTGTTAATCCAAGTAATAAACTATTTGTGTGCCAAATTTCATCCAAATCCGTTCAGTAGTTTTTGCGTGAAAGAGTAACAAACATCCATCCATCCATCCTCACAAACTTAACAAACATCCATCCATCCATCCTCACAAACTTAACAAACATCCATCCATCCATCCTCACAAACTTAACAAACATCCATCCATCCATCCTCACAAACTTAACAAACATCCATCCATCCATCCTCACAAACTTAACAAACATCCATCCATCCATCCTCACAAACTTTCGACTTTATAACTTATTAGTTGGATAGTAGGAAGTAGGGTAGGATTCTCTTGCATATTATATTCGAGAATTGCTCATACTGTGGTTAAAAGATTATATAGTCTCTGGTTGCTACTGGTAATAGCAGTGCTGCTAACTGTACAGAGTGCGCCGGACGATGATAGATGCTACTCCTTCCTCACACTTCTAAATGACAAGAAACACCATTTTCATTACCTCGCTGCATTCCCAAGCACCGATTTTCCAAGTGATTTACCTCGGAAGTTATATGAGTCGTTACATACACTTGTAAACAAGTAAATACAATTTCTATTGAGAATAGGTGTGCCACAAAAGATTTATTGTCGAACCCGATCGTTGTAACTTGAAAGGAAGTATTAAATCTGGTATTTTCATTAAACAATGTTCTCATATACGACTTGTGTATGAGAGAGGTATATTTCATTGAATTTAAACAATGAAACTATGATACCTCATGCCAAGAGGTCTTGTCAAACGTGACCATAGTTGACCCATTGCGAAAAAAACTCATTTATTTGCATAAGGCAGGGTTCGCAAACCTGTGGTAGACGGACACATGTTTAACATGTCGATGTAATATGTAACGTTCTAGCTGAACTATAACCAAATTACTAGATTTGATAGTAGTACGTCTTTTTTCAGGAATCATAATTACATATCATTATTATGAAGTAATGTGGCCTTCGAAAGATGAATAAAATTGCTTACGCCTGTAAGCAATTTCTTTTCGAGCACATTTTTATAAGACAATTCCAATTAATATATTTTCGATAAATTATAAATATTCTATTTATTATTTTCCAAGTATTACTAATCGTGTCTATTACACATTGTAGGTACATTACTAGCGTGTCTCATAACATTTCCAGGGAAACTAAAATTCTAAAATGGGGATCAAACTCAAAGCATTTATTTCAATTGAACCATTTACAGGCACTTTTGAACTGTCAAAGAGTCGGTCAGTTAGTCAGAAAGTTGAAGCTAGTTGAGATCACGACACTAATCACAGTTATCACAAACTAAACGACAGTCCAATACCTTAATGGTTGATTTATCGACACTTATTTGTGTCTTAATCTATACAAATAAATAAAATTGAAGTATCTGTTTGTAATGTCAAAGTAACAACCTTATAACAAAAGAGAAATTTTAAAATTTTTTGTCTGTCTGTCTGTCTGTCTGTTTGTTCCGGCTAATCTCCGAAACGGCTAAACCGATTTTGACAGGACTTTCACTACCAGATAGCTTACGTTACGGCGGGTAACTTAAGTAACTTTTATTTTAGAAAAATAATTAGGGTTCCGCGCTAAAAAAATAAAACCCATGAAATTATGAACAAAAAGTCGGATTTGAAAAATTCTTTTTGTATTTAGTAGCCCAATTCTCGAGAATAGTTAGAGGCTATTTAATACCATGCTACGGCCATTAGAAGCCGAGCAAAAAGAAAAAGGCCTGAAAGAACACTAAGCGAAAACGAAGTAATACCGCGGGCGGGCGATGTAATGCGGCGGGTCGAGAGACGAGGGAGTTTTATCTTACGACATCCACGTGAACGAAGTCGCGGGGCACAGCCAATAAAGTCAGATTAAAACGTTCACCATCCCTGACAATATAAGGTTCATAAGTCCCAATCATTAGACATATTCTCATCAGTTATGACTTTTTTTTTTTTTTTTTTTTGTGGATGGGAAATCATCAAATGACTTCTCCCGCTCTGGGCGGAGCGGGAGGGCGTGTCAGACTTTTACTGACTAAAACCCACCCGTGTTCCTTCTGTTGCCTGTGCCGGGGCCACGGTAACTCTTTCGAACATCCCGCAACCCTAGCTGGCATCGGCCCTAGCGGACCCCGTCAATAGTGCTGACATCTCTTTGAGGCACGCGTGGAACACGACGCGCCGTCGACTCGGGCCTGGTCCTTACCGGACGGCGAGCTACCCATTGCTCGCCGTCCGCAAGCCCGCGCCTACGGTGGCCGGGAATCGGCTGCCGATTCCCGACGCCCAGGGCGTCTCCTGCGGCGACTAGGGGCGTGAGGGTGCAAAGCTTGCCTCTCCCTCACGCGTCCCGCCTCCTCCTTCACGAGCATTACTGCTTCGCAGAAGGAGGTAATGGCTTCCCATGCACTCTCGCTCCGTACCATGGCCTGGACCAGGGCCGGACGCGAGAGATCGCCGCCGCCGATCGCTTCCGCGAGGACACGGCGGTGCTCCGCCCAAGCCGGGCAGACCTCCACCGTATGCTCCACCGTGTCCTCCGGGCGATCCACACAGTGGTGACACCCGGGCGTTTCCTCCCGCCTTATCCGGAACAGGTACCTCCCGAAGCACCCGTGTCCGGTGAGGACCTGCGTCAGGCGGAAGGTGAGGACGCCGTGGCGCCTCTCCAGCCACTCCTCAAAGAGGGGACTTATCGCCGCAATTGTGGCGTGCCCAGCGCTGGGTTGCGACAATCGCACTCTCCATGCCGCCATGAGATCCTGCCGGAGCTCTGTCCGCCGTGCCGCGATTTCTCGCGGCAAATCAGTTATGACTGAACATGTCATAACAGTTCGTTCCCACGAATAAATCATTCGTTCAATTTGAACGTTGCGACCGATATAGTTATTAAAATGTACTTTTACTTGAACAAATATAGTTTGAAGTGTATTGATGGCAGTGGGACCGCGATTGGATGTGTCAAGGATCGTGAGGTTATTTTCACAATGGAGAGAGGTTGGGTACACACTGGGTTCGATAGATTTTTTTCCTTTAGTAGTATCATACCAATTATTCATTTTAAAATCTAGCCTATTAGCTAATAAGTAATTTAAATATAAATTAAACTGCTAAGGATCTCTAAAATAAAGAAATCGTCCAATAACGTCTTTCTTATTAGCTTTCTGGAGAAAACAATTCACGGTTCTTTAAAAAAAAAAAAATTTGCACTTGCACTGGGTTACTTGTAAATATTGTTTGAAAGTTAAAGCAAGTGATTATCAAAGAGATTACCTAAATCACTACACTTGGTAGATTCAATGGCGACGGCAATTTGCTTTAATAAGTACAGAATGACGCCATGTTTTCCTCCCTGTTGACGACAATCTTAATCTAAACAAATACGGCAGGGAACTGGATAAACTACTTTTTCAACATATTTTCAGAGAAATCAAATAACTAGCTGTTTTACATCGCAAAATTCCGGTATAAACACAAAGAAAACAAAAATAGAAGCTTCTATCAGTAACCTCCACTAAAATAATGGACTAATCTAAAAATCTAGGTAATCTATTGTTTTACCGTTGCCCAGACATTTTTTGTGTTACTAGCATTTTTATTAGTACTCAGATCATAAACTGTAATAATGAAAGAAACCAGGGCGTCCAATTCTATCCAATCATATTTCACATGACTGTGGACCCGTTACGTTGAATGAGCATTGTCTATTTAAAATCGATGCAGCCATCTGCCTATGCCGTTATTAATGTATTACCAAAAGATATTGCAAACGACGTGGTGTTCATCTAAATGTAATAAACATCGATGTGGTGATAGTTTTGAACTAAATTTCGCTTTATGTTCTAGTCGATTATAATTTAGTGTCATCATAAATTAATAACTTCGGTCAACGTCCTTTTCTACTGAAGATTTGGATTTCAGGTTATGTCACTCACTACACTGACAGTTGTAAGCAGCACATGTACAGATGGAGGATTGATTATTTAAATAAATAAATAATTAATTATGTATTAATGAATTCAAAGATAACTAATTCGGAAGCTGATAATATGATGATGAGAGGTGGTCACGGTATTCCAGCACGTTCTGTATGCCTCTCTAACTAACCTGTCCCAATATTCTCACCTCCATTAACCAATCGCTCGGTGTATAATAAACTTAACTTCTACGTGTCGTGTGTTATATAACACACATTGTGTCAGTCACAATCTCGTAATTAATCTGTGCGGTCCAGAAATGGACCCGCATGCAATCTTTAACAATATTAAACAGTTCCGTGTCTGAATGACTGACTGACAATTCACAGGCTAAACACTGAATAGATATATAACCTGTTCTAAAAACATCTAATGAAAATGTTTACAAATGGATCAGAAAATGTAGCTTTGGATGCCAATTTGTAGATGACACTACAAATTGAGTGTTTTGATTTGAGTCTGAATAGGCACTTACACCTGAAAGTTGTTTTTCATTTGAGAGTAAAAGTTAATTTTATAACCTCAATCTTCGTCGATGATTTTTCATTCACAATTTAATAATGTTATTCAAACTAAATACAGATGAATGAAGTGTCACTAAATCCCTATAGTGAGTGATTGCATAAGGATTTAACCTGAACAGGGTTTGTTTATACTTTCAACAGATGCTTTTTAAACAGACTATACAAACATGAAAGAAGGACTAAGTTGCTTGGTGCTACTATTAATAGTGTGATTACCCACAGAGATTTTCGCAACTTAAACCCTGGGCGAGTTTGACGGGACTTAGAAAATTGGATACAAAATGTCCCGTAATTGACGCACCACCTCTTAAGAGGTCATTGTACTCATCATTATGAACAACTTTTACTACGAGACCAAACCTGAAAAAAAATTCTGCTGTTCACATTTTGACAAGTTATGCGAACATAAATGTAGGGAACAGCAGATTTTTTTTCGTGATTTCAGGTTTGGTCCCATAGTAAAAGTTGTTCATAATGATGAGTACAATGACCCCCTAGAGTTATAGGATATCAAAAGGGACACGTTGTATATGAACAAATAAGCGGGTTTGAGTTAGTCATCAATAGCGAGGACTAATAACATAATTATCATCTCAATCACCTTGATTGAAAGACCACCATGAAATCTGTCATTTGCATGTTACTTATACTTATGTAGGTAGTAGGTACTTATCTTCTCTATCTTGCAAAAGCCCGTTATTGGAACAATAAGACCCGCTTGCAGCACAGCTCAATAATACGTTTAACGCTAAACATATTTAAAACATCATTCTGTCTCGGCCATCTTCAAACGATTGACAGGCGCAGAACGATGTTTTTTTTAAAGACGTTTAGCGCTTAACGCATTAATGCCCGGTTTCCCAGAGTCGACAAAATTTTCTATTTAAGCGAATTCCTTCCTTATGCCCGGTTTTTGTGGTCCTTAGATAAACCTTCGAGAGTAATTCACTCGATTTTTAAGCTAAATTCTTCCTTAACGAAGTGTTCAGGAACATGATATCGAAACAATAATCACTATCGAACGGATAAACTCGGTTTTAAAATCGGGCATAAGTGATTTGTGGTGCAAGCGGGCGTTAAATTTCCAGCGGAGATATACACGGCTTGCACCGTCACGCCGTACCTACTACTGTCTACCCATTTTCTTTAAAACTTTTCTACTAACCCCGGCTATCCTTTCCTAACAAGGCCACACCTTGACGCGAGACTCGTGTGAGTGATCTCTCATACATATGCAAGCACAAGACCTAGTGAAGTGATTTGTAAAGTAAAAGCGTTACTAAAACCTTATATAACTGGACAATAGCTGCTTTCATATGTGAAATTTTCCGGGCAAAAATGTTAAGAAACTAAGCGCTTTATCTAAAGGCTTGAAGGTGTTTACAGCTTTTTGTCACGTACGGAACACTATTTACAGGTGAGAAAAATCACTTTCCAATTGTTTAAAAAAAATGTGCGGTCGAGGGACCCTCGTCAGGAATGAAGTTCCTTCTCACGTATGATTTAAACCAAAAATAAAATTTTCGCTGTCGCCATCTTGGATTTACATTTTGACCTCATTGTTGGCTTTACCACCCTCGAAAACCATGAAAACGACACCCATGATGGAAAATTTTAAAATCGCAGCCGCCATCTTGATCTCTCTACAGAGATATAGAGAAAGTGTGAATTCGAAAGAAGAAAGTCGCATGGAGGGGGCATAACGTGTATAAATGCTTACTTATGTATGAACGCTTTTTCGTTACGTGACGATTTCTACCAGTCAACTCCTACCTCAAGCCGCGTTAAAGAACTTCGTTCTAAAACTCAAACTCAAAGCATTTATTTCAAATAAACCAATTACAGGCACTTTTGAATTATCAGAGAGTCGGTCAGTTAGTCAGAAAGTTGAAACTAGTTGACCATTCCAAAGCGTAGATCTCTATGGAGAAGAACGGGCAAGAAACTCCACGGACACTCTTTTAAATCAAAATATTGGTTACATCATTCATGTTGAAATTAAGTATGTGAGAACAATGTAGAAAGACGTCCACGTTAAAAGCGTCCGCAACAAAAAGGTAAAAACCAAAAACGATTCAAAAATTAAAATAAGCCGTGGCAGCTAAGAGATGACCAGTCCCTACTGACTACCAAAAAAGATGAAACAACGATTGCGTATTCTTGGTTGTAGTATAATAATGTTGTGTTATGTACCTTTTAGTCTATGTTAAACTAGCTCTGCCCCGCGACTTCGTTCGCGTGGATGTCGTAAGATAATACATTAAAATAACAGCCATATTTTAATAAAACGCCCTCGTCCCCCGACCCGTTCGCCAACCGTCGCGTTGAATCGCCTGCCCGCGCTATTACTTCGTTTTCGCTTAGGCGATTAACACACGGCAACGCGCACCGCCGCGGAGGGCGGTGGTGGTAAAGCGGACTTCGTAGCGGTACCCCGTGCGGTAAGGCGGTTTACGCGCCTGTCTGTGTGGATGGATTTAACACGGTTTTGACCAGTTTGATCACAGACGCTCGCAAGAATGGATGCTGAAGTGGTGGCAACAATCTGGCTTTTATGGCGTAGAAAGATAAAAATAAGAAGATATTGGGTTCATCCATTTTTAAGAAGCAGAACTCTAAATGGGACATTCATGCTATTCATGTTTCACTTTAATGAGTCTATCACTCGATCTATCAGTCTCTAGTCTATATATTGTGTGCTTTTCATGTTCCAGATAGCAGAGCGACTTTCAATCTCCGAAATAAACTTTTCGACATCGAAATCCATTTTTAAATTGCAACATGTCCTGCATCCACGAAGATCCGCGCGATTATGCGGCGCCCCGTGTGTGAGGCGCCGCTCCACCGCGCGGACGGCAGCGCGGAGGGGCGGTGGTGGTGAGAGCACCGCTCGACCGCGCGGTCGGGCGGTGTACGTGTGTTAGGCATCTACGGATTTATTAGAGGCCAATGCGACATGAGATCCGCTTCACCGCCTACCGCGGCGGTGCGCGGTGCCGTGTGTTAATCGCCGTGTTCTTTCTGACGTTTTTCTTTCTGCTCGGCTCCTAAAGGTCATAGCTTGATGTTAAATAGCCTATATCTATGTTCGAGAATTGGGATAACAAATGCAAAAAGAATTTTTCAAATCCGACTTTTTGTTCATAATTTCATGGGTTTTAATTTTTTGCGCGGAACCCTAATTATTTTTCAAAATAAAACTATCCTTAGTTACCCGCTGTATCATCAGCTATCTGCCACTGAAAGCCCCGTCAAAATCGGTCCAACCGTTTCGGAGATTAGCCGGAACAAACAGACAGACAGACAGACAAAAATGTTAAAAATTGCTTTTTTGTTATAAGAATCGTTTATACTTTCCTATGCGTTTAGTAAAAAGTTGTTATTTTGACGTTACAAACAGACACTTAAATTTTATTTATTTGTTTATATAAATGTATAAATTTTCTTTCTTTTTCTTTTTTTTCTTTTCTTTGGTGCGTGGTGGCTAGTTATATAATTATGATTGCATTAATTTTGATTTGCATTTTAATAAGCTTCCTCTAGCTTTTCTTACCCTATGTGTACAAAATTAAGAATCAGAGTCCTCTTTAGCGAGACTGTTAACATAAACACACCAAAAGCTTTACTGACAGCGGTGGTAACAGCAAGAGCAATGCAATACAAAGAGATGCTTTTCATCGGAGACTACATTTTGCCATTTAAACTTAGCGGCCTTACTTTAGAAAAATTGAGCTGTTAATCATCAACGAACGTCGTTTTCACGCGACACAACAGTAAGCCGCATGATATACACTACACCGCACATTTTATACTTAGTATCAAACACACTGTACCCGTAGCATAAACAAAATGTATTCATGTAACTGTATATAGGTAGTACAGGGTTTTTGGATGGACAGCCTTCGTAAAACTTGATACCATCCAAAAGGAGTTCGTGGTGCCAAATCACATAATATATATGTCGGAAATACGTTTGTCGTCGTTTGACTAATCGGGACGCCAGCGCCACCAAACGGCGCTCGACAGAGTCTACAACATAACGCTCGTTGACCGGAGTTAAGCAGAGTTTTGTCGGTGGCTGTCAAACAGTGATCATGTTAAGAAACTGGCGCGCGTTCCTTATAGTTGTGTCGTGTACCTACAGCTGGTGTGATTAATTTGATCTTGAATAATATTATATATTTATGATTTGATTTGAACTGCAAACGGTTTTTCTATTTCGCAATAACCAACACTACCCATAGTACGCCCACAGTAGTTAAAATATGGCTGATGATAACTAGAGAGATGTATCTTCTCCGTCATATACATTAGTCAAGTAATATGAAGTATCTTCATGACGTTGATGTTTCAAATTCTACTAAGCAATGAAATTCTTTCCTTTTCACCATTTTTCCACCACCTATCCAATGACAGGTAATCGAAAACCATTTACCAACCATACCATAATGGGTACTGTGAAAAGCGTTTTGTATAGTGAATAATTATACAATTAATCACTATACAAAACGCTTTGCATAAAAGATCGAAACAAAATAGAAACTTCCAATCAATACGATACGATAATCGATTTGCGTGCGAACCGTAAAATGGTGTGTGTGATTGTCAATGGGAACCCATCTGTAGGTGGTCTAGTGTGGGACCCTCAACTTGACCTCGCAAAGGGCAGCATTCCGTTGTCGAACTTCGATGCATGTCAATTGGTGGATGGTCCAAGTTGAAAGCGGGCTCGTTACAAAGATGGCAACGTATTCTGAGGTAAGAGATTGGAATACAAATGAGATTAATAATTTGTACAAATTATTCAGAAAAGACAGACGTTCTTAGGCGTTCGAAGTACTAAGTATAAAATAGTTATAGTGGTTTTAACCAGGGTGGCTTTCTCATCCAACCTCTATTAAGTTAAATGGAGATATATCATTTTCATATTATTTTTAGAATATGAAAATATTTAAGATTCCCCCACAGGTCAGCCCCCACGGCTTAAGGCTCCTGCAAACAAGCGCAACATGCGACGCGACACAAAGGTACCGCTCCTCGCGCGATACGCGATGCCTTTGTGTCACGTCACGTGCCGCGCCTATTTGCAGGAGCCTTAACAGCGGTGTACCTATTGTAGGTACCTTAATATAAAAGTGTTCAATACTAAAAAAATCAACAATCAGAGTTTAGTAGCTTAGAGTACGGCGATCCCGGGAAGACTCTTCAAATCTCCCACAGTGCCTATGAAGAATTCGCTACGAATGAAAATTAATTTTCTTATGAACTAGTCACTTCATGGAAATCTTCATGCTTCCGTATGATGATTGGTGGGCGCAGGCCTCTCAAATTGCAAAATGAAAATAATGAAAGCGTAGTTACAAACAGCTAATGGTTTAAGTTAAAAAATGAACAAAAATCTTCAGCTCTAAATCCGCGTCAGTTTTTATTTTGAACCCAGGCAGAAATATTGCCTGCGGTGATGAAAATCTGAAGACAAACCGCCATTTAGCAAAGAGAAACGATCTTTATGTTTAAAGGGATAGCTTTCAAAATACTAAGTTCAATAAAATAGCAAATAATATGAAAACAATGAAGTCTTTTTATAAAGATTCCAAGAGAACGGTGTTCTTTCATCTTTCACAATGTTTTGATATGCAAATAATAGCGAGACCTTTAGAGGTCAAGTTCTTTTGACATAGATAACAAAACTGACTGTCATAGTACTTGTACTATTATAGGTATATTCTGTGGTTAGTGGTTAAGTTAAGATCCAGGACTCAAACTCAAAGCATTTATTTCAATTAAAACAATTGCAGGCACTTTTGAATTCTCAAGGAGTCGGTTAGTCAAAAAGATGAAGCTAGTTGCCCATTCGAAAGCATAATAAGTTCCTATGGAGGAGAACAGACAAGAAACTCCATGGACACTCTTTTAAATCAAAATATTGTCACGAAATATAGTGCATGCAGTGCTCTCCTTTCAGTGATGGGGCACTCAGACTTTAGTTTGGATTGTATAATTATATATATGTAATAGTGTACTCATTGTTGGAGAGCCAAATAAAATAAATAAATATGGGTTACATGATGCATGTTGTAATTCTACTGGAGTCGTTAGTTTTGGTCGCAAGATTTAAAGTTTAAAACACGTGAATGAGGTAACGAGTAATATAAAATCATGACAAAATAAAATACCTATGGTCAGATATTATGGTAGTAGGACTGATTACCAAGTCAGCGCCAGACGTTTTTATTATTGTTAGGCTTGGAGGCTCTTTATAACTTGAACTAACTACAAAATATTGTAGCTGTCACAACATAGGCTACTCTTCATAATTAGCTGGTAAAAATAGTAAAATTATGGCACCGGTTGGCGGTACAATACGGCCGATGAATCATGCATGGCTGGTCCAAACTTTGCGCAGCAGGCTGCGCAATAACATCTTTTAGGAACCAAATGGTGACATGAAGCGAGTGTGAGTGAGAGACATGCGCGCTAGTTCGGAGAGCCTATGTTCAGACCGGCCATGATTCATCGGCCGTATTGTAGCATTCACACGGTCCTGCTAACGAAATAAAATAAGTTTAGTAAGAAAACAATCCTTTTCCCATTATTGTAGACCTAATTTATTGCCAATTGTTTACTATTGTAAAATGAATACACATTCCACACAACTACAACGTCCCTAGCCATGTAATTGCTTACAAGCTTCTACACATCTATGTATATATTACCCTGCTATACATATTATTATGTACATATGGTAAACATTCCTGACCAGTGCAGTGCTTCGCCACTCGGCGTGTAATCACTTACAAGCGACAAAAGCATTGAAGCACGCACGAACTGTTTTTATTCAACGTGCCGCTATTCTGGTGAATGTGAAATTGTATGGAGAAATTATAAATACGATGAATAAAGAATGAAAATTAATTAACAACAGAAGCTGTATCTTTAGTGGAAGAATCAAGCAATAGGAATGATTGAAAGATACTTCTTCTCCAAACCATCCAAACTAAACTTAAACGTAAAGTCAGGTACTACGCCATTGTGGACGGCGAGCATTGCGTAGCTCGCCGACCGGTAAGGACTAGGCCCGAGACGACGGCGGGTTATGTTCCACGCGCGCCTCAAAGAGATGTCAGCACTAATTAACGGGGTCCGCTAGGGCCGATGCCAGCTAGGGTCGCAGGATGTTCGAAAAAACTACCGTGGCCCCGGCATAGGCAACTGAAGGAACAGGGGTGGGTTTTAGTCAGTAAAAGTCTGACACGCCCTCCCGCTCCGCCCAGAGCGGGAGAAGTCATTTGATAATTTCCCATCCAAAAAAAAAGGTACTACGTCATTCAGAAGATAGACCAAACAAGAGCAATGATTTGACGATAACTCTGCTAGCAGACAGGAAATGCTTAAACGCCAGCAAGAACTTGAAGATAGCAAAATATACGCTGAGTTGAAATTCAAATGTTTATTATAGACAAATCTTAAAATACAATATACATTCTAACACTAAAATATATATTACTAGCTTTTGCCCGCGGCTTCGCCCGCGTGGATGTCTGAAAATATCCCACGAAAACATACTACCGGGATTTAAGTACCCTATGAGCCGTAATACTCTATTGGTATACGCGGCGCACGCCAGAAAGTTCCCAGTTGTCAGTTGGCAGTTGTTGTGGTCTTCAACAATCATCATATCATCATATTTCAGCCAATTTATAAAAAATATTAATGAATTTTACACCTAAACCTTCCTTATGAGTCACTCACTCATTGGAGAAAACCGGATGAAAATCCGTTCGCTAGTTTTTGAGTTTATCGCGTTCAGACAGAGAGACAGAGTTTGTATAGTTAAAATTATGCTGGTCACGCTCTAATAACAAATAAGAAATAACTTTTGACCGAGTAGACCGATTTTAATAAAAACTTATTTATAAAAAAAAAAACAACCGACTTTCAAAAAAAAAACACTACAAAGTGAAAAATAACTTTAATTTCGGAAGTCGGTGTCTTTGGTTTAGTATTTTCGTTTTTACCATCGACTTCCGAAATTAAAGTCATTTTTTACTTTCTAGTGTTTTTTTTGGAAGTCGGTTGTTTTTTTTATAAATAATTTTTTATTTTCTACTTTTTGTTGTGTGTTAGGCTCGCTCGCTCGTAGAGGAGCTCGTGGCTAAGTAATAACAGCCGCACGGGTTGATCCATCAGGTAAAAGCTACGCTTGCCGGGGTTGTCCGTGGATGGGTGACCATCTTTACATACCGAGACTCCTCCGTGCCTCGGAAAGCGAGTTTAGCCGTTGGTCCCGGCTGTCATTCGTAGATCTTTGACAGTCATTACGGGTCTTCAGAAGCCCGAAAGTCTGACAACCAGTCTTACCAAGGGGTATCGTATTACCCAGTAACTGGGTTGTGGAGGTCAGATAGGCAGTCTCTCCATGTAAAATACTGGTATTCAGCTGCATCCGATTAGACTGGAAGCCGACCCCAACGTAGTTGGGAAAAGGCTAGGGAGATTGATTGTTGTGTGTTAGGCTCGCCCCTTATTATATGGGACTTAAACATAACTGGCGAAATGTGGGTGTACTATAGGTATACCTCTGCCTAACCCTTCAGGGAAACAAGGCGTGATCTTATGTTTATGTTTTTTGTTGTGGTACCTACCCCACTGAAATTCATAAACCACTACTTGCTAAGTATATAAGTGACAGGAAGTTATTATAACATCACCAACATACACTAAACGGAAGAAAATACGTACATATTATTGAAGCTAACTCAAAAACCACTCTTCAGAATTTGACCAAATTTATATACGACCAACTCAGTATACCCTTTCAAATAAAAAACTTTGCAAAAGGCAAATATATGTCGCGCTAAGTCGTGTCAGAAGTTTGGAAGGCGTAGTTTTATCAGGTTTAGACGCCGTCGCCAACAAATTATTAAATCAACCACACGGCGATAGATTCTTGACCTGTCTTCTGACAATCAAGGCCACAAATAACATACGACTCCAGTAGCGCAATTTGAAGCATATTACCATTAAAATCATTCATAGCTGGAGTGCATCTCATGACAATTCCAATAAGCCCAAACACGGCTCGGATACATTGTTTTATTACAGAGTTCCGGTGCCTACCTTCCGGCTTCACCATCATATCAGTTCGATGGTACCACTTTCATCATAACCATTTATTTAAAGGACATGTCCGAAAATGGTTTTTTATTATTCAATAATTCTAACCAGGATAAGTTAAATATATTTGGATATATGTACATCCCAAACACTAGTGGTTCTAACAATATCATACATTTTTATAGACCTCCAATTTTGAGAAAAATCGTTTATTATTTTAGTGTGAATTTACTCCTAAAACCAATAAACCTTTCTAATTATCTTGAATAATAAAGTGAACACACCCCAAAAAAATTGTAAACTTGTCAAAATTGACATATGATTCTGTCATTATTGTTTAAGATTTATGAGTTTAACAATGAAAACAAAACGTTAAAATCTAATTATTGTACCTTTAATACTAAGAAATAAGATGAAATGGGTTATTTTAAGTTAAAAATGTGTACATAATCCAAACTGAAAGCACACTGTATATGAGTATGGCTATTTCGAATGTTCATTGTGCAAGTTGCAATATTTTAGTGATACCCCGGTTATCAAGAAGTTCATGTTTCAGCATAGTCCACAAGGGTTTCTTAGCAGGAGTAAATGATAATAGTACCTAATACCGTGAACATTGTTTAATTACTTAGGAGAATTCCTTTTTTGTGACTTAGAATCAAGATCAGAAGTGGATGAAAAGCCTCTAGAAAATTGTGCAATTTATAAACTGAAATAATAAGCTTTTTGGACACTAGTGTTACGGTTTGGTTATGAAATAAAACTTTTTTTAGTTTTAAATATTCATTTATTGATTTTCTTCATTTTCAATGTCTTCTTTTATTAAAATATTGTCGAGAAACTGAGCAGGTGGAGATATATCATTTTGATGCCGAACCCATCCAAGATACCAGTCAATTGTCATCACATGAGCACAGCTTCCCAATTATGCAACTGCAATAATAATTGGAAATACAATTTTGCCAACTAGTCTCCGCCACTTTCAATAAAATATATGTGTACTCTATTACTATAGTGGCGGACTTTATTCGTCCTCTGATCGAAGCTGTCTCATGTGATGACGAAATGCCTGGAATGTTTATTAATTGTACATCTACAGTTACTTCTACAGTAAAAGTACCGCTGGGCCGAATATGTATAATAAGAGCGAGCCTGTTTAATTTCATAAACTTCTAAGCTAAATAAAACTAAATCAGATATGTTCATGATAGGGAACATATTCAGCTGTGGTATTTGAGCATTTATCTGGATGAAACTGGCTCGGCCTCTATTCAGCTGATGCCCAATCACATAGTCAGCTAAATAATTTGGCATGTTCATTCTCTGATTTAACTCTTTCTAGTATAGTTTGGGCATCAGGACGGTCAGTCAAAACGGGATGGAATTGGTTTCAACAGAATCAAATAACCGTTATGAAAAAGCAAAGTCGTCAGGGTTATAGATTCTTAAACTACCGGTATCCTAATAAGTGCAATGTAAGAAGAATCCGTTGTGAAAAGGCCAAGTCAGTAAAATCGGGAAAATCAACAAAGCACAAATTAAAAAAAAAACGATATCACTGGATAACACGCAGGCCTGTCAAATAAGACATATTCTCAAAGTGTGGGGTTTTATTTGGGTTGCCATCAACAAATAAAATATATGTAGTAACATTAAATAATAATCATTTTTCTCTTAAATGGAGGGGTCTAAAAATATTATTTCAGTAGTTTTAAGTTTCATATTTTTGTCGCATTTATTTAGGTGTAGTTTGATGCTGGTTAGATTTTTCTCGGAATAAAAAACCAACGTCCATACAAAAAGCGGACATCTCCTTTACTTCGTCATAGTTGCTTAACTATCTTAATCGAGATATCTTATCGCCACCCGTGAAATACTTATCATAAAGGAGTTTTCGTGGCTATCTGTTGTCTCAGTCAGTTTTGTGTTGTATCAGTTGCATCACTTCCACTTCACCAAATGATACTTTCTGAATGCTAATCCCTGATTTGTAGATGAAAATACCAAAATCGCTATGCATATGCCTATAATATTTGAGGAGTTCCCCCGATTCCTCATGGATCCCATCATCAGAACTGGATTTTGATAAAAATGGGACCAATCTGGAAGTATGTCCTTTCAATATAAAAAAAGAATTTTCCTAATCGGTTTATAAATGACGGAGTACTCAGGTAACAAACATAAAAAAACACTAAAATCTTAACACAATTAAAACCATGACTACATTTTCAATCCCTTAAATCTCTTAAAAAGAGGTACACAAAAATTTTAATATTATTTGTGATTTTTAAAATCAACCCCTATTTTACCCCCTTAGGGGATGATTTTTCAATAACGCTGAACCATGTAATTCTTTATTTTCTACCAAAAGCATAAATTTGAATTTTCATACCCCTAATTTAAGAAATGCTGGGTTTCCCATACAAACTTTCATCCCCTATATCACCCCCTGTAGGATTATTTTTGAGACAAAAAGTAACATCCTTACCCAGGAGGCCAATTCTATCTCCTTTCCAAATTTTATCGAAATCCGTTTAGTGGTTTAGGCGTGAAAAGGTAACATACAGACAGACAGAGTTACTTTCGAATTTATAATAATAAGTATGGCAGTATGGATGTACAAGAATAATGGAAAAATAAAGAAACAAAAAAAAGGAGAGATCATTGGGCATCAAAAAATTTGTCCCCATCGCTGTCACTGGGAAAAGTGGATGGCAACGCTTATCCTTTGGCCTAAAAATTGGCCAGCCTTCTGGTCACGTGAAGTCCACCAACCCCTTAGCGATGACCCGAAATACTCGATGAGCACTCGGGCCCCACGACCCTAGTGTTTCAACGGTGAGTTGGAAGAGAAATGACATTAGACAGTTTTAACTTACCTATAATGAAAGCCTCCACCATTTTTGATGATGTTTTTGATCTAAGTACAAAATCGTGATACAATCAATCTGCCTAGCCTTTTCCCAACTATGTTGGGGTCGGCTTCCAGTCAAACCGGATGCAGCTGAATACCAGTATTTTACATGGAGCGACTGCCTATCTGACCTCCACAACCCAGTAACTGGGTAATACGATACCCCTTGGTAAGACTGGTTGTCAGACTTTCGGTCTTCTGACGACCCGTAACGACTGTCAAAGATCTACGAATGACAGCCGGGACCAACGGCTTAACGTGCTTTCCGAGGCACGGAGGAGTCTCGGTATGTAAAGATGGTCACCCATCCACGGACAACCCCGGCAAGCGTAGCTTAACCTGATGGATCGACCCGTGCGGCTGTTATTACTTAGCCACGAGCTCCTCAAGTACAAAATCGTGATACACTGAAATAAAATTAAGAAAATGATCACTATCGAAAACCATATAATACCTAATGTTGCCCTGATGCCTTTTATTTAGTGGTCGTGTACAGAATTTTGTTGCGAGTTCTAGATAAATAAATAAACCAGGGTAATATATGTTTTCGATAATGTCCGTTATCTACATTTTGTGATGGCTTAAATACCATCACTGACTATCTACTATGCAGCGCAAAGCATCCGTTACGCTCCAAAAAATTGCCAATATTGATATTATAAATACCATACTTATACTAATGCGCTCTCCAGAATAAGCCTCCAGGGTCAACAGCTGGCCCTTTCACTTCACCTTAGCACCGAGCACCTGTAGTTTGATCCCCACGAACCTATTCCAGAACATTTCCTTACTGGTAGAAGAAATTAGCTGCGGTAATTGCTGACCTCATGTTATTATGGTTTTATAAAGTCAAAGTCAAATCAAATATCAAATATGCACATTATGTCAATTTCAAATATGCACATATAAGGCACTTTTGAACGCCAAAATTTACAAAATTGATTCTACTCGCCCCTTCCAAAAGGTAGTTTCGTATGGAGAAGAATGGGCAAGAAACTCCGCCGTTACTCTTTTAAAAGGTTTTACAATATTTTGTATATGTACATTTATTATACAGGCTGTCAGGGACAGCCCTCCGCAAACTGATGGAGTGAATTCATTAAATCATACTAAGATGACCGGTACATGAAATTATTTCAGGAACGTTATGGGTATCCAATAAACCTGATTTGTTTTATTTCCTCACACGCAATGTATCGCTACCGTGGAAAAACGCGCGTAGCGAACGGCAGCGCAGCGACCCTTCGGCCGCCGAGTATTCCAACATCCATTGCTGATTTTTTTATTTTAGCTGTTTTGTTTACATAAATGGAGTGCTACGTACAGATAACGTAATTTTACATTGAAATAAAGGTATAGTAACTGAATATACGATTTAAAAAAATTAAAATTTTCCTGAGAATAATTTCGGTGGAATATGATTCAAAATAAGGAGCTAACTGCACACCCTGTCAGTTTGCGGAGGGCTGTCCCTTACACCCTATATAATTATATGTGACGGTTGGGTCAATTTGAAGACTTTAATTTGGTGTTTAGTAGTTATGTATTTTGTGGGGTTTGTGGCTGAGTAATAACAGCTGCACGGGTCCATCGATCAGGTTAAGCTACGCTTGCCGTGGTTGGTCCGTGGATGGGTGACCATCTTTACATATCAAGACCCCTACGTGCCTCGGAAAGCACGTTAAAAGCCGTTCGTCCCGGCTGTCATTCGTGGATCTTTGACAGTCGTTACGGGTCGTCAGAAGCCCGAAAGTCTGACAACCAGTCTTACCAAGGGGTATCGTATTACCCAGTAACTGGGTTGTGGAGGTCAGATAGGTAGTCGCTCCATGTAAAATACTGGTATTCAGCTGCATCCGATTTGACTGGAAGCTGACCCCAACATAGTTGGGAAAAGGCTAGGCAGATGATGAGTAGTTATGTGTTTCTTTTAGGTGATTTGATGATGAATGTGATAGAACTTAGCGATTTTCTTAAGTTTCACTGAATTGAATTATTTTTACTTATCGGTCTTCACTAAATTGAAATATTGTAACGGGAATAATAAACTTAAATGCTTTAAAATAAATAGTCTGAATGTATTTACAACTGAGAACGTTCTCCAACCATGGGACCACATGTCATCATCATCATAAAAATATGAGGATAAGCTTTACCAAAGCTTTTTTACATACTTACTTACATAATAGGTACTTTGGATACGGTGGAAATAAGGATGATGCCTGGGTAAAAAAAAAGAAATTCTATTTAGTCCGTCAGTCAGATATTAAAAAACAATAGAGATGATTACATTTTTTTTGGTCCGTAAGGTATATTATTAAAAAATATTTAACACGTATTTTTTGCTTTGTCATATTAATAAAAAATTACATAGATTAAACGCATTGCAGTTGGGAAGTGAGGACTCGCTACGTCACAACACAGTATAAAATCGAGCAAGGCGTGACGTCATACCACATTTTAACTCAATGTATCGCCGTAATCTTTTGATTACGTAAATAAATTAAAAACATGTATCCAATATTTTTCAATAATCTACCTGACGAACAAAACATTTTTTTTCAACATCCCTTTTGTGTAGGTATTTTTTAAATATTGTTAGTTTTAAGTTCTTTTTCTTTGTTTCCTTTCATGATGCTGTGTGCACTTGTGGCATGTGCCAATAAACGTTTTTTCTTTCTTTCTTTCTTTCTAGGTATGTAGGTGCCTACAGTGACTCTTTGTTAATCTTTGATCGTACAGTGATGTTGTTTCTGTAAAATCAGTCACATAAAAATAATTCCTTTTTCTGTATGAGCCTAGGGTACCTAGCATAAAAGTTATCTGGCTGAGATTACTTTTACCCTAGGTACCAAAGTTACAGGTAGTATCCAAAGTAGTTTGATACGATAAGATTAACTTTTGATTATCTATTCAATAGGCATCTACTAGCCATAAACTGGACAACCCATAAAGGACTTTTAACGGTCTATAAACTATATCACACCTTTATAGGGATCGTTATCGACATCCATATCTTCTATACGTATATAATTACTTGTCCCGACTAATAAAATTGAATGAATGAAGAATTTTGACGCGCGGTCCGATTAACTTGAAACTCAGTATTTATGCTTACGACCGAAAATAAAGAGTAACGTGTAACGCGTTTTTTGAAAATCTACCTTTTTTTTTTTTTTTTTTTTTTTCCTAACTATGGCATCTCGTAGTTGGCCAAGAGTGGCCGTGACTACTTAACCGGTCAATCCTGTGGCTGCCTTAAGCTAACTCAAAGCCTCCAGCCAGGGGCGTGTTACTTACAATACTAAGTGACTGCGCGCTAAGGGCACCCCCTGTGGGGTACGAACCTCGGCTTAGGGCGTCACTGGGGGGACAGCAAGTTGGGACAGGCTGGATCAAACTTGGATAATTATTATTTATCTGGGGAATTTAACGCTACAGGCTCAGCTTCGGCGCGGGCTGGCGCTTCTTCGAGCAAGGGTCGGGGGGAATTATTAACTCGGGGTTTTCGCGCTGGACCTCGGCGGCGGGGTCGGAATGTCGGTTTTTTGTGTTTTTGTACTGTACTAGTAGCCCTATTGCTTTCCTGGAGGAGAGTAATAGGGTCGTCTGGGTCTAATAGTGTGTGCCTCGGACGGCGGACTTTACTAATGTTGGAGGGGGTATATTTAGCGGCCTCGACAACTAGGGGGTTGCGATGTTTGGCGGCGGTTTCAAAGAAACGCTTGGAGTTACGTTTCATGAACTGGAGGATGGTGGGGATTTTGAGATCGAGATGGAGGATCTCGTTCCGGACATAGAAAGGGGATCCCGTGATCATTCGGAGGGCACGGTTCTGGAGGGTCTGCATCCTATGGATGTGGTGGGGTTTTGCGTGAGCAAAGACTGCACAGGCGTACGTCATAATAGGGCGTATGCACGCCGTGTAAATGCGCAACTTGCACTTTAGTGACAACTTGCTTTTTGCATTCATTATCGAGTGGAGTCTACCGAGAGCGAAAGCGGCGCGCGAACGAACCTTCTTTATGTGCTCTGCGAAGGTGAGGTGCTCGTCGAGAATCACACCTAGATATTTGGCTCGCTTCTCCCAAGGGATAGGCTTACCGAACATGGAGATTGGTCGGGGGGGGGGGGGGTGGGGCTATGGCGCGGTTTTGAATAAAGAACCGCTTGACTTTTGTCGGGATTCACTTCAATTCTCCACTTCCTGAACCAGTCGCCAAGTTTGATGACCGCTCTTTGAAGAGTGAGAGAAATCGAGGCTTGTTTGGTGCCTGAGCAGTAAATGGCCGTGTCGTCTGCGAACAGAGCCAACTGTGCCTTTTTGCTCCTGGGTATGTCGCTGGTGAACAGCGTGAAGATGAGGGGGGCAAGCACAGAGCCCTGGGGGACGCCTGCGCGGATAGGGTGGGGGGAGGATAGTGCTCCTTCGATGCGATAGCGGAAGGTGCGGTTCGACAAGAAGTCTCGTAAGATGAGTACGAGACGATCCGGCACACCGAGTTGGTAGAGCTTATATAATAAGCCGTTGTGCCAGACTCTGTCGAACGCTTTCGCTATGTCGAAGTATATAACACCCGTCATCATGCCACGCTGGAAGCCAGCGCTTATGTGTTCAATGATGCGGTGGGCCTGATGCACACAAGAGTGCTGGGTTCGAAAACCAAACTGTTCGTTTGGGATGAGGCCTTTAGTTTCAGCATAGTCTCTGAGACGCTTATAAATAAGTTTCTCATAGACTTTGCCGAGGACATTGAGCAGACTGATGGGGCGGTAGCTCGAGGGCTCAGATTTGGGCTTTCCAGGCTTGGGGATGCCGATGACAGTGGCCTTTTTCCATGCATCTGGGAAGATGTTATTGCTCATGGCACCATTGAAGATGGTGGTCAGTAGCATTATGAGGTGGGCAGGGAATAGTTGTATTACCCTGTTTGTGATGCCGTCTGAGCCGGGAGCTTTACGGGGCTTTAAACCCTTGATGATATCGTGCACTTCGTCTGGAGTGACGGGAGGCAGAGGATAGTCAGGGTTTTCGACGGTAGGAAGGGAGGCTCTACGTTCGACTTCAGCGTCGACTTTTGACAAGTGAGCTTGGTCTACTGGTTGAGAGCTGGGAGAGCATTGAGCCTCGAGGCTGTTGGCTAGGCATTCAGTCTTGTCTGCATCGTCGAAAGCGATGGTCTTGTCAGGGCGGAGTAGGGGGGGCATGGAGACTACTTCTTTGGACTTTAGTTTCCTTTGAAGTTCCCAGAAGGCCTGATGAGTGGGCTCAAGGTCGCTTAGCATCCTGTCCCAGCCAGCGGTACGCAGCTCCGCTAGGCGTGTCTTTACAGCTCGCTGTAAATGGCGCATATGGGCTTTGTTCGCAAGGCAGGGGAAGTTGCTGTATGCACGGACAGCCGCGTTCTTCTCGCGCAACAGTTCACGCACATCGTCCGGCAATCTCCAGCGACGGTCATCGTCCGCTGGAGTTACCTTTGAACAATCGTTCAGGACTGATTGTACGTGCTCAGTGAGCGAGTCGATCGCGGCCGTCGTGTCCGCGACAGAGTCGAACTGATCAGGGATGGAGTCCAAGTGATGGGAAGAAGTGGATTTCAGGCTTTTGCTTACTTTCCTCCAATCTGTGACTATTTTGGTGAGAGGGGGTTGAGTGGGGTCATGGAGACCGACACGGGGGGCCAGTTTCATGACCACTGGTCGGTGGTCAGAGGAGAGCTCTTGTACCGCCTCTATAGAATCCAACCGTAGGTTGATATTCTTCAGAAGCGCTATGTCGAGGACGTCGGCGGTATGGTTGGGGTCGTGGGGAAAATGGGTTGGAGTCATCGGGGCGATGACATCGAAATTTAGTATGGGGCAGAGACCGAACAGTTGTCTTCCTCTGGCTGAGGTGGTGTTGCTGTTCCAGGCAGGGTGTTTGGCGTTGAGGTCGCCCGCTATGATAACGGAATCACTCAGGCCGAAGAGGGCAGAGAGGTCGTCAGAAATCGACTGGGGATTTTCTGACGAGGTTTGGGGGGGAACATAGGCCGATACTAGGGTGATCGGTTGGTGGCCTGACATGCCTAGCCGGCATACAGACACTTCTAATTTGGATAGGGGGGGAGGGTCCATAGGGATGCAGTGAAGAACCTTTCTATAGTATATGAGGGTGCCACCCTTGTGACACCGAGTCCTGTCGTTGCGAACTACGCAGTAGTTAGCAATTGACGGGTTACGGACGTTGGGCTTGAGGAAGGATTCCTGTATAAGGAGAATATCAATTTGATGATCACGGAGGAACTCGGCGATCTCATCGCGTTGTCCGCGAATGCCGTTGGCATTGAAGTAGCCTAATTTAAGGGATCGGGGCTTAGTTCTCCCTTTGGATTCTTTATCCATAGTGGGGGTTGGGAAGGTTGGCGAAGGAGGATAAGGCTTGCGTGATCTCGGGATATGAGTTATACAGGGTGTCCGGTAAAGAATGGATAACCTTGAAATCGCATATAACAGACCTTATGGCTGTTCTAAAAAAAATACAAAAAAAAATATATCCCAAGTAATAACTAAGATTTTTTTGAAAAAGAATACTAACTTTTTTTACATTTTTCATCACCACAACCACAAATGAATGAATTCCATCGGTTATCTGTTGTTATAATATTGTACGTTGACTATGCCGCCGACAGAGAGGCAATAAATAATGTGACTAGAAATTACACAGAATTTTTTTCAAAAAAAAATATATCTTAGGTACTTACTTACTTGGGATATACATTTTTTTTGTATTTTTTTTTAGAACGGCTATAGGGTCTATTATATGCTATCGCAAGGTTATCCATTAATTACCGGACACCCTGTATATCTCCAGAATCTGGAGAAGGTTGCCGGCATTTCTGGCAGCAACTAATTCGCTTGCCATTTTCCTGGCGCGTGGGGTGAGGAAGGCCGTGAAGGTGCCCGAAATAATGTTGAAGGGGTCGAGGGGGTTAGGGCCAACTGTAGTCGGTGAGTGGGGGGGTGCAGTACCGGCTGCAGGGGCGGTTTTAGGCGCTTGCACCGGTCTCGGGGGGAGGGCGGGGGCGGGCGCGGCGGCGCGGTTGCGGGGGTCCATCAGCGCTGGGATGGATGGAGGTGGGGGGCTGGTTTTGGCCAGGGCCGGGAAAGCCCTTTGATGGTTAAGGGCCGTCCAGGGGCTAGGCCTTTGAGGGCTTAGCCGTTCTGGCATTTGGGTCGAAGGGGCGGGGGCTTCCCTTTGCTGGCGGGCGACTGCGCGCTTGGCCAGTTTGGGGGATAATTTCGGGGCTTTAGGGCAGCCCCGGTAATTTGCCGGGTGTCCTGACTCACCACATAGCACACAGCTAGGTGGCTCGGTGCAGAGGGTACGGTCCTTAGGACGGGGGCAGTCAGAAGTGCCGTGCTCGCCCAGGCACTTGACGCACCTGGGTTTGGCGTGGCAGTTCTTCTGCGCGTGGCCGTATAGCTGGCATCGGTGGCATTGACCGATGAAGCCATATTTATTGGGCTTCTGGATCTCAAAGCCCATGAGATGGCATATGGTTTTTACACCAAAGATAGGGTGATGCCCTTCAGTTGGGGGACAGACGACGAGGACCATGTCGAATGCATGACCGCCTCTGGCACGGTGCATTCGGTGGACCTCCGAAACTGGGATATTTTGGGCCTCTAAGTCGGCCTTGATGGCGTCAGTAGGGATTTCCTTAGGAATCCTACGAATTACCACTCGGGTCTGGCGCTCTTCGGGAAGAGTGTAGGTGTGGAAGGACACACCTCTCGCCCGAAGGAGCCTGGTGAGCTCCCTATAGTCCTTGGACGTAGGGATGCTCACTTTGATACCCTGCTGGGTGGAGCGGGCGTTGGTGAAGCCGATCTTATGCTCGGTGCACCATTGGGACACATCTGTCCACTTTGCCTTGTCCTGAATGAACACAGGCGGGGGGGTGCCAGCTTCTTGGGGGCAGAAGAAGCAGGAGTCAGGGCAGGGGGGGCATCCTGCGAGGAGGATGTGAGGGCGCTGTTTTTTGCCGTGGAGGCAGGGGTAGAAGATTCAGGCTTACCGGCCTGGGAAGGACTGGCTGAGATGGGTGCCGTGGGGACAGAGGCAGAGGAGGAGGTGGAGGCAGGGGCGGCGGGGATGGCCGCCGCCAGAGGCTTTTTGGCCTTACCGGCCTTTGAGGAGGCGCTCTTCTTCCTCTTCCCTCCCTTTCCGACGACTTGATAGTCGTCTGAGGAGGAGGAGGAGGAAGTGAGCGAGATGGCGTCTTCGGACTCTGAGTCCGAAGGAGGGGTGCAGGTGTCCATCACCTCGGGCTGGGGGGAGACTACGGACGGCATCGAAACCGCCGTAGGAGGGGTGCCCCTGTCTGCTACAGGGGAGGAAAGCGGGCTCTCAAGAGCCTCGCTTGGGTCAAGGTGGCGACTACGCCAAGCCTTCCCGTATTTCAAAAGGAAGTCGGGGTCCTTGAAGAGGACCTCTCTTGCGAAAGCTACGATGTCTGCGTCAGACATCGTAGCAAAAGGGAATTTAAAAGGAAAAATAGAAAAATAAGGGGACCTAATGATCCTACTCCTACTCCCCGGGTGGATGGGCCCGGGGATGTGTGGCCCTCCCTGTCGGGTGCAGACAGGGAGGTGTGTACCTACTTGTGAGCCCTAGAGCTGAAACCTGTCGCCAATCTTAATGTGCGACAGGGCCCTGACCAGTCTAGTGCGAAGGGTGTAGACACACCCTAAAGACACTAGGTGTGTAGCTGTGGAGGCAAAACTGTCACCAGAGCCGACTAGGAGACCCCCCAAGGCCGGTTAACTCTGGGACCCGTCCAATTAACTGCCTTACCCTGAAGGGGCTCAGCGGGTGTGTTGGGTCAACACCCCCTTGACTTGGTTGTCACCGTGAGGTATCCGTCAAGGACCACGAAACTGTGGTTTTTACCCTGAGGGGGTCAAGGAGACACGCCGCACGTTTATTTGACGGACGACGTTAAAGAAACAGTTTGTCAACGATCGCCTTGAAAAAGGCAATAATTGATAACGGGTGGTGCAGTCAGAGACTACAGGAGTCGGTGCGTGACGTGGCGTCACGAGCGAGCGTCGATGGCGGTGAGTCAGCGGTGAGTCAGCGGTGCAGCGAGCGGAATGCGTCAGCGGCACGACCGTCCACAGCGGAGTCGAGCGAGGGAATGGAAAATCTACCCCCAACGGGGTACTAAAGTACGAAATTCACGCGGAAGAAGTCGCGCGGGGAGTGCCAGTTTACAATAATAAAACCCTTTAAAAGCTTAATAGAAATCAAATCTAACGCAATGAGCAGGAAGTTGTTAAAAGAATAGTAAAAGCAAGATAATAAAATAAATATTCCCCATTTTGCATAACGATTAAAACATAAAGACATTTATTTATTAAACCGTTAACTTGTTCGCACTTACTTATTAAAAGACTATTGACCGTCCGACAATGGTAGCTCAGAACTTTCGTTTGTTACTAAGGCCTGTCGTCGACGACGCTGCCCAAAACTCGACTTTATTTATGACTCTATTTATGTAATTATTAAATATTATATATTTTTTAATTATTATTAATTTTTATTATATTTATTGTTGTATTTTTTTTTTATTTAACTTTAATGAACACGGTAAAAAACCAATTAAATTACAGTAATTAAAGACAGACACGTACACATAAAAAAGAAAATATATAAAAAAAAAAACAAAAATAAAACCTGTAAAAGTGACCTGTTACCAAATCAATTTACCAATGGTTAGCCAGAATGTCACAGCAATACTTATTTTAATGGCGGTCGGTACACGACACAACCAATCACAAACGATTTAATAATTACGTTAGTAAATGGTGTCGTGTTCGGACCGCCATTGAAATAGTATTGCTGTGACATTCTGGCTACTCATTGGTGAGTTTTGTAACACGTTACTTTTGTGTAGCGCTGTAGCGTCGTGGACGATGGGCCTAAGATAATAAAATGTGCAACGAAATATAAGAACGCATAGATACTAGTACCTATAGGTACATTACATGCACTTTCTTTGTCTATTCACAGTAAGATTTACTCTTGTCGTTATAAACTCCGCCTATGAATACGCCCCTATAAGAGATACGTAAAGGAAACATCGCTGTTCACGTGCGATTTGTCGTTCTTTTTTGCGACTTTGCGTTTAGTGCAATATTTCTGACAATACCTACCTATATTTATGAAGTAAGCATTAAAAATGCGATGGTTCGTTCGTATTTTTGCTTTAAAAAATGTTAAAATCCTTTAAAATCCTGAAACACTTAAAATCTTCAATTATTACCAACTTTTAACTTTACTAACTTTTAAGTTTACCAAAAAATAATGACCAACTAACGTAAATACACATATTGGCGGTTTTCGTTTCAAACAACAAATTCATCTCTGCAGACGCTATAATTACCCAAAATCCCTCACGTCTTGGCATGAATGGCTGTCTAAAGTATTTCTAAGTTTTAATTACACAGTATGTATATAAGGCTGTTATGTGTAACAGTGACAGCAGTATCTCACTTCATCGCTTAGGTAAGAGGGCGGGAAGCTCCGTCGTAAATCGACTTTGTCGTCAAAATGTAACAATGGTCATGGACGCCTTGGGAATGTAGCGTCAGCATAAGTGACCGACTGGCGTCCAAGGACTGGAAGACGAAGCCTCGTCTGTCCAGCGGCGAGATGGGTGGACAAAATTGTTGCCATCGCGGGTAGAACCTGGATGAGGCACAGGAGGGTGGGGATTGGCACAAGAAAAGAGAAGCTGGCGCCCAGCAATGAGTGCAGCCGAGCCTGCTGTGGATGATGATGACGATGAAGCAAAAAAAGAAGGGTTGTCGATAACATTTTTGTACCTACTTATAGTATGATGTTCGTCTTCCTTTTCATGTGAGATAGCATTTGCTTCTACTTACGAAATTAATCGACGCATGAAAGTATGTTTTGTAACATAAACGATCGTACAGTGAATTCAATATGGCGGAAGCTAGGAAATGCAAGTTTGCAAGTGAATAGATAGAAGAAGTCAACGTTTCATCCAGAAGTAATTCAGAATCTGTAATATCTAGAAAGCTTGTAATATGTATTAACAACAGATATTTAGAAACCATTCAAAACTTAACGTAGCTCTAGTAATGAAAGGTAGGACAATAACCGATCTCAAAGTTCATTAACACAAATCAATAAAAACAATACAGCAAAAACTAGTTCCGAACGATATATAACAAAAACAAACCTTCAACATGTCGACAACATTTCTTAGTTAATATTGCAAAAAATATAAGTATGAATGACTCTAGTACCGTTTCCAACGGTGTTAAACAATGCAAAGAATAAAAATCGCAGAAGCATTAAAACTAGTAACTCGTTAGTAGCCAGACATATTGATGTGATGAGTTTTGGAGCAGACGTGTCCTTGACCAAACATCGGAAATCTAAAAAATTCTAATCGGCCGGAACTATGAACGAACATATACAAAAGCGGAGAAGACCACAAATTTGAAAAAAAAAAGATCAACCAAAGAACCCAACATTTATGTTGATTGAACAAATTGAATGAAAAAAGAAAAAAATAAAGTCGAAATCAAACCTTGGGCCTAGAAAAGTGAAATAGGTACTACCAGTGATAACGATGATTGAAAGGTCAAAAATATTTATGTGACTGACATAAGCTACCGAAAAGCTTATGAAGCATAAAAGCATATTAAGATACTTATAGTGAACAGCGATAGCTGGATAAATCACGTCATTTTAACCAGGAGCCCAATTCTCGTAATTAAAAACGTTCAAAATCTAGTCGCAATCTCATCTCAGCGACAATCATTGTCAAAAGTGTAGGAAAATTATAGGTATTTTTGATGCATTGACACTGAGATCAGACTGTAATTTTAAGAACGTTCGTTCTTAACGCCCCTCTGATGTCTTTCAAAATTATTACAAAACAAATGCAGTGGAGATTATCGTTGCTGCCAATTCAGATAAGTTCACACTGTTTTCATAATATCACACATCTTTTAGCATCGACTATACTGAGCTATTTCTGCTAACCGTAGTAGTGTCTTCCGGTGCGTTGCACAACACACCACAAACGATCTGTTTTCACTAGAAAGCTGCATCCAATATGTGTAACACTAGAAGATTGGATTATCTTTAACCCTGATATTAATGTTATTACTGCTCACGAAAGTTATACGTATTGAAATGGAACTGTAAGAAAGTGTGGTGGTGTTGATTTTAATTATTTACATTCTTAACTTGTTTTATGCTTCAATTAATTTATAGTACATTTTCACTTACTTTGCGCACATAATTTTGAAACAATTTGGGCATTTCATCTTGCAAAGCAGTTTGGGCAACTTTTCAATTGAAATGCATAAGTAGATTAGGTTTGAAACCAAGAATCAATCAATAAGATATTTAGCTGTACCCGGTTAGACTCGAAGCCGACTCCAACATAGTTGGGAAAAGGCTAGGCAGATCGAGAATCAATAGCCAGGTTCTATATGTACCTAATTTTAATTTCAATTACTTCCCTACAAAATACATAGTGCATCCCTAAACACTTTTCGAGTCGCACAGAAGTCAAAAAGATTTTTCTTCATTGCTCTAAGATCGTCCCTGTCTGGTTCTCTTGAAATTTTCTTGATTTTTTTTTATCTTAAATCCATATGGTGTACATAATAAGGAGTATTCTATTCTATTCTATATCAATGCTCAGTTAATCCATATTTGATATATGATTCAGTCACAACATTAACCGCACATCATTCAAAAACACACCTCTCAGATCCATTTTATAACTCTTCAGTCGTTACCAATATCCTCAATTATAATCAGCGCTACTTCAAACTATCAATAGCCATCTGTTGTGGCCAACAATTTGAGCGGAAGTATGATAATTGCCTCACTAATTGCAATCTAGCAGGTGATACGATCTGGGAGTATATTTACTAGATTGTGACGTAATGTGTGGAAAGCATCGGACATGGGAACCGGGGATACAATGGTGGTTTCTTGGAAATGTTTCTGCTTTTATTAGACTGTGTTTGTGGATTTAAAATTTTGATGCTGTAGCTATGCTATGCTATGCTCTTATCCTGCCTTAAGCCGATAACTATGTCAGTCAAAGAAATACGAAAGGTGATTGTTGAAAATGTGCTTATAATATGTTTCACAATTTTAATTATTTTATAAGTATACACAAGATACAAATAAATATACACATATACAAGGTGTAACATAATTAATGCACAACCTCTTAAGGGGTCATTGTACTCATCATTATGAATAACTTTTACTATGGGACCAAACCTGAAATCGCGAAAAAATATCTGCTGCTCCCTACATTTATGTTCGCTTAACTCGTCAAAATATAGGGAACAGCTGATTTTTTTCACGATTTCAGGTTTAGTCCCATAGTAAAAGTTGTTCATAATGATGAGTACAATGACCCCTTTGGAGGTTGTGCGTTATTTATGTTACATCTTGTATACACCAGATGACATAAGTACAACGAAATAATTGAATGAGTACTCTCATACTAACTAGAATGTTTTACTAATGGTAATCGAGTTAAACATTACGGGTCGTTGCTCGTAGACGATAGAATATCCTCGCAAGCATTTCGCATGCATACAATAACATTCCATTGTTTAGCTGCTATTAATGTGTAGAAAAATTATGACTTGACGATGATTGTTACTGGTGTTAGAAGGAAAAGGACAAGATGTTGGTATTGGAGCTTCTATAAATTACCTTTCCTTTTGCGCCCAATGTTCATTTGTGCAAATCATCTTCGCATGATGGATGAGTTTCGGGTTAACTAACCAAGTAGTTTAAACTGCAGCTGGTGGCTGGAAAGGAATAATGTCTCTCTTTAGGAACCGTCATTATGGGTAAAGCAGCTTATTCGCACATCGTTGAGTTACCACAGATAGTAACTTTCTCATCAGATGTTCTTTAAGTTCTTCAAGCAATCTGTAACAGTAATTGGGACCAAATTGACATTACTCTTACTTTTAACTGCTTAAGGCTAAAAAGATAGCGTGGCAGATGTAATTAAACTCTCCAAAACCCGAACATACTGACAAATGAGCCAATAAATCAATAATCACAGTATTTACCAATCACAAATCGATATCTTAATCTAATTACCTAAATTACAGTAATTATATTCGTAATAAAATCGACCGAGGCACTCTAGACAATGAATAATTACAGATCTATTTTTTGATAATACTAAACTATCTGCCAGCAATCGACTTCCTTACTATTTACCAACTTAATTTTGCTAGTGGCCAACTTCTGAACTAAGAGTTACTTGAGCAATTTAAGAAGGAGTTGAAGCTACTAGCGACATTGTCAACGGCAAATATAACTTTGTAGGAACATAACCTGCAATATGTTTGTTTTAAATGGCTTTTATTACAATAGCGTAAAGGTGATCGCTGATAATATAAATGTTCGATTTGAATTTATGTAATGGAATCCATATGTTGTGTAATATTAAGACAATTATGTAAGCGTGTGTAGCATTCCAACATTTAGCCCTTGGACATACATTAAACATTTATTAGAAACTTTGATAACACTGATTATAACACTCGATAAAACACAAATGTTGTTATTATAAAAGCTACACACACAGTGGTTACAAATACATATGCTCATTCTTAAATGGCACTTATTATTTAAATCACAGTTGATAATATCATAGGCACTTTGGATCGATGACCGTTTTTAGCACATTGAGAGCCCTCATGCCACGGATTTGCGTCATTCATTTTCCCAACAGTTTAAATTTTTTGTACTATTGCATGGCAAAAAGACTTACGTCTCCCTTGATGAAACGTTTTCGTCAACTATCCAGGATGGACACCTGCAACACCAAGGGAACTTCCGAAGAGTTGTCGATCTGAAAAGCAAAGTTGAAAAGCCTCATCTGATTAATATTTTGCCTGCTCCCATGAAGGTATGTAACCTCTATCAGCAGGTAAACAGCAATAATGCTTCATGATATAATGTTATGAACTAATCTGAAGCCCAATTCCCATAACTATAAATGTTCAAAATCTAGTCGCAATCTCATCTCAGCGACAATCATATGTCAAAAACTTGTCAAAAAGTAGGGAAATTGTTAGGGGGGGGGGGGGGGGTATTTTTGACATATTGAGACTGAGATCAGACTGTGAACGTTCTTAAAATTACGAGAATTGCCCCCCTTACCTACCTGTTGAAATCTATTATACTTACTAATATTTTAAACTGGAAAAAATTGTGTTTGTAATCTTCGGAAATACTGCTCCGATTCAGAAAATTCTTTCACTAATGGGAAGCTATAGTATTGCCGAGTGTTATTGGATATATTTTATGTTAAAGCTAGAAATTTTACGCTGACGAAGTCGCTGGCAGAAGCTAATCTTTCATAAAGACCTCTATTACTTCTTATACTAACTTAATAATTAATGTCTATCAATATTGATTGGGTTTATGTTCTGTCTCAGACCTGCAACAAGCTGCGTTGATTGATTAAAGCTGCAACAACTAGGTTACCGAAAACATAACCCACTTTATTACGTACGTCGGTACCCATGTAATATCAATACGACTATTACAAACGGATACAAGCCGTTACAGGTACACTTCTTATTTGCATACTTCTGATTAGATCTTAAATTAGTGGCAGGCAAATGAATCGAGCCGTTTTGAAATCAATTATGTCATAAATCAATGAATATTGAATGAGTTCTCACTGCTTTTAGGTTCATGACTGTTTATATGAAATGATATGAAGCGACGAAGTTCTTTTGTTTATTTTAGTATCTGATGGAACTTGCAGATGACCCGTCTGATATTTAGCAGTAACCTCATTATAATTCGGCTGCAATACCTCGTAGGTCAAAATCACCTTCAAAATCTGTCACGAGCCTTATGTGTGATTGTATCATGATAAAATTATTGATGAACTAAGAAATAAAGAGTCATGTTATATGACTAGAATTTCACCAGCATCGGCAATTCGGCACCCATTTTCTTGAAACCGGAGCATCAGAATACTTGGCAGCAGAATCAGGAATGGTGGTAGTACAAGAAAAGACTCTATTAAAGGAAATACATAGTAAGAAGTCCTTTAAGTACATAACATGGTGGTAATTATTACTCTACCATTTAAGTGGTTTTAATGAGCCAAAGATTCATGTAATAGTTTCTAATTGGTAGCGATATATTACCGCCGCGTCGTTAGCTATTTATTTCACTTGAGTGGACCTATCGCCTTGTCAGCTGTTTCGCGGTTTAGCGCATTAGTTCTATCGTGTGCACTTCCTCGCGTTTATTATTGATTACTATCTGAATGAGCTAGGAATCACCTCTGGGTTTGTTCGGTGATTAAGGATGTTTTTTGTGTATTGAGTAGACTCGCGTTCACCTCTACTTAGTAGTATTCAATATTTTCTCTTGATCAGTCAGAGTAGCTATCTCTAGCGCTGTCTGTACGTTGTTCTAAAAAATGACCGTAACTTATAAGGTTAGCTCACTATAACTTTTTTAATGGTGATCAAATTTGTTATAAAACAATGAAATATTTGCGAAGGTGTTTTCATAAACATGGTATTAATCCTTTTCCAAATAAATAGTTTCATAATCAAGGTTGATTAAGTACATGTAAATTCCTTTTTAAATTATTCGAATCGGACCTTTCGTTTAGAAATTACGACGAGTAGAAAAATGCTTAAAGTAAGAAAAATGCGCTTAGTCTATTAGTTACCAACACATTTTATTTTTATTGACTGAACGCGCTAATATCTGTCACTACCAATCGGATTTGAAAAATTCTTTTTGCATTTTATAGCCCAATTCTTGAGGAAGGGTATGTTACATTACGCTAGGACCCGTAGAAGTCGAGCAAAAAGAAAAAAAAGTAAGAACGAGCGCTAAGCGAAAACGAAGTAACAGCACGGGCAGGCGATGCGATGCGAAGATGAGTGGGTCGGGGAACAAGAAACTTCACGCGAACGAAGTCGCGGGCGGAAGCTAGTAAAATAATAAGTCGAAATGTAAGAAACTCGAAACAAGCATATTAATTAAACGAGAATGTCTTTGTATGCAAAGACAAACAATGAAACAAAAATAATTATAAGATACCTGTTTATCACTCGTCAAATCAACCGCTTATAATAATAATCGAGAACACACATGATGTAATAGATAATCAGACAGGCAGTTAATGCAGTCACATTAACAATTCGCCATGTATCCTTATTGGAACAAGTACCAGAAATGTACCAGGCCGTTCCCACGGCAATATAAATCGTTCAGTTTAAGACATTTGGTGTCTACCAGTTTGTTACGTTGGTATAGTTTTGTTTATATAATTTTATTTGGAACTAGATTTAATTCTAAACATATTACACAAAATGAGATAAAGCTAATAATTTACATGAATTTATATATATTATAAAATGTATATAAATTTAAAACAAAATAATACAAGGTGTTATTGAAATAACGCAAAACCTCTTAAGTTTTTAAGAGGAGTTGAAGTTCTACTCCTTTTGATAGAATTCCAAATCCTAAGAGAGTACCAGTATTACTGTGCTATAACTGACCCACAAAACTAACCATTCCAACCAATATGTAACATTGCAAAAAAAAATACGGAAATATAGATATCGTGGGAAAAATCAGCAGCTCTCCACAAATTAAAAAGTTCGCTGTTCATCGGCCCAGACAGTCGCAACGATGTACAGTCGTGAAAGTTGGTATCGAATGCGTGGTATCGTAGTATCGAATATCGTCGCGACGCTCTGATTGACACAGGAATAGGCCCCCGACTGTGTGCCCATATTGTGGTGTCTGCGCTAGCGCAAACCAACAATACCGTGCAGATTTTACGTTTTGTATCACTAATGCAGTTATGCAGGGACGGCGAAGACATTTGCTAAACTTTTACCACTATCTTTGTTAGTTAAACGTCGGCAAGTTCTCTGCTTTTCCTTCTTGTAGTGCTATCTCCAGTCGGAAATTGACGATCGCTCATCATTGCAGTGTTTAGAACTCACCGCTAAACATGAACCTCCGCAATAAACGGTTAAAGAGTAATTGCCATAATTATCGAGCTGATGAATAATTGTTGATCTTCATTTGATAATAGCAGAGAGAAAGACGATGCTGCCCATTCTCTTGAGGTAACTAAGTCTTAAAGGTGTATAAATATAATGTCCAACAAGGAAAATGGATCAATTCAGCCGTTATTTTGTCTTGACTATTGACAGGAGAACTGGACTTTTGGGAGAAAGATACATAAAAGAAAAAGAAAGAAAGAAAATACATTTATTTGCGGTAAACATGACACAAAAAAGAAACAAGTTGGGGGAAAATATGTGTCATATCCACGCAAAACGGCATCGCTCAGCATAATGCTACGACTCTATGCGAGACAGAGCCCCAGCGCTGGTTTTCAGCGACAGCCGGAGTTGACGTGATGATGTCGGCCGGTGCAGCATGCAATGATATATAAATAAGAAATAAAATAAACACACAATACTTAATCTAAATGTTTATAAGAATACAATATTTAAAATGCCAACATTACGTTCCATCGGCACCGACTTACACGCCGCCGGATGTGATAACTGTGCGCGCAGCTGTCAGAAAACTACATAGAGTCTTCTTTAGATTGGGTGTGCTTCACCAACCCTGCAGCAAATCAAGGAAGTTTCAATTACAACGTAAGGCTGTACCAGCTAGTACTATCAATATCAACAAGTGTTTCCGTTAATTTGCTTCATAATCTATGATGCTAAAGAGCCCGCTAATGGTGTTTATTGTTCGATCTTCTAGGAAACATCCCGAGAGCTTTCTTCTAATGAATACTGACTTAAACGTGGTTTTGTATAATATTTCAAAGCGATGCCGCTTAGCATTCACTTATTTTACTTAGTAATAAAATATTGGTGTGTGCATCGGTGTATTTCTACACACATGGGTAATATAGTAATTGGTGTTTATTCTTTGTTGTCTTGAAGAGCACTCATCTCACCATTATATTTAGCAGTCCCCTTTGACTTAAGTAGCGCCAAACCCGTCAACTAAACACAAGAGTTCATTGCAATGCATTTTTCATTTCTCTCGGAAACAAAAGTACACTTTCAGCCTAAGGATGTATAGCCTCGAAGCGAATAGTAAAGTAAATTTTCGTGATTTGTTGTCTATTCTCTAATCTTATGTATTGTCTAGTACTTTTCTAATCAACTTCCACACGAATCCTATTGTTAAATTTGCCGACATTCCAGCCTGGTCGGGTCACATCGGACCACTTTTAAACATTACCGAGTAACCAACCCAAGTACTTTCCCACGACATGAATTGAAAGGGCACTTTACAGCTTACTCATGTTACTTCGACCAACATTTCACTGCTAGTTTCCATAAACAACCACAGTGTAAACAATACTGCGACAGGCTGTTACACTTTGTTGGAGAACTGGAATTATTTGTAGGTGATTTGTGTAGTCTGTGTACAGGTTAAAAAGTTTGGAATGGTCAAGTAAGGGTCGTTGTGGAGGTTATGCGTCAAAACATGTAGAAGTTACAATGAGCAATTGGAGAGCTAGGTGCAATTGTTTGGAATTTCTTGTGGTAAATTGATTTTGGGGTTCCTTTGGTAATTTAGAATTGTTACCTAGTATAGACTGGCTATTTTCTATACACTTCAGTATAAAACTTGTTAGTACATAGACACTTATCTCCAGTGTATATCTACTTTTTTACCGACTTTAAAAAAGATGGGTTATATGTTCGTCTGTATGTATTTTTTAAGTTTTACGATCCTCTGAATATATTTTTACTTCGTGACGCTGTCTTTGAACTTGTTGCTCGTATGTTTTAGACTCAACATTCAACATCGCTTTTATTATCTTACAATTTTCAACTTGTATAACAGCAGCTACATCTACATAAGTAAATAAATATCATTATTTTGTATTAGGAATATAAATACAATGTTTATCATTTCAATCTTTATTTTTCTCATAAACAGCACAGTTATTCCAGTAGTATTTAGTTTTATTTACAAGTAAACCTTCTCACACTCTTCTACCAAGTTCCGGATGTATAGTTTTAAGCAGTCTGCCACTTCAATCCTTTAAAGATGAATTTGTTAGTGAGCCTAAGCTATACAGAACATTTTCTATAAATCTATTCCTTTCATATAACGTCATAACATTATACAATTCACGTGACTGATCAAAATTATCCGAAGGATCTTCAAATATTTCAATCAAGTCAACATTATTTTTCTCTAAGTATGGCACAGGACCATTAAAAGAATTGGGATAGTAATTCGGTATATTTCCTTGATTGTGTCCAACTGGACGTCTGCTATCTCGATTATAAGAAAAGGTTTCGTGAATAGGTCTATTTACATCAATTTTCTGAAAATTTGCTCCTAAATGATAGTACTGAGCATCTCTGTACGCTAGACGACGTGCCTCGAACATTTTATCTGGCGCTCTAAGAATACCAGGTACGAATTACCAGGGCAGAACGCTAACTGTTCTATATCAGCGAAATAGTTCCCAGGATTCTTGTCTAAAACAAATCAATCGGTCTCAATGGATGTTATCTTCAGGCAAAACCTTGGTAACGCCAAAAACATCGAAACTCGCGTATTTGACGTCACTGATACTTAAAACTTGGACACTGACTGTCCAACTGGGAAAATCTCCAGTTCCTATGCTATTGAATAAGTCTCTATTTGCGTAATCTGGATCTAAAGCTGCTAATTTCTGAGCCTTCATTGACCCCAAATTGTTTTACACCTGCATCCAGTGTGAAATTAAATCTGATGAAGTATTTTTCACCCTCTTCATTTACGACTTGAAAAGTATGAATGCCAAATCCAGGCATATGTCTATAACCATCAGGGATACCTAAATCACTAAATAAACTTATACATAAAAACAGGGCCGCGCCGATCCTCGGCAGCGCCTGTGTGTGAAACCTATGAAGCATCTCATTTTTTTGTCGTCGTATTTAGCCGTGAAAAAAATTTTTTCAGAATTTTTTCAAATTTTGACAGAAATGTGTTAGAGTTTTATATTATTTTCGTAAATAGATAAAAATGGTTCACTTTTGCGTGACAATTACTGAGAAAAAGAAAACTTGAAAGAAATTATTTAATTATTTATTCAAGATATTTACGAAATGGTCGTCTTTTTTTCCTAATAATATAATACCTTCTAATGACAAGTCTATGTATGTTATATTTTTCAAAAAAAAGCAAGAAGAGTCTAAAATGTCGAAAAATAAATATAAATAAAAAAAAAAATAGAAAAAAAAAATTATTAATAAATTATTTCCACTCTTCTCGCTTTTTTGTTTGCGAAATCCTAGATAGTTTCATGCAAATGTATCTCTTTATGGTCTAATATGGCCTCATCTATACATATTAAGTATTGGTTTTGCTATCTTTTCTTGTCTCATTGTTGAGCGCAGGTAATTTTTTCTCAGTTTTAATTTAGAAAACGACCTTTCTGCGCTTGCTACTGTGACTGGCATAGTTAGCAAAATTCGTAAGGCTAGGTGATGGTGATGTAAGAGCTGCATGAGGCCTGACACAGCTGTCAAATTGTTTAAAGATATAAATCCGAGAACTTTCAGCGTATTATTGTTGGTTTTTATTTTAAAGGACGGCCATGACACAATTTCTTCATGCAAATCATTAAAATGATTAATTTGATATTAACGCTGTTGCGTTCTTATACCCACGGGTTTTGTAATAAAAAGTCGGCTATGGTGTCGGATGCTGTCGACGACAAAGACGTCGTATAAGTAGATACGAGTAAGTCAAGTCGATTCCTGAACGCATCTTCCATCCGACGATAAGCAACATGGCGTCATCGACAGCCGCGTTTCTTTTGATTGGAACGCAGACGCAGAGCTCACAATAATGTAAACTAAAACCTGAGACGTAAACATTGGGTTAGTTCAAATCATGGCATGGGTCCAAATAATGTAAACTTAAACAACAGACGTAAATATTGTCATGAAGATTTGAACTTACTTATCGATACTCGACTATGATGAATGTTATTGTGAAAAAAAAATTAAATAATTGGCGCTGGGATTTCATAAGTGCCCTGGCGCCTGTGTGCGCCGCAAACTTCGCACACAAGGGCGGCGCGACCCAGCATAAATGTGCATACTTTCCGGACGTAACACCAAAAAGTCCCAGAACATGTTAGAGTCATATATACTAGTTTGTGGATTCTTTTTCCATGAATAAACAAATATAGGGCAAAATAGAGGATCTTTTATCACAAACATGGGTGAGCTTAATCCTACTATATCAAAGCTACCGTCTTCAGTGAAGAATTTTAATGCTAAACCTCTGGCATCTCTTGAGGTATCTATGCCACCTACTTCTTGAATTACATGATAGAATCTTACTGCTATTAGAGTCTTATTTCTAACTTCACTAAAGACTGTCGCTTTACAAATGTCTTTAATACCGTTTGTCACTTCAAAATATCCAAAAGCTCCACCGCCCTTAGCATGGACTAGTCTTAGAGATAATCTTTCACGGTTCAAGTCTGTATTAAATATATTGTCTATAAAAAATTCGTCAAAAATAAGACGTTTGATTAAAGTGCTACTTGCATCTTCATAGTTGATTGGTGTGCCAAGCGAAGTTGTCAATAAGCCAACTGGGCCCTGAAAATAATATAGAGTTCTGTAAATACTATATTAAATAAAATCATGTTGACAAACTTGATACTTATCAATGAGAAAAAAGATAGAGCCGCAATAAAGATCCCGAAAGCCCCACATTTTACTTTGATTATTGACCTAATTAATAAAATAACCGTGAGCACCAATCATTACTGCTTAACGAACAATTACGGCAATATGTTACTCATAATCGTTTGATCTCTCCTGACTCAACGAACCGATATATGATCATTAAATTATAACAAAAGGATAATGCCTAACAAATTAGAACATATTTAAATAGATTTTGAGCAACAGGTAGGTAATTTAAACATGATTAAGAGAAGGAGTAAATATATACGTAGAAAATAATATCTCTCCAATGAAGCCAGGAGAAAGCAAGATGTTACAAAAACTTACAGAAGTTTTATCCTTAAACGACACAATCTGATTCCCGGCCGGATCATCATTTTCTTCCGCCATTACAATAGTAATTGTAATGGCGAACACAAACAAACACCATTCTGTCTTCATCCTCACTTACAACAACGAACAATCACCGACTACATCTCTACGGTTCTATAAGCACTGGCCGAGCATTACGCCCTTGCGAACGCCCTAGATTATTTAGATTTCATAAACATTAGAAAATGGAATGCTAATAATTTAAAAACTCTTTTGTTGGCCCCAGTCCAGTGCGTCCAGTTTATCCTGGCAGACGGAGAACGTAGAACTAATATTAGATTGTACTAATTTTTGCACTGTGTTGGGTTTTTGCTTATCAACCAGCGCCTACACTAAAGGCCAGGTTATGCTGGGCATAAATTCTGATTACTTGTGCTATAAACTTTTATCGAACAGACACATTTACTATTTCAATTAATAATGATACTGTTTTTCTTCGATTTAGACTTCGGAAATACTAAGGATATCAGAAAGCGTGGTCCACGCGAAGGCAGAAGGAGCATTTGGATACTTCGAAGTCACGCACGATGTAACAGACATATGTAAGGTATAACTCTTCAACAAGTTAAGAAAAGGACTCCCATGTGTTTATCGAAAAAGGTGGCACAGAAACTACGAGATCCTTAAGGCCTCTGCCTCGAATTTTGCGGGCAGCGGCGCGGCGGCGGCGGCGGCGCGGGAGCGGCGCGGGCAACGCAGACCCGTTCTCGAAACCAGCGGGCAGATCGCGCGGCACTATAGCGGCATAGTGTTGTGTCGTCGAGATATTTGTTTTTGTTCGCGAACGAAATGTCTGAACAACAAGAATATTTTGTAGATTATCCCATTAATTACTAGTTATTTTATTAACATAATAAAACATTTTTATATTTGCCTGCAATATTTAGTTCGTTTTTAATTTTTTTTCAAATCTGATTAATTAGCCTTCTATTTTTGTGGTTCACATCTTTGCTGTTCCATATCGGTGTCCTATCAAAAATAGCTGAAATAATTTGTTCCTGCACGTCCGAGGACATTTCGATACGTCACAAAAATAAATTGCGCAGCACTATCAATGCAGACGCGCGGCGGTCACCGCTTGACTGGAGTGCACCGCTCGTCGCCCGCTCCCGCCCCGCTGCCGCGCCGCTGTTTTCGAGGTCCGGTCCATTTAATTTTACGCATAAAATCCTGCCGCTCCCGCGCCGCCGCCGCTGCCGCCCCGCTGCCCGCAAAATTCGAGGCAGAGGCCTAAGAGGTTTTGCCATCAAATTCTATACTGAAGATGGAAACTTCGACATAGTCGGTAACAACATCCCCATGTTTGTCAACAAAGACCCTCTTCTTTTCCCCACGTTCGCTCGAGCACTCAAAAGGAAAGGAATCCGGCAATAAACTTGTTGGACGAAAACATGCTTTGGGACTTCCTAATTTTACGTCCACAAGGACTACACATGTTTTTGATGGTGTTCGGTGATCAAGGGATCCCCAATGGCTACCGACTCACACCCGGCTTCAGTATCACTTCATCAAATTACACTTTTCATCAGATGCAGGAATAAAAAATCTACGTTCGAAAGAAGCTATGGTGATAACAGGTATGGATCCGAATTCTGCGACTAGGGATTTGTATAATATGGCAATGGCAATTTCCCGAGTTGGACGGACAGTATTAAAGTCAAGTAAGAGGGATGTCAACAATGCAGGATTCGATCTCATTGGCATAACTAAACTAACTACATATGGCCTTTGGATAAGTATCCGCTAAGACCGTTTGGTTCTGAACAAGAACCATAAAAAATAATTTGCTGAAATTGAGCATTCGGCCTACAGTCCAAGGAATCCAGGTCCAGATCTTTGGAGGACCAGGTAAAGTGTTTGAAGCTTGACGTATTCCTAAAGTTAATAAACTTGGAACTTGGCCCAAATACTTATCTTAGTAAATTATGAACTTTGTTCATTTTTGGTTTTTCTAAACTACCCCCTCGAGGGGGATTGGGGGGTGTCAAAATTTGTATGGAAGAATTTTAACACGCAGTCCGGTTAACTCGAAACGCAGTATTTATACTTAAGTCCAAAAATAAAGAATAACCTTTATCAAGGTTTTTCGAAAATCTACCCCGGACGGGGTGAAAAGGGGTTGTCAATTTTACAGGGGAGAATTTTACTGCGTAGCTTGATTAACTCGAAAATTGGTATGAATAATCTTTGAGTCAAGTTTTGGAAATATCCTAAACAATTTTTTTAAATTCCACCCCTGTGGGGGTGAAAACCGGGGATATAGTTTAGATAAAAAATCTTATTCATTTGGTTAATAAACTTGAAACTTGGCACGAATAATTGCCTAAATAAGCAATAAAGTTTCTTACTATTGGTTTTTCAAAACTACCCCTGACGGGGTGAAAAGGGATAATTAGATTTTTAAGAGGAGGATTTTTCTGTGTGGCTTGATTAACTCAAACATTGGTATAAGAAATCTTTGATTTCAGTTATGGAAAAATCCAAAACAATTTTTCGAAATTCTACCCTGTGGGGATGAAAAGAGGGGATACAGATTTTATGAAAAATCTTATTCCTTTGGTTAATACACTTGAAACTTGGCAATATTTGCCTCAGGAACAGGTGACCTGAGGTTGCTTCGAGCGGACCTGGCCAGGCTCCGAGAAGCCGGCCCCCGGGAGGTGCCACAGGGGGAGGCACGGCATGTTCCTGAGGTTGCGGTATCTTTAGATCTTAATTTTAGGTTTTTGCCACCAACTTCCGAAATTAAAGTTATTTTTCACTTTGTAGTGTTTTTTTGGAAGTTGGTTGTTTTTTTTTTTGCAAAAAAGTAAAAAAAAAAGTTTTATTTTTCACTTTTTAGTGGCTCGGTTTCTAATTTATCTAAGTTACAATAGCCTAATGACAGCTGCTCATCACCTTTTAAATAAATAAATTCAGTAAAAGTAAACACTGTTTAGACAACCGAGCTGGCCACCTGCGGTGCACCACAGCGTCCAATCCATTGTTCGCCAAACATGTTTTTTTTTTTTGTTTGCGCACATGTCCAAGGATTCAAGTTCATTGAATAATTGACTTAGTGATCCAATTCTACAGAGTGTTCAAATTTGCTCAAAATTAAAACTATACTTTTTGACCTAATTCCTGGACCGATTTCGTAATTTTTTTGAATATCGTCAGAAAAGGCGATAACAAGTATGTCCTACAATTTATTGCACATATGTGGTCCCCATACTGTATGTATTTATTGTGTCGCGTTCAGTATTCTTGAAAGCGGTAAGCGAGTTTGCAATCAAGTTGGCAACAAACTTGTGCATAGCGATGCTGATGTCTGTGTAGATACTAGGTAATTAATTAAAAAGGTGGTAATTTAGACACTAGCAGTTTGATTTTTAAATTCATTTAAATTAAAATACGCAAGACACATGTCTTATTAAGGACATGTAGGTAACGGTAGGTTTATTACAACACCACAAAAACTAAATATCACTTTTCATAACATTAAGTTGTAAGCGTAGTGGCACGATTATGAATAATACTAGATAAGTAGGTATGTATGTGTGTATTTCTAATATCCATTACTCTAATCTTCCCATTCAAAGCCGTAAGGAGTTGTAGTTCTATTCGCCAGCAGTCCCTGCCATATTCTCTCACTAAGATCTGGATGTATCCGTCCGAACATTTTAACAGCCCGATCTTGTAAAAACTTGGTCGCAGGTCCCAAACTATACAAAATGTTCTCCACTAATCTTTTCCTTTCCTCTGGTGTCATTTCGTTCTCGTACAGTTCACGAGCTTGTTCAAAATTATCTGGTTGATCTTGATATATCTCAATTAAGTCAACTTTGTATTTTTCTTTGTAAGGAACAGGCCCATTGAATGAGTTAGGATAGTAATTAGGAATGTCTCTTTGATTGTCTTTAACAGGAGGCTGGCCATCACGGTTGTATGCGAATGCCTTGTTTTGAATAGGACAGTTTACAGGTATGTTGATAAAGTTTGCTCCCAAACGGTAATATTGAGCATCTCTGTAGGCTAATCTTCTAGCTTCGAATACTTTGTCTGGTCCTCCAAGAATACCTGGCACTAAATTCGCTGGACTATAAGCCAACTGCTCAATTTCAGCGAAATAGTTAACAGGATTTTTATTCAAAACGAAGCGACCCAACGGCCGCAATGGATATTTGTCTAAAGGCAACACTTTTGTTACATCAAAGACATCAAATCCTGCATTTTTGACGTCATCCTCACTTAAAACCTGAATACTAGCCGTCCAGCTTGGAAAATCTCCATTTCCTATTGCTCTGTATAAATCCCTATTAGCGTAATCTGGATCAAACGCTGCAATTTTCATGGCTTCTTTGGAGGGTAGATTTTTTATTCCTGCATCTGGCCTAAAGTGGAATCTAATGAAGTTACTCTCCCCATGCTTGTTGACTACTTGGTAAGTGTGGATACCGAATCCAGGCATGTGTCGATAGCCATCAGGGATCCCGCGGTCACCGAACACAAGTAAAAACATGTGTAAACTTTCTGGTCGTAGCGTTAAAAAGTCCCAAAGCATGTTTGGATCGAAGACATTCGTTGCTGGGTTCCTTTTCTGTGCTCGTACGAAAGTAGGGAAGAGGAGAGGGTCCTTGTAGACGTACATAGGGGTGTTGAAGCCAACTATATCGAAGTTTCCGTCTTCAGTGTAGAATTTGACTGCGAATCCTCGGGCGTCTCTGGATGTGTCGATACCACCGCGCTCTATGACTACTGGAGAGAATCTTGCAGCGATGGGAGTCTTCTTGCCAACTTTGTTGAATAATTTCGCTTTACAAATATCAGATATGTCGTGGGTGAGTTCAAAAAAACCGAATGCTCCACCTGCCTTTGCGTGGACCAAACGTTCTGGTATCCTCTCTCTCACCAAGTGCGTCATGCTGTCCATGAAATATTCGTTGAATATCAGCCTCTCGTTTAATGTTACTGTTGCTTCTTTTTGTTCGATGGGTGCGCCTGCAGAGGTAGTCATTATAGCGATGGGACCCTGGAATATACCAGAAAAACCTTGGGAATTACAACGGAAGGCACAGATTCTTATGATATTACAAAATGCAAATGAGATTTATCCTAATAGTAAGTTTGAACTTAAGTAGGTACAAGCTTTTCATTACGATTGTGGTTTCTAATAATTTCATTTCAATTTTGCATATCGCTTTCGATTATTCGCTTGAAATAATTGTATACTGCTCATTAGGTTTTTCTTCACATTTCAGTCATTTTCATTACACGTGCATAGTTTCTTAAAAAAAGTTTGTTACATTTTTATGCCCACAGAGTTATCTGTACGTGCATAGGTTTCCATTAATTAGCTGAAACCAATTATTTAATTAACTGATTTATAAAAATAATTTAAATAAGACACAATCAAGTCAAAGCACTCTGCTTACTGAAATAATCAAAATTACAATAATTAAAACCAGCATCCCCTCTACGAACATCCAACAACCCCGGGTAGACTAAAGAGCCGGAAGAGCTGCCTTCGTTGCACTCAGGCCATTCAAGGCCAACCGCCAAAATTGAGAATAGATTCGTAGGAAAAACAGCATCCACCACCACCCAACTTCGTCCAGCCCCAGGAGCACCTGCCAGCCGGATGTGACCTGCAGTGGCCTATCTATACTAATATTGTAAATTCGAAAGTAACTCTGTCTGCCTGTCTGTCTGTCTGTATGTTAACTTTTCACGCCTAAACCACTGAACGGATTACGATAAAATTTGGCAAGGAGTTAGATCGCATCCTGGGGAAGGACATAGGCTACTTTTTGTCTGAAAAATAATCCTACAGGGGGTGATATAGAGGATGAAAGATTGTATGGGAAACCCAGCATTTCTTAAGTTAGAGGTATGAAAATTCAAATTTATGCTTTTAGTAGAAAATAAAGAATTATATGGTACAGCGTTTTTGAAAAATCATTCCCTAAGGGGGTAAAATAGGGGTTGATTTTAAAAATCACAAATAATAATAAAACTTTTATGTACATCTTTTTAAGAGATTTAAGGGATTGGAAATGTAGTCATAGTTCGTATCTTGACTTCTTTAGGTAACATTCAAGTCTTTATTTTTAACCGACTTCAAAAAATTAGGTTCGGTTGTATAATTTTTTTAATGTTTTTACCTCAGTACTCCGTCATTTGTAAACCAACTAGCTTTTGCCCGCGGCTTCGCCCGCGTGGATGTCGGAAAATATCCCACGGGAACGTACCGGGATTAAAAGTAGGTACCCTATGTTCCGTAATACTCTATTGGTTTTCGCGGCGGACGCCAGAAAGCTCCCAGTCGGCATGATTTTTTTGGACATCTTCAACAATCATCATATCATCATATTTCAGCCAATTTACATAAAACTTTAATGAATTATACACCTAAACCTTCCTCATGAATCACTCCTTACATTGGTGAAAACCGGATAAAAATCCATTCGGTAGTTTTAGAGTTTATCGCTTTTAGACAGACAGACGCGGCGGGAGGACTTCACAAAAAGAATTTGCAAAACTATTATGCCGCTCAATAACAAATATGAAATAACTTTTGACCGAGTGAACCGATTTTAACAAAAACTTGTTTATAAAAAAATAAAAAAAAACAACCGACTTCCCAAAAAAAAAACACTACAAAGCGAAAAATAACTTTAATTTTGTGAGTCGGTGTCTTTGGTTTAGTATTTTCGTTTTATCCACCGATTTCCGAAATAAAAGTAATTTTTCACTGTTTGTTTGGAAGTCGGTGGTTTTTTTTATAGATAAGTTTTTATTTTCCACTTTTTAGTTGTGGAACCTACCCCACCCAAATTCGTATACCACTACTTGCTAAGTAAATAACAGTGAGAGGAAGTTATTATCACATCATCGACATACACTAAATGGAAAAAAAAACGTATTATTGAAGCTAACTCAAAAACCACTCAACAGAATTTGACCAAATTTATATGCAACCACCTCAGGACTATACCCTTTCAAATAAAAACTTTGCAAAAGGCAAATATATGTCAGAAGTTTGGAAGGCGTAGTTTCATCAGGTTTGGACGCTGTCGCCAACAAATTATTAAGTCAACCACACGACGACAGATCGTTGACCAAATCTGTCTTCTGACAATCAAGGCCACACATAACATACAACTCAAGTAGCGCAATTTGAAGCATATTACCATTAAAATAATTTATAGCCAGAGTACATCTCATGACAATTCCAATAAGCTCAAACACGGCTAGGATACATTATTTTATTACAGAGTTCCGGTGCCTACCTTCCGGCTTCATCATCAGATTAGTTCAATGCTACCATTTTCATCAGAACCATTTATTTAAATATACTTCGTCTTAGTCGCATAACTATCTTAATCGAGATATCGTCACCCGTGAATTACTTATCATTGAGGAGTTCCCGTGGACAATTATGTGGTCATCTGCATCAGTTGCACTTCAACAAATGATACTAGTTTTCTGAATGCAAACGCTTGACTTGTTGATGAAAATACGTAATTAATATTATTTAAATGCCAATAATATTTGAGGAGTTCCCTCAATTCCTCATGGATTCTATCATCAGAACTGGATTTTGGTAAAAATGGGACCAATCTGGAAGTATATTTGAACAAAACGGTTTAAAAAAAGTACATAGAACCGAATTGAGAACCTCCTCCTTTTTTGAAGTCAGTTAAAAATAAAGACTAAAATGTTACCTCAAGAAGTCAAGATACGAACTAAGGTTACATTTTCAATCCCTTAAATCTCTTAAAAAGAGGTACACAAAATTTTTAATATTATTTGTGATTTTTAAAATCAACCCCTATTTTAACCCCTTGGGGGATGATTTTTCAAAAATGCTGAACCACATGATTCTTTATTTCCTACCAAATGCATTAATTTTAATTTTCATATCCCTAACTTAAAAAATGCAGGGTTTCCCATACAAACTTTCATCCCCTATATCACTCCCTGTAGGGTTATTTTTGAGACAAAAATAGCCTATGATCTTCCCCAGGATGCGATCTATCTCCTTGCCAAAGTTTATCGAAATCCATTCAGTGGTTTAGGCGTGAAAAGGTAACATACAGACAGACAGACAGAGTTACTTTCGAATTTATAATATTTTATATTTATTTATATTTATATTGTATTATAGTAATTATAGTAATAGTAAATTTATAGTTATATAGTATAGTTTAGTATGGAGTATGGATAGTATGGAAGTATGGATTTGGAAAATTCTCCAACGACACCGACTTCCGAAATTAAAGTTATTTTTCCCTTTGTAGTGTTTTTTTTTTTAAGTCGGTTGTTTGTTTCATTAAATACGTAAATACGTTTTTTTTAAATCGGTCCACTCAGTCAAAAGTTATTTCTTATTTGTTATTAGAGCGTGACCGGCATAATTTTACTAAACAAAGTCCTCCCACCGCGTCTGTCTATCTAAACTCGATAAACTCGAACACTACCGAACGGATTTTCTTTCTGATTTCACCAATGAACGGAGTGATTTATGAGGAAGGTTAAGGTGTATAATTAATTATGGTTTTGTAGAAATTGGCTGAAATATGACGATATGATTATTCGTTGTGAATCTTCGATCATAATCATAATCATTTATTTGTCAGAATATGGTACATTATTTATGGTCTTAAAATTAGTCAGTGGTATCATCACATTCTGCCAAGTGTGGCGTGCAAATATTAGGTACAGATATTTATTACAGTTAGGTTAAAATTAACATTATTGATTACAAATTAAAATTACAATTTGAGGTATGCCAATTTAAAAGTAATATCACACACACAATTTATTTAGGATGTCAAAGTATAAAAGATTACAATATAATTAGGATGTCAAGGTATCATTCAAATAGTCGTTTAAATTATAATAACATTTATTATATAGCAAGTTTTTAAGTTTCTTTTTAAACCCATTTAAATTTAACACTTGTATTGATTTTGGAATTTTGTTATAAACTTGCGGGGCTATGCAGAATATGCTCTTCCACATTAAGGCTGTTTTGGCTCTCCGTCCGCGTAACATGTCATTCCGTCTGTTACGTTTAACAGCATCTGATAGGTGGGGAAACAAGTGTGCATTTAACTTAACAAATAAGGCAGTTTCATAAATATACAGAGCCGGTAGTGTCAGAATTTTGTATTTTTTAAAATACGGTTTACAACTGTCCATTACTTGTAGTCCAAACATGGCTCTGATGGATCGCTTTTGTGCTTTGAAAGCGGCTTCTCTGTTTGTAGAATTACCCCAAAATATAATGCCGTATCTTAAAACAGATGCCACAAGACCATGATAAGCTGTAAGCAGTGCATCTGTGTTAACTGTAGGAGCAAGTTTATACAGGGCATAGGATGAACTACTAATTTTCTTACATAGCGCTTCAATGTGATCCTTCCAGTTGAGCTGCCTGTCAATAACCAAGCCTAAAAATTTCGCACTATCTACGTCATGAATTTTGCTATCTCGGTAGTGAACTTCCATTTTCGCACTAGGTTTTTTATGGCCAAAGTGCATTATTTGGGTTTTCCCAAGATTAATTCGTAAATTATTATTATTAAGCCAAGAGATTAATGAATTAACCGCGGTATTGACATCAAGCTCATATAATTCTGGGTTATTGCAAGGTACTGTTACCGTACTATCGTCAGCAAAGAGTGTTATGGGAAAGTCTATGGCTTTGGGCAGGTCATTAATATAAATCAAGAATAATAAGGGACCCAATACACTGCCCTGTGGTACTCCAAAATACACTGTGCGTTCTTTGGATAGGTATGTTACTTCTTCTTTAGTCTTTAAGTTTAAGTTTGTTATAGCAGTAAATTGTTTTCTTTTAGAAATGTAAGTGCATAATAAGTCTAGAATGTTACCTCTTATACCATAGGAGTCAAGTTTGTTTCTTAAAATATTGTGGTCAACAGAGTCAAAAGCTTGCGTCATATCACAATACACAGCACAAACTGGTGTCTTATTATCAATATTAGTCATAATTTTATTTAAAAAGTCATAAACAGCCATATTAATTGTCATATTCTTCCGGAAACCTTTTTGCTCGTTGCAGAGAATCATTTGTTTTTCTAAGTATGCGTAAAGCTCATTATAAATATATTTCTCAAAAATTTTAGAAAAAATTGGCAAAAGCGCAATAGGTCTATAGTTTTGCATTAGCTGCTTATTACCCTTTTTGAATATAGGCTTAACTATGGAGATCTTAAGATGGTCAGGAAAAACACCCTGGCTGATACACAGGTTAAGAATATGACTCAAGTGTTTAGAAATTAAATCGGCAACATGTTTTATAATCTTAGTTGAGATTTCGTCATACCCTACGCTATTAGTGTTTTTAAGACCTTTTATAATGTTAAATATTTGTAACGGTTGACATGGAGCCATGAACATTGATTTTTGTTTATTTAATATATAAGCACCCGATCTTTTGCCTGATCCTGGTATCGGCATATTTTTTCCTACAAAATAGTCGTTGAACTTGTCAGCAATTAATTGAGGTCTGTTGATTGTTTCATTGTCAATTTGAATTGTATTTAGTGAGTCATTAGGTAGATTTAATTTAGAGTTTTTTATTATTTTCCATGTCATTTTGCTTTTATTGTCAGAAGTTTTAATATTGTAGTTATTTTGAGATCGTTTTGTCAATTTAATTATTTTCTTAAATAATTTTGAGTAATTTGCATATTTTGTTTTATTTGTTTGAGTAGGTTCAAGTCTAGACGTCCATAATAATTGTCTTTTCTTAAAGCTACATAATTTAAGTCCTCGTGATATCCATTTTGGTTTTTTGCTTGTTGGTATTTTAATACGTCTACGGGGGAAGCATAGGTCAAAGAATAATTTAAATTGTTCGATAAATGAATTAAATGCATCATTTGGATCGTCATTATTATAGATTTCAGAGAACGTTAGTTTCTCCAGGCAAGTTCTAAATTTTGTCATATTCTCTGGGCTAAAGTCTCGTTGTGATTTATACCAATATTTCAAAACACAGTTAATGGGTACGGGACACTTCAGCAATTGCGCAGTGTGATCCGATAGGGCAAATTCTATCACTTCCGTCCTGCATTTTTTCTCGAAATTGTGGGCGAAATTATCAATGCAGGTTTGGCTTTGCATCCTGGTTGGATTTTCTATTGCTAATGTCATGTTAAAGCTTTTTAGAAGACATTTCAGTTCTAAAGTTATATTATTTTTTTTCAATAAATCTATATTTATATCGCCTGCAATAATAATATTCCTATAATTTCTTCTTGCCAGTGATGTCAACAATTGCTCTAATTTGCTAAAAAATACATTCAAATTTCCTGCTTTTGGTACTCTATAGATACATATTATTACAATTCTATAACTTGTCAGTTCAATAGCACAGCATTCTACTACATTTGTCAATGAAAGTTCCGAAACCTCCGATAACTCCCTCCACGAATGTCCAGACCGGACCAGAATACAAGATCCGCCTCTTTTACTATTTTGTCTGCTGAAACACGCAGCCAATCTATAATTAGGTACTACAAGGCGGTCTTCATGACCTGACATCATTGTTATTGTTATTGTTAAAGATGTCGGAAAAAATCATGCCGACTGGGAGCTTTCTGGCGTCCGCAGAGTAAACCTATTGGTTTCGTAATACTCTATTGAGTATAACGGAACATTTATGGTACTTGTAATCACGGTAATACGTTCCCGTGGGATAGCTTCCGACATCCACGCGGACGAAGCCGCGGGCAAAAGCTAGTATTTTCATTTATTCAATTGACTACGGACTCAAATAGGCCGCTGCAAGTACAATCTTGCGAAATGGGGGGTTATTGACCCAACCGACACCCAGTGCGCATGCGGGGCTCCTGACCAAACCATGTCCCATATGCTGGAGTGTCCAAATTGTCCATGCACTTCTGAAGACCTAAAAAAACGGCACTGATGCCGCAATTGGCGTGGCCACCTACTGGACCGAACTCGTCTAATATATAATAAAATATTTTATTTTTACCATCGACTCGAAAAGAAGAAAGAAGATTAAAATTAAACTGTTGAAGAGAACTAATTGGCTCACCTTAGTCTTCTCTTTGAATAGGAGGATTTGATTGGCCACTGGGTCATCATGAACTTTTGCAGTAACTGCCGCCATTATTACCAGAAACAACAGCCGTAACATTTTTAAAACCATTTTGTAAACCAAAGTGATGCGTTCAATTCTTCAATTGTTTTAAATCGAGCATTGACATTGCAATCTGTTGTATTCTATTGTTAGGCTGCCAGCAACGCGAGTTAGTGGAAATCTGAAACACACAACAAAAATATTAACCTTTGACAAACACAATAAAATAAAACTTAATTCGCCCGAGTTATATACGCTATACTTATAAGTAGTTTCAGCGGTAGGTAGGTACCTACTTACTGAATTTCAGCATTTCTACGCGCGTGTTTTATATAGAATAAGTAGGTATTTCCCGGTAAGTAGGATAAGCTGAGTGTGAATATTTATTCTATACAGTAACGCTACTATTGCCATCAACCGGGCATAAATCCAAACTCCGGGCTGCTACTGAGAATTCTCCTAATGGAAAACTCAATAAAACTTTGCCCGACCTGGGAACCGGACCCAGGACCACATGCTCAGCAGTAGCGTTTGCGACCTTTGCGACCACTAAACTGATAAAAATGCTATGTAATATAGCATGTTATCTCAAGTTCTACTTTATTTCTCAGTTTATCAACATTAACAGGTTTCATCTTCGGAAAAAAATTCACTGTTTCTATGTTCTGTTATTCGTTTTTTATTTAAAACGCGCACCTTCTTCTAGTTAAATTAAATCTCGGTCAAGGTTGTGCAGATTCAATAAATCACCTTTTTATTTTGTCTGTACAATTAAGGCTCTTCCCACCTTCCCCATGAAACTACATTTATGCAAGGGGTTCAGGAATATTGGAGTAGCAGCCTAGTCGCGCGTGATTTGGATGTAGGTATGCCATAGCTAGGGTCACTTTCGGTTGCATAGCAAGAAGGTGTAGGTACTATATCGGAGTAGCAGCCTAGTCGCGCGTGATTTGGATGTAGGTATGCCATAGCTAGGGTCACTTTCGGTTGCATAGCGTGAAGGTGTAGGTACTATATCGGAGTAGCAGCCTAGTAGCGCGTGATTTGTATGTAGGTATGCCATAGCTAGGGTCACTTTCGCTTGCATAGCAAGAAGGTGTAGGTACTATATCGGAGTAGCAGCCTAGTAGCGCGTGATTTGTATGTAGGTATGCCATAGCTAGGGTCACTTTCGCTTGCATAGCAAGAAGGTGTAGGTACTATATCGGAGTAGCAGCCTAGTAGCGCGTGATTTGTATGTAGGTATGCCATAGCTAGGGTCACTTTCGGTTGCATAGCAAGAAGGTGTAGGTACTATATCGGAGTAGCAGCCTAGTAGCGCGTGATTTGGATGTAGGTATGCCATAGCTAGGGTCACTTTCGGTTGCATAGCAAGAAGGTGTAGGTATTATATCGGAGTAGCAGCCTAGTAGCGCGTGATTTGGATGTAGGTATGCCATAGCTAGGGTCACTTTCGGTTGCATAGCAAGAAGGTGTAGGTACTATATCGGAGTAGCAGCCTAGTAGCGCGTGATTTGGATGTAGGTATGCCATAGCTAGGGTCACTTTCGGTTGCATAGCGTGAAGGTGTAGGTACTATATCGGAGTAGCAGCCTAGTAGCGCGTGATTTGGATGTAGGTATGCCATAGCTAGGGTCACTTTCGGTTGCATAGCGTGAAGGTGTAGGTACTATATCGGAGTAGCAGCCTAGTAGCGCGTGATTTGGATGTAGGTATGCCATAGCTAGGGTCACTTTCGGTTGCATAGCGTGAAGGTGTAGGTACTATATCGGAGTAGCAGCCTAGTAGCGCGTGATTTGGATGTAGGTATGCCATAGCTAGGGTCACTTTCGGTAGCATAGCGTGAAGGTGTAGGTACTATATCGGAGTAGCAGCCTAGTAGCGCGTGATTTGGATGTAGGTATGCCATAGCTAGGGTCACTTTCGGTTGCATAGCGTGAAGGTGTAGGTACTATATCGGAGTAGCAGCCTAGTAGCGCGTGATTTGGATGTAGGTATGCCATAGCTAGGGTCACTTTCGGTAGCATAGCGTGAAGGTGTAGGTACTATATCGGAGTAGCAGCCTAGTAGCGCGTGATTTGGATGTAGGTATGCCATAGCTAGGGTCACTTTCGGTTGCATAGCAAGAAGGTGTAGGTACTATATCGGAGTAGCAGCCTAGTAGCGCGTGATTTGGATGTAGGTATGCCATAGCTAGGGTCACTTTCGGTTGCATAGCGTGAAGGTGTAGGTACTATATCGGAGTAGCAGCCTAGTAGCGCGTGATTTGGATGTAGGTATGCCATAGCTAGGGTCACTTTCGGTTGCATAGCAAGAAGGTGTAGGTACTATATCGGAGTAGCAGCCTAGTAGCGCGTGATTTGGATGTAGGTATGCCATAGCTAGGGTCACTTTCGGTTGCATAGCGTGAAGGTGTAGGTACTATATCGGAGTAGCAGCCTAGTAGCGCGTGATTTGGATGTAGGTATGCCATAGCTAGGGTCACTTTCGGTTGCATAGCAAGAAGGTGTAGGTACTATATCGGAGTAGCAGCCTAGTAGCGCGTGATTTGGATGTAGGTATGCCATAGCTAGGGTCACTTTCGGTTGCATAGCGTGAAGGTGTAGGTACTATATCGGAGTAGCAGCCTAGTAGCGCGTGATTTGGATGTAGGTATGCCATAGCTAGTGTCACTTTCGGTTGCATAGCGTGAAGGTGTAGGTACTATATCGGAGTAGCAGCCTAGTAGCGCGTGATTTGGATGTAGGTATGCCATAGCTAGGGTCACTTTCGGTTGCATAGCAAGAAGGTGTAGGTACTATATCGGAGTAGCAGCCTAGTAGAGCCTGATTTGGATGTAGGTATGCCATAGCTAGGGTCACTTTGGTTGCATAGCAAGAAGGTGTAGGTACTATATCGGAGTAGCAGCCTAGTAGCGCGTTATTTGGATGTAGGTATGCCATAGCTAGGGTCACTTTCAGTTGCATAGCAAGAAGATGTAGGTACTATATCGGAGTAGCAGCCTAGTAGCGCGTGATTTGGATGTAGGTATGCCATAGCTAGGGTCACTTTCGGTTACATAGCGTGAAGGTGTAGGTACTATATCGGAGTAGCAGCCTAGTAGCGCGTGATTTGGATGTAGGTATGCCATAGCTAGGGTCACTTTCGCTTGCATAGCAAGAAGGTGTAGGTACTATATCGGAGTAGCAGCCTAGTAGCGCGTGATTTGGATGTAGGTATGCCATAGCTAGGGTCACTTTCGGTTGCATAGCAAGAAGGTGTAGGTACTATATCGGAGTAGCAGCCTAGTAGCGCGTGATTTGGATGTAGGTATGCCATAGCTAGGGTCACTTTCGGTTGCATAGCAAGAAGGTGTAGGTACTATATCGGAGTAGCAGCCTAGTAGCGCGTGATTTGGATGTAGGTATGCCATAGCTAGGGTCACTTTCGGTAGCATAGCGTGAAGGTGTAGGTACTATATCGAAGTAGCAGCCTAGTAGCGCGTGATTTGGATGTAGGTATGCCATAGCTAGGGTCACTTTCGGTTGCATAGCAAGAAGGTGTAGGTACTATATCGGAGTAGCAGCCTAGTAGCGCGTGATTTGGATGTAGGTATGCCATAGCTAGGGTCACTTTCGGTTGCATAGCAAGAAGGTGTAGGTACTATATCGGAGTAGCAGCCTAGTAGCGCGTGATTTGGATGTAGGTATGCCATAGCTAGGGTCACTTTCGGTTGCATAGCAAGAAGGTGTAGGTACTATATCGGAGTAGCAGCCTAGTAGCGCGTGATTTGGATGTAGGTATGCCATAGCTAGGGTCACTTTCGGTTGTATAGCAAGAAGGTGTAGGTACTATATCGGAGTAGCAGCCTAGTAGCGCGTGATTTGGATGTAAGTATGCCATAGCTAGGGTCACTTTCGGTTGCATAGCAAGAAGGTGTAGGTACTATATCGGAGTAGCAGCCTAGTAGCGCGTGATTTGGATGTAGGTATGCCATAGCTAGGGTCACTTTCGGTTGCATAGCAAGAAGGTGTAGGTACTATATCGGAGTAGCAGCCTAGTAGCGCGTGATTTGGATGTAGGTATGCCATAGCTAGGGTCACTTTCGGTTGCATAGCAAGAAGGTGTAGGTACTATATCGAAGTAGCAGCCTAGTAGCGCGTGATTTGGATGTAGGTATGCCATAGCTAGGGTCACTTTCGGTTGCATAGCAAGAAGGTGTAGGTACTATATCGGAGTAGCAGCCTAGTAGCGCGTGATTTGGATGTAGGTATGCCATTGATAGCTAGGGTCACTTACGCTTGCATAGCGTGAAGGTGTAGGTACTAAACACCTCTGCCAAGCTCTTTCGGGAACACAACTCTTTGTTATGTGATTCGTTGTGGAGGTAATTAACACAATACACACCACATAACACATTAATACACACATAAACACACCCCCACACACATACATACATACACTCCATCCGCCCGAATATGTCAAATTTTACATACAGAGTGGATTTTCGTAGTACCTAATGGTGAAGTGTTTTTTGGAGGTTACTCCTTAAGAATCGATTTTCATATAAGTTATAGAAATTTTATGAGGAGTGAAATGAATACAAACGTTAACTCAAAAGTTTGCGTTACCCCAGTAAAATAATGTCGAAAATAGTCATTTAAATTATATACTTAGATAATTAGTCGCCCTGCTTCTGTAATTGTTACGTATATATTTTTTTTAAGTTATTTCACAAAAACATTTCCTGCTTTGGTAACGTTACCGCAGCCAGACATTTTCTTTTTTAATGGGAATATTGAAATAAATATTAGCTATATAATTAGTTGTCTAGACGAGGTAAATGTTGCAACTTAATTTGTATTTGTTCTTTCTTCGGATGCGAAGTTATTCGACATCCTGCTGGAGTAACGTTTGTGGTGTAGCTGGATCTCTGAAACGGTTAGGCGGATTCTTACCATGTTTTGTACATGACTTCTTCAGAATTAGTTTTAATTAGTTGTGCAATAAAAAAAATAAAATAATGCACCGTTCAAAGGTTATTAAATTAAATATAAAAACACTTCAATAGGTCCTAACACCTTGAATAAGAGCTCTATAGACTTACTTTAAACGTTATTTTGTAGCTTGTAACTGCCTTCAAATGTGTGTGAAGATTCATTATTATTCTGTTAGTAATTAACAAATTATCATGAAATTCAGTTCTCCACGTTCACGGTCACAATGCGCGCAAATTGACCACCGATAAAGCTGTATGTGATTATATAAATTGAATGATATATCAATAATTAGTTGCTTAGTTCAGTTTTATACCTGTAAAATTTCCACGTAGTACATACGATAATTAACGAGATAATAAAATAATTGTCATTACGAAGTGCGAGACCACGGTAACCCGGCCATGTTTAGGTGGTTACAAAAAAGCGATCGCGTAGTACATTATGCTATCTTCGAAAATATGTAGGATAGTGTTACAAGTTTAGTACAGACGTGTACACAAGTGTTAAAAAAAACTACATGTTTCTTAAGACATTTTATTTACAGGTAAAATAAATCATTTCAATAGAACTTTTAAATGGTAATATCTAAACAAGTGTCACAACAAGATAATTATGAATTTCTTAAAGCCCGAGTTACTTAATATAAGGAGTTTGTGGAAAAAAATACCTGGTAGTAACTAGGTACGCAAGTTGAGGTAAAATGTTTTCTTTTAAGTAATAAGTATGTAAATTCAAATATTTACTAGTTTGTCTTTAAGAAAACGTAGGTAACGCTTTTGAGTTGTGTGCGTTCACAACTCAAAAGCGTTACGTTTTTCTGCGCAACGTACCTTGCGCACCTTTCACGGAGTAAACTCCAGTCGTGTGTCACACACACTTTTCTATTTTACACCAACTTTGTACTTTGTTGATACAACAAAGTTGGTGTCCTTTGGAACATTTTGAAACTTACTTGTTTACAGCCAGTCCTCAAATAAATCAATTTGGGTGTCTTGAGTAAGATTTGTTGTTCATACAAAACTGATCTTTATCAGTCTGGTTAATAATTACGACCGAGAACATGCTCATTTCGGGTCTGTAATAGGTTCGATTTCGATCATCTAGAAAATTGGCTATATTGACTGGATTTTATTGTCACGCACTAATTGTACACGTCATAGTGTTTAAATATACAAACTTAAATAACGCACGCCCTCTTATGGGGTCATTGTACCTACTCATCACTATGTTCAACTTTTACTATAGGACCAAACCTGAAATCGCGAAAAAAATTTGCTGTTCCCTACATTTATGTTCGAATAACTCGTCAAAATGTAGGGAACAGCAGATTTTTTTCGCGATTTCAGTTTTGGTCCCATAGTAAAAGTTGTTCTCATTTCCTACGAAATGAATGGAAAAAGTTTTTTGGGAATCCTGACTTTTCTAGTTCTCAAACTTCAGTTGCTCCTCGAGTTTTTGATCCTTTTATGAAACAGGATCGATTGGCATCAAAAAAAGCTGAAAATTGCCCACTATCTTGCCGACTGTTTTTTTTCTGAATCTTTGAATGCAGATCAAAATTTCTCAAAAAGTTAAGGGGAAAAGGTAGCCCGCCAAATTCAAATTTTCTTACGTTTTTTGCAATTTGCAGGTTAGTACTGGGATGTATGTTAATAAAATATGACTCGCAACCGTGACAAATCTCTATGATATTTACAGATTTGTAATCATTAAAGTCATCAATACAACTCTCTAAGACCAAGTAATTCTACGAATGACTATTTCATGAAATCTTGACATTTGAGGATTATACTAACTTAAGGAGTTGTATTACTGATTCTAATGATTATAATTATGTAACTACATATTTCTTACGGTTTCAAATCATACTTTATTTAACATACACCCAGACATTGAGCTGCAAATTGCAAAAATCGTAAGAAAATTTGAATTTCGCGGCCTACCTTAAGGCATCTCCCCTAAGGACAGTCTTCTAAAACCATTTTCCTGTAGCTACAACGGTTAAGGTACCTGTCCGAATGTAATATTTTATCCCAAAAATCCTCTCTGTATGTAAAATTTGACTGTCGGGCGGGTGGTGCGAAAATTAATTTATGTACCTACGCAACGAATCACATAACACGCCTCTTGTATTCCCCAAAGGTTAGCCCTTTAGGGAATACAAGAGGCGTGTTATGGAGAGGTGTTTAGTAACTACACCTTCACGCTATGCAACCGAAAGTGAGCCTAGCTATGGCATACCTACATCCAAATCACGCGCTACTAGGCTGCTACTCCGATATAGTACCTACACCTTCTTGCTATGCAAGCGAAAGTGACCCTAGCTATGGCATACCTACATCCAAATCACGCGCTACTAGGCTGCTACTCCGATATAGTACCTACACCTTCTTGCTATGCAAGCGAAAGTGACCCTAGCTATGGCATACCTACATCCAAATCACGCGCTACTAGGCTGCTACTCCGATATAGTACCTACACCTTGCTATGCAAGCGAAAGTGACCCTAGCTATGACATACCTACATACAAATAACGCGCTACTAGGCTGCTACTCCGATATAGTACCTACACCTTCTTGCTATGCAAGCGAAAGTGACCCTAGCTATGGCATACCTACATCCAAATCACGCGCTACTAGGCTGCTACTCCGATATAGTACCTACACCTTCTTGCTATGCAACCGAAAGTGACCCTAGCTATGGCATACCTACATACAAATCACGCGCTACTAGGCTGCTACTCCGATATAGTACCTACACCTTCTTGCTATGCAACCGAAAGTGACCCTAGCTATGGCATACCTACATCCAAATCACGCGCTACTAGGCTGCTACTCCGATATAGTACCTACACCTTCTTGCTATGCAACCGAAAGTGACCCTAGCTATGGCATACCTACATCCAAATCACGCGCTACTAGGCTGCTACTCCGATATAGTACCTACACCTTGCTATGCAAGCGAAAGTGACCCTAGCTATGACATACCTACATACAAATAACGCGCTACTAGGCTGCTACTCCGATATAGTACCTACACCTTCTTGCTATGCAAGCGAAAGTGACCCTAGCTATGGCATACCTACATCCAAATCACGCGCTACTAGGCTGCTACTCCGATATAGTACCTACACCTTCTTGCTATGCAACCGAAAGTGACCCTAGCTATGGCATACCTACATACAAATCACGCGCTACTAGGCTGCTACTCCGATATAGTACCTACACCTTCTTGCTATGCAACCGAAAGTGACCCTAGCTATGGCATACCTACGTCCAAATCACGCGCTACTAGGCTGCTACTCCGATATAGTACCTACACCTTCTTGCTATGCAACCGAAAGTGACCCTAGCTATGGCATACCTACATCCAAATCACGCGCTACTAGGCTGCTACTCCGATATAGTACCTACACCTTGCTATGCAAGCGAAAGTGACCCTAGCTATGACATACCTACATACAAATAACGCGCTACTAGGCTGCTACTCCGATATAGTACCTACACCTTCTTGCTATGCAAGCGAAAGTGACCCTAGCTATGGCATACCTACATCCAAATCACGCGCTACTAGGCTGCTACTCCGATATAGTACCTACACCTTCACGCTATGCTACCGAAAGTGACCCTAGCTATGGCATACCTACATCCAAATCACGCGCTACTAGGCTGCTACTCCGATATAGTACCTACACCTTCTTGCTATGCAACCGAAAGTGACCCTAGCTATGGCATACCTACATACAAATCACGCGCTACTAGGCTGCTACTCCGATATAGTACCTACACCTTCACGCTATGCAACCAAAGTGACCCTAGCTATGGCATACCTACATCCAAATCACGCGCTACTAGGCTGCTACTCCGATATGGTACCTACACCTTCTTGCTATGCAACCAAAGTGACCCTAGCTATGGCATACCTACATCCAAATCAGGCTCTACTAGGCTGCTACTCCGATATAGTACCTACACCTTCTTGCTATGCAACCGAAAGTGACCCTAGCTATGGCATACCTACATCCAAATCAAGCGCTACTAGGCTGCTACTTCGATATAGTACCTACACCTTCACGCTATGCAACCGAAAGTGACCCTAGCTATGGCATACCTACATCCAAATCACGCGCTACTAGGCTGCTACTCCGATATAGTACCTACACCTTCTTGCTATGTAACCGAAAGTGACCCTAGCTATGGCATACCTACATCCAAATCACGCGCTACTAGGCTGCTACTCCGATATAGTACCTACACCTTCTTGCTATGCAACCGAAAGTGACCCTAGCTATGGCATACCTACATCCAAATCACGCGCTACTAGGCTGCTACTCCGATATAGTACCTACACCTTCTTGCTATGCAACCGAAAGTGACCCTAGCTATGGCATACCTACATCCAAATCACGCGCTACTAGGCTGCTACTCCGATATAGTACCTACACCTTCTTGCTATGCAACCGAAAGTGACCCTAGCTATGGCATACCTACATCCAAATCACGCGCTACTAGGCTGCTACTCCGATATAGTACCTACACCTTCTTGCTATGCAAGCGAAAGTGACCCTAGCTATGGCATACCTACATCCAAATCACGCGCTACTAGGCTGCTACTCCGATATAGTACCTACACCTTCACGCTATGTAACCGAAAGTGACCCTAGCTATGGCATACCTACATCCAAATCACGCGCTACTAGGCTGCTACTCCGATATAGTACCTACATCTTCTTGCTATGCAACTGAAAGTGACCCTAGCTATGGCATACCTACATCCAAATAACGCGCTACTAGGCTGCTACTCCGATATAGTACCTACACCTTCTTGCTATGCAACCGAAAGTGACCCTAGCTATGGCATACCTACATCCAAATCACGCGCTACTAGGCTGCTACTCCGATATAGTACCTACACCTTCTTGCTATGCAACCGAAAGTGACCCTAGCTATGGCATACCTACATCCAAATCACGCGCTACTAGGCTGCTACTCCGATATAGTACCTACACCTTCTTGCTATGCAACCGAAAGTGACACTAGCTATGGCATACCTACATACAAATCACGCGCTACTAGGCTGCTACTCCGATATAGTACCTACACCTTCTTGCTATGCAACCGAAAGTGACCCTAGCTATGGCATACCTACATCCAAATCACGCGCTACTAGGCTGCTACTTCGATATAGTACCTACACCTTCACGCTATGCTACCGAAAGTGACCCTAGCTATGGCATACCTACATCCAAATCACGCGCTACTAGGCTGCTACTCCGATATAGTACCTACACCTTCTTGCTATGCAACCGAAAGTGACCCTAGCTATGGCATACCTACATCCAAATCACGCGCTACTAGGCTGCTACTCCGATATAGTACCTACACCTTCTTGCTATGCAACCGAAAGTGACCCTAGCTATGGCATACCTACATCCAAATCACGCGCTACTAGGCTGCTACTCCGATATAGTACCTACACCTTCTTGCTATGCAAGCGAAAGTGACCCTAGCTATGGCATACCTACATCCAAATCACGCGCTACTAGGCTGCTACTCCGATATAGTACCTACACCTTCACGCTATGTAACCGAAAGTGACCCTAGCTATGGCATACCTACATCCAAATCACGCGCTACTAGGCTGCTACTCCGATATAGTACCTACATCTTCTTGCTATGCAACTGAAAGTGACCCTAGCTATGGCATACCTACATCCAAATAACGCGCTACTAGGCTGCTACTCCGATATAGTACCTACACCTTCTTGCTATGCAACCGAAAGTGACCCTAGCTATGGCATACCTACATCCAAATCACGCGCTACTAGGCTGCTACTCCGATATAGTACCTACACCTTCTTGCTATGCAACCGAAAGTGACCCTAGCTATGGCATACCTACATCCAAATCACGCGCTACTAGGCTGCTACTCCGATATAGTACCTACACCTTCTTGCTATGCAACCGAAAGTGACACTAGCTATGGCATACCTACATACAAATCACGCGCTACTAGGCTGCTACTCCGATATAGTACCTACACCTTCTTGCTATGCAACCGAAAGTGACCCTAGCTATGGCATACCTACATACAAATCACGCGCTACTAGGCTGCTACTCCGATATAGTACCTACACCTTCTTGCTATGCAACCGAAAGTGACCCTAGCTATACCTACATACAAATCACGCGCTACTAGGCTGCTACTCCGATATAGTACCTACACCTTCTTGCTATGCAACCGAAAGTGACCCTAGCTATGGCATACCTACATCCAAATCACGCGCTACTAGGCTGCTACTCCGATATAGTACCTACACCTTCATGCTATGTAAGCGAAAGTGACCCTAGCTATGGCATACCTACATCCAAATCACGCGCTACTAGGCTGCTACTCCGATATAGTACCTACACCTTCTTGCTATGCAACCGAAAGTGACCCTAGCTATGGCATACCTACATACAAATCACGCGCTACTAGGCTGCTACTCCGATATAGTACCTACACCTTCTTGCTATGCAACCGAAAGTGACCCTAGCTATGGCATACCTACATCCAAATCACGCGCTACTAGGCTGCTACTCCGATATAGTACCTACACCTTCTTGCTATGCAAGCGAAAGTGACCCTAGCTATGGCATACCTACATCCAAATCACGCGCTACTAGGCTGCTACTCCGATATAGTACCTACACCTTCACGCTATGTAACCGAAAGTGACCCTAGCTATGGCATACCTACATCCAAATCACGCGCTACTAGGCTGCTACTCCGATATAGTACCTACATCTTCTTGCTATGCAACTGAAAGTGACCCTAGCTATGGCATACCTACATCCAAATAACGCGCTACTAGGCTGCTACTCCGATATAGTACCTACACCTTCTTGCTATGCAACTGAAAGTGACCCTAGCTATGGCATACCTACATCCAAATAACGCGCTACTAGGCTGCTACTCCGATATAGTACCTACACCTTCTTGCTATGCAACTGAAAGTGACCCTAGCTATGGCATACCTACATCCAAATAACGCGCTACTAGGCTGCTACTCCGATATAGTACCTACACGTTCTTGCTATGCAACTGAAAGTGACCCTAGCTATGGCATACCTACATCCAAATAACGCGCTACTAGGCTGCTACTCCGATATAGTACCTACACCTTCTTGCTATGCAACTGAAAGTGACCCTAGCTATGGCATACCTACATCCAAATCACGCGCTACTAGGCTGCTACTCCGATATAGTACCTACACCTTCTTGCTATGCAACCGAAAGTGACCCTAGCTATGGCATACCTACATCCAAATCACGCGCTACTAGGCTGCTACTCCGATATAGTACCTACACCTTCATGCTATGCAACCGAAAGTGACCCTAGCTATGGCATACCTACATCCAAATCACGGGCTACTAGGCTGCTACTCCGATATAGTACCTACACCTTCACGCTATGCAACCGAAAGTGACCCTAGCTATGGCATACCTACATCCAAATCACGCGCTACTAGGCTGCTACTCCGATATAGTACCTACACCTTCTTGCTACGCAACCGAAAGTGACCCTAGCTATGGCATACCTACATACAAATCACGCGCTACTAGGCTGCTACTCCGATATAGTACCTACACCTTCACGCTATGCAACCGAAAGTGACCCTAGCTATGGCATACCTACATCCAAATCACGCGCTACTAGGCTGCTACTCCGATATAGTACCTACACCTTCTTGCTATGCAACCGAAAGTGACCCTAGCTATGGCATACCTACATCCAAATCACGCGCTACTAGGCTGCTACTCCGATATAGTACCTACTCCTTCTTGCTATGCAACCGAAAGTGACCCTAGCTATGGCATACCTACATCCAAATCACGCGCTACTAGGGTGCTACTCCGATATAGTACCTACACCTTCTTGCTATGCAACCGAAAGTGACCCTAGCTATGGCATACCTACATCCAAATCACGCGCTACTAGGCTGCTACTCCGATATAGTACCTACACCTTCACGCTATGCTACCGAAAGTGACCCTAGCTATGGCATACCTACATCCAAATCATGCGCTACTAGGCTGCTACTCCGATATAGTACCTACACCTTCACCTATGCTACCGAAAGTGACCCTAGCTATGGCATACCTACATCCAAATCACGCGCTACTAGGCTGCTACTCCGATATAGTACCTACACCTTCTTGCTATGCAACCGAAAGTGACCCTAGCTATGGCATACCTACATACAAATCACGCGCTACTAGGCTGCTACTCCGATATAGTACCTACACCTTCTTGCTATGCAACCGAAAGTGACCCTAGCTATGGCATACCTACATCCAAATCACGCGCTACTAGGCTGCTACTCCGATATAGTACCTACACCTTCTTGCTATGCAACCGAAAGTGACCCTAGCTATGGCATACCTACATCCAAATCACGCGCTACTAGGCTGCTACTCCGATATAGTACCTACACCTTCTTGCTATGCAACCGAAAGTGACCCTAGCTATGGCATACCTACATCCAAATCACGCGCTACTAGGCTGCTACTCCGATATAGTACCTACACCTTCTTGCTATGCAACCGAAAGTGACCCTAGCTATGGCATACCTACATCCAAATCACGCGCTACTATGCTGCTACTCCGATATAGTACCTACACCTTCACGCTATGCAACCGAAAGTGACCCTAGCTATGGCATACCTACATCCAAATCACGCGCTACTAGGCTGCTACTCCGATATAGTACCTACACCTTCACGCTATGCAACCGAAAGTGACCCTAGCTATGGCATACCTACATCCAAATCACGCGCTACTAGGCTGCTACTCCGATATAGTACCTACACCTTCACGCTATGCAACCGAAAGTGACCCTAGCTATGGCATACCTGCGGGATGTTCGAAAGAGTTACCGTGGCCCCGGCACAGGCAACAGAAGGAACACGGGTGGGTTTTAGTCAGTAAAAGTCTGACACGCCCTCCCGCTCCGCCCAGAGCGGGAGAAGTCATTTGATGATTTCCCATCCACAAAAAAAAAAAAAAAAAAAAAGCTATGGCATACCTACATCCAAATCACGCGCGACTAGGCTGCTACTCCGACATTCCTGAACCCCTTGCATAAATGTAGTTTCATGGGGGAGGTGCGAAGAGCCATAATTGTACAAACAAAATAACAAGGTGATTTATTGAATCTGCACAACTTTGACGTTTTAATTTAACTAGAAGAAGGTGCACCTACTAAATGAAAAATGAATAACAGAACACAGAAACAGTTCATTTTTTTCCGAAGATTAAAACTGTTAATTTTGATAAACTGAGTAATAAAGCAGAAGTTGATATAACGTGCTATATTACATACCATTTTTAGGTACTTTGACTGTCACATTGGTCTAGTGGTCGCCAGCGCTACTGCTGAGCATGTGGTCCTGGGTTCGGTTCCTAGGTTGGGTAAAGTATGATTGTGTTTTCCATTAGGAGAATTCTCAGTAGCAGCCCGGAGTCTGGGTTTATGCCCGGTTGATGGCAATAGGCTCGCCACCTATTACATTGGACATAAACATAACTGGTGAAATAGGGGTTTACTAAAAGTCACCTCTGCCTAACCCTTCTGGGAAAACAGGCGTGATGTTTTGATGCTTCTTTTAAATAATTATCTGATAAACAATTATAATAATATATTTGAGTTTCATTCTAGTACCATATATAAGCACCACGATCCCAAGGAGACTCCTAAAGTATAGTCTAGCTTACTGACTTAACATAGATACCTGCATACATACAGTCACTAACACTAATATGTATACACTGAGCAACTTTTAAAAGTAATTTTCTCCTACTGTATTGATTGTAAAAAATTACAATCAATACAGTAGGAGAAAATGACTTACCAAAACAACACAACATAAAAATGTTGTTACGAACATAGAATTTTGAAACCCACACTATTATGAAAGAGGTCTTATCTCAAAAATCGATTTTGAATTATTGTGCTCGTGACTGCTGTACATAAATATCGACAAACAAGCACAAATTAAAATTAGCCCGAGCTAGAACCAAACCTGGGAGAAAACTCACAAACCACTTAACACTTTAATTAGCATCAAAACACTTCAAAACAGAAATAAACTAAAAAAATACAAAAACCCGAACCTTTTTTTAAGTTAGGTACACCTTTAACAAATTAAAAAAAGAATATTTTATCTTGATTGCTCGAAATTCAAAAATCGGTTGACGTCTTCAACTGATACAACTAACAACCATAATGAAGGTGTTGGCGGTAAAATGCGAACTTTTCTTGCGACCTCCGTCACAGTCTAGTGATTATGAAATAAACAGTGGTGCAATTTACGGTTTTTTCATACTAGGCAGTTCAATTATTCAATATTCTGGGCTAAATGTAACAGGTGTAGTTAACAGAATTGATCCAATACACAGTTGTTGAGATAGTGCATTTTTTAATTCCGTTACTCTGTTAACACGTAAGATGTCGATCGAATTAATTACAAAAGCACTATTGCTAGATTCTTTCTTATTCTAACAGTTTGTATTTGTGAGGTCAACCAGCAAGCAGTCTTTTTCTTCGTTTGTTCGATGCATTCGAATTCGAGCGCCTTCTAAATATAGTAATAGGCCGTATTTTTTTAAGTATTTTTTTTTTGTCGATGCCTTGACATCATCTAAACTCGTGGTTAAATGACATAAGATTAAAAGGTCACCAAAATAGAAAAAATGCAGACAAAACACGCAACACTGGAACATGCTATTTCCATTCTTACTAACTAATTATGAAACTCGCTTGGCAATCGATATCACTTTCATTTGCCACTTGAGGACAGAGAAAAACGCAATCAAATATAATACTCGGCTTACTGATTTTGGCGTCTCTGCCAAAGGTAAGGTTAAGTTCAGCTGTTTTTACGCATTGTGGCTAAGCAATTGACTTAAATTAAAACTACAAGGTCGCCGGTTGGATGGGACTATACCGTTCTTATTGAAGTTGGGCTGTTCGCGTACAGCTACTACAAAAGCTCTCGAGGAACGAGCAAGATAAATTTAACCATTTAAATAGAGAATATAACTCAACTTGGACCTAATCCACTGCGAAATTAATTTGATACCTAGGCATGTAATGCGCTCAAGGTTTCACAAAAGTAATTGAACAAAAAGTGGACCACATGGACACGGCCGACAAACAAATTAGGTAAATATCGTTAATCGACCACAACGGGGTCTACACTCTACAGGCCATGGAGTCGTGCTCCATCATGAGTAACTTAGGTGTCTAGCCATGGCTAGATTAGTTACATATGTGACGTAACAATGTCGTGGCGGGATTTTATCGCGCATTGGAATTTCATCTCGGTATTTGATCCGAGCAATGAGAATCCAACAGAGTGCATTCCAGCGCGTCGAAAAAAACACCGTTGGATTTTCAACGCTCGTCGCTAAGCAGACAGTTGAAAATTCAGCACGCGAAAAAAAGCGCCGCGATATTTTTACGTCCGTCCGTACGTCGGCTTAGTACTTGAATAAATTGCCCAAATAAAATATTTTTTATTCTCCACGCTCCTCCGACTGTCTTTATGAGCAGGATCACGCTTGCAATTAATCGCTGCGCGACCACAGCGTGTACGACAGTTGCACTGATCATAGGAAGGCATTGATATTAAATAAACGCCCCTATTATACGCAGACTTGCAAAGCGTCAAAGCGATTTATAGCTACACTGCCCAACCAGGGGATTGAACACAGTTAAGACAGTAGACTAATGATATGTAATTCAACCTAAGCTACTCGTATGTACCCGTAGACTGCATTGTTATGATGGTCCAAATCACAGGCATCTAGCCGCGGGAGGAACCTGGTGTCCTGTAACGCAGGATTTTATATAAACCTACTTCAGGCACCAGTCTCTCACAAAGTTAGCTCCTTGTTCGTGCACTGTTGTCAAATATTAGCATTATTAGGTATTTGTGTAGAGAAAATAAACGTTTTATTAAGACGTTAGGTAGGTAAATAATGAGCCAGAGACAAGACAGAAGTTGTTTGAAAAAAAAAGCTTAATAATATATTATGACCCTTTACGCACCTGAACTAACCATTGCTCATATAATTTTCATAGGAGGTACTCGATCGATCTTGGCAAACACTCAAATGACTCTTCAATCATATAGAGATATTTTTCATCAGTTTCATTGCTTTAGGACTTACTTTGTGTTCCTAAATTGTCCTTTAATCAGAACGTCACGCGATATCTGTGTGATAACACTGCTCAACAGTGGTCATGCCACATGATCTCTGATAGGTGATCGTGTTTAGACCTCCTCATTACAAAAACGCACTCATTTTGTTTCAATCACTCTCAGTTTTCTTGTGATGAGGTCAAGTTTAATTTTTGATATAACGAAAGCTAAGCCTTTCGTTTTTATGGACAGTTTACTGGTATGTTGAAAAAGTTTATATCGCTTGATATCTCGAAGGCCTTTGACAGGTTCTGGCACGCTGGTCTACTCAGCAAGCTTCCTGCTTATGGCATCCCAACTGATTTTTGTAGCTGGATATCAGACTTCCTTAGTGGATGGTCGATCAGAGTAGTCGTTGACGGCTGCTCTTCCGACCTTATGGCTATTGATGCCGGAGTTCCTCAGGGGTCTGTTCTCTCTGCAACTCTTTTCCTGCTACATATCAATGACCTACTTCAACCTGGTATTGTTGGGTACGCAGATGACAGTACTGTTTCAGAGAGATACTTGTCCAGCGCAAAAACCAGTGGGGCCGAAGTTCGTTCCGTAAGAGCGGCCATGGTAGAGCGGACAGATTTGACCTTAAGTCTTGTCTTCCAGTGGGGTGATGATAATCTGGTCTCTTTTAACGCCAACAAAACACAGGCGTGTCTTTTTACCGCTAGAAGGAGTCGTTTCGATCAAACTCCTACTTTTCGGGGTACATCTTTTCCTGTAACTGATCGGCTCGAGCTCCTAGGCATGGAGTTGACATCATGTCTCAACTTCGGAGCCACCATTGAGTACAAAACCCAAACTGCGGCCAAGAAACTGGGCATCCTAAATAGGGTGAAGCGATACTTTACGCCTGGACAGCTTTTAACTCTCTACAAAGCACAAGTCCGATTCTGCATGGAGTATTGCAGCCACCTTTGGGATGGCTCAGCTAAATACCAACTTTCCGCGCTTGATTCGGTGGAACGCAGAGCTAAGAGGCTCATTGGCGACGTAAGACTGGTGGATGCCAAGCTTCACAGCTTGGCTCATCGCCGCAAGGTTGCCTGCTTGTCGGTCTTCTACAGATTGTACTTCGGTGAGTGTGCTCGAGAACTCCACGACCTCATTCCGCCTTCCCCCTTCTACCATCGGACATCTAGACGCACTGCAGGTTACCATCCCTACCTAGTTGCTATTCCACCAATTCGCACTAAGCGTTTCCAAATGTCTTTTGTGATGCGCACAGCAAAGGAGTGGAACTCTCTGCCTGCGTCTGTGTTTCCGAACGTATACAACTCCGATCTCTTCAAAGTGAGAGTTTACAGGCTTCTTCTGTTTAAGCTCGCTCCATCGTCGACTTTGTCTCTGTCATCTCTGACCTAGACTAGAGTCAAGACCAAATCTATCTCAAATAAAAAAAAATATAAAAAAAAGTTTCCGCCTAGTCGGCGATATTGAGCCTCTCTATAGGCTAATCGTCGAGCTTCAAACATTTTACGTGGTCCTCCGAAGATACCCAGACCTAGATTCCTTGGACTTTAGGCCGATTGCTCGATTTCAGCAAATTAATTGTTGGGGTTCTTGTTCAGAACCAAACGGGCTTAGCGGATACTTATCCAAAAGCTACACTTTAGTTATGCCAATGAGATCGAATCCTGCATTGTTGACATCCCTCTCACTCGACTTTAATACTGTCTGTCCAACTCGGGAAATTGTCATTGCCATATTAAACAAATCCCTAGTCGCAGAATTCGGATAATAGGTACCCGAATTCTGCGTTATCACCATAGCTTCTTTGGAACGTAGATTTCTCAAACTCAAACTCAAAGCATTTATTTCAATTAAACCAATTACAGGCACTTTTGAATTGTTAAAGAGTCAGTCAGTTAGTCAGAAATTTGAAGCTAGTCGCCCATTCCAAAACGTAGATCTCTATGGAGAAGAATGGGCAAGAAACTCCATGGACACTCTTTTAAATCAAAATTGTTACAAAATCCTGGGTAGGTACATTGTTATTGTTCTTGTTGCTTCTATATGTGAGAACAATGTAAAAAATAGATAATTAAAACAATTTAAAATATAAGATTAAAAATAAGCCCTGGCAGCTAAGAGATGACCAGTCTCCACTGACGGCGCCCGTTCACGAACATGACGCGTGGATCAGCACCATCCAGCTCAACCATTTTGTAGGGAACCGAATGATCCAACACACGCGCCACCATCAGCGAGACATTTAAGTGAGCATGACATACTCTCAACTGCCATACTCTTTCAAGTCACCATACCTTCATCATAACATAAAACCGCTCCATGGTACTCACATTTACAAAATTGAAAAGATGCTTCTAATTTATACAAAACTATAGTTTGCAATGATTGTATTAAAAGATTAGTAAACACTAAATCTATAGTCTATATATAGTCAATAAGTCTATAGTAATAACATAATGTCAGAAAAAAAAGGGACGCATTTCTTCCAAACAAAAAACAAAAAAAAAATTAACAAAGCCCAAGTGGCTGTGGAGCAGGACCAGCATTTAGCCAAGCATTTTTATCTATGATATAATCATTCAACCTATAATATGCTTGTCTACATAATGTGCGTTTAATGCATGTCTTAAATTGCTTCTCATTTAGTTGAAGAATATCGAGAGGTAATTTATTATAACATTTTACACAGTACCCCATAAAAGAAGTGTGTACCTTAGATAATCTGAAACGTGGTTGATCTAATTTGTTCCTATTTCTAGTGTTAAAATTATGCCAATCACTTATCTTACTAAAAAGATGTAGATTTTTTCTAACATACATAATATTTTCATATATATATTGACAGGGTACCGCTAATTCCTGCATCTGATGAAAAGTGGAATTTGATGAAGTGTTTGTCTCCATATTTATTTACCACTTGGTATGTGTGGATACTGAACCCAGATATGTGTCGGTAGCCATCGGGGATCCCTCGATCACCGAACACTATCAAAAATATGTATAGTCCTTGTGGACGTAAAATTTGGACGTCCCAAAGCATGTTTTCGTCCAACAAATTTGTTGCCGGATTCTTTTTGAGTGCTCGAGCGAACGTAGGGAAAAGAAGAGGGTCTTTGTTGACAAATATGGGGATGTTGTTACCGACTATGTCAAAGTTTCCATCTTCAGTATAGAATTTGATGGCAAAACCTCTTGAAAATCTCGTAGTTTCTGAGCCACCTTTTTCGATAACCACATGGGAGTCCTTTTCTTAACTTTGTTGAAGAGTTTTACCTTGCATATGTCTGTTACATCGTGCGTGACTTCGAAGTATCAAAATGCTCCTCCTGCCTTCGCGTGGACCACTCTTTCTGGTATCCTTTCTCGAATCAAGTGCGTTATGCTGTCCATGCATGAAGTAATTTGTTTAAAGTTACTGTTGCTTCCTGGTAATCATTGGTGCACCAGCCGCAGTAGTCATTATACCGTTAGGGCCCTGAAATAGACTTCGTCCTACGTTATATAATGGTTATGTTTTCTGAATAAAAGTTTCCGTTATACCTATACTTGTAAACAAAAGTCAAGATTGCGATCTAAGACGTAAACATTTAAATCCAGTTAACAATAAAGAACCTATTTATTTGATGAAATTATATAAGTAATTAAGGCAATCATCAGTGCACTCAACCTTAATTCTTTAAAAGTAAGTACTACCTTCAATTGTTTCCTTATTTATTTAAAACTTTCGGCAAACAAGGTGTAGGTATCTTCTCCGTAAAAAACTCACACTCGGAGTAAAATTTTTCTGGTCGTTGGAGGTATTGTAAAGTGGTTTTTGTACCTAATTAGGTAATTGATAATTATCAATTTTGAGCTCACAAATTGTAGTGTCACGAAAAACTGCCGTTTGCATCGATAACACATACACATACATACAATCACGCCTTTTTCCCATGGGGTTAGGCAGAAACTATAGAATGCCACCTGCTACGATCCTTACATACTCCTTTTGCCACGTTTACGTTCATACATCTGATCATACACGCTCGCCGGTTGCGAGTACTACGCACCTGACCTTTCTGAAGAACATCAACAATAAGATCACTATTATGTCTTCCTAGGGCGTCCCCTCCCGGCGTTTCCACTTACATCTGCCGTGTAAATACCTTTTGCTAGTCGACTTTCATTCATCCTCTCAACATGACCAAACCATCTAAGCATACTCTTTTCAATTTTTGTCACTAAATCTTCTTTTAAACCGCACCGTTGCTTTATCACATTATTCATCAGTCTATCATGCATAGTCACACCACACATACTTCCAAGGAACGCATTTCCACAGCACTTATTCTACTTTCATGCTTCTTTTGCCACACCCAACATTCACTTCCATACACAAGCGTAGGCACCAGCACACCACACATACTTAGATAAGTACGTAATAAATACTGTGGTGCTGCTATTTGTTATAACAAAAATCTGTTACTTAACGCTTAACGCTAATGCAAGGACACTAAGCGGCCATAGACGTCATAAGTTATGTTATGCTTATGACCCATAACAATGAAACTTATAAGTTCTTATTGTGTCTCGTTCAGTGTTCTTGAAAGCGTTAAGCGTGTTTGTAATTAAGTTAGGCAACAGACTTGTGCATAGCGATGCTGATGTCCGTGTACGTGTAGATACTAGGTAATTAACTAGAAAGGTGGTAATTTAAACACACGCAGTTTGATTTTTAAATTCATATTAATTTAATACAGAAGACACATGTCTAATTAAGAACAATTAGGTAACTGTAGGTTTATTACAACGCAACAAAAACTAAATATCACTTTTCATAACATTAAGTTGTAAGTATAGTGGCACGATTATTAATAATACTAGATAAGTATGTATGTATTTCTAATATCCATACTCTAATCGTCCCATTCAAAGCCGTAAGGAGTTGTAGTTCTGTTCGCCAGCAGTCCCTGCCATATTCTCTCACTAAGATCTGGATGTATCCGTCCGAACATTTTAACAGCCCGATCTTGTAAAAACTTGGTCGCAGGTCCCAAACTATACAAAATGTTCTCCACTAATCTTTTCCTTTCCTCTGGTGTCATTTCGTTCTCGTACAGTTCGCGAGCTTGTTCAAAATTATCTGGTTGATCTTGATATATCTCAATTAGTTCAACTTTGTATTTTTCTTTGTAAGGAGCAGGCCCATTGAATGAGTTAGGATAGTAATTAGGAATGTCTCTTTGATTGTCTTTAACAGGAGGCTGGCCATCACGGTTGTATGTGAATGCCTTGGTTTGAATAGGACAGTTTACAGGTATGTTGTTAAAGTTTGCTCCCAAACGGTAATATTGAGCATCTCTGTAGGCTAATCTTCTAGCTTCGAACAATTTGTCTGGTCCTCCAAGAATACCTGGCACTAAATTCGCTGGATTAAAAGCCAACTGCTCAATTTCAGCGAAATAGTTAACAGGATTCTTATTCAAAACGAGGCGACCCAACGGCCGCAATGGATATTTGTCTAAAGGCAACACTTTTGTTACATCAAAGACATCAAATCCTGCATTTTCGACGTCATCCTCACTTAAGACCTGAATACTAGCCGTCCAGCTTGGAAAATCTCCATCTCCTATTGCTCTGTATAAATCCCTAATAGCGTAATCTGGATCAAACGCTGCAATTTTCATGGCTTCTTTGGAGCGTAGATTTTTAATTCCTGCATCTGGCCTAAAGTGGAATCTAATAAAGTTACTCTCTCCACGCTTGTTGACTACTTGGTAAGTGTGGATACCGAATCCAGGCATGTGTCGATAGCCATCAGGGATTCCGCGGTCACCGAACACAAGTAAAAACATGTGTAAACTTTCTGGTCGTAGCGTTAAAAAGTCCCAAAGCATGTTTGGATCGAAAACATTCGTTGCTGGGTTCCTTTTCTGTGCTCGTACGAAAGTGGGGAAGAGGAGAGGGTCCTTCAAGACGAACATAGGGGTGCTGAAGCCAACTATATCGAAGTTTCCGTCTTCAGTGTAGAATTTGACTGCGAATCCTCGGGCGTCTCTGGATGTGTCGATACCACCGCGCTCCATGACTACTGGAGAGAATCTAGCAGCGATGGGAGTCTTCTTGCCAACTTTGTTGAATAATTTCGCTTTACAAATATCAGATATGTCGTGAGTGAGTTCAAAAAAACCGAATGCTCCACCAGCCTTTGCGTGGACAAAACGTTCTGGTATCCTCTCTCTCACTAAATGCGTCATACTGTCCATGAAATATTCGTTGAATATCAGCCCCTCGTTTAATGTTACTGTTGCTTCTTTATGCTCGATAGGTGCGCCTGCAGAGGTAGTCATTATAGCGATGGGGCCCTGGAATATACCAGAAAAATCATGAGAATTTCAACAGAAGGCACATATTTTTATAATACTACAAAACGCAAATGAGATTTATCCTAATAGTAAAATTGAACTTATGTAGGTACAAGTTTTTTATCATATTTGTGGTTTCTAAAATTTCATTTTAATTTTGTACATCGCTTTCGATTATATTATTCGCTTGAAATAATTGTATACTGCTCATTAGGTTTTTCTCCACATTTGAGTCATTTTCATTACACGTGCATAGTTTCTTAAAAAAAGTTTGTTACATTTTATGCCCACAGAGTTATCTGTACGTGCATAGGTTTCCATTAATTAGCTGAAACCAATTATTTAATTAACTGAATTATAAAAATAATTTGAAGAAGACAGAATCAAGTCAAAGCACTCTGCCTGCAGAAATAAATAAAATTAAAATAATTAAAACCGGCATCCCCTCAACGAACATCCAACCACCCCGGGTAGACTAAGGAGCTGGAAGAGCTGCCTTCGTTGCACTCAGGCCATTCAAGACCAACCGCCGAAGTTGAGAATAGATTTGTGGGAAAAACAGCACCCACCACCACCCAACTTCATCCAGCCCCAGGAGCACCTGCCAGCCGGACGTGACCTGCAGTGGCCTATATGAAAAGCAATCAATTGACTGCGGACTCAAATAGGCCGCTGCAAACACAATCTTGCGAAATGAGGGATTATTGATCCAACCGACACCCAGTGCGCATGCGGGACTCCTGACCAAAGCATGTCCCATATGTTGGAGTGTCCAAATTGTCCATGCACTTCTGAGGACGATTGGCGCGGCCACCTACTGGACCCAACTCATCTAATATATAATAAAATATTTTTGTTTTTACCATCGACTCGAAAAGAAGAACGAAGTTTAAAATGAAAAAGAACTAATTGGCTCACCTTAGTCTTCTCTTTGAATAGGAGGATTTGATTGGCCACTGGGTCATCGTGAACTTTTGCAGTAACTGCCGCCATTATTGCCAGAAACAACAGCCGTAACATTTTTAAAACCATTTTGTAAACCAAAGTGATGCGTTCAATTCTTCAATTATTTTTAATCCAGCATTGACATTGCAGTCTGTTGTATTCTGTTGTCAGGCTGCCAGCAACGCGTGTTAGTGGAAGTCTGAAAAACACGACAAAAGTAATATCCTTTACAAACACAATAAAATAAAACTTAATTCGCCCGAGTTATATGTATAAGTAGTTTCAGCGGTAGGTAGGTACCTACTTACTGAATTTTGGCATTTCTACGCGCGTGTTTATATAGAAAAAGTAGGTATTTCCCGGTAAGTAGGATAGGCTGAGTATGAATATTTATTTTATACAATAACGCAACTATTGCCATCAACCGGGCATAAATCCAGCCTCCGGGCTGCTACTGAGAATTCTCCTAATGGAAAACCTAATAAGCCCGACCTGGGAACCAAACCCAGGACCACATGCTCAGCAGTAGCGCTGGCGACCACTAGACCAATGTGACAGTCAAAGTACCTAAAAATGGTATGTAATATAGCACGTTATATCAACTTCTGCTTTATTACTCAGTTTATCAACATTAACAGTTTTAATCTTCGGAAAAAAGTGAACTGTTTCTGTGTTCTGTTATTCATTTTTCATTTAGTAGGTGCACCTTCTTCTAGTTAAATTAAAACGTCAAGGTTGTGCAGATTCAATAAATCACCTTGTTATTTTGTTTGTACAATTATGGCTCTTCCCACCTTCCCCATGAAACTACATTTATGCAAGGGGTTCAGGAATATCGGAGTAGCAGTCTAGTCGCGCATGATTTGGATGTAGGTATGCCATAGCTAGGGTCACTTTCGCTTGCATAGCGTGAAGGTGTAGGTACTAAACATCTCTGCCTAGCTCTTTGGGGAACACAACGGGCGTGTTATGTGATTCGTTGTGAAGGTACATAAATTAATTTTCGCACCACCCGCCCGACAGTCAAATTTTACATACAGAGTGGATTTTTGAGATAGAATATTACATAAGGACAGGTACCTTAACCGTTGTAGCTACAGGAAAACGGTCTTAGAAGACTGTCCTTAGGGGGGAAGCGCTAAGGTAGCCCGCGAAATTCAAATTTTCTTACGATTTTTGCAATTTGCAGCTCAGTGTCTGGGTGTATGTTAAAGTATGATTCGCAACGGTAACAAATATGTATTTATATAATTATATTCATCAGTATCAGTAATACAACTCCTAAGTTAGTATAATCCTCAAAAATCAAAATTTCATGAAATCGTCATTCGTCAGGTCGGGTAAAGTATTATTGGGATTTAGGAGAATTCTCAGTTGCAGCCCGGAGTCTGGATTGACGGCAATAGGCCGACCGGGTTGATGGCAGTAGGCTCGTTTATGCTCGGATGATGGTAAATGGGCTTGCCCCCTATTACATGGGACATAAACATAACTGGCGAAATATGCGTGTAATAAAATTCACCTCTGCATAATCCTTCTAGGAAAACAGGCGTGATGTTATGATGCTTCTTTTAAATAATTATCTGATAAGCAATAATATATTTGAGATTCATTCTAGTACCATATACACCACGCATAAGCACCACGATCCCAAGGAGACTCCTAAAGCCTAGTCTAGCTACTAACTTCACATAGATACCTGCATACATACATAAATATCGACAAGCAAGCACAAATTAAAATTTACCCGAGCTAGAACCAAACCTGGGAGAAAACGCACAAACCACTTAACACTTTAATTAGCATTAAAACACTTCAAAACCGAAACTAACTAAAAAAAGACAAAAAACACAAACCTTTTTTTAAAGTTAGGTACACCTTTATCAAAATAAAAAATAAAAAAATTATCTTAATTGTTCGAAATTCAAAAATCGGTTGACGTCTTCAACTGATGCAGCTAACAACCAAGGTGTTGGCGGCAAAACGCGAACTTTTCTTACGACCTCCTTCACAGTCTTGTGATTATGAAATAAACAGTGGCGCAATTTAAGGTTTTCTCATACTATGCAGTTCAATCTATACCTACTATTCTATACTAATATTATAAAGCTGAAGAGTTTGTTTGTTTGGTTGTACGCGCTAATCCTAGGAAATCCCGGTTCGAAGTGAAAAATTCTTTTAATGTTGCATAGTGCATTTATCCAGGAAGGCTATATGCTATATAGCATCACGCTACGACCAATAGGAGCGGAGCATTAATGAAAAATGTTGCAAAAACGGGGAAAATTTATTCCTTTTGCAAGCTTCGGTTGCGTGCGTTGCGTAAACGGTTAAAGTTACGCAAAAATCATGTAACTATGACGGGATTGTTCCTCTTCAAAAGTTCTAAAAAAAAGTCCGCGATAGCATATGTCTATCATTTAAAGTTGGCTCACTATAACATTTTTAATGGTAATCAAATTTGTAATAAAATAATTACTTGTGAATGTGTTTTCATAAACATGGTATTAATCCTTATCCAAATAAATAGTTTACTAATCAAGGTTGATTAAGTACATGGAAATTCCTTTCCTATTTATTCGAATCGGACCTCTTGTTTAGAAATTACGACGGGTATAAAAATGCTTAAAGTAAGAAAAAAGCGCTTAGTCTATTAGTTACCGACACATTTTATTTTTATTGACACTGAACGCGCTAATCTCTGTCACTACCAGTCGGATTTGAAAAATTATTTTTAGGTTTTATAGCCCAATTCTTGAGGAAGGCTATAGGGTATGTAACATTACGCTAAGAGCCTTAGAAGCCGAGCAAATAGAAAAAAAGTAAGAAAGAGTGCTAAGCGAAAACGAAGTAACAGCGCGGGCAGGCGATGCGATGCGACAGCGTGGGTCGGGGCAACAAGAAATTTCACGCGGACGAAGTCGCGGGCGGAAGCTAGTTATTCAATATTCTGGGCTAAATGTAACAAGTGTAGATAGCATAATGGACCCAATACACAGTTTATTTTATTTATTTATTTTAATAAAAAACGTTTACAAAAAGTCAAAAAGCATTTAGCCAACTATAGTAAATTTCCTATACAGTTTCTTTTTCGTTCAACCTATGTTGTCCCACTGCTGGGCAAAGGTCTTCCCCATACTTTTCCAATTTTCTTTGTACTGTGCCTTTTCCGTCCAATCAGTAAGGTGCGAGTCCAAATCATCACGCCAGCGTTTTTTAGGCCTACCTCGGTAACCACGCCCGTCCTCAGGCACCCACTGTGTGACGATCCTGGCCCATCTGTCTGGATGCATCCTATAAGTATGACCCGCCCAGTCCCATTTCAATCTCGCAGACTTAGCACCAACATCGGCGATACCTGTCTTGGAGCGTATTATGGTGTTGCGAATTTGGTCGGTGAGTTTGATTTTTAAGATGCTACACTCCAGCGCTCCTTGGCAAACCTTGAGTTTCGACTTCTGCGCCTCGGTCAAAGACACAATTATAGTGCCTAATAAAAAATAATAATAAGCCTAAAAAGCTAAAAGATTTTTATTACAGTTGCAAGTAATGGTGGTTCGGAATTAGAATTGTTATAAGTAACTAGGTTTATTCAAACCTGTGTTTCAGGCCATCACTTTACATTTCAATTATATTGGGACTTTAAAATCTTTAAATAAAAATGATCTAAAATAATCTATTAACAACTATGAGAAAAAGCATAGTTACATTAATACCTAAAACTAGCCTATGCATACAAAAGTAGAGGCTTACGAGCGAATAAATTATCATCATGACAAAATTTCTAGAAGTTTTTCTCTGTCTGTGTAATTGAGTATCGCTAAATATTCTGACAACATTGGACTACATTTTTTATAGTTTACACTATAGAGGCTTAGTACCTTGTTGAGCCTATTATACAGAAAAGGTCCTAAAAATACATAAAATCGATTAGCAAACGAATGTTTAGTTTGAGGCTTTATGCAAAACAAATCCTTTCTTCTCTTATCGGAAGGTACTGGGTCAACACGAAGTGCAATCTGCTGGTGTAGTACTATGCTTAGATTGAATAATTGCCGTATTGTTAGTACATTACAAGCTATGAAGAGCTGGTGCGTAGGAAATCTAAAAGGGCGAAAGGTAGCAACCTTTATAATTGCTTTTTGAGCGCGCTCTAAAGGGAGTAAAATTGTTTTTGCAGCACCACCCCAAGGAGTTATGCAATAGGTACAAATGGATTGACACACAGCTAAATAAACCTGTTTAATTAATTTATGCCTAGTTGGTCTAGTGGTTGCAACCGCTACTGCTGAGCATGAGGTCCTGGGTTCGATTCCCAGGTCGGGCGAAGTGTTATTGGATTTTTCTATCTGGAATTTCTCAGTAGCAGCCCGGAGTCTGGATTTGTGCCCGGTAGCTCGCCCCCTAGTACATGGGACTTAAACATAACTGGCGAAATGTGGGTGTACTATAATAGGTACACCTCTGCCTAACCCTCGGGGAAACAAGGCGTGATGTTATGTAATTAATTTATAGTTAGCTATGTTCCGTAAATTCTTAAAAACATATATTAATTTGCACACTCTAGTACATAGTAAATTGGAATCAATAGTGTCACCTAGATATTCCAAATGGTTAGCTTTAGCTAAAGTGAGGCAAGAACATGCAGTGTCAGCGTACGTGCTACAATTATGTGCATAAATGTTTAGATTAGTAAGCGGTATGTTAGTATTTCTCATTGTAAATAAAATGTATATTGTTTTATCTGCATTTAATGTTAGGAGATTATTATGGATGGAGCCAATTAGACACAATGTTAAAACCATTCTGAGCATGTTCATAGATCTCAACTTTTGATTTAGCTAAAAAGAATAGAGCGATGTCATCCGCATAAGACATTAAGATACCTTTCTGGAGCGACAGGCTGCACAGTTCATTTATATAGATTAAAAATAACGTGGGGTCCAAAATGCTGCCTTGTGGAATTCCAAAACAACTATTTTTAAGTACAGAACTTATATACTGGCCTATTTGGGGTGGTAGGGATCTTCCTCCTAGTGGTCCACCCCGGGCAACGGCAACCCGGGCTTGCCTGTGGTACGGCTGAACGATCCCACTTAGCGGTGGTAGGCTCCGCAAGGGGCCGCCTGGCTCGCGACCACTATCCCACCGGAGTCTGGCGCCAAGCAGATTGCTGTGTTTCGTCGGTGTGTGAGAGTGCCAGTGCCTTTGGGGGAGAAGAAGACTGTCAGTTGTGCTGTTCAGGACCGGTCTTGGCTTCTGGACATAACTAGCCGGATAACTCATTTTGGAGGGTAGCGGTATCCGAAGCACGGTGCCAGCCGTTGGCCGACCGCAGTCAGTAGGGGGCCCAAGTAGCACGCCAGCTACGTGTCAAAGGCTGCCCCGCCAACTCGCGTAAAATCCCGGTATGCTCCACCGTGCCAGCCGGCGACTGGATGGGAGGACCCGGTGGCCATATCCGGGGTGGTTCGGGCGCTCTCCAAATAAGTTCCCCTTATGTTTGGTTAGCTCTAGTGTTCCACTTGGATTAATGAGCAGCGCCTCGACAAGTCGACTTTTTTCCCCAACAACTCTAAATGAATATGACCAAATCAAAGAAAAACAAGGTTAAACAACGGCTGCACTTCCTCCCACTAAACGTGCGCCTCACTAACATCAGAGGGTTGCACTCCAATCTCGATCCAGTCCATCACCACCTTGAGACTGAGAAGCCGCACCTGTTTTTCCTAACGGAGACGAAGATAACAACCCCGTCGGATGTGGCGTATCTCAACTACCCGAGTTACTCTCTTGAACACAAGTTCAAGAAGCAAGCTGTGGTCTGTGTGTACGTCCGCGATGACACTTGTTGTTGTCGTCTCCAATGCTTTGAGAAATCGGGGTTTTCTGCCATATGGCTACTTGTGGACACTGGCGTGGAGAAATCTCTCTACATTGGCGTCTACCGATTGCACAGCGGTGATCAGGAGACAACAGCGCTCTTTAATTTCCTCGTGGAGTCGAATTTAAAGATTTTTCAGCCAAGATGTTACCAATGTTAGAAAAAAAGTTGTTTATTTTATTCATTGCTACGGATGGGTTTATCTCTGTTGATAGTAAATCTAGTGGAGGTTCGGGATTTTTCGATCTAAATGTATTAGTTTTTTTTTAAATTTCCAGACAAGTATACTGTTTTTTCCCGCCTTCTGTAACTCATTTTTATCGTACTGATGTTTTAGTTTTTTCAAAATATTATTACAGAAGTATTACCTTAAGTACCTTTTATATGTAATAGAAAGTATTTCGTTATAAGGTGCGAGTTCCAATTTTAGGTGAACTTTGTCCTATATCTTATACAACGAACGAGACCGGGTGTAATCCAGGGTTTAATACAACTATACTTTTTAGTGAATGTGTTTTCCTTATTGCATATTGTAGTGAGTTTATGAAATACTTTAAAGAAATATTTGCATCGTTCAAAACAGGGTCAAAATTAATACCGCTTATGTCATGTTCAAAGTTTGCCATATTGACTTTAGTGTAGCTACGCATGTAGTTTTTTCTAGGTGCACTTATTTGTAATGTTAGTAAAATAGCCTGATGATCGGTACGCGAAGAATTAGTAACCCCAATGTTTTGGATGGATTTTTTTATTTTAGAATGATATGGTCTAAGCATGAGCCGCTCTGATGCGTGGGATGATAGTGAGCTGGTAAAAGTCCATGAAATGAGTAAATATTCAGATAATTATGTACATGGGTACCGGTTTTCCCGGAAGCAATGTTTATGTTAATATCGCCCAAAAGTATTATGTTTTTAAAAGATGTTATGTTTTTGAAGTTTGTGTCAAGCGAGTCTAAAAATCCGTCCATATTTTGGCAAGGAGGCCTATAAATAGCCTTGACAACTGTATCGGGAATAATGTTAATTATTAAGCAATTACTATCTTGGGATACCGGTTCTTCTTTGATTGTTTGTAAATTATTTTTGATATAAACAACTAATCCATCGTTTTGGTTTATGTTTCTGTATGTTCTATATGAATAATAACCGTTAAGAGATGGTAAGTTTACTGTCTGTTTGGATAATCAACATTCTCTTAGGACGATAATATCACAGCTTATATCAAGATTCTGTAATAATACTTCAAAACCGTTCATGTTTCGATTTTTGCTGCGAATATTCTGTGTGAATAGGGTTAACGTTTTGTCACCAGAAGGAAGAAGAAGTTTACAGTCATCAACATTACAGATTTTAGATTCAGACACAAAAAACTATCTAGATCACAAATTAGCTAATTTGTCATGATAGTTCCAAACTAAGTGTAAATATAAATAGAGGATAAGCAACCTGTTTATGTGCTTATTAAATAAAAGTATTCGGTGGCGCTTTTAGGCGCCTTCATAGTCTATTGAGTTCATGTAGTTGATCTCTGCATATTTGCGCGCCGGGCAACTAGCATCGCCAGTTGGATGGTCACATTTCCTCCTCTATTATTTACTTAATAATTAAAAAAACAAGGCGCTACTTAATAATTGAATAGTTTGTGGATCTTTTTACTGGATAATCTAAACAAATAAATATTATTGAAGTGTCTGTTTGTAATGTCAAAATAATAAGTTTTTACTAAATGCTTATGAAAGTATACACGATACTACTTATAATAAAAAAGTAACTTTTAAATTTTTTGTCTGTCTGTCGGTCTGTTTGTTCCAGCTAATCTACGAAACGGCTAAACCGATTTTGACGGGACTTTGACTGGCAGATAGTTGATGTTACAGTGGGTATTTTAGACTACTTTAATTTAAAAAAAAAAAATTAGGGTTCCGCGCAAAAACATTAAAACCCATGAAATTGTGAACAAAAAGTCGGATTTGAAAAATTCTTTTGCATTTGGTAGCCCAATTCTCGAGAATAGTTATTTAGGAGCCGAGCAAAAAGAAAAAAGTCAGAAAGAAAACGAAGTAACTGGCGAAATGTGGGTGTACTATAGGTACATCTCTGCCCATCCCTTCGAGGAAACAAGGCGTGATGTAGGAAACGAAGTAATAGCACAGATTACCAGATAAATCACTCCATACTAAATTTTCAATACCTATTGTTATAATAGCCTACACCTTCGAGTCGCTAGATGCTGCGAACGAAAATGTACTTAACCTTACAAGCGTAAAGTCAGTTTTGCTTTGTAGCTGCGCGCCGCCGCGTGGTTATTGTGAATTGCAAGGGCTGCCTTTTTCGATCGATGTAAATGTCAGTAGGTATTTGTTTAAATAAAATGCTTTTAAATGTTTTAGCGTGCTTAAAATACTTATTAAAGGCAATAACGGTAATTAATATTATTGAAAATTAATTTGCACCAAGTAGACTTTTGCTAAACGTAAATTTTCAAATGATAGTTGATAAATGGAGGTCATTGACCTTTCTATTCTTATCTCAGACGCATAGTAGAAGTAATTACGTACCTACCAATAAAATAAAAAACACGAAACATGCAAGTTTAAACAATTTACCTATTTAAAGAACGATAGTAAAACTGTATCATCAAAAGATAAGATTTTATCTCTGCTTTGCTGGATCTACATCCATCAACGGCACATATTCCACCAGAACCGGCCTTATCATAAGAATTTGAAACAAAGTAGGTACGTCAGGTCGACCGAAACATATGTGTACGTACGCGCCTCGCGGCTGTCGGCAACTCACTGAGAAATGGGTCGCGTGCGACCCAGCGGCCGCAGTGGCGTTCCTGTCACTACAGCTCAAAAGCCCGGCTTTCAATCCAACGTGAGCCTATCAATAAAAAAAAACTACACCTGTAAACTTGTAAAGCAACCCACTCTCCAAGTCAATCATTCATGTCGCAAGAATTGATAAGAATAATAACATTTTAAAATCCGCGCGTTCGCGTTGCCGCGCAGGCCGCGCGCTATATACGATACTAGCTTCCGCCCGCGACTTCGTCCGCGTAAAATTTCTTGTTCCCCTGACCACAGATTACATACCCTGACCCACCCCGTCGCATCGCATCGCCTGCCCGCTCTGTTACTTCGTTTTCGCTTAGCGCTCGTTCTTCCTTTTTTTGTTTTTGCTCGGCTTCTAAGGGTGCTAGCGTAATGTTACATACCATATAGCCTTCCTCAAGAATTGGACTTTATCTGTAAGAAAGCCTACAGAAATTTGGGATTCGTGCTGCGGGTAGCTAGGAGCTTTACAAATATCAAGGCGATTATTGCATTGTATAACTCTTTAGTGAGGAGTCAATTTAAATTTTAACGCAGTCATCTGGTCTCCACATGAAACTAAATATAGTATCATGTTGGAGAGAGTGCAGAATAAATTAATTCGATATTTATATAAGAAATTTTACGGAGTATACCCATTCTACCCAAATAAGTATCCTACCTTATTCATATTAGGTATGGTAGGATACAATGAGTTAAAAGTTAGAAGGTGTTTAGCGCTAGTCTCATATATCTTTAAGGTGATGAGGGGAAAGGTTCACAATCCAGACGTCTTGCGACAAGTGTGCATGTGTGTTCCGGACAGATACGTGTGGCGGCGGCGGCCGCGGCTGCTCGCGGTGCCGCGCGGCCGCACTCAGCTGGTGAATGAGGCGCCGTTTACGCGCGCACTCCGTATTCTCAATAGTATAGCAGAAGACATAGACCTATTTTGTTGTACTCTGGGTGGGTTCATAGGGAGAGCTCTCTTTGAGATATGTTACGGTCCTGCCGTTACATAATAATTGTATTAGCAATAAGTACCAAGACGGAGAGTTGTTAGTTTTAAATTGTTTAGTTTTAATAAAAATTGTTGACTACATTATCGCATTAGGTGGTAAAACCTGTAAAGATAATTGTATGGTGGAAAATAAATAAATAAATAAATAAAATAATGCAAAAAGAATTTTTCAATTCCGACTGGTAGTGACAGAGATTAGCGTGTTCAAACAGTCAATAAAAAATAAAATGTGTATGTAACTAATAGACTAAGCGCATTTTTCTTACTTTAAGCATTTTTATACCCGTCGTAATTTCTAAACGAAAGGCCCGAATTGAATAATTTAAAAAGGAATTTACATGTACGTAATCAACCGTGATTATGAAACTATTTATGTGGATAAGGATTAACCATGTTGTCCATGTTGTGATTTACCATGTTTATGAAAACACCTTCGCAAATAATGCATTATTTTATAACAAACTTGATTACCATTAAAAAGGTTATAGTGAGCCAACCTTAAAAGATAGACAAATGCTGTCGCGAATTTTTTTTTTGAACTTTTTAAGAGGAACAATTGTTATTTTAGTACATTGTGTACCTTTCGACTTTCACGCGAACGAAGTCGCGGGTCACAGCTAGTGGTTATAATATAATACACAAATGTTATTTAAGTATATTAGTATCTATTTATTGGAAACATATCTTAGTCTACCGAAATCTTTTATATTATTTGTACTTACGCCACTATAACTATAATAAAATTATTCATTTATGTATACATCAATTGCATTATACATATAACTTTTTAAATATTCAAGTAGTAATAAAAACGCAGTCAACACATCAGCGGACAAGAACGTTTCCCATGGCAAAACTTTACTGTAGAATACATAATTTAAGTTGCGGGTATACTTACATAATTTCACTCCGCGCATAACACTTTGTTACAACTGCAATAGTGTTTATCTCGTCTGCTCGACGTCCGTATGTCACTGCAGGGATTCAGCAAAATATCAGCGTCAGGTATATTTGCCTGACACATGCTGAGCTGGACTCCCATTTGGTGCAACCTTGAGACGCACACCGCACCTTGTCTCGTTATTCAATTTGAAGTTTGTTATCGTGTCACTCTATTTCTTTAAATACTTATGTTTTTCTTTTTTGGATGTTGGCACACTATATGTGTTGTATATTCATGTAATTTGTTATCATCTTTTTAATTTTATTGTGCTTTTGTGTGTTGTGCTATGTCTTTTGTGTGCACTGAATAAATGCTTTATCTATCTATCTACTTTTAATTTTTATTTAATCAAGTTTTTGATGTTGAATAGGTAATTCAATAGGTAGGATTTTCTTTCCTTTTGGTAGTAAGATTTTATTGACCTCTTAAATACAATCATTGCAAGCTATAGTTTTGTATAAATTAGAAGCATTTTTTCAATTTTGTAAATGTGAGTACCATGGAGCGGTTTTATGTTATGATGTAGGTATGTTGACTTGAAAGAGTATGGCAGTTGAGAGTATGTTATGATCACTTAAATGTCTCGCTGATGGTGGCGCGTGTGTTGGATCATTCGGTTCTCTACAAAATGGTTGAGCTGGATCTTAACTGCCAGGGCTTATTTTTATTTTATATTTTGAATTGTTTTTAATTACTTATTTTTTACATTGTTCTCACATATAGAAGCAACAAGAACAATTTACCCAGGATTTTGTAATAATTTTGATTTAAAAGAGTGTCCATGGAGTTTCTTGCCCATTCTTCTCCATAGAGATCTACGTTTTGGAATGGGCGACTAGCTTCAATTTTCTGACTAACTGACTGACTCTTTAACAATTCAAAAGTGCCTGTAATTGGTTTAATTGAAATAAATGCTTTGAGTTTGAGTTTGAAGCGTTTGCACGTCGCACATTGAGGGGGAGAAGGTTTGCTGCTGCATTCCTTGAAGGAGTGTCCAGTCTCGCCACAGTGGCTGCAAGTAGGACTAGTTTCTAAGCAAAATTTGGCTGCGTGTCCCAACTGCTGGCAATTGAAGCGCCTGTTGACTATTGTGAGATCTCTCACAGGGCATGATGTCCAATTAATAAAAATTCGGCTTTGGTTTATCATAATTTTTCTTATGCTAGCGGGTAGTACTAAAATGTAGTTACAGGTTGGAAGGTCTTTCTTACCCGATTTATGGCTCAATTTGATATTCTCAAGGAAGGGCTCACGAGTATTCGGCAACTTGTCTGAAAGGTTTTGCTCGAAAATACAGTCAAATACCTCCTTCTCGGTAAGAGCAACGGGGACACCAATGACAGCGACAATTTGATACCTATGTAATGCTCTCAAGGTTTCAAAAAAGTAATTGAACAAAAAGTGGAGCACACTGACACGGCCGACAAACAAATTAGGTAAATATCGTTAATCGACCACAACGGGGTCTACACTCTACAGGCCATGGAGTCGTGCTCCATCATGAGTAACTTAGGTGTCTAGCCATGGCTACATTAGTTATGTGACGTAAAAATATCACGACGGGATTTTATCGCGCGCTGGAATTTCATCTCGGTGTTTGATCCGAGCTTTGAGAATCCAACAGAGTGCATTCCAGCGCGTAGAAAGACACAGTTGGATTTTCAACTCTCGTCGCTAAGCAGACCGTTGAAAAAAGTGTGTGAAAAAAATCGCTGGGATATTTTTACATTCGTCCAAACATTGACTAGTACTAGGATAAATTGCCCAAATAAAACATTTTTCCTTCCCCACGCTCCTCCGACTGTCTTTATGAGCAAGATCACACTTGCAATTAATCACTGCGCGACCACAGCGTTACGACATGTCATGACCAGTACAACTGTCGCGACAGTTGCACTGGTCATGGGTAGGCATAGCGTCAGAGCTATGGAGGTGTTCGCGACGTGCTCATATTGTTTAGATTCATAGTCATAGTTTACTAACTATGACTATGAATCTCTAATGATTAGTACTCTAATAACATATGTATAACTTTATAGATGTGTGGGCCGCTGGAGCCCCACCAGCAATTGAGTCCGTGCGAGCACTGCAAGCAGGTACGTTTGTACGTGTTTACCTTTGTTCTGTTAATTTATCCGTGTCTTTATCAAAATATAAGTTGTCTAAGCTACCTTCTCGTTTCACTTCTCGGGTTACCACCTACTTCATCTACAAGAGGTATGAGAGGAACAGGGTGTACAGTTCACTCATCCTCCATAGAAAAGGGAGGATCCTCCGACCAGACGGGTGTTGTGTCTGGTGGGCTACTGCCCGACGGTTGATGTCGGGACGTTGTATATACATATACTAGTCGCGCGGTAAACTCTGATTGCGCGATGCAGGATTTTGCGTGACGTCAGTGTGATGCGTTCACTTGTGCCGATTCACTTCCTTCCGGAGACCGGAGGTCGATAGTGGGCTGAGTCGTGCCAGGGCCAGTTGAGGTTCCAGTGAGCCGGAACCGGGTGCCGCATAGTTCACGGTGAGTCATAACTGTCAACGGGGATGCCGCAGTGAGTCGGGGTAGCGCTGAGTTATGCCCCCGTGCGTCAGATGTGGTACAGCGCTGGGTTGAGGCTGACTGCTGGCGTCGACCAGGAGAGGGTTGAAGGCCGCCGCTCTGCTTGTGGACTGGCTCAGAGTGCAGTATGCGCGTCCCCTGCATGCACCTGCATGCAGCGGACGCGCATACTTGGTCCTAGGCGGTCCTAGAGGGGGGGGGGGGGGGTATACTGACCACCAGGTCAGGATACCCGTTGAAGGAAGCCGTGGGTGCTGGCTGGCTGTGTAAGTCACCGCTCTGAAAAGCTTAAGGAAGTGATGATGATGACGTCACGCTGTAGTAGTTGCACGAAGGCTGCGCTGACGATCACGTCGGGGTCAACAGTATAGAGACATGAGGAACAGGATGTTAAGTTCGCTCATCCTCCATAGAAAAGGAAGGATCCTCCGACGAGACGGGTGTTGTGTCTCGTGAACTACTGCCCGACGGTTGATGTCGGGACGTTGTTCAGGATTTTGCGTGACGTCTTTTGTGATGCGTTCACATGTAGTGATGTAGATATGCCGCCACAAAGCGTTTTATAACTACACTGCCCAACCAGGAAATTGAACACAGGACCTTTCACTCCATAGTCGCCCTTGCGACTACTAGACCAAGAGACCAATCATCCCTCGGGCAAAACCAGTACTTCACTCTATCGCATATACGGTTAATTGATCAATGATCTATTCAACAGCTAATACAGTAGGCTAATGATATTTTATTCAACCTTAGCTATATAGACTGCATTGTTATGATGGTCCAAATCACAGGCATCTAGCCACGGGAGGAACCTGGTGACCTGTAACGCAGGATATTATATAAACCTACTTCAGACACCAGGCTCTCACAAAGTTAGCTCTTTTTTCGTGCACTGTTTGGGGGTGGTTGGGATCTACCTCCTAGTGGTCCACCCCGGGCAACGGCACCACGGGTTTGCCTGTGGTACGGCTAAACGATCCCACTTAGGTAGCCTCCGCAAGGGGCCGCCTGGCTCGCGACCACCATCCCACCGGAGTCTGGCGCCAAGCAGCTTGCTGTGTTCCGTCGGTGTGTGAGAGTGCCACTGCCTTTGGGGAAGAAGAAGATTGTCAGTTGCGCTGTTCAGAACCGGTCTTGGTCTCTGGGCATGACTGGCCGGGTAACTCATTTTGGAGGGTAGTGGGATCTGAAGCACGGTGCCAGCCGTTGGCCGACCGCAGTCAGTAGGGGGCCCAAGTAGCACGCCAGCCACGTGTCAAAGGCTGCCCCACCAACTCGCGAAAAATCCCGGTATGCTCCACCGTGCCAGCCGGCAACTGGATGGAAGGACCCGGTGGCCATATCCGGGGGGGTTCGGGCATCCCTGCAGTCTCCAAATGAGTTCCCCATAGGTTTGGTTAGCTCTAGTATTCCACTTGGATTACTGAGCAGCGCCTCGACAAGTCGACTTTTTTCCCCAACTTTTCACAAATATGGCCAAAGTAAAAAAGAAAAACAAGGTTAGACAACGGCTGCACTTCCTCCCTCTAAAAGTGCACCTCACTAACATCAGGGGGTTGCACTCCAATCTCGATCCAGTCCATCACTACCTTGAGACTGAGAAGCCGCACCTGTTTTTCCTAACAGAGACGAAAATAACAACCTCGTCGGATGTGGCGTATCTCAACTACCCGGGTTACTCTCATGAACACAAGTTTAAGAAGCAAGCTGTGTGTACGTCCGCGATGGCATTTGTTGTCGTCGTCTCCGTTGCTTTGAGAAATCGGGTTTTTCTGCCATATGGCTACTTGTGGACACTGGCGTGAAGAAATCTCTCTACATCGGCGTCTACCGATCGTACAGCAGTGACCAGGAGACAACAGCGCTCTTTAATTTCCTCGTGGAGTCGACTGACGTAGCCCAGCAGCGGTACCCAACAGTGAAGCTCATCTTTCTGGGGGACTTCAACGCCCATCATAAAGAGTGGTTGTTCCCGTACCAGAAAACTGACCATGCCGGGTTAGAGGCGCGCAAGTTTGCTTTAACGCTAGATCTGACCCAGATGGTGAATGTGGCAATATGGGTACCGGATGATGACGGCCATACACCCAATTGGTTGGACCTTCTGCTAGCATCTGATCCGGACAGTCACTCAGTATCGGTTTTCAGGCCCGCTGGGAACGTCTGACCACTGTCTGGTGAAATCCATATCGACCTGCACTCCTCCAGATGAGAGTCTTAGAGGCACGAGGCGAGTATGGCGATACAAGTCAGCAGACTGGGATGAGATGCGGCACTTTTTTGCGCCTTATCCTTGGCGGCAAGTGTGCTTCTCCTCGCGTGACTCCTCGTGCTGTGCTGACGTGGTTGCGGACGTGATTCGGCAGGGGATGGAGTATTTTATTCCATTCTCCGACATCCCGCTCGGTCATAAATCTCGGCCTTGGTATAATGCAAAATGCGTCCACCTCTCGCGAATCTGATTACCAAGCCTGGGTCAAGGCCCGCGACCGCAAAGTTAGAGCGCGTAGGGTTCGCGCGAGCAAGAGAGCTTTTAATTCTGCTGCCTAGTTCTGCAAGCGGGTTTTACGTGGGGCACGTTTTGACCATGTCGGACGTATTGGGGCCAAACAGGCTTCGCACCCTCCGGGTAGTAAACAGTTCTGATCCCTGTCTAAAGCGGCTGAAGCGAATTTCTGTCGACCCACTTTACCTCCAATGATGAAACCTGATGGGTCGCTGGCTCACTCTGCAGGTGAAAAAGCAAATCTATTTGCATCTCTCTTTGCAAGCAATTCACGTCTGGACGCAGGCTCTAAGCAACCACCTACTGTACCTCATTGTGACTCCTCGATGCCGGAGATCGCAGTTCACATTAAAGAGGTCCGAAGAGTATTGTGCAGTCTAAACGTGAACAAGGCCAGCGGGCCTGACGGCATTCCAGCAAGAGTGTTGAGGCAGTGTGCACCTGAACTGTCTCCTGTGGTGATACGTTTGTTCCGCCTCTCTCTTAAAAAAAGGATGGTACCAAAATCCTGGAAGCTTGCAAATGTGCAACCAGTGCCCGAAAAGGGCGACCGTGCAGACCCTGCCCATTACCGTCCGATTGCCATTACCTCCATTATGTGCAAGGTTATGGAAAGGGTACTGAACAGTAAGTTGCTGACCTACCTTGAAAACAATGATCTCCTCAGTGACCGTCAATATGGCTTTCGCCGGGGACGGTCAACTGGCGATCTTCTTGTGTATGTCACGCACTGCTGGGGCGAGGCCATCGAGAAACACGGCGAAGCACTTGCTGTATCGCTTCATATCTCGAAGGCCTTTGACAGGGTCTGGCACGCTGCTCTGTTCAGCAAGCTTCCTGCTTATAGCATCCCAGCTGATTTTTGTAGCTGGATATCAGACTTCCTTAGTGGATGGTCGATCAGAGTAGTCGTTGACGGCTGCTCTTCCGACCTTATGGCTATTGATGCCGGAGTTCCTCAGGGGTCTGTTCTCTCTGCAACTCTTTTCCTGCTGCATATCAATGACCTACTTCAACCTGGTATTGTTGGGTACGCAGATGACAGTACTGTTTCAGAGAGATACTTGTCCAGCCCAAAAACCAGTGGGGCCGAAGTTCGTTCCGTAAGAGCGGCCATGGTAGAGCGGACAGATTTGACCTTAAGTCTTGTCTTCCAGTGGGGTGATGATAATCTGGTCTCTTTTAACGCCAACAAAACACAGGCGTGTCTTTTTATCGATAAAAAGAGTCGTTTCGATCAAACTCCTACTTTTCGGGGTACATCTGTTCCTGTAACTGATCGGCTCGAGCTCCTAGGCATGGAGTTGACATCATGTCTCAACTTCGGATCCACCATCGAGTACAAAGCCCAAACTGCGGCCAAGAAACTGGGCATCCTAAATAGGGTGAAGCGATACTTTACGCCTGGACAGCTTTTAACTCTCTACAAAGCGCAAGTCCGATACTGCATGGAGTATTGCAGCCACCTTTGGGATGGCTCAGCTAAATACCAACTTGCCGCGCTTGATTCGGTGGAACGCAGAGATATGAGGCTCATTGGCGACGTAAGACTGGTGGGTGCCAAGCTTCACAGCACTGCAGGTTACCATCCCTACCTAGTTGCTATTCCACCAATTCGCATTAAGCGTTTCCAAATGTCTTTTGTGATGCGCACAGCAAAGGAGTGGAACTCTCTGCCTGCGTCTGTGTTTCTGAACGTATATCACATACCGCAGATAACACCGTATTACTTACCAAACCACACTATGCACTAGGTTACATGCACTGGGAAGAAGTTTATTTTTGGTTTTTCTTTTTTGTTTTTTTAAGTGTCTTAAGTTTTAAGTTTTATTATTACTATTAATAATTTTATTTGCAACTGTACTTAGATTTTTATTGTTAGTTTCTTGGATTATTAGTAGGGAAAAAAAATACAGAAAATGTACTTGCATTAAAAATTTACCCTTAAGGTCACAGTACACTATATTGACTCCTGTTAGTATAGTGTACGACTATGATGAGAAAGAGCGGAGCCTTCTAATACAGGCATTGTTTGCTTAAAGGGAGGTCCAAACACGTTTAAATGTATTGTAGTTTTCTATTTGTCACAATAAACTATTTTAATTTTTTTTTTTTTTTTTTATATAACCCCGATGTCTTCAAAGTGAGAGTTAACAGGTTTCTTCTGGGTAAGCTCGCTCCATCGTCGACTTTGTCTCTGTCATCTCTGACCTAGACTAGAGTCAAGAGCAAACCTATCTTAAATAAAAAAAATAAAAAAAACTTGTCAAATATTATCATTTTTAAGTACTTGTGTAGAGAAAATAAACGTTGTATATTGATATATTTATACAGTAGGAAAATTATATCCTAACTTAACTAAAACTATTCACAAATTAAAATATGGCGTCGAAAAATTCCTCCGCATCGCTGTCGACTGGTAATGTACCCAAGAGACTGGCAGCATTGCCACGTTGTATAGCAATACTTAGCCTCTGGCCAAGGTAAAAGCCGGCCCTTCGGTCACGGGAAGTGTCAACTAGCCGTTTGGAGATTTCGTTAAACAAACCATGAGCGCTCGGACCCCACGGCTCGAGGGTTTCAACCCCAAACGGCTCGAAAATATAATTACCGATAAGGTTATTATACTTTCGCCGCTTGAGGTTTTCCGCAGCCGCAGCAGCAGCGCCAGCACAGCACGCCGAGCCGGGAAGATGGGATGGCGCAAGAGTGTCGACACAAGTTGCGTCCCACACTAAAGGCCTACCCACCTTCCATGGAAATAAAGACATGCCGTCCGGTCTCTTGCCATCGTCGCGTGCCAAGCCATTGGGTTCTAATACAGCTGGGACGCCGACGGTGAAAAGAGCCCGTCGGATGATGTCATTAATGTTCGCGTGCCGCGCTATGCGACCCGCACTTCGGCTGCAAGACAGGCCGTGGTGTCCTAGGCTGTTGACAACTTCGCCACAGTGACAGCGATGAGGAGAACAACAAGGGGCTCCTAGTCGCAGGGAAGCAGCGAGGCGGAAAGTAGTGTCGTCAAACAAAGTGCCTATGCTCGACGACGGTAGTGCATGACAGTAGGTAGGTACATAATGAGCCAGAGACAGGAGTAGAGTGGTTTGAAAAAAAAAACGTAATAATATATATTATGGCCTTTTACGCACCTGAACTGACCATTGCTCATATTATTTTCATAGGAGGTACTCGATCGATCTTGGCAAACACAACTTACTCTTCAACCGTAAACAGATATTTTTAATCAAGTTCATTGCTTTAGGACTTACTTTGTGTTCCTAAATTGTCCTTTAATCAGAACGTCGCGTGATATCTGTGTGACGATAACACTGATCAACAGTGCTCATGCCACACGAACTCTGATAGGTGATCGTGTTTTGACTACCTACCCTCATTACGAAAATGCACTTACTATTTTGTTTCAATCACCCTTAGTTTTCTTGTGATGAAGTTCATGTTCGGTATTGTAGCAATAAACACATATGAACGGCCGTAACAAGGAGTTTTATTTAGACATAGTCCGTCCAACTCGAGAAATTGCCATTGCCATATTATACAAGTCCCTAGTCGCAGAATTCGGATCCATACCTGTTATCACCCTTTACGGAGCTCCGGTGTGGGCGCGTTCCGTGAGGCGACGACCGGTACGTCGATTGAACGCGTCCCAGAGGGTCATGGCCATCCGGTTAGCCCGGGGATACCGCACGGTCTCCGGGGAGGCGGCGAACCTCCTTGCCGGATTACCGCCATGGGATCTGGAGGCAAAAGTCCTCGCGCACATGTGGGAGTGGCGCGAGGAGGCAGGACGCCGGGGCGTAACTCTGTTGCCGCGAGAAATCGTGGCACGGCGGACAGAGCTCCAGCAGGATCTCATGGCGGCATGGAGAGTGCGATTGTCGCAACCCAGCGCTGGGCACGCCACAATTGCGGCGATAAGTCCCCTCTTTGAGGAGTGGCTGGAGAGGCGCCACGGCGTCCTCACCTTCCGCCTAACGCAGGTCCTCACCGGACACGGGTGCTTCGGGAGGTACCTGTTCCGGATAAGGCGGGAGGAAACGCCCGGGTGTCACCACTGTGTGGATCGCCCGGAGGACACGGTGGAGCATACGGTGGAGGTCTGCCCGGCTTGGGCGGAGCACCGCCGTGTCCTCGCGGAAGCGATCGGAGGCGGCGATCTCTCGCGTCCGGCCCTGGTCCAGGCCATGGTACGGAGCGAGAGTGCATGGGAAGCCATTACCTCCTTCTGCGAAGCAGTAATGCTCGTGAAGGAGGAGGCGGGACGCGTGAGGGAGAGGCAAGCTTTGCACCCTCACGCCCCTAGTCGCCGCAGGAGACGCCCTGGGCGTCGGGAATTGGCAGCCGATTCCCGGCCACCGTAGGCGCGGGCTTGCGGACTGCGAGCAATGGGTAACTCGCCGTCCGGTAAGGACCAAGCCTGAGTCGACGGCGCGTCGTGTTCCACGCGCGCCTCAAAGAGATGTCAGCACTATTGACGGGGTCCGCTAGGGCCGATGCCAGCTAGGGTTGCGGGATGTTCGAAAGAGTTACCGTGGCCCCGGCACAGGCAACAGAAGGAACACGGGTGGGTTTTAGTCAGTAAAAGTCTGACACGCCCTCCCGCTCCGCCCAGAGCGGGAGAAGTCATTTGATGATTTTCCATCCAAAAAAAAAAAAAAAATACCTGTTATCACCATAGCTTCTTTGGAACGTAGATTTCTAACTCCTGCATCGGATGAAAAGTGGCATTTGATGAAGTGTTTGTCTCCATATTTATTTACCACCTGGTATGTGTCGGTAGCCATCCGGAGTCCCTCGATTACCGAACACCATCAAAAACATTTGTGTAGTCCTTGTGGACGTACAGTTAGGAAGTCCCAAAACATGTTTTCGTCGAACAAGTTTGTTGCCGGATTCCTTTTGAATGCTCGAGCAAACGTGGGGAAATGAAGAGGGTCTTTGTTGACAAACATGGGGATGTTGTTACCGACTATGTCGAAGTTTCCATCTTCAATATAGAATTTGATGGCAAAACCTCTCGAGGATCTCGTAGTTTCTGTGCCACCTTTTTTGATAACCACATGGGGGTCCTTTTCTTAACTTTTTTGAAGAGTTTTACCTTGCATATGTCTGTTACATCGTGCGTGACTTCGAAGTATCCAATTGCTCCTCCTGCCTTCGCGTGGATCACTCTTTCTGGTATCCTTTCTCGAATCAAGTGCGTTAAGCTGTCCATGAAGTATTCGTTGAAAATGAACTTTTGTTTAAACTGTTGCTTCCTGGTTATCATTAGTGCACCAGCTGCATTTGTTATTATACCGCTAAGGCCCTGAAATAGACCTCGTCCTACATTATATAATGGTTCTGTACTCTTCATAAACGTTTCCGATATACCTAATCCATGATTTAAAATGACATATTCGTAAACAAAAGTCAATATTACGATCTAATGAAGTCAAGTACTCTTGATGTAAACATTTAAATCCAATTAACAGTAACAAACCTATTAATTTAATGAAAAAATTTAAGTAATTAAGGCAATCATCAGTGCACTCAACCTTAATTCTTTAAATGTAAGTACTATCTTCAATTGTTTCCTTGTTCATTTAAAGCTTTTGGCAAACAAAGTGTACGTATCTTCTCCATAAAAAAACTCGCTTACACTCGGAGTAAAATTTTTGTGGTCGTTGGAGATATTGTAAAGTGGTTTTTAGTACCTAATTATCTATTTTGAGCTCTCAAATAGTTGTGTCACGAAGGTCTGCAATTTAAATAGATAAGTACGTAATAAATACTGGTTTGCTGCTATTTGTTATAACAAAAACGCCAATGCTAGGACATTAAGTGGCCATAGACGTCATAAGTTATGTTATGCTTATGACTCATAACAATGAAACTTATATGTACTTATTGTGTCACGTTCAGTGATCTTGAAAGCGTTAAGCGAGTTTGTAATCAAGTTAGGCAACAGACTTGTGCATAGCGATGCTGATGTCCGTGTAGATACTAGGTTAACTAGAAAGGTGGTAATTTAAACACACGCAGTTTGATTTTTAAATTCATATAAATTAAATACACAAGACACATATCTAATTAAGAACACGTAAGTAACTGTAGCAACAAAAACTAAATATCACTTTTCATAACATTAAGTTGTAAGCGTAGTGGCACGATTATGAATAGTACATACTAGATAAGTAGGTAGTCATCCCATTCAATGCCTTAAGGAGTTGTAGTTCTGTTCGCCAGCAGTCCCTGCCATATTCTCTCACTAAGATCTGGATGTATCCTTCCGTACATTTTAACAGCCCGATCTTGTAAAAACTTGGTCGCAGGTCCCAAACTATACAAAATGTTCTCCACTAATCTTTTCCTTTCCTCTGGTGTCATTTCGTTCTCGTACAGTTCACGAGCTTGTTCAAAATTATCTGGTTGATCTTGATATATCTCAATTAGTTCAACTTTGTATTTTTCTTTATAAGGAGCAGGCCCATTGAATGAGTTAGGATAGTAATTAGGAATGTCTCTTTGATTGTCTTTAACAGGAGGCTGGCCATCGCGGTTGTATGTGAATGCCTTGGTTTGAATAGGACAGTTTACAGGTATGTTGTTAAAGTTTGCTCCCAAACGGTAATATTGAGCATCTCTGTAGGCTAATCTTCTAGCTTCGAACAATTTGTCTGGTCCTCCAAGAATACCTGGCACTAAATTCGCTGGATTAAAAGCCAACTGCTCAATTTCAGCGAAATAGTTAACAGGATTTTTATTCAAAACGAAGCGACCCAACGGCCGCAATGGATATTTGTCTAAAGGCAACACTTTTGTTACATCAAAGACATCAAATCCTGCATTTTTGACGTCATCCTCACTTAAGACCTGAATACTAGCCGTCCAGCTTGGAAAATCTCCATTTCCTATTGCTCTGTATAAATCCCTATTAGCGTAATCTGGATCAAACGCTGCAATTTTCATGGCTTCTTTGGAGCGTAGATTTTTTATTCCTGCATCTGGCCTAAAGTGGAATCTAATGAAGTTACTCTCTCCACGCTTGTTGACTACTTGGTAAGTGTGGATACCGAATCCAGGCATGTGTCGATAGCCATCAGGGATCCCGCGGTCACCGAACAAAAGTAAAAACACGTGTAAACTTTCAGGTCGTAGCGTTAAAAAGTCCCAAAGCGTGTTTGGATCGAAAACATTCGTTGCTGGGTTCCTTTTCTGTGCTCGTACGAAAGTGGGGAAGAGGAGAGGGTCCTTCAAGACGAACATAGGGGTGCTGAGGCCAACTATATCGAAGTTTCCGTCTTCAGTGTAGAATTTGACTGCGAATCCTCGGGCTTCCCTGGACGTGTCGATACCACCGCGCTCTATGATTACTGAAGAGAATCTTGCAGCGATGGGAGTCTTCTTGCCAACTTTGTTGAATAATTTCGCTTTACAAATATCAGATATGTCGTGGGTGAGTTCAAAAAAACCGAATGCTCCACCAGCCTTTGCGTGGACCACACGTTCTGGTATCCTCTCTCTCACTAAGTGCGTCATGCTGTCCATGAAATATTCGTTGAATATCAGCCTCTCGTTTAATGTTACTGTTGCTTCTTTATGCTCGATAGGTGCGCCTGCAGAGGTAGTCATTATAGCGATGGGGCCCTGGAATATACCAGAGAAATCATGAGAATTTCAACGGAAGGCACAGATTTTTATAATACTACAAAACGCAAATGAGATTTATCCTAATCTAAGATCTCTTATCCTAATAGTAAGATTGAACAAGCTTTTCATTATAATTGTGCTTTCTAATAATTTCATTTCAATTTTGTGTATCGCTTTCGATTATTCGCTTGAAATAATTGTATTCAGCTCATTAGGTTTTTCACCTCAATGAATTTAAAAAAATGTAATAAAACGTTGGGAAATCAAATGAAAAGTAGCATTAAACATTTAAAATAAATAAAGTGTTTATTTTAAATGTTTGTAAAACTTTTAACATACAATTATAGTAACAAGAATGAGATAATGCTGAAATATTTACATAATTTGAAACCTAACAATCTTAAAATAATAATAATAATATGCACAAGTATATAAAAAAGGAGGGGAAATAATCAGAGGGCATCAAAAAATTCATCCGCATCGCTGTCAACAGGAAAAGTGCCCAGAAGGCTGGCAGCATTGCCACGTTGTATGGCAATGCTGATTCTTTGGCCAAAAAATAGGCCAGTCCTCTGGTCACGTGTGGAGTCGACCAACCGCCTGGCGATGTCTCGAAAAACTAAGAGGGCACTCGGACCCCATGGCCCAAGTGTTTCAACCCCAAACGGCTCGAATATATAAGTCCCAATAAGATTGGAGTATTTGCGCCGTTTGAGGTTTTCCGCACCCGCAGCAGCCGCTCCAGCACAGCCTGCCGTGCTAGGAAGATGGGATGGCGCAAGAGTGTCGACACACGTTGCATCCCACACCAAAGGCCTACCTACCTTCCAAGGCATTATGGTCATTCCGTCTGGTCTCTTCCCATCGTCGCGTGCTAAGCCATTGGGTTCTAAAACAGCTGGCACCCCGGCAGTGACAAGAGCACGACGGATGATGTCATTGATGCTGGCGTGCCGTGCTATCCGGCCTGCGCTCTTACTGCAGGATAGGCCATGTTGTCCGAGGCAGTCGACACCGTCACCGCATTGGCAGCGATGCGGAGCCACGCAAGGAGCGCCCAGACGCAGACAAGTAGCGAGCCGGAAGGTGGTGTCACCCAGCATAGTGCCTATGTTGGATGACGGTAGCGCCTGAAGCCAGAGGCCCGACTCCCACTCCCCACAGCCAGCAGGCGGGCACGCTCAGCAGTATTGGTGGTCGTATTAATTAGATTATTCCGTACCAACCTGCAGAGCGGTTCATCCCACTGCCTCTGGGAAGATGGGTTCAAGGGCCGATCTGTATCCGGGCAAGCCACTTTCCAGGCGTTCACTGCGTCAGTTAAACACGGCACTTCTGAGTCAACCAAGGAGGGGGCTAAAATTTTCTCGGTCAACTTTTCCGTGCTGTGGACAGAGGACAGGAACGCCGCCGGTAAGCTAATACTGGTAATGTTGCGGACGCCGAAGCCACCAAAACGGATGGGTAGTGTGGCTTGCAGCCACGCTCGGTCGTCTAGGGCCACATTTAAAATGGATGTTAGTGTGCTGCGAATAATTTGGTCAAATTTGTCCAAGAGGTTTGGCTGCTTCCATAAAGGGGAAGAACGTAGAAAGTATATAAAATTTGGGCCAAAACAACAGTATCTAATCAGGGTGAATGCCGAATGTAAATTAATTTTCGAGATTAATGTCAATTTCGACATTTTTAACGTGCTTTTGGATAATGCCTATAAATGCATCAAAAGTTCCAACATCCTGCTGACACTTAACTTGATAATCAGCAATTCTCTTTATTCTGCGCCAATCCCACCGGGGGCACCTTTTCCGTGCCCAGCTTCTTGATAATTCCAAGTAACAAGTCTGAGGGACATATAGCTCAGGACTATTCTTAATTTTTTTTATATTTCCCCCTTCTGGCTACTCTTCGTCATTCTAATTCTTCCTCGCTCTTCTGTTTCTTTGGTTTAGTCATTGTTAATAATTAGTATTTTCCCTACAAAGTAAAACAAACATAGTTCCATAATTTTTATCATTTGTACACAGGCACGTATACAGAGGGGGGGATAGTTGGGATTTATCCCCCCCCCCCCCGAAATCTGACTGAAAAAAAAAACATTTTAAGCCATCTGTTTATTTATTCGCTTGCGTGTTCTTTAATTATAGTATAGTACAGTGAAAATTATAGTACAGTGATTACAGCGATTTTCACACAGTTCACATGGTTGTTTCAATGTTTGTCCTCCCCCCGAACCAAAAGTCTGGATACGTGCCTGTTTGTACACTGTTTCATATCATTCGTGTGACTTATGACACGCCACGAATGAGAGGGGCACAAATGAGAATTTTAGAAGATTTTTCAATTTACCAGACATACAGTAACTTTCTAGAATATTTACCTAACATTAATCGAAATATGCACTTAACACTTACATATGTAAATGACATAAAAACCAAACAACAAATAATTGAATACAATATGTGGACAAACACAAATGAGATAATTTTTGTTAAAGTTTAAAAATCTTACCTGATATTGGAGTTTTTTCTTAAAATAATGACTTACACTACTGCACACCAAGCTAGTTCGAGGTCAACTACCGCACAAGGACCGCGCCGGGTAAAAAGCGGGGTAAAGGGAAGAGCCCGCGTGTTCCTTGCTGCATTTGATAACGCCAACACGAATGATTATTTAAACAGGAACTTGTTTAAAAGCTTAGAAATATCGTATTACTTTTTTTTTTTAAATGTCCTAATAACATAACATAACATCACGCCTTGTTTCCCCGAAGGGTTAGGCAGAGGTGTACCTATAGTAACACCCACATTTTGCCAGATAAGTTTACGTCCCATGTAATAGGGGGCGCGCCTATTGCCATCTACCGGGCACAAATCTAGACTCCGGGCTGCTAGTGAGAGATTCCAGATAGAAAAACCCAATAACACTGCCCGACCTGGGAATCGAAACCCAGGACCTCATGCTCAGCAGTAGCGCCTGTCCTATGTCCTAATATCCAGTTATTTTTCCTTTATTATTGTAATACACACTTATTAAATAAAAATTCCGAATTCCAATATGGATTACTGAAAAAAAAGCAAACAAGTTTAATTTTGAATTTCCAACCAGTGATACGAATGAGATTTGGGCTAGTTTTTACAGGATAACTCCTAATTTTACAGTATTTATGAATATGTAGTTAAAGGACAACGTGCTTGTCGTCAAGACAACTAATTTAGTGTACTTATAATTACGGTAACGTTAAGGTTGAAAGAATTAAATCAAATATTTCGCTTTTGGCCCCAATTTTGTAAACGACCTCCGATATTCCTGAACCCCTTGCATAAATGTAGTTTCATGGGGGAGGTGGGAAGAGCCATAATTGTACAGACAACATAACAAGGTGATTTATTGAATCTGCACAACCTTGACGTTTTAATTTAACTAGAAAAAGGTGCACCTACTAAATGAAAAATGAATAACAGAACACAGAAACAGTTCACTTTTTTCCGAAGATTAAAACTATTAATGTTGTGTAGCGTCACTTGTAAATGTACTTACATATAAATATATTATATATAAATATAAATGTAGGTATATATAAAAACCGTGTTAGTATTTTAAGTAAGTATCTTAAATAAATACTTTGTTTTATATAAATCAATTATTAGCACTTATATGATATGTAAACCAACGGACAAACTGATTTCCCTAAATGTAACAAGCAAGCGCGTGAGTCACTGATCGGTTGCGACGACCGGCGGCGTCCGCGCAGCGAGCGGGACCCCTCCCGCTTCCTCGCACTTCACCAATCGGTAGTCCTCTAGATGCCCTCTAACGAGACGCTTGTTTCTCGCTAAGTACCGTATGCTCCTCGCGCGATTGTTAACCTAAGCTTATGAACTCTGCTTACTTCATCCTTCTACTTGTGCTTTCGTGACTTTCTATCTGAACTTCTTATTGTGTTGAGTTTCTCCTTCTGTTCTTCGAACATTGTACGTGTGTGGACTTAAAAGTAACAAGGCAAGTGAACCCACGGCTTTTATTCATCTCCTGTCCATACCTACTTCACTGGTGACCCCGGAAGAACACCATGGATCAGCAACAAAGCGATGGAAAATTAGCAAGTCATGATGCGCTTGGCTATGATGTATTTCGTGTCGGTGTGCGGGTACCGCCATTTTACCCCGAAAAACCGGCGTTGTGGTTTGCGCAGCTGGAGAGCCAGTTCGCGCTGGCGAACATCACTGCTGACGCCACGAAATTTCACCACGCAATTGGGAGCCTGGACCCAATATACGCATCGGAAGTCGAGGATATAATCACGGCTCCTGCAGCTTCAAATAAGTACGAGAAGCTGAAGACGGAACTTGTGAAGAGGTTGTCCGCGTCGAGGGAAAAAAAGGTACAGCAGCTCTTAACACACGAGGAGCTTGGCGACCGCAAGCCCTCGCAGTTCTTGCGACACCTGCGCCACCTGGCGGGACCGAGCGTGCCGGAAGAGTTTTTACGTACGATCTGGACGAGCAGACTACCGAGCAGTACGCAAAGCATCATCGCCTCGCAGGCTAAGGCGAGCCTGGAAGAAGTGGCTGAGCTGGCGGACCGCATACAAGATGTAGTGCCAGCCAGCCCGCAAGTAGCAGCGACATCTGCACCGACGGCAACACCAGGAAGCAGCGTGGAACAGATGAGTGGTCAAATCGCCGAACTCACTAGACAAGTGCAAGCTCTGACCTCGCAGGTTGACAGACTGTCCCGGTCGAAACATAGGTCCGGCAGAAGTACTAGTCGGGGAAGATCGGGGTCCAGAAGATCGAGTTCCAATTACAGGAAATGGCCAACCTGCTGGTACCATTTTAAATTTGGTGACAAGGCAACCAGGTGCATAAAACCCTGCGACCACGCGGGAAAAGCCACGGGCAGTCGATAATGGCGACCAGCGACTGTCGTAGCACTGGTCGCTTATTCGTGACAGACTACAGTACGAAGATGCAGTTCCTCGTCGACACCGGTAGTGACGTCTGCGTCTTCCCCAGGACGGTCATGAAACAGCGCCGTAACAAAACAAACTATGAACTATGCGCGGCTAACGGTAGTGCGATTAATACTTACGGGTATGCGTATTTAAAATTAAGTATAGGCTTGCGCCGCGACTTCGCCTGGCGATTTATAGTGGCGGATGTAACAAAACCAATTATAGGTGTCGATTTTTTGTCACACTATAACTTGATAGTGGACGTTAGAATGCAGCGCCTAATCGACGCTAACACTACGCTCGCGACCCCTGCTTTGCCTGCTCATCCTTCTGATGTTGTTTCATCGGTGAAGGTAAGAATTGGTGACACTACATATCACGACATACTCCGGGAGTTTCCTGACATAACCCGGCCGTCGGGTATACACCGTGCACCTACACACAACACCTTACACTACATACGTACAACACCTGGTCCACCCGTATCGGGTACACCGCGGCGACTGGCTCCAGACAAATTAAAAATCGCTAAGGAGGAGTTTGAATCTATGCTAGCAAATGGCACAGCCAGACCCTCCGACTCACCTTGGGCATCACCCTTACACTTAGCACCTAAAAAGGATAGTGGGTGGCGACCATGCGGTGATTATAGGATGCTCAACGCGCGTACGATACCCGATAGATACCCTATGCGCCACATCCATGACTTCGCCCACAACCTTTCTGGATGTCAAGTATTCTCGACAATAGATCTAATCAAGGCATATAACCAGATAAGCGTTAACCCAGAAGACATACCGAAGACAGCCATCACTACACCGTTCGGACTATATGAGTTCCCATACATGACGTTCGGACTTCGCAACGCAGGGCAAACTTTCCAGCGTTTTGTTGACGAAATGCTACGAGGTCTGGATTTCTGCTTCGGATATTTAGACGACTTCTTGATCTACTCTAAAGACCAGGCGGAACATGAAGACCACCTGCGACAGCTGTTCTCCAGATTGAGAGATTATGGGATGGTGATAAACACATCGAAATGTGTATTTGGAGCCTCACAGGTAACTTTTTTAGGCTACTTAATCACCACAAGCGGCACAAAACCATTGCCAGAAAAGGTCGAGGCAATCAACAGCTTTCCAACGCCGAAGACTGTCAAAGAGTTGAGAAGGTTTTTAGGGATGATGAATTTTTATAGGCGGTTCATCCCTGAGGCGGCTCAACATCACGCACCGCTGAACAAGCTACTAGAAGGATCGGTGAAAGGCTCCCACCCAGTAAGCTTCACAGCAGAAGAGGACGAAGCGTTTATAGCCAGCAAAAGAGGTCTCTGCCAAGCAGCAATACTAGCACACCCTGATTGTGGAGCTAAACTGGCTTTGGTGACAGATGCCTCCGACACCGCCATGGGAGCAGTCCTGCAGCAGTTAAAGGATGAGGAATGGCAACCTCTAGCATTTTTTTCACGTAAACTAAGCTCAAGCCAGCGGAAGTACTCACCTTATGACCGTGAACTGCTCGCGATATATGAAGCGATTAAATATTTCAGACATATGGTCGAGGCCAGAGAGTTTGTGATCTATACGGATCACAAGCCCATCTGTTACGCGTTCCATACACGTAAGGAGAATTGCTCACCAAGACAGTTCAGACACTTAGATTTTATTTCGCAATTTTCCACAGCTATCCAGCACATTTCAGGCAAGGACAACGTAGTCGCCGATACCCTGTCACGCATAGAGGCAATCACCCAACCTATTGACTTGAACGTCCTAGCTAAGTCTCAATCTTCTGATCCAGAGCTAAAACAGCTGCTACACGGGGAAACATCATTACGCATGAAGAAGATCACGCTGCCAGGAACACTGTCTGAACTGTACTGCGATGAGAGTAGCAAGACACTAAGACCATATGTCACGAAAGAACTTCGCCGCCAAGTCTTTGACAACCTGCACTCTTTGAGCCACCCAGGAGCCAACGCCAGTGCCAAGCTGGTATCAGAGCGTTATGTGTGGCCCGGAGTGAAGAAAGACTGTAGAGAATGGACAAGAAGCTGTTTGCCATGCCAGCGTGCGAAAATCACTCGCCATGTCTCCGCACCCTTGGGCAACTTCAAACTACCACGATCGCGGTTTATGCACATCCATATAGACATGATTGGGCCACTACCAATCTCTCACGGATTCCGGTATTGCCTCACCGCCGTAGATCGCTTCACGCGATGGCCTGAGGCAATACCAATCAAGGATATCACAGCCGAAACAGTGGCCAATGCTCTTCTATATGGATGGATTGCACGCTTCGGCTGCCCTACAAAAATAGTGACGGATCGTGGCAGACAATTTGAGTCTGCCCTCTTCAAACACCTATCGGACATAGCTGGATTCGAGCATCGGAAGACAACCGCTTACCACCCTGCCTGTAATGGTATGGTTGAGCGGTTCCACAGACAGCTAAAAACAGCTATTACCTGCTACGGGAATCAAAGCTGGGTAGAATCATTACCGCTAGTCCTATTGGGTATCCGAAGTGCACACAAGGATGACGTACACGCAACTCCGGCTGAGTTGGTGTACGGGGAAACATTACGTCTGCCCGGTGACTTCTTCGAGCCAGAAGCGGTCAACGACACTGACGTGACCGACTACGTATCTAGGTTACGCATGTTCGCTAGAAACATACAGCCGTCATCAGCATCACGACATTCCAACAGTCGGACCATATTTGTGTTTAAGGACCTACCCACCGCGACCCACGCATTCTTAAGGGATAACGCGACATCTGGTTCATTCAAGCCAGCATACACAGGACCACATGAAGTACTAGAAAGGGGTGACAAAATATTCAAACTCCTTTTTAACGGTAAAACAGTCACAGTATCGGTAGACCGACTGAAACCGGCCTACGTACTTCAAGACTCACATACCACAATAACACACAACAACACATACGCCTATAACGAACATGAGCAAAAACAGACTTCACAGAATACACCAGTCACAAATCCGACACCGGCAACCGAGGATGACAACATCAAAAGGACACGGTCAGGCCGTAGGGTGCGTTTCCCTGACTACTATCGCCCTTGACGGTCTCAAGAGGGGGGTGGTGTAGCGTCACTTGTAAATGTACTTACATATAAATATATTATATATAAATATAAATGTAGGTATATATAAAAACCGTGTTAGTATTTTAAGTAAGTATCTTAAATAAATACTTTGTTTTATATAAATCAATTATTAGCACTTATATGATATGTAAACCAACGGACAAACTGATTTCCCTAAATGTAACAAGCAAGCGCGTGAGTCACTGATCGGTTGCGACGACCGGCGGCGTCCGCGCAGCGAGCGGGACCCCTCCCGCTTCCTCGCACTTCACCAATCGGTAGTCCTCTAGATGCCCTCTAACGAGACGCTTGTTTCTCGCTAAGTACCGTATGCTCCTCGCGCGATTGTTAACCTAAGCTTATGAACTCTGCTTACTTCATCCTTCTACTTGTGCTTTCGTGACTTTCTATCTGAACTTCTTATTGTGTTGAGTTTCTCCTTCTGTTCTTCGAACATTGTACGTGTGTGGACTTAAAAGTAACAAGGCAAGTGAACCCACGGCTTTTATTCATCTCCTGTCCATACCTACTTCAGTTGATAAACTGAGTAATAAAGCAGAAGTTGATATAACGTGCTATATTACATACTATTTTTAGGTACTTTGACTGTCACATTGGTCTAGTGATTGCAAGCGCTACTGCTGAGCATGTGGTCCTAGGTTCGGTTCCCAGGTCGGGTAAAGTATTATTGGGTTTTCGATTAGGAGAATTCTCAGTAGCAGCCCAGATTCTGGATTTATGCCCGGTTGATAGGCTCGCCTCCTATTACATTGGACATAAACATAACTGGTGAAATAGGGGTATACTAAAAGACACCTCTGCCTAACCCTTCTGGGAAAACACGCGTGATGTTTTGTTGCTTCTTTTAAATAATTATCTGATAAACAATAATATATGGGAGTTTCATTCTAGTACCATATATAAGCACCACGATCCCAAGGAGACTCCTAAAGCCTAGTCTAGCTACTAACTTCTCTTAGATACCTGCATACATACATAAATACCGACAAGCAAGCACAAATTAAAATTTACCCGAGCTAGGAGCAAACCTGAGAGAAAATGCACAACCACTTAGCACTTTAATTAGCATCAAAACACTTCAAAACCGAAATAAACTAAAAAAAGACAAAAAACACAAACCTTTTTTTTAAGTTAGGTACACCTTTATCAAATTAAAAAAAGAATATTTTACCTTAATTGTTCAAAATTCAAATATCGGTTGACGTCTTCAACTGATAGAGTTATCAACCATAATGAAGGTGTTGGCGACAAAACGCGAACTTATAAACAGTGGTGCAATTTACGGTTTTCTCACACTATGCAGTTCAATTACTTAATTACTTATTACTTAATTGTAAAGATTTATGATAATAAACACATTTTTTTTTCAATTATTCAATATTCTGGGCTAAATGTAATAGGTGTAGTTAACATAATTGATCCAATACACAGTTTGATTTATTTATTTTAATAAAAAACTTTCACAAATAGTGTACATTTAGCCAACTGTAGTAAATTTCCTATAAAATTATGGTGCACGATAATAAACTAAAGCTAATAGATTTTTATTACATGTGCATGTAATGATAGTTCGGAATTAGAATGTTAGGTAGCGACCCGCCCGAACTAGGTTTATTCAAACCTGTGTTTCAGGCCATCATTTACATTTCAATTACATAAAAATGATCAAAAAACAATCTATTAACAACTATGAGAAAAAGCAACGAATATGACCAAAGCAAAGAAAAACAAGGTTAAACAACGGCTGCACACTTCCTCCCACTAAAAATGCACCTCACTAACATTAGGGGGCTGCACTCCAATCTCGATCCGGTCCATCACCACCTTAAGACGAAGATAACAGCCCCGTCGGATGTGGCGTATCTCAACTACCCGGGTTACTCTCTTGAACACAATTTCAAGAAACAAGCTGGGGTCTGTGTGTACGTCCGCGATGACATTTGTTGTCGTCGTCTCCGTTGCTTTGAGTAATTGGGTTTTTCTGCCATATGACTACTTGTGGACACTGGCGTGGAGAAATCTTTCCACATCGGCGTCTACCGATCGCACAGCGGTGACCAGGAGACAACAGCGTTCTTTAATTTCCTCGTGAAGTCGACTAACATAGCCCAGCAGCGGTACCCAATAGCGAAGCTCATTTTTCTGGGGGACTTCAACGCCCATCATAAAGAGTGGTTGTTCCCGTACCAGAAAACTGACCATGCCGGGTTAGAGGCGCGCAAGTTTGCTTTAACGCTAGATCTGACCCAGATGGTGAATGTAGCAATGCGGGTACCAGATGTTGTCGGCCATACACCCAATTGCTTGGACCTTCTGCTGGCATCTGATCTGGACGGGCATTCAGTATCGGTCTCGGCCCCGCTGGGAACGTCTGACCACTGTCTGGTGAAATCCATATCGACCTGTTCTCCTCCAGATGAGAGTCCTAGAGGCACGAGGCGAGTATGGCGATACGAGTCAGCAGACTGGAATGAGATGCGGCACTTTTTTGCATCTTATCCTTGGTGGCAAGTGTGCTTCTCCTCGGGTGACCCCTCGAGCTGTGCTGACGTGGTTGCGGACGTGCTTCGGCAGAGGATGAAGTATTTTATTCCATTCTCCGACATCCCGCTCAGTCACAAATTCCGGACTTGGTATAATACAGAATGCGCCCACACTGAGGCCCGCAATGAGTCTGCCTACCAAGCCTGGGTCAAGGCCCGCGACCGCAAAGTGTTTTGACCATGTCGGACGTATTGGGGACAAGCTGGCTTCGCACCCTCCGGGTAATAAACAGTTCTGGTCCCTGTCTAAAGCGGCTGAAGCGAATTTCTGTCGAGCCACTTTACCTCCAATGATGAAACCTGATGGGTCGCTGGCTCACTCTGCAGGTGAGAAAGCAAATCTATTTGCATCTCTCTTTGCAAGCAATTCATGTCTGGACGCTGGCTCTAAGCAACTACCTACTGTACATCATTGTGACTACTCGATTCCGGAGATCGCAGTTCACATTAAGGTCGGAAGAGTATTGTGCAGTCTAGACGTGAACAAGGCTAGCGGGCCTGTCGGCATTCCAGCGAGAGTGTGGAGGCAGTGTGCACCTGAACTGTCTCCTGTGGTGATACGTTTGTTCCGCCTCTCTCTTAAAAAAAGGATGGTACCAAAATCCTGGAAGCTTGCAAATGTGCAACCCGTGCCCAAAAAGGGCGACCGTGAAGACCCTGCCCAATACCGTCCGATCGCCATTACCTCCATTCTGTGCAAGGTTATGGAAAAGGTACTGAATAGTAAGTTGCTGACCTACCTTGAAAACAATGATCTCCTCAGTGACCGTCAATATGGCTTTCGCCGGGGACGGTCAACTGGCGATCTTCTTGTGTATGACACGCACTGCTGGGACGAGGCCATCGAGAAATACGGCGAAGCACTTGCTGTATCGCCTGATATCTCGAAGGCCTTTGACAGGGTCTGGCACGCTGGTCTACTCAGCAAGCTTCCTGCTTATAGCATCCCAGCTGATTTTTGCAGCTGGATATCAGACTTCAGAGTGGTCGTTGACGGCTGCTCTTCTGACCTTATGGCTATTGATTCCGGAGTTCCTCCGGGGTCTGTTTTCCTGCTGCACATCAATGACCTACTTCAGCCTGGTATTGGCTTGGCTTGATGTTTGCGATACGGAATTTCATTTTGAACATATTACCTGTAGAGATATAATTAAAACCTTTCACACTTTAAATGTAAAAAAGACAGCAGAGCTGTGGGGTAGTTCTGTAGAAGTTGCCAAGTCTATTATTGACATTGTAGCACCTACTTTAGCTCTTATCTTTCATAATTGTATCGACTGTGGGGAGTTTCCTGACCTTATGAAAAATAGTAAAATAATACCTTAGTTTAAATCAGGTAGTACATCTGACCCCACAAATTATAGACCTATTTCAGTACTACCTACCTTTAGTAAAATTTTTGAGAAATTAATTTTAGATCAATTGCAAAGATTTTTTAATAAACATAAATTATTACATAATAAACAGTTCGGTTTTATAAGGGGTCGTTCAACTACTGATGCTGGTGTTGAACTATTAGGACATATTTATAATGCATGGGAAGATAAATGCGATGCCTTGGGCATCTTTTGTGATTTGTCCAAGGCATTCAATTGCGTTCTTCATGAAACATTAATCAGGAAACTCCGCCACTACGGGATCCGAAACACCGCTCTGGATCTTCTTACTTCATACTTAAGTAATAGGATTCAGTGCGTTGACGTTAATGGGAAAAGATCTCCCGGATCTACAGTAAAAATGGGAGTCCCGCAGGGCTCAATTCTTGGTCCTTTCTTGTTTCTTATTTATATTAACGACCTGCCTTACCTCGTAAAAGACGATCATGATATAGTGTTGTTTGTGGATGACACTTCACTTTTGTTTAACCTTAAACGTCAGCAGCTGGTTACTGACGATGTAAATAGCGTGATCTCAAAAGTAGTTCACTGGTTCAATGTAAATAATTTACTTCTTTATAAGAAAAAAACCAAATGCCTTAAGTTTACGCTGCCTCACGTTAGGCAGGTGAAAACTAAGGTGTTGATAAAGGGCGAAGAATTGAACCACATATAGATAAATTGTCAAAAAAACTAAGCTCTGCAGCATACGCTGTTAGAAAAATTCGTAATTTAACTGACATAGAGACAGCCCGTTTAGTGTACTTTAGCTATTTTCATAGTGTAATGTCATACGGTATTCTGATGTGGGGAAATGCCGCCGACATTCAGACTATCTTTGTTTTGCAGAAAAGAGCTGTTCGATCAATTTATAAGTTAAGTCCAAGACACTCTCTCAGAGAGAAATTTAAGGAGATTAATATAATGACTGTGCCTTCTCAGTATATTTTTGAAAATCTTTTATATGTCCATAAAAATACAAAATTGTTTAAAAAATACAGTGATATCCATAATATGAACACTAGGAACAAACACAAATTTGCTGTACCTACAAAAAGGCTCAAGAAAATAGGTGGCTCGTTCAGATGTCAATGTATACGTATTTATAATAAACTTCCAAGCCCCGTTCAAGACCCTGATCTGAGCCTTAATAAATTCAAATCATTTATTAAACGTAAGTTGTGCCAGAAAGCCTTTTATATCGTTAAAGATTACATTGATGACAAAAAGGCGTGGGATTGAGCTGCTCCAATATATTTTTTTTTTTAATATAAAGGGTGTCTCAGTAAGAGTGCACTTTTTAAAATTGGAATTTTTTTTTTCATGCAAGTGGCAACTCTGAAATTTGACAGCTGTCACCTCTGTTTATTCTGATTATTAAAAATGGAGCGCTTTTCGAAAGAACAACGCGTTATAATTGTGAAAACTCATTACAAAAATGGGGAGAGTAATGGTGACTGTGAACGGCATTCGTTACAGGAATATGATAACGGACTTCTTGTGGCCGCAACTGGACGGCATGAATCTGGACAACATGTGGTTTCAGCAGGACGGCGCAACCTGCCACACCACGCATGAAACAATCGACTTATTGCAGCAACGATTTCCAGAACACATTATCTCACGAACTTCTGATGTCAACTGGCCACCAAGATCGTGCGATTTAACGCCGTGCGATTTTATTCTTTGAGGTTTTGTGAAATCTCGGGTTTATGCGAATAAACCCGAAACAATTCCTGAGCTCAAATCAGAAATCCAACGCGTCATCGGTGAGATACAGCCACATCTCTGTGCAAAAGTCTTGGAAAATTTCAAGAAAAGAGTAATGGCCTGTCATCGGAGCCGTGGGGGTCATTTGCCGGATATTTTATTCCAAACTTAATCGGAACATGTCTTCTTTACAATACAATAAAAATATCACAACTCTTTTTTTTTTATTTAAGATAGGTTTGCTCTTGACTCTAGTCTAGGTCAGAGATGACAGAGACAAAGTCGACGATGGAGCGAGCTTACCCAGAAGAAGCCTGTTAACTCTCACTTTGAAGAGATCGGGGTTGTATACGTTCGGAAACACAGACGCAGGCAGAGAGTTCCACTCCTTTGCTGTGCGCATCACAAAAGACATTTGGAAACCCTTAGTGCGAATTGGTGGAATAGCAACTCTGTCATAAAATACTTGTTTTTATTTTAAAATGAAAAAGTGCACTCTTACTGAGACACCCTTTATGTACATACTGATTTTTTTTTGTTTTTTTTTTTGCTAATTTTTTTTTATATACACACCCAACAAACAAACTAAGCTTATAAAATTAAGTCTATAAGGTCTAAACTCTTATACTTGTTATAAAAGAGCATGTATTATGTTAATGTTCCTTATAGTGGCACATTATTAGAAGATTTGGCTAATGTTACCTTTATTCTTATAATTTGGCTGGGTAAACGTTAATAAATCCAATTAATACGGCTACAATAAGGGTTCGAAATGAGTTCTTCTTATAGAGGCTAGTTACATTGATTTTTAGCCATATAATATTCAAAGTCCTATAAAAACTTTTAATATGGTCAATTATTCTTAGAAAAGTAATGCACAAGGTAACTATAATGCTTTTTAACTTATAGGAGCATTTGATAAGACGTCTATCCAACAAACGAATTCTAACATTGTATATGATCATTACAAGGATGAAAGCAATTCGTATTCCCATAGACAGTGATTATAAAGATATTATTCTCTACATGGTAACATTAAAAGGTTTTACATAACTAGATTCGCCATTTTGAAAGTACAGCAGATTGTGTGAATTTATTACGGAGTGGAATTTACATTCAAAAAATGGATTCAAAATACTGGAAGAAGTTTAAAAGGAGTGGTGGTTACAGAAGAAAAGTAAAAAAGTCTACGAAAATATGGTTGGGAGCATTACACCCAGCACCTCTACTCCTATGATGCTACAAAATGACCAAGCCGATACCAACGAATCAGCCAGTGGTTCCGCAGAGGATTATTTTATAGAATATGAGAATGAAAAGGAAACCAGTGAAGAAGAATATAATTGTAGCGATAGTGATAGTGATATAGACATATTTTTAAATGAAGAGTTAACATAATAAAAAACATATTATATTATACATATTCTTTATTGTGTACTTACAATTATAATTATATTTCAAATTTAAAATTAGTGCACAAAAGCAAGCTTATCCCTATAAAGAGATCTCTTCCAGCCAACCCAACCATAGTGAGACAAATTTTATACATATGGGAACAAGACTTGCTAGGTACAGGATTTTCTTCGTGAGAAAGGAACCCTGACAGTATGTAAAATGGCGATAGCATAAGCAACAAATGTGGCCATTATAAAGTCTTCAGTCTCATAGACTCCTTGTAGACGATGTGCGAATCGTTTTGCTCTCATAAAATAGCACTATTTATAACATGACTAAATAATTCATAACGTTTGTAGCACAAAAACAGCTTAAATTCAAGGGCGGGTTGATACTACAACACACAGCGTACCACATTTCACCATACATTTGAATTCCCATACACTTTTCACTATAAACGAGCACATAAGTCAAGTAAATAAACTACATAAAATAATAACTTAACGTTCACTATTCAGTAAAATGGTTGACGTTTCTCTTTATTCGCCAAACTGTTGCGAAAATGTAATAATCACTAAGAAAAAAACTTATTGCAGAATCATAATCAGACGGCTATAAGGGCCTACGGCTTTTTAAGAGCCTTTGATTTGCCGCAATGAGTTTAACTCCCTTGTATCGCGGACCATAATAAAACACGTATAAGGGTGATCGCCCGTATTAACGCTTTCTATATGTTTCTTTCAAGTGTGTTAGCTTTTTAGGAGCTTTTTTCTTGCCATTATAAATTTAACTTCCTCGTTCCTTGTCATAATATAACACTTATAAGGAAATAAAGTGGACAATAAAGCAACTATAAGGGGGGTTTAAGGTTATTGTCTTTATAATTTGTGCCCAAACGCACCCTTATTAGCGATAATGCGGCTCCTATAAGAATATTATTTTTGGCAATATAAGCCACTACAAGAGCAATTTTTATTTGTTGGGCACTGTCATTGATGATTTTTATATATACAATGACATGAATATTTACTTTGTAAAATGTTATATTATTTTAATTACTGTGAATGTGAAAACTATGTGGGTCCTTGATTTTTTTGTCTCTCAGCTTTAATCATAGTTTGCTAGTTTGAGTAAATCATGTGGCCTACCCAAATGTCCTTTCTTTGGTATTGTTCGTCGAATCGTTGAGCTCCTTAACTTTTATGTTGAGCTGTACGATTACTGACAGATTCTTGCACTGACTGGACAGGTCCACTCAATCTGTGTGGTTCTTTCCTCAAAAGACCATTTCAGACACCAACCTACATGGTCTTCACGTGATCTGACCAAGATTATGTCTGGACTTTAAAAGAGACTGTGACCTCTGAGTTTGTTTCGGCCTTTCTTCTCAGAGTAGTCAGATAGGAAACGCCTGCCTCATCTAGTTTAAAAAAAAATGTTTCACGTGTAAAAGTGTTTGTATAAACCTACTTACAGAAATAAAATCATTTATCACTAATATTTTTTTTTATTATTCATGTCTCATACCAAATAAAATTCATACGTGATCATAAAAATATATTTAACTGCGTATTTTTACTCACAATACCTAATACATAGAAAAAACACTAAAAAGTTCATGTGGCACGACGAATATTAAATTTTGTTAATCAGTGTAATTAAGTATGGCCTTGGTACACACAACGACTTGCATGCGCAAACAGAACGTGCAAAACACTTACCATTCGGTGGTCTTGAACAAGGCACTGCAAAATAATATGCGTTTTGATGAGTCTTTCCGCAAGCCTCAATTATTAATGCTAGTGAAGCGGCATTAACCAGAGCCCATATACGAAACTGACCAAATTTTAGGAGATCATGGTCACATTGTGGTACGCCTTCCACCTTATCACTGTGACCTGGATCCTATTGAATTAATATGGGGATTGCAAAGCATAACATTGCTTCAATCAATGTTGGGTCCATAGATATAAAGGTATGTATCCTAGTTTATATATGCATATTTAATATTGCTATGTAAGAACCATTGTTAATGATTATTTCTTTTTTTATAGGTGGCAGCTGAACAAGCATTTTCAAACATTACTGCCGAAGGCTGGATGAATTCATGCAAGCATGTGATGAAAATAGAAAAGAATATTTTGACAGAGGTGTGACTATGTATGAACATATAGAACGATTGGGAATAAATCTCAGAGATGACAGTAGCAGTGATTTATCAGAATTAGAATATGCTAGTGATTCTGAAGTTGAAGGAAGCTCTAGCCAAAATGTGAGCTTTTCTGGGATTGAATATTTAGATGAAAGTGTTTTCGATTCGTCTGATTGATTTTTTTTTTTTAATAAAACTTCAAAGGAAACGTGTTCTTTCATTATCCCAGTAACCAAAGTATTATCGTCAATTCTTAACAATCCCACTGTTAGACGGCATGATTATCTGTCTGTTGGTACCTACTGCACCGCTTTCATGCAAGGCTTCAGCGCCCACTATTAACATTGTTAATACTGGACATTGAAGTCTTCCATGGTGTTTGTGTAGCGTCCGAGGGACTGAACCGCGCACTTGGGATTGGGATCATATCCCCAAAAATAACAAGTATCAAAAACTGTTGAGTCGTACTCACAGATCTATTACATATAAAAGGAGAAACTGACTGACTGACTGACTGACTGACTGACATATCAACGCACAGCCAAAACTACTGGGACTAGGAACGTAAAATTTTGCACACGGCTTCCTATTATAATGTAGGGGAGCACTAAGAAGGGGTTTTTGGAAATTCGACCTGTAAGGGGGTAAAAATGGGGTATTTCGTTTGTATGAAAAACCTTATTCCTTGAGTTAATAAACTTGAAACTTGGCCCAAATACTTATTTTAATAAATTATGAACTTTGTAATTTTTGGTTTTTCTAAACTACCCCCACGAGGGGGATTGGGGGGTGTCAAAATTTGTATGGAAGAATTTTAACACGCAGTCCGATTAACTCTAAACTCAGTATTTATAATTAAGACCAAAAATAATGAATAACCTGTATCAAGGTTTTTCGAAAATCTACCCCAAACGAGGTGAAAAGGGGTTGTCAATTTTACAGGGGAGGATTTTACTGCGTGGCTTGATTAACTCGAAAATTGGTATAAATAATCTTTGAGTCAAGTTTTGGAAATATTCTAAACGATTTTTTAAAATTCCACCCCTGTGGGGGTGAAAAGCGGGGATATAGTTTAGGTGAAAAATCTTATTCTTTTGGTTAATAAACTTGAAACTTGGCACGAATATTTGCCTAAATAAGCAATAAAGTTTCTTACTATTGGTTTTTCAAAACTGTCCCTGACGGGGTGAAAAGGGGTAATTAGATTTTTAAGAGGAGGATTTTACTGTGTGGCTTGATTAACTCAAAAATTGGTATAAGAAATCTTTGATTTCAGTTATGGAAAAATCCAAAACGATTTTTCGAAATTCCACTCCCGTGGGGGTGAAAAGAGGGGATACAGATTATATGAAAAATCTTATTCTTTTGGTTAATACATTTGAAACTTTGCAATATTTGCCTTAGGAAATAATAAAAATTGTCACTTTTAGTTTTTTAAAACAAGTGAGGAACAGTAGGACCCTAAGAACAGTAAGAAAAATTTTAACGCGCTGTCATATTAACTCGAAACTCGATACTAATACTTTTTCGGAAGTCAGTGTCTTTGGATCTGTATTTTAGGTTTTTGCCACTGACTTCCGAAATTAAAGTTATTTTTCACTTTGTAGTGTTTGTTTTGGAAGTCGGTTGTTTTCATTTTTCACTTTTTACTGGGTCTGTTTGTAATTTAAAATCTGAGTTACAATAGCCTAATGACTACTGCTCATCAACTTTTACAAAACATAGCTTTTCCCGATGCAGGGACGTTAATTGTTGAGGAGTTCTCCTGGTCTACTCCTTCACCATCAGCTCCACTTCATCATATGCATTGTGACGAGCTTCTATTGATTAGCAATAATTTTAAAGTAATGAAATCGCAACCCGTGAAATACTTATTATTGAGTTGTTCCGGTGGCCATCTTACCATCTGTGGTCTTCGTCATCAGTTCCACTTCACCAAACGTTGTTTTCCGAGAGCAAATGCACAAATTACTATAAAAAATACCAAAATCGCTATAGGTGTGCCTATATTGAAGAGTTCCCTCGATTTCTCCAGGATCCCCTCATCAGATCCTGACCTACTGACAATGGGACCACCTGGCAAGTATACCTTTTCAAACAAAAAAAGAATTTTCCAAATCGGTCCAGCCGTCTTCGAGTAATCGGGGAACCACTTCGTCATAGTCGTTTAACTATCTTAATCGACATATTATCTTATCGCCACCCGTGAAATACTTATCATTGACGAGTTGCTGTGGCCATCTATGGTCTTCTTCGTCAGTTCCACTTCACCAAATCATACTTTCTGAATGCAAATGCTTGATTTGTTGACGAAAATACCAAAATCACTATGTGTTTGCCAATAATATTTGAGGAGTTCCTCAATTCCTCATGGATCCTATCATCAGAACTGGATTTGGATAAAAATGGGACCAATCTGGAAGTCCAATTCTTTCAAATAAAAAAATTATTTTCCAAATCGGTTTATAAATGACGGAGTAACGGTAACAAACATTAAAAAAACCATACAACCGAATTGATAACCTCCTCCTTTTTTTGAAGTCGGTTAAAAATAGTAACGAAGTCAGAACTGTGCATTGCATATTTGAAAAGAAGTGATTGAACGAGTCTATTGCGCACACTATAGTTTTTAGAATTTCTGTCCGTTTGTTGTTTGTCGGGATGTATGTTCCGGATTGGCGCAAAAACGGTTGATTGAATTTAGAGGAAATTTGTCATACAGATGTTTTAGAACCTGGATTAACAAGTAGGGTAGGTACTAATTTGATATATTCCGACATACATGCGGGCGAAGCCGCGGGCAAAAGCTAGTTACTAATATGTAGCAAGCTACAGTTGTGACAGTCGAATTTGCTTAGTTCCCGCATTAACAGTTATGGCGCTGTTATCGCTTCATGTTTGTCTATGTAAGGTGCGGCATGACACACACATTGTCATACAATATTCATTAGTGCTTTCAATGTAGTAATATCCAATATGGCTGTTATCGGAAATTTTTAGTGTAGTGATGTACCCGATATCGACAAAATCTGCTAGTTTCTTCAGGGTTATTATCATTAATATATGTAAATAAATAAATAAAACAAATTATCATTCATTCAATTTTGTAGTCATTTATTAGTTTCCTTTTGCCTCTGAATTTTATATTTTCTGAAAGCTAACTGTTGCATGTTTTGCATTTTCAAAACATATTTCTCTTCTATTTTTCCCCTTCAGTTTTATTTATTATATTGCATCAATTGTGGCATATGCAGGCGAATTACAAGTGACATGTAATTTCATGTATTTTTGTAGGTGTACACTATAGATACACCTCTGCTGAACCCTTCGGGGAAACAACGCGTGATGTTACGTTATGTAATTTCATTTCATTTGAAAAAATGAAATGAAATTACATAACGAATATGAAAAAATGTGAAAAAAGGTGTTACAAATAGGCTTAAAGCTAAGATACAGTTATGGACCCTGCACAGCAATATAACTTCGACTTCGGTTTCTATCAAAAACCGAATTCCAATATTTTTTGACATATGACATTTTGCAGTATCAATGACGATAAGCAACCGTGGGTTTAACATGATTTAAAAAGACATATTCGTAAACCAAAGTCAATATTACGATCTATTTAAGTCAAGTAGGCTTGATGTAAACATTTAAATCCAGTTAACAGTAAAAAACCTATTTATTTGATGAAATAATTTAAGTAATAAAAGCAATCATCAGTGCACTCAACCTTAATTCTTTAAAAGTAACCTTCAATTGTTTCCTTGTTCATTTAAAACTTTCGGCAAACAAGGTGTAGGTATCTTCTCCGTAAAAAAACTCGCTTACACTCGGAGTAAAATTTTTGTGGTCGTTGGAGGTATTGTAAAGTGGTTTTTAGTACCTTATTATCAATTTTGAGCTCTCAAATAGTCGTGTCACGAAGGTCTGCGATTTACATAGATAAGTACGTAATAAATACTGTGTTGCTGCTATTTGTTATAACAAAAATCTGTTACTTAACGCTTAACGCTAATGCAAGGACACGAAGCGGCCATAGACGTCATAAGTTATGTTATGCTTATGACCCATAACAATGAAACTTATAAGTTCTTATTGTGTCTCGTTCAGTGTTCTTGAAAGCGTTAAGCGTGTTTGTAATTAAGTTAGGCAACAGACTTGTGCATAGTGATGCTGATGTCCGTGTACGTGTAGATACTAGGTAATTAACTAGAAAGGTGGTAATTTAAACACACGCAGTTTGATTTTTAAATTCATATTAATTTAATACAGAAGACACATGTCTAATTAAGAACAATTAGGTAACTGTAGGTTTATTACAACGCAACAAAAACTAAATATCACTTTTCATAACATTAAGTTGTAAGTATAGTGGCACGATTATTAATAATACTAGATAAGTATGTATGTATTTCTAATATCCATACTCTAATCGTCCCATTCAAAGCCGTAAGGAGTTGTAGTTCTGTTCGCCAGCAGTCCCTGCCATATTCTCTCACTAAGATCTGGATGTATCCGTCCGAACATTTTAACAGCCCGATCTTGTAAAAACTTGGTCGCAGGTCCCAAACTATACAAAATGTTCTCCACTAATCTTTTCCTTTCCTCTGGTGTCATTTCGTTCTCGTACAGTTCGCGAGCTTGTTCAAAATTATCTGGTTGATCTTGATATATCTCAATTAGTTCAACTTTGTATTTTTCTTTGTAAGGAGCAGGCCCATTGAATGAGTTAGGATAGTAATTAGGAATGTCTCTTTGATTGTCTTTAACAGGAGGCTGGCCATCGCGGTTGTATGTGAATGCCTTGGTTTGAATAGGACAATTTACAGGTATGTTGTTAAAGTTTGCTCGCAAACGGTAATATTGAGCATCTCTGTAGGCTAATCTTCTAGCTTCGAATAATTTGTCTGGTCCTCCAAGAATACCTGGCACTAAATTCGCTGGATTAAAAGCCAACTGCTCAATTTCAGCGAAATAGTTAACAGGATTCTTATTCAAAACGAGGCGACCCAACGGCCGCAATGGATATTTGTCTAAAGGCAACACTTTTGTTACATCAAAGACATCAAATCCTGCATTTTCGACGTCATCCTCACTTAAGACCTGAATACTAGCCGTCCAGCTTGGAAAATCTCCATTTCCTATTGCTCTGTATAAATCTCTAATAGCGTAATCTGGATCAAACGCTGCAATTTTCATGGCTTCTTTGGAGTGTAGATTTTTTATTCCTGCATCTGGCTTAAAGTGGAATCTAATGAAGTTACTCTCTCCATGCTTGTTGACTACTTGGTAAGTGTGGATACTGAATCCAGGCATGTATCGATAGCCATCAGGGATCCCACGGTCACCGAACAAAAGTAAAAATATGTGTAAACTTTCTGGTTGTAGAGTTAAAACGTCCCAAAACGTGTTTTGATCGAAGACATTCGTTGCTGGGTTCCTTTTCAATGCTCGTACGAAAGTGGGAAAGAGGAGAGGGTCTTTAAAGAAGAACATAGGGGTGTTGAAGCCAACTATATCGAAGTTTCCGTCTTCAGTGTAGAATTTGACTGCGAATCCTCGGGCGTCTCTGGATGTGTCGATACCACCGCGCTCTATGATTGCTGGAGAGAATCTTGTAGCGATAGGAGTCTTCTTGCCAACTTTGTTGAATAATTTCGCTTTACAAATATCAGATATGTCGTGGGTGAGTTCAAAAAAACCGAATGCTCCACCTGCCTTTGCGTGGACCAAACGTTCTGGTATCCTCTCTCTCACCAAGTGCGTCATGCTGTCCATGAAATATTCGTTGAATATCAGCCTCTCGTTTAATGTTACTGTTGCTTCTTTCTGTTCGATGGGTGCGCCTGCAGAGGTAGTCATTATAGCGATGGGGCCCTAGAATATACCAGAGAAATCATGAGAATTTCAACGGAAGGCACAGATTTTTATAATACTACAAAGCGCAAATGAGATTTATCCTAATAGTAAGATTGAACAAGCTTTTCATTATAATTGTGGTTTCTAATAATTTCATTTCAATTTTGTATATCGCTTTCGATTATTCGCTTGAAATAATTGTATTCAGCTCATTAGGTTTTTCAGCTCATTAGTTTCTAAAAAAAGTTTGTTATGTTTTTTATGCCCTCAGAGTTATCGGTACGTGCATAGGTTTCCATTAATTGGGCTGAAATCAATAATTTAATTAACTGCTTAATAAAAATAATTTAAAGAAGACACAATCAAGTCAAAGCACTCTGCCTACTGAAATAATTAAAATTAAAATAATTAAAACCGATATCCCATCTACGCACATCCAATAACCCCGGGTAGACTAAAGAGCCGGAAGAGCTGCCTTCGTTGCACTCAGGCCATTCAAGACCAACCGCCAAAGTTGAGAATAGATTTGTGGGAAAAACAGCACCCACCACCACCCAGCTTCGTCCAGCCATAGGAGCACCTGCCAGCCGGACGAGACCTGAAGTGGCCTATATGAAAAGCAATCAATTGACTGCGGACTCAAATAGGCCGCTGCAAACACAATCTTGCAAAATGGGGGATTATTGATCCAACCGACACCCAGTGCGCATGCGGGATTCCTGACCAAATCCTGTCCCATATGTTGGAGTGTCCAAATTGTCCATGCACTTCTGAGGACGATTGGCGCGGCCACCTACTGGACCCAACTCATCTAATATATAATAAAATATTTTTGTTTTTACCATCGACTCGAAAAGAAGAACGAAGTTCAAAATTAAGAAGAACTAATTGGCTCACCTTAGTCTTCTCTTTGAATAGGAGGATTTGATTGGCCACTGGGTCATTTTGAACTTTTGCAGTAACTGCCGCCATTATTACCAGAAACAACAGCCGTAACATTTTTAAAACCATTTTGCCTTTTTTTTATAAGTGATGCGTTCAATTCTTTAATTGTTTTTAATCCAGCATTGACATTGCAGTCTGTTGTATTCTGTTGTCAGGCTGCCAGCAACGCGGTTTGGTGGAAGTCTGAAAAACACAACAAAAATAATACCCTTTGACAAACACAATAGAATAAAACTTAATTCACCCGAGTTATATACGCTATATAAGTAGTTTTAGCGGTAGGTAGGTACTGTAGCGGTAGGTTGGTACTGTAGAGGCTTTAATCGGGCCTGCCTTCAGCATGAAACCTTCGCGAGCTATTTGATTGGATTATAAGACAAGTACAGATTCGTTTAGATAAAATAGGTTTGAATTTGACCGGATAGGAAAATTGTTTTATATTGAGTCAGTGCTAGTATTATGTTTGTGATGTAATATTCTCTTATAAAGCTTATGCCCGCGGCTTCGCCCGCGTGGGTGTCGGAAAATATCCCACGGGAATGTACTACAGGGATTAAAAGTACCCTATGTCCGTACTACCCTATTGGTTTGCGCGACGCACGCCAGAAAGCTCCCAGTCGGCATGATTTTTTCCGACATCTTCAACCATCATCATATCAATATCTTTCAGCCAATTTACAGAACCTAAATGAATTCCCACCTACCTCATGAATCATTTCGTCCATTGGTAAAAACAGGAAACAGCAGCAGGACGAAAAGTTGGATCTCACAGGGGTGGAATTTAAAAAAATGTTTAGGATACCTCCAAACTTGACTCAAAGATTATTTATACCAATTTTCGAGTTAATCAAGCCACGCAGTAAAATCCTCCCCTGTAAAATTGACTACCCCTTTTCACCCCATCAGGGGTAGATTTCGAAAAACCCTGATACCAGTTATTCTTTAGTTTTAGTCTTAAATACTGAGTTTCGAATTAATCGGACTGCGCGTTAAAATACTTCCATACAAACTATGAAACCCCCTCTAACCCCCCCCCCCCACTCTTGGGGGTAGTTTAGAGAAACGAAAAATTAGAAAGTTTATAATTTACTTTAATTCATGCCGAGTTTCAAGTTTATTAACTCAAGGAATAAGATTTTTCATACAAACGAAATCCCCCTTTTTCACCCCCTTAAAGGTCGAATTTCCAAAAACCCCTTCTTAGTGCTCCCCTACAATTTCATAAAGGAAGCCGTGTGCAAAATTTCACGTTCCTAGTCCCAGTAGTTTCGGCTGTGCGTTGATATGTCAGTCAGTCAGTCAGTTTCTCCTTTTATATATATATAGATTAAATAATATTACGGTGCTCCGGTGTGACTAATTTATCATAGCTACGATTCCCTAACACACCTCTTAACGAGTCATGAAAAAATTAGCTGTTCCCTACATTTATGTTCGCATAACTCGTCAAAATGTAAGGAACAGCAGATTTTTTTTCGCGATTTCAGGTTTGGTCCCATAGTAAAAGTTGTTCTTATTTCCTACGAAATTAATGGAAAAAAATTTTTGGGAATCCTGACTTTTCTAGTTCTCAAACTTCAGTTGGTCTTCGAGTTTTTGATCCTTTTATGAAACAGGATCGATTGGCATCAAAAAAGGCTTCTGTGAAAATCGCCCACTTTCTTGCTGACTGTGTTTTTTTCCTGAATCTTTGAATACAGATCAAAATTTCTCAAAAAGTTAAGGCGAAAGCTCCAGGGTAACCCGCGAAATTCAAATTTTCTTACGTTTTTTGCAATTCGCAGGTTAGTATTGGGTTGTAATGTTGATTAATTATATGATTCGCATAATATTATGTAAATATCTATGATATTAATCATTAAAGTCATCAATACAACTCTCTAAGACCAAGTAATTCTAAGAATTACTATTTCATGAAATCTTTACGTTTGAGGATTATACTAACTTAAGGAGTTGTATTACTGATTTTAATGTTAATACGTATTTGTTACGGTCGCGAATCATACTTTAATTGACATAGACCCAGACACCGTGCTGCAAATTACAAAAATCGTAAGAAAATTAGAATTTCGCGGGCTACCTTAGCGCTTACTTCCTAAGAACAGTCTTCTAGGACCGTTTTCCTGTGGCTACAACGGTTAAGGTACCCACTGTACGCACTGTTCTATCTCAAAAATCCACTCTGTATGTAAAATTTTACTGTCGGGCGGGTGATAAATAATAAGTTTATTTATCCAAAGATATACTTAGACACAGGTTGTATACTAGTTACACGCTAAAAACTTAACCAACTAACAATGGACACAAGGGGAGAAAAATAATTGTCTGTAATAACAAAAAGTTAAATCCTGTCTCCTAAACTAGGTATGGCTTGTATCGTAGGAGACTGGAAGAGCTGATTCTGGAGGAGCTGAAATGTATGTAAATGATGGACCTTAGATTTCGAGTGTCGATATTAATCTACCACAAGACAAAGAAAAGAAATGTGAAATGTGAGTTAGCTGAGTGAGTAATTTTTGATTTATTTGAGCATGGATGGATGAATGCAGGTATGCAGAAAGAGTGGGGGTTTGGATGGGAGAGAGGTGTGTGTTCATGTTCGTGAGTATAATGCTAGTATGGGTGTGTGTTGTGCGTTCCTATTTAATAGCAATTTGTTAAGCGATGTATGCCAGTAGAGATTCGGTGTTATTGTAGTCCTGTTGTATGAGCCAGTCTGTAATTTTAGATTTGATATTGAATTTATTAAAGTTTATTATGTTTAATTTCTTTTGCATAATTTTATATACGTGAATACTTAATACGTAGTAATGGTGTTTTGCAAACGAGGTTTTGTGCCGTATACCAGAGGGGACGTATGTTCGCTTCCTCGGGTCAGGTAGGGGTAGGCAGCCATGAACTCTGAGGACAGATCGAAGAATAAACAGTTGACGTACCGTCAGAACTTTGCAATCAGAAAAGAGTTGTGCTGTGGGGTATCTAAACGGTTTCCTGGTACCTTAAGTACAGCTCTTTGAGCTCTCTCTGCTCTCAGAATAAAAGACTTTGCTGCTCCACCCCATACGGTTATACAGTATCCGAGGATCGACTGGCACAAAGTGAGGTAAACCATCTTGAGAGTGTTAAAATCAGCCGATTCTCGCAGAGACTTAAAGATGTGTATCAGTCGGATAGTTCAGTAGTTAGAGTATCAAGCTGTTTGTTCCATCTTATATATCTACACAACGAATCACATAACATTACGCCTCTTTCGTTTCCGAAAGAGCTAGGCAGAGGTTTTTAGTACCTACACTATGCTCACGCTATGCAAGCGAAAGTGACCCTAGCTATGGCATACCTACATCCAAATCACGCGCGACTAGGCTGCTACTCCGATATAGTACCTACACCTTCTTGCTATGCAAGCGAAAGTGACCCTAGCTATGGCATACCTACATCCAAATCACGCGCTACTAGGCTGCTACTCCGATATAGTACCTACACCTTCTTGCTATGCAAGCGAAAGTGACCCTAGCTATGGCATACCTACCTACATCCAAATCACGCGCGACTAGGCTGCTACTCCGATATAGTACCTACACCTTCTTGCTATGCAACCGAAAGTGACCCTAGCTATGGCATACCTACCTACATCCAAATCACGCGCGACTAGGCTGCTACTCCGATATAGTACCTACACCTTCTTGCTATGCAAGCGAAAGTGACCCTAGCTATGGCATACCTACCTACATCCAAATCACGCGCGACTAGGCTGCTACTCCGATATAGTACCTACACCTTCACGCTATGCAAGCGAAAGTGACCCTAGCTATGGCATACCTACCTACATCCAAATCACGCGCTACTAGGCTGCTACTCCGATATAGTACCTACACCTTCTTGCTATGCAAGCGAAAGTGACCCTAGCTATGGCATACCTACATACAAATCACGCGCTACTAGGCTGCTACTCCGATATAGTACCTACACCTTCACGCTATGCAAGCGAAAGTGACCCTAGCTATGGCATACCTACATACAAATCACGCGCTACTAGGCTGCTACTCCGATATAGTACCTACACCTTCACGCTATGCAAGCGAAAGTGACCCTAGCTATGGCATACCTACATCCAAATCACGCGCTACTAGGCTGCTACTCCGATATAGTACCTACACCTTCTTGCTATGCAACCGAAAGTGACCCTAGCTATGGCATACCTACATCCAAATCACGCGCTACTAGGCTGCTACTCCGATATAGTACCTACACCTTCACGCTATGCAAGCGAAAGTGACCCTAGCTATGGCATACCTACCTACATCCAAATCACGCGCGACTAGGCTGCTACTCCGATATAGTACCTACACCTTCACGCTATGCAAGCGAAAGTGACCCTAGCTATGGCATACCTACCTACATCCAAATCACGCGCGACTAGGCTGCTACTCCGATATAGTACCTACACCTTCACGCTATGCAAGCGAAAGTGACCCTAGCTATGGCTTACCTACATCCAAATCACGCGCTACTAGGCTGCTACTCCGATATAGTACCTACACCTTCTTGCTATGCAACCGAAAGTGACCCTAGCTATGGCATACCTACATCCAAATCACGCGCGACTAGGCTGCTACTCCGATATTCCTGAACCCCTTGCATAAATGTAGTTTCATGGGGGAGGTGCGAAGAGCCATAATTGTACAAACAAAATAACAAGGTGATTTATTGAATCTGCACAACCTTGACGTTTTAATGTAACTAGAAGAAGGTGCACCTACTAAATGAAAAATGAATAACAGAACACAGAAACAGTTCATTTTTTTCCGAAGATTAAAACTGTTAATTTTGATAAACTGAGTAATAAAGCAGAAGTTGATATAACGTGCTATATTACATACCATTTTTAGGTACTTTGACTGCCTCATTGGTCTAGTGGTCGCAAGCGCTACTGCTGAGCATGTGGTCCTGGGTTCGGTTCCCAGGTGGAGCAAAGTATTATTGGGTTTTCCATTAGGAGAATTCTCAGTAGCAGCCCGGAGTCTGGATTTATACCCGGTTGATGGCAATAGACTCGTTTATGCCCGGTTGATGGTAATAAGCTCGGCCCCAATTACATGGGACATAAACATAACTGGCTAAATAAGGGTGTAGGTACTAAAAGTCACCTCTGCGTAACCCTTCGGAGAAAACAAGCGTGATGTTAAGTTATGTTGCTTCTTTTAAATAATAATCTTATAAACCATAATATATGGGAGTTTCAGTCTAGTACCATATATAAGCACCACGATCCCAAGGAGACTCCTAAAGCCTAGTCTAGCTACTAACTTCACATAGATAATACATAAATATCGACAAGCAAGCACAAATTAAAATTTACCCGAGCTAGAACCAAACCTTGGAGATAACGCACAAACCACTTAGCACTTTAATTAGCATCAAAACACTTCAAAACCGAAACTAAAAAAAGACAAAAAACACAAACCTTTTTTAAGTTAGGTACACCTTTATCAAATTAAAAAAAGAATATTTTATCTTAATTGTTCGAAATTCAAAAATCGTTTGACGTCTTCAACTGATACAGTTATCAACCACAATGAAGGTGTTGGCGGCAAAACGCGAACTTATAAACAGTGGTGCAATTTACGGTCTTCTCACACTATGCAGTTCAATTATTCAATATTCTGGGCTAAATGTAACAGGTGTAGATAACATAATTGATCCAATACACAGTTAGAAATAAGTTTATTGAAATAATTACTTTACAAAAAGTGTTTATACGGTTCAGTAGTAAATATAAATCTAGGCCTATAATTTTATTATAACAATCTGTATAAGAACTATGGCATGGCTAATATAAGATTACAGTTGCAAACAAAAAAAATAGAATTCTGAAGTTAATGTAGTGCGTTGCCCGACCTAGGTTTATTTAAACCTGTGTTTCAGGTCATACTCCGACTACTTTTCAAATAGGACAGTCATTGAATTAAATTATCATATATATTCAATGTCTAAGCAGGAACCATTTTTTGCCGTCCCTTACTATGAACTAGACTTATAGGATATATATTTTATCTATAAGTAACTAAAATTAATAAAATATTAGGCTAGAGTTAAGTCCGCTACTTTATTTCAGCACCTCTAGTAGTTTTTCCGTATCTGAGTAATTTAGTTGTGCTAAATAATCGGATAAAATTATACTGCACCTATTATAACTTACATTATATATCTTAAACAATTTGTTAAATTTATTATATAAGAAAGGATCAAGAAATAAATAAAATGTTTAGTGGAAGCATATTTAGTCTGATGGTTCGTGCAAACCAGATCCTTTCTTCTCTTGTCTGAAGGTACTGGTTTAAAATCTAGTTCAGTGTGTTTCAGTAAAACTATACTTAGAACAAAATGTTGTCGAACTGTTAGCACCTTGCATGCCATGTAAAGCTGGTGTGTGGGAAATCTGAATGGGCGACAGGTGGCGACTTTTAGAATTGCTCTTTGAGCACGATCTAGGAGTATTAAACTTGATTTGGCGGCACCACCCCAGGAAGTTATGCAGTAGATAAGAATAGATTGACCCAATGCCAAGTAAACCTGTTTAATTAATTTAAAGTCGGCTAGGTCTCGTAGATTCTTAAAAATGTATACCTATTAATTTACACACTCTAGTACAAATCGAAATGTTTACGGAAATTTAGATTCGTGTCAATGGTGACGCCCAGGTATTTGATATGGTCGACTTTAGTTAAAGTGGGACAAGTGCATGATGTGTCAGCGTATATATTACAATTGTGCGCGTGAAGTATTTCTCATTTCAAATAGAATAAAGGTTTTATCTGAATTTACCGCTAATAGATTGTTGTGTAGCCAATTATACATAATATCAAAGTCATTCTGAGCAAGTTCATGGTCCTCCGCTCTTGATTTACCTGAGAACAGTAGAGCTGTCATCTGCATATGACATAATCAAATCATTGTGGAGTTGTAAGCGGCAGAGGTCATTTATATGTACTAAAAATAAGGTAGGCCCCAGAATACTGCCTTGTGGGATACTATAATCACTATTTTCAAGTTCAGAGCTCGTGTACTGACCTATTTTTAGAGACTGACAATGGTTGCTAAGATGATCAGATAACAATTTTAACTGTGCTTCTCATAAGCCAGTTTTTTCCAGTTTAAGTAATATTAGAGAACAAGAAATGGTGTCAAAAGCCTTGGCAAGATCTAAAAATATTCCAATGGCATGCATACCAGTATCGAGATAATTACTTATAAAATTTGTTAGTTTGTGTATTGTTTGGCTCACGGAGTAAGTTTGGCTCGTTGATCTTTTAGGCCTAAAACTGAATTGTTGATCTGAAAGTAATTTGTTATTGTCAAGACATTTTACTAGTCTGTAGTTAATGATTCTTTCCAAAATCTTTGAGAGTCCCGTTAATACTAGTTGTTGAGATAGTTCATTTTTTATTTCCATTGCTCTGTAAATACGTAAGATGTCGATCGAATTGATTACAAAAGCGTCAATGGATGCTAGATTCTTTCTTATTCTAACAATTTGTATTTGTGAGGTCAACCAGGAAGCAGGCTTTTTTTCTTCGTTTGTTCGATGCATTCAAATTCGAGCGACTACTAAAATGTAGTAATCGGCCGATGCTGATTAGTTCGCCAATCAATGAACCTCTAAGTACTTTTTTTTTCTCGATGGCTTGACATCGTGTAAACTCGTGGTTAAATGACATAAGATTAGAAGATCACTAAAATAGAAAAATGCAGACAAAACACGCAACATTGGAACATGTTATTTCCATTCTTACTAACTAATTACAAAACTCGCTCGGCGATCGATATCACTTTCATTTGCCTCTCTTTTTTCCGTCTTGCCTCTGTTTTTTTCTCTGTCCTCAAGTGTGAGGACAGAGTAAAGAACGCAAACAGATATTATACTCGGCTTACTAATTTTGTTGTCTCTGCCAAAGGTAAAGTTAAGTTCAGTTTTCACGCATTGTGGCTAAGCAATTGACTTAAATTGTGCACTACGAGGTCGCCGGTTGGATGGGACTATTTAGAGCACAACATACCGTTGTTATTGATGTTGGGCTGCTCGCATACAGCTACAAGCGTACAAGCTATTACAAAAGCTCTCGAGGAACGTGCAAGATAGTTTTAACCATTTAAAAAATTAAATCGGCTTCAAAAATATACTCAAAATTATGAAATAACTTTAATTCCGGAAGTCGGTGTCTTGAGATCTGTGTTTTGAGGTTTTTGCCACCAACTTCCGAAATTAAAGTTATTTCATAATTATTAGTTAATTTCTTTTTGGAGTCGATTTAATTTTTTTTTAATTACTTTTTTTATTTCGAAATTTTTAGTTTTGAGTAAAAACTGGATTATTTTTTTGTAATAAGTAGTTTTGTTGTAAATATTGCACTAGAATATGACCAAGGTTTTGAGATGTTTTCCCTTTGACACCACACCCGTAGCTCGTATGGCCGTCACACTTACACGTATTAGTCCATATCTTAAAAACTACTGAACCGATTTTGACGGAACTTACACTGTTCCCCCTAAGTTGAAGTAAATGTCACATAAGCCAATAAAAACACAACCACAATCCGATAAACAGTTTCGGAGAAATGCGCGGACAAACATACATACAATCATACATACACCAGGAAAATTTTGTATATTTGATTGGAAGCCCTAATAGATTATCATATGTCAATATATTGCAATTCCAATAATATTAGATACGTAGGGGGTTCAGAAAGTCTTGAAATTTAACTTTATTTTTCACAGTTTTTCAAAGTAATTGCCACCATAATTAATACACTTCTGCATCCTTATAAACCAATCATTATAAATGTATTTCTATTTTTGTTCACGAATTTCCGCACATATATTGTCCCAGGTCAAAAGTAAAGATTCTTCGTCCCGAAATCTTTGCCCTTTCAATTTATTTTTCTCGAAAGGAAACAGTCCAAAGTCACATGGCGCCAAGTCTGGGCTGTAAGGCGGATGCTCAAGAAGTTTCAAGCCGGCATCTCGCAAAAATTGGCATGTAACGTCAGCAAATGTGCCGGAGCATTATCATGATGAAGATACCAGGTGCAGAGTTGTGACTTTGGACGAAACTGGTTGAATTCCTGAAAAAGTTGAGGAAGGCAGTGGTGTACCAAGCAGCATTTACAGTCTTCTGCTCACGGAGAAGTACTTGTTCAATAATTCACCGTATACCGAAAAAAACCATGATTATTTTCTTTTTTATCGACTTAGATTGTTTTACTTCAGTCGGCGTTTCTTCACCTTCTATCATATTTTATTTTGCTGCATTGTGGGCACGTCGTAATAATAAAGCCACGTTTCATCGCCCGTGACGATTAAAATGATGTCTTTAGATTTTCCGTTTTCAAACTTTGCAATCATTTTTTTTACACCATTTAACTCGCTGTTCTTTTTGTTCATCGGTAAGTTTATGTGGAATCCATCCAAAGAGTACAAACTTGTCTATACCCTAAAATGATGGTGAATAATTGAATGTAACGCTGCTGAGCCAATCTGTAGTAAGGACTCTATTTGCTGGTAGGTTAATTTCAAAAATTCCAATTAAATTTTTAACTACAGAAATATTTTCTGGAGTAACTGCTTCCGCCGGTTGTCCTGAACGCAGGTCGTCTTCTAGGTTAAAACAGCACCGCTCAAACTGTTTGTACCATCTGTATACGGTTGCATGAGAGGGCCAGTCATCACTAAGTATAGGCTTCATTTCTTCAAAGGGTTTTCTGGACTTAATCCAGGTAAAAAGTTATAACGCAAAATTGCTTGATATTCGATGGTCATCCACGAAGCCACTATAGTGAACTTGTTCGAACACGATCTGCGGCAATACTGAATGCAATCAAATGATAACTGACACTAACATATATCATAACATAAGCAATCAAACTACGTGCTCGCGTCGGCCATTCGCCTTAGTGTTATTAAGTATCTCAAGACTTTCAGAACACCCTACGTACAATGTACGTGTTGAATTGATAACCTCCTTCTTTTTTTAAAGTCGATTAAAAATATAACTCGACTTGAACCTAATCCACTGCGAAATTAATTTGATACCTACATATTGTAGCGAAAAAAGAAAGAAAGGAAAACACTTTTTCACCACATCACGTTTAATTTCGTTCGTTTTAAAAAAAATAGGAAAACATTGCAATTTAATATAAAAAAGTAAAAAAAAAATAATTTTTAAAGTATAAAAAGTAAAAAAATGAATATTTAAAGTAAAAAAAGTTGCTGGTCGATTTATGTAAAAAAAGAAGATAAATAGCGGAGAACTTTGGTCCGATAGGGTAAAGTACGCGAATATCGAAAGAAAAAAGACGTCCTAACAAGTCGATTGCAATCGCTATTAGGTAACGCTCCCAAAATAAACCGTAAAAGGAAAAGAGATCAGAGAACCAAGGTATCTCGCATTTTACAGGCTTGAAAATTTAAAATAAAATAGTGAACGAATTAAAATTTTGCAGAGAGTTACTAACTACGTTACTTAGCTAGTATGTAAAAATATCGTAAAAAATCGTTGTCCAACGTAATTACGTCCGGCGAGGTGTCGTAGACAGCAAGAGCTGGCTCTCTGACTCAGGAGTAGGCGCTGGCTGGGTGGTCCACGTGGTTGTGTGGCCTTCGTGGCTGGATGCGGCCAATTACTCCGCGTTGACCAACGATGTCAAGCGTTTATTTGGGCCAGAACCTGGAGGCCGAAAGACGGCCTGTTTTAAACTGATTAATCCTAAGGCAAAATGAATTAGGGTTAGACCAGAGTGATCAGACTGAACTTACGATTGAGGAAAACGATTAAAAGATACGTACCAGGAAAATTAAGACGAACTTCCCGACTCAAACCATGGAAGTATGGGATTCGAATTTAAAAGAAACGTTCCTATGACAATAAATAGCGGATATCAGCACAGAAGGTAAAAAAAAAACCATAATCTTACTACGGCAACAACATAACAGGAATACATACCGAAAGTAAAATATAGGACGACGTCGAAAGCACTTTGCTTTTAATATGCACAAGATATCGTATTAAATACGATTACACAAATTACACGTAAATTTTCAACTAACTGGGTCAGTATCAACAGATCAACTTTTTGTAACTGACGCACCATACAGAAGAAATGAGGACCCATCTGTCAGAAAAAAATAATTCGAATCATGAAATAAAAAGGTAAAAAAAATCGACCAGAATCAATAATGAAACGGAAAAAAGGTTGACATTAAAGAACCAAAAAGTTTTGACATGCAGAGTTATGCTGCACTATGTAATGCTCTCAAGGTTTCACAAAAGTAATTGAACAAAAAGTGGACCACATTGACACGACCGACAAACAAATTAGGTAAATATCGATAATCGACCACAACGGGGTCTACACTCTAGATGCCATGGAGACGTGCTCCATCATGAGTAACTTAGGTGTCTAAAGCCATGGCTAGGTTAGTTACATATGTGAAGTAACAATATCGCGACGGGATTTTATCGCGCATTGGAATTTCATCTCGATGTTTGATCCGAGCATTGAGAATCTAATAGAGTGCATTCCAGCGCGTCGAAAAATACACTGTTGGATTTTCAACTCTCGTCGGAGAGCAGACCGTTGAAAATCAGTGTGTGAAAAAAAATCACCGCGATATTTTTACGTCCGTCCGAACGTCGGCTTAGTACTTCGATAAACTGCCCAAATAAAACATTTTTCCTTCCCCACGCTCTTCCAACTGTCTTTATAAGGAAGATCACACTTGCAATTAATCGCTGCTTGAACACAGCGTGTACGACATGACAGTTGCACTGATCAGGACATGAGGAGAAGAGTGGCTTGAAAAAAAAAGTTAATAATATAATTATATTATGGCCTTTTACGCACCTGAACTAGCCATTGCTCATATTATTTTCATAGGACGTACTCGATCGATCTTGGCAAACACTCAACTGACTCTTCAATCATAAACAGATATTTTTCATCAAGTTCATTGCTTTAGGACTTACTTTGTGTCAGAGAACACTTATACTCAGAGCTTTGTGTTCCTAAATTGATCTTTAATCAGAACGTCACGTGATATCTGTGTGATGATAACACTGATCAACAGTGGCCACACGAACTCTGATATGTGATCGTGTTTTGACTACATACCCTCATTATAAAAACGCACTTATTATTTTATTTCAATCACCCTCAGTTTTCTTTTGTGATGAGGTCAAGTTCATGTTCGGTATTGTAGCGGTAAACGCATATGAACGGCCGTAAAAAGGAGTGCTATAGATTTGTTTTCGCTATTAATTTTAATTATTTTGATTTTAATTAACTTCTGTGCTTGTGCTAATATGTTGAGAAAATGTAATAACGATCCTAACTCCTCAACTATCAACTACACACTAGCTAAATCAACTAAACACTACCAAAAATGAACAGAGGACACAAACACGTATGAATAATGCAGACATGAAAGAAATAAAGAATTCTATAAGAATCAAAACCAAAACCCAGACCGAGATTATCCCTCCACAACAACATAAACAAAACAAATTGTGCATTTTGAGTGCTAATAAACAAAATAGGGTCCTGTCTATAGTAGAAGAAACTTTTGAGAAACAATTTAATTTTTGTCACTATCTAACGACAGATGGAGCTACATGTGACCTCCTGCAGGGGATAAACACAAAACTTACGAATTACACGATGAGTGACTACTGTGTGATTTTACAATTAAAATCACACAGTAGTCACCAATGTGAACAAGACTTTAAAATAGTTAAAAATTACTCTGAACTCATATTAGACATAAGGAAGACTCTTAGTGAAATAACTCATACTAATATTATTATCTGTCTACCCACATATAAATATAATATGAACTCAAATATGTATAACTGGCGAGTCCTGAACTTTAACTATTCTTTATGTCAAGATATCTGGACACACAAATATGCTCATGTATTAGATTCAAATGCAAATGTCGACTATGATTACAATACATTCTTCAGGCAATCTGGCCAACTAAATAATTTTCGGGTTCCATACCATTTTTGTTAATCTTCTAGCGCTAATTAATGACATTCAATGCACCAATATTTATAATATTAAGACTGTAGTAAATACTCCCCTAGTAACATTAACGTCTCACAATCCTACACACGTATTAGAAACAGAAAAGCAGCTTTTTCGTCACTAAAAGCCTTTACGTGATGCATCAAAACATAGCGGGCCTTTTAAATAAGGTCGATGCTCTAAATGTTTGCCTAGATGAATTGTCAGAAAGGGACGTTAGTGTTGACGCGCTGTGTGTTACCGAGCACTTCATGATGTCAGGTTACGAAAGCCATTTAAATATCCCCAATTACTCTTTAGCATCATTTTTCTGTAGGAAAGAAAGTAAACGAGGTGGGGCCTGTATTTTGATTAGAAACGGGCATCAATGGAGAGAAGTTCCACATATAGCTGGGGCATCTGTAACTGGTGAAGTTGAGTGTTGCGGTGTGGAGCTCATACAATACAATATGATTATTTTATGTGTCTACAGAGTACCGAAACGAAATAACCTAAATGTATTCTATGAAACAATAGAAAACATGTTACAAAAAATATGTAAAAAAAAGTATGAGCATATTATAATGGCGGGAGATTTTAACATTGATATAATGAAGAAAAATAATGTTGTATTGGATTTCGAATGTCTGTTACTAAATTTCAATCTTAAGTTAGCTGTAAAGCAACCTACCAGAATTTATAGCCAAACTTGCATCGACAATTTCGCACATAATTTTAGAGCCAAATGTAAAACGGACGTTATTGAATTTGCACTGTCAGACCACACAGCGCAAATAATAAAATGCCCGGTGAAAAAAACTTTTATGTTAAAATACTGGCGCAGAAAACGACGGGACTATAGCGTAGAGAATATGGTTAAATTTAGGGACTACTTAAAACATTTGACTTTTTCGGAAATATATGAAACTGAAGATACAAATATAGCTTTTGACATATTTATTGACAACTTTAAACTATTTTATGACCTTTGTTTTCCATTTAAGCTGACTACGATCAATGTAATTAAAAAATTAAAATGGATCTCGCATGGCATTAAATTATGCAGCAAAAAGAAACGTCAATTGCTCTGGAATTATAGATTAAAACCAAATATGACAAATAAAAACATTTTTAAGAATTACAAAAACGGTTTAAAAAAATTATGAGATTGACTCGACATGCTCAAAATAATTACTCAATTAAAACTGCAACAAATAAATCTAAAATGACATGGAACATAATAAATAAATCGAAACCGTTTTTACCTAGAGAATCCATTAGCTATATAAATGTCGATGACAAAATAGTAAATGACCCTCTAGAAATAGCTGACGTGTTTAACAATTTTTTCATAGATAAAATTCAACCAAGTCAAGATTCGGGAAGAAAAGTAACAACGAATATTATAAAACGAAAAGACTCAATCTTTGTTGCACCCAGTATACCTGTAGACATATTAAACATAATTAAATCTTTAAATGCCACAAATAGTACAGGTTATGATGGTATTTCTACAAGGGTTATAAAGTATGTTTCGGAAACCATTTGTTCCCACTTAAGCTACCTGATAAATCTGTGCATCAGCTCAGGTGTATATCCAGATGCCCTAAAAGTTTAAAGAGTGAAACCATTATTTAAAAAGAACAATAAGGAACACATGGCTAACTATAGACCAATTGCCTTAATACCTATAATGTCCAAAATTTTTGAAAAATATGTTTATAAAGAACTGTACTCATATCTCGAAAAGAAAAATATCTTTAGTGAAGAGCAAAAGGGGTTTAGACAAAACATGTCAACCAGTAGGGCCATTTATGACTTTTTATACACCGTTATGAAGAATATGGACAGGAGAAGCCCGGTGTGTGCTATATACTGCGACATGACGCAAGCTTTTGACTACGTTGACCATAGTATCTTGCTACAGAAATTAGAAGCTTACGGCATAAGGGGAAACATACTAAATCTTATTCAGTCTTATCTTACTAACAGAAAACAATATACAGAAATAGAGAGAATTAATGTTAAGACAAAGAAACAGGAAATGTATGTATCAAGCGAACGCACACCTACATACGGTGTTCCTCAAGGCAGTGTACTCGGATCTTTATTATTCATAATATACATCAATGACCTGCCTAGTGCTATTGACCACCCCATGACTCTCTTTGCCGACGATAGCACTATGACTATAGCGTGTAAAAATCAAAACACATATGAAAGTGACATAAATGAATCTTTGACATCGATAATATCATGGTTAAACAGGAACAACCTAAAAATAAATCTAGATAAGACAACTATCATGCATTTTAGGCAACGGACCCAGGCTGTACTTGACCTTAACGCAATTTACAAGGACACTGTACTTAATAAAGTCGACGCCACAAAATTTCTAGGAATTATTATTGACTCTAAATTGAACTGGAAGGCACACATCGAATACCTAAGTAAACGGCTGAGCTCCTCTGCGTACGCTTTATATAAACTGGCCCCGGAGCTAAATACAGATGCCTTATTAACAGCTTATCATGGTCTAGTAGCGTCGTTATTGCGTTACGGTATTATATTTTGGGGGAATTCCACAGACAAAGTAATAGCGTTTAAGGCCCAAAAGAGATGCATTCGTGCTATGTTCAATTTGAAGTCGACCGACAGCTGTATGCCATTATTTAAAAAACATAAATTATTAACTCTACCAGCTCTGTATATTTTTGAAATTGCGGCATTTGTTAGGGTAAACCAATCTTTATTTCCACGACTAGCTGACACCTTCCCCCGTAACAGACGTGACAATAATCAACTGTGTTGGCATACGTCAAAGACCGCATTAAGGGGAAAAAGCGTTTTCTGTATGGCTCCTAAAATTTATAATAAAATACCACAGTCATATAAAGCATTGCCGGTAAATTTGTGTAAAAAAAAGATTCGAGATTTATTAACGGACAAGTGTTATTATAGTATTAATGAATTTTTGAAAGACACTATTTGACATTTTTGGTTTTTCTTTTATTTTATTAATCCTTAATTTTTGTGACATATTATGATTAATTTATTTTACTGACTTATCAATATTTATTGCTGACTATTATGTACTTGTATTGTGCCTTTAGTAATTTAGTTTTTATTTTGTAATTTAGTTTCTATTTTTGTAAATTTTATAAATTTGTACGCCTTACGGGTGAAACATGTACGTACAAAATATTAATATTGTGACACCCTGCATGCTTAATTTGCATGTATACGCATGTTTTGACAAATAAAATTATCTTTATCTTTAAAACTCTTTTTGTTATATTTTGGTGAACAAAAATCAAAGGCGACATTTTTCGATCTTATTTTGAAGTGTTACCGCGAGTATTTTAGTTTTGCGGTGGCTCATCAAGACAAAGCTTAGGCCCCACATATTTGTTGCATAACATGTGTAAAAAATTTAACTGACTGGAAGAAAGGATCACGTTATAATTATGCCGTTTACTATTCCCATGTTGCAGACGCCCCCTTGTTGGCGCTGCAGGCCTAAAAGGCGGCAGTAAGAGACCCAGAAAAAAAATGGAGGCGTTATGTAGAGGCTTAGGAGCGATTTGTAATTTCATCTAGGTAGTGTTTTTTAAGTAGGTGGAAAAATGGGGGCGCTAAATAATAATTTATTCTCAAAGTGGGCAGTAGACAAAATAAGTTTGGGAACCCCTGGTCTATACTGACTTAAGAAGCTTTGGGTTGCAATATGTCGCTTAAAAATTCATTTTCTAGATCGCATCTAGATTTTTTTCCCTGAGAATTTGGGGGCTGTAAACGTTGAACATGGAGAAAGGTTCCAACCGGACTGTTCAAAGATGGAGAAGCTTTATCAGGGTAGATGGAGTCCAAGGATGTTGGCTGACTACAGCAGGACGATCATAAGGGACCAACCGGAAGCCAAATATTCCCGAAAATCTACCCATCTAAACCTTTAATGTACAAATCACATTATTCACATGTTTCGGAGAACTAATAATTTTTTTATTATTCATGTTTCATACGAAATAAAATTCATAAGTGATAATAAAAATATATTTAACTGCGTATTTTTATTCACAATACCTAATACATAGAAAAAACACTAAAAAGTTCATGTGGCACGACGAAGATTAAATTTTGTTAATCAGTGTAATTAAGTATGGCCTTGGTACACACAACGACTTGCATGCGCAAACAGAACGTGCAAACAACATGGCACAGTTTATTAGGGTGAGTACGTCACCTCGGAAACCGTTTTGCCACAGCGACTTGCGTTCATAAACACTGTTTGCCAAACTTTTTGCACATGTAAGCTGCTGAGTGCTGCGTGTAGACTGGCCTTAATAATCACCATATGTACTCTGTGTTAATAACACATACGCACGATACACACGTACACGATAGAACTCTACACGTAGGTACAGTCAACAGCATATCAGTGGTAACACTTGCACTACGATAATATCTCTTACTGCTACGACATTTAATTATTTCTTTTTGAAATACAAACATCGGCACGAGGACGCCATTTACTACAAAATGAGCCAATGGGGAAGGTCGGGCAAAGTTAATTGTAGATGGCGTGATCATAGCTAGGTCCCCGCGGCCTACAATAAGTTTGACATTTCGTTCATTCATGAGTTTACTTTTATTTCGCTATTTCGTTATTTTCGGTGATTTCAATAATAATCATAATCATAATCATAAATCTTTATTTATCTCAACATCATATTACAGGCACTACTTAATAAAATGCACAATCTTAAATAGAGAAAGGTGTCTGAGGTAGGAGGGTCCTGAGTTACAGATCACCCGGCTCTCTTTTAAAGGACATGTTAATTTACAAAACAGTTAAAGTTATGATATACTTAATAGGCAATATTTGTAATCAAGTAAATGACATGGAAAGGGTCAGAATTTAAAACCATAAATATATCCTCAAAGTCACTTTCATCAAAATGTTTCTACTCTGTTTTATATTTATAAAACATGTTTACAAATAGCTTTCAGCCACCATCTTTTAATTTTAGGGTCTCTCGGGAAATGGTGGATTCCAATTTCGGAGTATTTAGTAACACAACAACGCATCATTTCCGCAAAAATAAAACCACGTCACGCATTGTATTATTGGCTTGTGTTGGGAACTAGCTATGACAGCGCCATTTTGACAGTTGCCTTCCCCATAGTCTGACGGCGAGAATGTACGCTCATCTCAAATGTCAAATTAAAAATGTATAATCTGTGCCTAAAAAAGTGCGAAAAGCGTCAAATCGTCAATAAAATTATAATCCACGTTTTAACAACATATTCTTCGATTTTATCTATAAAATATTAAAATGTTAAATCCTTGAGTTATATACCGCAGTTTTATGTGCACTATTATAGTATTCATGTTAATTGTGTTCATTGAAAAGTAACCAAAAATGGCAAGGTCGCCAAAGGATGATCCGATATACAACGATATGAAGCACAACACTTGGAACTATCATGCGGAAACTGCTGAAAACTGTGCACCTGGTGCTTTGAACGAGAGAAAACCACCACAGATCTCGCCTAACCCGAGTGTCATGAACGATAATAGTATTTACGTCAACCCGAGTTTCGGCAACGATGTTTATTTGAACAAACACGCTTACAACGTGCAGACAGGTGATACCGCCGCCAATAATGAGGAGAAGATACCTTTCAACAACATACCCAACGTTCCTCGCGCCAATCAGAACTACGGCAACGCTATGCTGAAGTTAAGCAACGGCCAGTTAGTGCGTGTGTTCTATGACGAGAACAATCAACAGCTTATCTTCCCGATGTCCGGTCAGTATGAACTGTTTAATCACAACCAGGGAGTCCGCGACATTCCCCTGCAGATGCCCCAACCGTCACACCTATTCACACTCAACCAGGACTTTGCTATGAACAATAATAATGTTCACATACCACCAACAACTGTCAATCAGACAACTTATCCTGAAAATGTGAACAATCAATCCCCAACATCTAATTTCCTCAAAGATTTGCTAGGGAATTTGGAACCTAATTCTACTGGCACATACTCTCCATTCGGACAGAACTATCCTCTGAATCATCCAGATGCTTCTAATATGAATCTACTTACCAATAACCCTGTCATTGAACCTCCAAAGAACCAGCCTATGAAAGTTGAAAGTTCACCAAAGAGGAATGAAAACAGTCCTCTTGCTGACACAAGCAACAAGAAGCGTATAGTGGCCGAAGTGAAACCAATGCGTCCCTCATACTCTGATGTGCTGGCCAAGAATACAAAAAATACTCCCACATCAGAAAATACACGTAAAGTAAGACCGCAGAACATTGACACTAAGCCAATGAATAACAAAACAAATTCAAAACCAGAGAAACCAACCAACATCAAACAAGATGATAATAAACACAAGAATGAGAAGAAACAAAACACAAACACAATATCCTCAGGAAGTGAGTCTGGAGACATTAATACTGATGACAATGAGAAACGCCAAAAACCAAACAAAAAGTCTAAGAACAAACGCAACAACATCTCCCGCAAATGGTCTTCTCTGGATGACATTACAAATGAAGAAGAATCAAGCTACACACATGATAGTGAAAGTCAGTTTGTATTCATTGAGAATCCAGAGAAACCACCAAAAAAAGAGAAGAAGTCTGATAATAAATCAAAGAATTCTGACAAGAGTGCTGCTACAGAGGATGAGTTTAAATTAGATGAGGAAGATGACCAATCACAGTTTGTCATTCAGGAAGGACAGAATGAGACAAAGGCTAAAAAGAAGAAGGATGGTCGTAGTTATCATAAAGTGGCAAAGCCTGTGCAGGATAAAAAGAAGAATCTTTCAAAGCTGAGGAGGAACAAACCAGGATACCTGGGGTTGGCTCAGAACTATTTGGAGCACTGGGGCGGAGCAACATGGAAGGCACTTGTGTGGTTCATGTATCTACTCTCTGATATATGCCGCATGAGCTTCCATTTGTCGTTTGACTTGTAAGTTTTATTCCATACATTTAATTATTTTAAAATAACAGTACCCAAAATGAACCTCTATTGAGATAAAACCTCTATGTCTGTAGTTTGTTGTCTATCTTTTATTTGTTGAATTGTATTTTTCATATGTTTGAACTACAAAAATTCTTAGATCCAAAAGCACTTATAGCAAATTCTACTCATTCAAATTGCACAATAATTAGTCATTTTATGAGAATAATTAATTAACAATAGTAAGATCAAGAGAGGACACTAACAATAATACTCATAAATACCTTTACTGCTGATTCAATTACTAACGAAATCTTAATATTTTATTCATTTATGCATTAGAATAGAAACACATTTGTAGAAGTTCTATAAAAGCATACTTGAGTTTTTCAAATAGTTTTTCCTTAAAATTGATTACCACTAATAGTTATCTACATTATCCTGTTTACAGCTAGAATTTCTCTTACTTTATACAATTTTGTATTTGTTAAAGCCACCTGTTGTCTGATGAATGCGCAAGGCTACCACGTAATAATCAATAATTAGATACTGGAAATCTGCACTGATAATGTAATACTAGCACTCTAATAGTTACCCACAGTTCCACTTGAGTCCTGAGGAAACTATTTGAACTATTTCATGTTTCCAGATGAAAGTACTCTGTATAAATAGATGCATTTGATCAAAACATCTTCACAAATTTGAACATTGAAAATGTTAGTCAGACATACTGTTGACTTTTTCCCCTTTATTGAATTATTGACCTTTATACCTCATACATACTATGGTCAAATGTCCCGCGAAACGTGTATTTAAAGATGTCGAGTCTCATGACCTTTTTCATAGTTTTCAATGCCGCTAGACTTGTCCTGCGACGCCACCCGACATTTTTATCTAAACGCGTTGCAGGACATTTGTCTCTAGTAAATACGAGGCTTTACTTGCAAACAAACCAATGTTCCTCCACAGATGCACATCAGTGTTCACACAAACATACGTGAGTTCTCAAGCGGTGTGGCGCAGCACTAAGGACTGGCTGAGCAAGCTCGGCGACAACAAATACTTTCTATACATTGATAGGAAATTTGGACACACTACGCTTGGATTCTGGAGGAGGCTTAAGTGGTTTAAGAAAGGTAAATAATGTTCTTTAGCATGCTCAGGCGTTAATCAAGACACAACGGGCGTTAAAAAAAGACTCACATAGGTATGAGTGACAGAGCAGAAAAACCTTATAAAAATCAACTTTTTCCAAAATTTTATGTGCCATATTTACAGTAAGTTGGGTACAGTATTCTATGGTCACTAAAAAAATTAGAAGGTAATGGTGATTGTCCCTGCCATTCTACTAACAGCCAATCATTAATTTGTTTGCCAACTAATTCTAATGACTTTGAATCACTCATTTGGATGATGCTCATTGTGATTATTATGTCCTCACCAACAAATAGATTTAGATGATTTCCTCTTTGACATTGAAAGGCCCATTTTCAGCATTGAAAAATATATTTTAAATAAATTTATTTGCGAATTTTATCATAATACTGTGTTCTTAGTTAAATATTTGAACTTGTTACTTAAGACCTTGATGAGACCCATCACAAACTTAGTACAAGACAAGAGAAAATGTATGAAAAACTATGTTTGAAAAAATACTTTAAAAAAAAAACTTACTAAATACTGTTATAGTATAATTTAATAGTAGTCATGCACTAGATAAATCGTTTTACTTACTAATTACTTAGCCCGAATTAGCATATATACACACTAATATTATCATAACTTTCTAGCTATGGACATAGAAAGTTTTATTATTTTCAGCTGTACTTATTTATTTTATTTTACAGTACAGTAAGATTCTTATAGTAAAATACGTATTCGCATACGTTGCTAATATTTATTTTGGTAGAGATTACAGTTGATAGTAGTTGCGACTTTAGTTTAGTGGTTGGTACCCGAAACAATACCTTTCGCACGGCTTTGTTAAAGTGCAATACTTTGTTTGTCTGTATTTGTAATAATGCACATTTTCTGCTTTCATTCTGCTCGTGCTGATTGACAAGCTCGCTTATTCAAGTTCGGGTCGGGTCGGCACAATTCGGGCTAAGCCGAGCAGCTTTTTTAAGCCCGAACATACATCTACATATATTCGATTTTGCCGCCCGGCTATGCCGAATATTATGCCAACCCGAACATGTGTATACCACCCCTTAAGACCCCTTGAGATTCTTCTTACGGGTTACTACACACATAAGCGAGCCGGTATTGTCGGTCCGGCAGTATTTGTCGAACAACAAAGCCGACCCGAAGTAAATACTGTACTTGTTCACACCTACATACACTACCGTCCATAAGTTTGGAAGCAGCAAGGTAAAATCAAATAAAACAAAACAAAGTCATTTCAATTTCAATGTATTGATAAAAATTAAAATATAAACAAAAAGTAATTTAAGCAGAACAAAAATTTTACATAGGTACAGTATAAAATTAAATTAAATTTTAGCTTCATCAAAGTGTCCTCCTTTTTCCTTTATTAGCTTCTCGCATATTCTAGGCATTCTATTATTATCCTTTACTTCATTATATACATATAAATTATATTTTTAAATATTAGAAAATAAAAAGTATAAATACATTTAAAAATAGTAACCCACCGGTATCGGGAACAGGGTCCAAGCTACCGGCAGTCAGGGCTCCAGAGAGGGGAACCTCCTAACAATGCGAGCCGTGTCCAGAAGTACCGCTTTCTGAATCAAGCCCTTAATCCAGCTGCCCAACGAGAGCCTCCTATTATTATTATATTTATTATTTTTATTAGAATAATCTTCATCTAATTTGTTCCATTCGCTCTCTAATAGCTTCCAAAAATGTTCTCAGCTCGCTGGAAAACGATTTTTCACCCTTCTATCGAGTTCATCCCAAACAAGCTCAATGAGAGAAAGATCAGGTGATTGAGATGGCCATTGCGTGAGGTTTAAGATTTTTCATCTTTTTTCTTGTTCAAAAAGGTCTGGCACAGTTTAGAAGAATGCTTAGGATCATTATCCTGTTGGAAAATGAGTCCAGGACCAATCAGATTTAGTCCACTGGGTACGGCGGAATTTTGGAGAATTTTCAAGTAACCTTCCTTGTTTAGTTTTCCGGTTATCCTCACAAGATTTCCGGGTTTATTGTTGCCAAAACACCCCCAAACTATGACATTACCTCCACCATGTTTGATAGTAGGCACAGTACATGCCTCTGAAGCCCTCTCTTCTTTTGACCGGCGTACAAACGCACGTCTATTGGATCCGAAAATCTGAAACTTTGATTCGTCACTCCAAAGGCTGTTTCCCATTGCTCTATTGTCCAGTTTTGGTGCGCGCTTTTGCCTATTCTAGTCTATTTTTCTTATGTGGAATTGTTAGTTTTGGTTTTTTAGCTGCAACACAACCTCTTAGTCCGGCAGATAATAAACGTCTTTTAACAGTTGTTTTTGAAACGGGTGTTTCTCGCGTTTCATTCAGAGCTGCGGTGATTTGTAGTGCAGTTAAGCGTCGATTCCGATTCCGTTTGGAGAGAATCCTGATGAAGTTGTCTTCTTGCCTTGTTGTGGATTTGGGCCTACCAGATCTCTTTCTATCTTCATTTTTCCCATTTTCTCGTTTTCTAACAAGGGTATAGTGGACGCTTTTACGAGAGATTCCGAGCCTTTTACATAAACTCACGCCTTCTTCCCATGGGGGTAGGCAGAAACTACAGAACGCCACCTGCTACGATCCTTACATACTCCTTTTGCCTCGTTTACATTCATACATCTGGTCATACACGCACGCCGGTTGCGAGTACTACGCACCTGACCTTTCCTTGTAGAGTACAAATAGCGCTTCTCTGTTCGAGCGCGATTTGCTTGCGTTTTGCCATTTTCAGAAGAAAAAATAAGGTCAAAGTAGTTGTCGATATCTTTCGAATACGGACAATGTCAATATCACAATTTTCACGTGCCAATGCTCCAGTTGGACTAAATAGGGTATTAAAAACTTAAAACCACCAAATATTATCAATAAAACCACACCATTGCAACAATAAAGTAGCCGACGGATTAAGTCATAAAACACGACGTGTTTCGTCAAAACTAAGGAGTTAGTTAAAACTTCATGAATGTGCAAAACGAATGAATGTGTAAAAGCTTGTAAAACGATAGTTTATTGCTAATTTTTGCCGCCTATAGTCGGTATTCATTTGTTTTGTTTAAAGACAGGTGTGCTTCCAAACTTTTGGACGGTAGTGTACATATATTCGATTTTACCGCCCGGCTCTGCCAATTAATTAATGCCCGCTTATGTGTATAGCAACCCTTACACACTTTCTAAACGCTAACCGAACTGATTTGATTGCAGCGGAAATAGAAACGGACAATGGCAATGATTCGACGAAGCTGAACGCGAATATACCTTTGCCCGCGACTGGAGAAGAAGCCATGAAGAGACTACTAGCATGCAAGGGGAAAGATCCTTACAGGTTAGTCACTTTACTTAAGAAGATCTTCTATTCATCCGGGTTCTTGTATTCATTCACTCCCAGTAAATTGAAACTTAACTATGGTTGAAACTAACTATGATTAGTCTGAAGACGACACCACGCGCGTAGTCGCGCTCTCATCGTTTGTTTGGTTATTTTTCTTTTATTTTAGAATGAAAATGCAGAAAATAAGTATGTTACGTTGTGCTCCACAAGACTATACGTTATAATTATTACAAACGGTAGTTTTACATTGTTAAGTTTTATTATAAAACAATGGTCATAATGTCCTAACTATATAATGTTTCATTGTGTGTACATAAATAGTAAAATAAATAAATAAATATAATCCTTAAAATGGAAAATAGTGGCCACTAAGCTCCGTTGTAAGGATTATCATACTGTGATAGCCTGGCTCAAATTGTGTATGTGATGTTATACTAATATTATGTAAATTACGAATAGCCAAAAAACCAACCAACATTTACAAAAATTACTAGTAGCGCCCCGCGGTTTCACCCGCATAAGTCTCGATCCCGTAGGGATATCGGGATAAAAAGTATCATATATGTTAATCCAGGTTATAATCTATCTGTGTGCCAAATCGAATCCAAATCCGTTCAGTAGTTTTTGCGTGAAAGAGTAACAAACATCCGTCCATCCTCACAAACTTTTGCGTTTATAATATTAGTAGAATGGTAGATCATTTTTCTAAGTTTTGATTTTGGAAAGTACAAAAAACAGTACAAGTTATCTTTAAGGGGGAAGTGCCAAGGTAGCCCGCGAAATTCACATTTTCTGTCTGGGAGTATGTTAATTAAAGTATGATTCGCGAGCATAACAAATATTTACAGAATTATAATCATTAGAATCAGCAATACAATTCCTTAAATTGTATAATCCTGAAATGTTAATATTTTATGAAATAGTCATTCAATAGAATTACTTGGTCTTAGAGAGTTGTATTGATGATGATGACTTTAATGATTATAATTGTGTAAATACATATTTGTTATGGTCGCGAATAATATTTTAATCAACATACAACCTAATACTGCCCTGCAAATTGCAAAAAATGTAAGAAAATTTGAATTTCGCGGGCTACCCTGGAGCTATCACCTTAACTCTAAAAACCTCACCACTTCCGGTTAGGTTCAATTCACCCCATAATAAATGGAACATTTTAAGTGTAAAAATAGAATTTTATCTGCCATATAATTTAATCGGAACTTAACCAGAGGTGGTGAAGCTCGCCCTAATGTTCCTTTACGTTGCTCATTGACTTAACAATACCATTATTATTAAACGTATTATTGTTATCATCTGAGCTGTAATCTATCTGTGTCATAAATGGTTTAATGACAATAACATTTCTTTACAATCAACACGGCACTAAACAGTAAAGGGTGCAGAAGACACACTTCATACAATTCTCGACAAAAAAACTTCCGGTTTCTAGAAGCTTATGCATTGCCATGTAGGATTTGCTTAATTTTCCCGGCCTTGCAGTAATAAGAAAATGCCTATTTTAAACAGAGAAAGTACGTTTATAATGAAGGCCTCCGAATTTAAAAAAGTAAACTATTGTTTTTTGTTAATTGTGGGCGTCCAAGCAAAAAGGTTCCAGTACCTAGTGGGGTATTGAGATAAGACCAGATTCGGTATCTAGAATAGTCAATTGATAATAAGGATTAAAAATCTGACATTTGAAGTTGAAACTCTGACAAAACTTGATTTGAGAAAAAGCCTTTTCAAAGTTTGATTTTTGGTACAACTTAGTACATTTTCTAATGTTTCTAAGTACTTTTTCTGGTACTTAGAAACATCATATAAAGTCATTTACTATATGAACTTGTAGATAATTGAGCATTAATTAATAATCAATTAAAATCGAGAAATGCAATTTTTTCATCCAACTTTACAAAAGTGTGTATATCTTGGAAACTAAATGCTGGACGCTCACAATTTGATTTTGGTTGTTGTCATTTTGTCAAAAAAACAAAAGGTAAAATTAAGTTTGATAACAGATTAACTGCTCAAAGATAACGCTAGGCTTTTAGTTCCAAGGACGCGTCTCGTATTACATGTGCAAAAAAATATAGAAAATAAAAAATAAAATATAATAAAAAATAAATAGAAAAAAAATAGAAAATAGATTTTCTACTAATTTCTACATTTATATTTGTAATTTTTATGGTGTGCATAATAAAGAGTATTCTATTCCATTCTACATAACTTTCTATTTTTAACCGACTTCAAAAATATGAGAAGGTTCTCAATTCGGTTTTTTTTTAATGTTTGTTACCTCCGAACTTCGTCATTTAAAAACCGATTTGAAAAATAATTTTTATTTGAAAGGATGTTTAAGTGTTGTTTTGTTTTGAAGTCTACTTATTACAGTAAGTAGACCTCTGTCTAACCCTTCGGAGAATACAGGCGTGATGTTATGTTGTTGTATAGTTTGACGTTTGAGTACATAGCCGTGATATGTCGCTATTGTACATTATCAGCTATTTGTGATGGGTAATGAGGTTGTATACTATAGATAAATTACTATTATGCTTGGTGATCTGTTTGTTTTGTAACGGTATTGTGAACAGTCGTTATGACCGGCCATCCCGTCATAATTTTCATACAAACGCTCGTACGTCATTATGTGTAACATATCTTTCTTTGAAATATTTTAATTAATAGGTATCTTGTGTACTATATCTAGGTTTCTATAAAAGCAAAAAATAAAAATTTGGAGAAACAAATTCAGTACTTATAAGCCTCCAAAAATCTGCTTTTTTGCACTTTTACCTGAACTTAGACCTTTCATAATGTACTTACTCATAAATTGTAAAAGTAAAGAGTACCTACATCTTCATAGAAACCTCGCGCACATGTAATGGACATTCTAAATAACAAACATTTGTTTCACAAACTTGTAGGCTTACTCAAAAACACGTATTTCCTGGAACAAGTTTTATGTTTCATACTATTTTTCGTTCAATGTTATCGCTTTATTACTCGCTTGTTAGTAGTTCTCACTTGCGCTGGATGAAGCTACAAGCTTTTCGACCGCTCGCGTTGCTGATAGACGGACCGGGAAGGGCCCTCTTAAGTAAATCTAAATTCACGATTTTAGAAAATAGCTCGATGGCTTTATTTCTTCATTAATCTCACTATGCATACAAGCGACTGATAGGAACTTTGCTTTAAACAGGATTTAACCATAGATAGGGACGATTCGAGCCAAACGTAACGCTCGCTTAATCGTGCAATCAACCACCGAATGTGAGCTAGCGTTTCGCGGTTTTTTGTTTCTTCATACTCGTTACGACAAAGCATCGTTAAGAGTTCACGTTCACCCTGAAACTTACAGTCAGCCTGCTCATAGTTGGCGTTTGTAAACCGTCCCTTACGATGTATAAGGATCTCTTAATTATAAAACCATCTGCATTTTTTTTGTACCTACTTTCTATGCAAATAAATAATTATTCTATTCAATTCTACGCCATTTTGCAATTTTTTTGCTGAATTTTAGCTGCCAAACTAACTTCAGTTAATATGAAGGCCAGTCCTATTCTAATTTTTACCGCACATATTATGTCACAGTACCTAAATAAACATGCGGTAACCACTAACTTAAGTAATATTCCTTTTCCTTTGTAGACATATTTGATTAAGACAATAGGCGCCTTGTGGGCCATTCTATAAAATGTCAAGACGCATTTGTGGTCAACCGCAAGTTTTATCAGAATTGACATGATCAATACACGTTCCACTAACACTAAACGACACCTAAATTTATCTATACATACATACAAATAAATAAAATTTAAGTGTCTGTTTGTAATGTCAAAATAACAGCTTTTTACTAAATGCATATTATACAACACCGAAAAAGCAATTTTTAAAATTTTTGTCTGTCTGTCTGTTCCGGCTAATCTCTGAAACGGCTGGACCGATTTTGACTGGCAGATAACTGATGTTATAAGGAGTAACTTAGGGTACTTTTATTGTAGAAAAAGAATTAGGGTTCCGCGCATAAAAATTAAAACCAATGAAATTGAAACGGCTGGACCAATTTTGACGGGACTTTCATTGGCACATAGCTGATGTTATAAGGAGTAACTTTAACTTATGGTACTTTTATTTTAGAAAAAATAATTAGGGTTTCGCACAAAAAAATTAAAACCCATGAAATTGTGAACAAAATCTGATTCAAATAGGGAAGTATTGATATCCACACGGGCGAAGCCGCGGGCGACAGCTAGTACCTAAATAAAAGCATGCCTTTGGATTTTCAACTTTCGACTCTGAGCCGAGTGTTGAAAATCCAAACACCGCGCTTTGTTTGTGTTCGTAAAAACGGACATAACAATGCAAACGTCGAAGCTATTTAAACCGTATAGTGATAACTGTGATGAGTGATGTTAACCTCCTTATTCATAAAATCTTGGCATTCGTAAATACTACATGTCCTTATCATTTTCATGCCAATGAAGTGACAGGGCCGTAGCCTTTAGCACTGTTTTAGTTATGACGACGTAAACGAATAAGCATGTTTATTATTTGTTGAGATTTTCTGGAATTGTATTTTGTTAGAGTGCACGTTGGTCTAGTGCTCCTCGCAAACGCGTCTACCGAGCGTGAGCCTCTGGATTTGACTCCCAGGTCGGTCCAGTCCATTTTTTCATGAGTAACTAGCACTTCCCGCGCGACTTCGCCCGCGTGGATTTCGTACTTTTGTACCCCATTAGGGGTAGATTTTCAAAAAACCTGACACACGTCTAAAAAGTTAGTTAGGAACATTTTCGAAATGTCTTTATAAAAATAGATAGGTAAATAGGAAATGTCTGTTTCTATGGAAAATTTAAAATCGGTCGAATTTAGCTGTAACACTATTTTTCGAAAATTTTCTTAACTAACTTTTTAGACCTATGTATCCTGCTTATGCGTATGGAGTTTCATTAAAATTGGTTCATGCATTTTGAAAAACAAGGACTTGAAAGTTTGTATGAAATGCCGTACGTCGTAAACGCTCTTAAGTATAAATACTGAGTTTCAAGTTAGTCAGACCGCGTGTTAATCCCCCAATCCCCCTTTAGGGGGTAGTTTAGAAAAACAAAAAATGACAAACTTCATAATTTACTTAGATAAGTATTCGTGCCTAGTTTCAAGTTTATTAACTCAAGAAATAAGATTTTTCATATAAACAAAATCCCCCTTTTCAACCCCTTAAATGTCGAATTTTCAAAAATCCTTCCCTAGTGGATGCTTACAACATAAAAGGCATCAACTGCCAAAATTTCAAGTTTGTAGCCGCAGCGGCTTAGGCTCTGCGTTAATGAATCAGTCAGTCAGGACAAGTAATTGTACATATGTAAAGGGTTTTCCAATAGGGACGGGTTGGTGTTGACAGTCTGTGGCAGCCATGCTATTTCGGTGGTATCTGACAAAGCTGTTGTGTATTATTGAGACACTGATGCCAAATCATTATGGCGAGTTACATGAATGAACAGCACGTCCTAATGATAAAACTTGAGTACCATACCCTCAAATCGTTCATGCAGAATGTCCATAGTGGCGTTCGCTGTGTGGCACATAGCGCCGTCTTGCTGCAACCACATATCATCCACGTCAATATAGTTCAATTCGGGACAAAAGAAATTGGTTATCATTGATCTGTAGCGCTCACCGTAGACGGTGATGGCCTCACAAACGTCGTTTTAGAAAAAGTACGGACCAATCACGCCGCCGCCGGTCCAAATTCTGCCAAATCTATGCGGCAGAGTCATTGAAAATTGGACATCTCGAATCCGTAGTACCATGCGAAGCCGCGGCAGACCTTTTAACGATATCATATTCCATAAATAATGGCGTACATAAGCCTTCAAATAAAAAAAAAAGAATTTCGTTAATACGTCTCAGACATTTTGTTTTATTCTATTTAAACATCGACGCGCCCTTATTGGAAAACCCTTTATATGTATAGATTTATCAGTAGCAGCTGGGAGTTGAAACTCTCGCCCAGTTTCTGGAAAGTGGCTTGCCCTTTATTACGTAGGGCAAAACTAGGGTAATCGGTGATAGTTTTGTTTTTTACTTGTAAAATTCGATTCATTGATCAGATTATTTTTTAAATTTACTGTAATATAGTAGACAAAAGAAGCTTTGCTAACTTATATCTAAAAATGTGGCAAATACTATAATGATTGAAAAATATACATTTATCAAGTAAGTAGTAACTTGGTAATATAACACATATTATCTATCACCGAATAGCTGCATATCACCAATTAGCCAAGTTTTGCCCTAACTGGCAAAAATCTGGTTATTACAATACACCTCTACCCGTTCAGGGTACTAACATGATGTTCTCATTATGTCAACTACAAGTAATTATATATGTATAGATTTGTTCGGAAACGTAGGGAAGATATCAATCAAAGTTCATACAGCTATTTTTTTTAAATACCACCGTTTTGTTTACAGTATATTGGGTGTAAGCGTATCATGTACAGATGAGGAAATAAAGCGATACTACAGACGGCAAGCGTTCCTTGTTCACCCCGACAAGAATCAACAGCCGGGCGCCGAAGAGGCCTTCAAAATACTGCAGCATGCTTTCGACCTTATTGGAGAGCCGGTAAGTTCATATTAGATTGGCAAATGATTCTTACTTATGGAGGAATCCACAGCCAGGCAAAAAGAAGCCTGAAAGAAGCTTTCGACATCACTAATGGTTGTTCACAATTCACTTCAAAATCTTCTTCTTTTTTTTTACTGCCCTTACGGGGTATGTACAACTGATTGGTCGTCAAATTAGACCAGCTTGACGAATACTGGCTTCCCTCGAGGCGATTGACCCCCAAACATTATTGGTTGTTTAGGTTATATTGCTTCGACAAAGTTTCATTACAGCTGGCCAACTTGGTGGGAGGAACAGTACTAGTCATGAAAAGAAAATAATAAACATAGGTACAGTCGCGGTCTGAAAATGCTTACCTCCTTAAGGTTTAATATTGCATGCACACATCTATGTGATAAGGGCGATGATATTGTATGTGATTCGACTAGGTATAGAGCATAGATTTGTTTTATTTATACGTCGTCTAGGATATAGATTTTTTTTTTTTTTTTTTTTGTAAAAAAAGGACGATAAAATATGAACTGGCATATACGGATATTAACCAAGCGAGGTAGAACTTATTACTAAAAATGCAAAAATAAGAAGAAGTAATCAAATAGAAATTGAAAACACTCATTCATTCATTTATCTATAGAAATTTATTATTTTATTTCTATCAACAAATGATTGTCTTTATAAATAGCCTCCATCAGCAGCTATGACGGCACGTAGTCTATCTCGCATAGATGTGACAAGGCGCGCACATAAAGCAGTCCCTCTGACCTCATCCCATACCCGTGCACAATGTGATCTAAGAGCTTCAGGGTTTCTTGTGTTCGGACAATCTCAGCGTTGAACCATTATGCCCCACAGATTTTCAATCGGATTCATATCTGCTGACCGAGCAGGCCATTGAATGAGATGAATGTCACGGTGCACGTTGAACCATGCCATAGTAGACCAGGCCGTATGCATCGGTGCATTATTCTGAACGTAATCACTTTGTGGCGATTCTCTTGCAGGATACACAACGCGCACAGTAGGCAGCATCACCTTTTTCAAAAGCGACACATAATTCTCGCAGTAGCCCTACTTTCTAATGACGTCAGTTCTCCGACGTCGTCGTGGCTCATCCACCCCCATAGGTTGACCATTATGCGGCGATATGAGCTTCATCATACCGAGTGCGATTATAACGCCATAAAGTTAATCTTCCGATTGGACTCGATTTAAAAGTATTCGTCGGTAAATATAACAGTCGACCAATCAAAATCAAGATATTGTCGCGCAAAATTAAGTGGGGCAGTTTTGTGGTGAGGTTTGAGTTCCACTTTAGCAGCATGATGTCTGTCGTGTAGTGTAGCTCGGTGCTAAGCTCGTCAAACCGTCCGAGGACTCGCATCCGTGCTCTTCATAATGTCTAACCATATGGTTAACTGATATCAGTTATTCGCGCGGTGGTTAGTATCGGCCGTCGTCCTGAATTGCTTCTATGATCAGTTATTTGCCCATCTTCGCCATTACGCCGAATACAAATCTCATCATGTGAATCAATTTCTCGTGATATAGCACTAATATTCAAGACATCTTCATGGAGAAATAATATTTCAGCCCTTTGTTGCAGAGTTAAACTTGCCATTTTATTTCTATCAATAAATTTTTATTATATGTCACACCTAATATACATGTATATCTATACAAATAAATAAAATTAAACTGTCTGTTTGTAATGTCAAAATAACAACTTTTTACAAAATACATATGAACGTATATACGGTACTTATAACAAAAAAGCAATTTTTTACATTTTTGTCTGTCTGTTTGTTCCGGCTAATCTCCGAAACGGCTGGACTGATTTTGACGGGACTTTCACTGGCAGATAGCTTATGTTACGGGGAGTAACTCAGGCTACTTTTATTTTAGAAAAATAATTAGGGTTCCACGCAAAAAATTAAAACCCATGAAATTGTGAACAAAATGTCGGATTTGAAAAAAAAAATTTCATTTAGTAGCCCAATTCTTGAGGATAGTTATAGGCTATTTAACATCACGCTACGGTCCTTAGGAGCCGAGCAAAAAGAAAAAAGTCAGAAAGAACACTAAGCGAAAACGAAGTAATAGCGCGGGCGGGCGATCCAACACGACGGGTCGGGGGACGAGGGAGTTTTATTAAAATGTGGCTGTTATTTTAGTATATTGTGTATCTTACGACTTCTACGCAAACGAAGTCGCGGCGCACAGCTAGTTTTTGATAAATGTCATTGTAACAAATGCAATTATGTCAGTGTATCAACTTTTAAATGAGTTTCATCATCAAACAGTCATTAATACTTTTTTCTTAGTATATAATCCTTAAAGCACAACTATTAAAAAAGTAATAAGCACCGAAATATAGCATTTTAGACTTTACTGCACACAGTGTGATAAAGAATCTAATATGAAAACTGATAAACATTTTTAGACCGCGACTGTACTTTCAACTTTATTGTAGTTGCGTCAGGTCCATATTGCTTTGATAAAATTTACATCTGCCCTATCCACGATACGACATTATCAGATATTAGTATGGTAAAAGATACAATGTTTCTTTTTAACAGGAGCGCCGGGAGGCCTACGAGCGTCGTGCCCTAGAGTCCCGACACGTGGAGGCCGCGTGGAGCGAGCTGAGCCAACTGCTCGCTCAGCTTCACGACAAGATGGAGTTCGCGGCTAACACCATTAGGTAATATTAAAATATAATACCAGCCTATTATGATCTCACTGCATGGCAAAGGCCTCTTCTCTTACCGAGAAGGCACGAGCATTGATCATCACGCTTGCTCAAGACATTGAGCATCAGGTAATATGAAGTCGTAAACTTCGTAAGCATCTACGATAAGTCAGAGTCAGGCACAACTTGTATAGATCTAAATGGGTATGGAGAAAATAAAATAACAATAGAGACTTCTGATCTGATCACCTGTCTGGTATTAATGCTGAATTGGATCTTTTTGGCGCAACCATGAGGCTCACACTATACTTGTTTAAACCATTTCACTTTTTTTTATTTGTGTTTTGTGTTTCAAGAACTGTTGCCAAATAAATGTTAGTCTTTCTTTCTAAAAATGTAGTATGACCAAAAAATCTGTAGATTTGTCATGGGTGCATCGCTTAAAGATGATTTTAACTTTTTATTCTAAAGTTACACTTAATAACCCACAACTGGGCTGTTTTTAACCCCCGAAACGGAAACAGGGGTGTTATAAGTTTAAAGTGTATATCTGTCTGTCGCATCGTAGCTCCCAAACGACTGAACCGATTTAGATTTTTTGTTTTGTTTAAAAGGTGACTTGATCGAGAGTGTTCTTAGCTATGATTCAAGAAAGTCTATTAATATTTTCTAGTTGATGAATGGATGTGAGCAACTTCCACAGGTCTGATCGAGTCGAAATTTGGGTTTCTGTTACTTCAATGATATTAGAATAACATAGTAACCTTGAACTGATGCTGCAGCATCACCTGGTATTTGCAGGATACTCAACTCCCTCACCAATTTACAGCACAGGTATTGTGTTTGGGCTCATTGGAATGGTCTCAATGAATAGATGTGTGTCGGGTTTTTTTTTTATTATAGGTAGTTTATATTTTATTTACCGGTTTAAAAGGAGACTAACTTGTTTTCAAGCTAACCACATTCGAGTTTTTTTCTACCACCCAATCTATTAATTTGTGCCCGCATCCCTACAGGTTGGGCCACATAATACATTGAATGCTTGTATCAGATGCACGAACTGCGGGCGTCGCCACAAGCGCGTGCTGACGGACCGGCCGTGCTACGCCGCACGCTACTGCGTGCAGTGCAAGATACGACACTCCGCTAAAGAGGTAACATCTCACACTTTCTGATGTTTTACGTGGATTTTTATTGTAATCCTTAAAACGGAAAATAGTGGCCACTAAGCTCCGTTTTAAGGATTATAATAAAACTTAACAATGTAAAACTACCGTTTCTAATAATTATAACGTATAGTCTTGTGGAGCACAACGTAACATGCTTATTTTTTGCATTTTCATTCTAAAATAAAAGACATAACCAAACAAACGATGAGGGCGCGACTGTCCGCGCGGTGTCGACTTAACTACTTACTAATATTCGTATTAAGTAATAGGCTAGTTGACAGTTTTTAGGAAACCGATTAAAAATGTTCCTTGTGGTATTTATTATATTTTATTTAAACATGAATATTTCATCAAAATATTAACATTAACAATACTAATTTTTCATTTATAAAACTCAATTTAATTTTCGTGGTCAAAACGGAGCACACTGTAATGGCGGCTCGATTTTGTATATCTTTAAAGTCGTCAAATCTGTGACATCTGTGTCAGATTGTCTGCTGTCAAACATTGATATACAAAAAACCCAAGATGCACAGTCTCGAATAAAAGTAACGCTCGAAAGTGTCCCGAAACACTATTTCTGTCTCTTTCTATAAGCTACAAGCATATATTATTGCAAGTTCAACCTTACGCGAATTGTTTAAAGCTTACAACGCAGTGTACTTAAAGCAATAAAATTTTATGACCGACCGTGGTCGGTAGAACAAGGCATTGAGTGGAGTCGAACATGACTTTTTTTTTTCATTATACATTTTTAGAGTTTGTTAAATTGTGTTTTAAACACATAAATATACTTTTATTTGTTCATAAACATGTTTTTGGGTAGCCTATGGGTATATCAAAAAAACAAATAATAACTGTTAAAATTGTTTATTCAAATATTTGGTTCAAAACGATAATGATGAATGGTATTTATTTTGCAAAAATCAAATCAATCAAGGCATTTATTTCAAGTAGGCCAGTTACAGGCACTTTTGAATTATCATAGACAATTAAAAAATTTAAAATTAAAATACAACGAAATTAAGTGTCCATAGCAAATATAAAAAAGACAATTCCGGAATATAAAAAAGCTGCTGGTGAGTAGAAATGTAATGTTAAAGCGAATTTCCTGACCTCGGGAGGATACTTTAAACATCTCTTTGTTTTGTTAGACTATTTAAACATTTTGAATTAAACAATTCAGTTGATTTTATATACGTGGATAGGTCTTGACATAAATTTGAGTCTAATTTAAATCTTTTCGTTAAAACATTTAACGCTTTCTTTAGTGAAATAGTCTTTTTAACAAGTCTCGAATTCTTTTTCCTTAAGTTGTTAATGACTTTTTCCTTGCTAATTAACCTTTTGCGGTATTTGTGAAGTTCGCTTTTTATACGAACTTTTCGAGGTGTATCCAAAACTGACCCCGTGCTTAGAGAAGTGGTAGGAGATTTGAATTTCTTTTCAATTTCTAAATTAAACATTGAACTCGTACGACACACTTCAGTATCACCGCCATCATCCAGTATTTCAATCTGTAAGCAATATCAAAATTAATAAGTATCTATTAACATACCAAAGTCTTATCAAGAATTCAAGCTGTCAACTTGACAATGAAATAATTATTTTTTCCAAATTAAAATATAAATAATTATAATATAAAATTTTTATCAAGATTTGATAAAAATTGATTAGCATGTGAATATTAGCCATTCCACTATTAAATTGAACTCAAAAACAAAATATGGAGAAATAAACACGTCACGCTGCTACCAGTATAAGAGCGCATTGAAAAAATCTGTGCGATACAGAAGCGGATCAGTATCGGCATCTCCTGCCGATTCCTACAGTTCCACACCATATACCGTGGCACTAAGTGCAAACTGCGATTCTCGAAGCTCAGTTGGAGATCCAGACATAATTTAAAGCAACGCCAACTGACTTTTTGACGCGACGCCGACGCTGTCTCACGGCAACGGTTGCCGGGGCTGCGCCAAAATGACATACGGCGGCGCGGCGCCCCAGGCCGCCAGCGCGACTGCGCAGCTGTCATCGTGCTTCAGTTGGCTTTTGACAGATTTTACGTCATTTTTGTTATTTTTGTGTTGTTTTGCTAAAAATCGTGTAAGTAGTCTTTTTTATTATTAATGCTGAACAATGACGACAGTAGTAACGCCGTACGAAGCGCCAGTCAACCTGCCACATCGTTGGATGTCCTAGTGAGATGCCCTCATTGTCCCCAAGCACGCTTTTTTAAAGGTGAACGTGGCTTGAAGGTACATTGGGGTAAGAAACACAAGCTCCACAATTTGCCTTCATCCTGCCCGACAATACCCACTTCCCTAACACCTGTTTCACCCGCTCAACCCTTTTGGAAAACACTTGCAAAATTAAAAACTTCAACCCCAGTTTTAAAGAGAGTTCCTCGTGGCGCGAGACCATCCGTGGCTTCAAGTTTAGCGCGTTGTGTTCGCCTCGCCGCCCGAAAGAACTCTCAAAGTGCTTGGGAGCAACTACTCACCTTCCCGTTTAGAATTCTACATGTGCAAAAAAATTTGGCAAATAAAAAATCTTTCAGTACAAATCAAGGATAATTGTAACATTTCGGCCCAAAGTTTCGACTCTAAATTAACAGCGCACCTCCCCCAAAGAGGCTTATTGCACCATGTGGAATCTAAACTAGGCGAAGGTGATATCAGTGGTGCAGCTAGGATCATCTTTAGCAGCGATGTGGTTGCGCCGTACTCTCCAGAGACACTTACAGCCCTGGAGAGCAAACATCTCGCCCCGGCAGATGACCTCTCCTTCCCTGTCCCTCCCGATCCGGAATCCAACACACTTGAAATTACAGCTCAACAAGTGTGTGCGGCCGTGTGCTCCTTTCGAAGTGGCTCCGCCGGCGGTCTCGACGGCCTGACACCTCAACATTTGAAGGACCTAATGTGTTCAGGCGCCGGGGAAGCTGGTGAGTCTCTTCTGAAGGAGCTGACGGCCCTCATCAATCTCATGCTCTCCGGCAATGTGAACGAATCCGTCATTGATATCTTGTACGGGGCAAATCTGTGTGCCCTGCGCAAGAAGGATGGCGGCATTCGTCCCATTGCCGTAGGGTCCACTTACCGTCGTACCGCAGCCAAAATTTGCTGTGCTTTCTACAGCGAAACACTGGCCAGCAAATTCCAGCCCCTACAGCTGGGCTTCGGGTCGAAAGGGGGCTGTGAGGCTGCGGTACATGCATTATCGACTTACCTCAACAGCGGTAAAGGTGAGGTCATCCTTAAGGTTGACATTAAAAATGCCTTCAATTCCGTAAACAGGGACCTTGTTGACAGAAGTCCAAAAAGAAATACCCAAAATCTACAGTTTCCTATATCAATGTTACAGGCACCCCTCTAAATTACTTTATAAAGACAACCTTTTGAAATCAGCCGTTGGATGTCAACAGGGTGACCCTCTTGGGCCAGTCATTTTTAGTTTGGCAATAAATCCAATTATTCGACAACTAAATTCTGAATTCAACGTATGGTATTTGGATGACGGAACCCTAGGAGGTGATGTAGACACAGTCTTAAAAGATTTAGCTTTTATAAAAGAAAAATTTAGTTCCATCGGCCTAGACCTTAACCTTTCAAAATGTGAAATTTATCTTCCCCAAACCACTGACAGACAGACTACCATAGCAAAATTTAATACAATAGCACCAAATATCAAAATTACGGAAAGAAACTCTCTTCACCTCCTAGGGTCCCCAATTTTTGACGAATCCTTTCCAACGTTTGTTGAGGAAAAAATTCAAAATTTTCATGACGTCTCGGAAAGACTATTCAAAATTAACATCCATTCGGCCTTCACACTAATTCGATACTGCTGCTTTGAACCAAAATTTACGTATAGCCTTCGCTCCTCCCATCTATGGAAGCATCCACAACTTTTAGAAAAAGTAGACCAAATTATTAGAAACACACTAACTTCTATTCTAAATGTGGCCCTGGACGACCGAGCGTGGCAGCAAGCTACACTTCCCATTCGCCTGGGTGGTCTCGGCGTCCGCAAAATTTCAAGTATGAGTTTACCGGCCTTCCTCTCTTCGGTCCACGGTACCGACAAATTAACCAGGAAAATTTTATCTTCCTCACTGGTCGATTTTGAGGTACCGTGTTTGACCGATGCGTTGAACGCGTGGAAGATGGCTTGTCCCAATACGGATTTACCTGACAACCCAGCCTCCCAGAAACGGTGGGACGTGCCGCTCTGCAGTATTATACGGAATACCCTAGTAAATACGTCATTTAATACTGCTGAGCGTGCCCGTCTGCTGGCTGTGGGAGAATGGGAGTCAGGCTTGTGGCTTCAAGCGCTTCCGTCATCCACCATAGGCACTATGATGGATGACTCTTCGTTTCGGCTCGCTACGTGTCTCCGCTTAGGCGCACCTTGTGTTGCTCCGCATCGGTGTCACTGCGGTGAAGCTGTCGACAACCTCGGACACCATGGCCTGTCCTGCTGCAGGAGTGCAGGCCGCATAGCACGACACGCCAGCATTAACGATATTATTCGTCGAGCTCTTGTCACCGCCGGCGTACCAGCGATATTAGAACCAAGCGGCTTGGTACGTGACGATGGGAAGAGACCAGACGGCATGACGTTGTTGCCTTGGAAGGTGGGTAGACCTCTGGTGTGGGACGCAACCTGTGTCGACACCCTTGCGCCATCTCATGTTCCAAGCACGGCGAGCTGTGCTGGCGCCGCTGCTGCGGCTGCTGAGACCCTTAAGCGGCGCAAATACTGTAACCTTATCGGTAACTACAGTTTTGAGCCGTTTGGGGTCGAAACGCTCGGGTCATGGGGCCGCGTCTCCTTTTTAAGGAAATTTCTCGCCGACTGGTTGACACTTCACGTGACCAGAGGGCTGGCTCGTTCTTTGGCCAAAGAATTAGCATTGCCATTCTACGTGGCAATGCTGCCAGTCTTCTGGGCACGTTTCCGGATGACAGCGATGCGGACGAGTACTTCGACGCCTAAGTTTCCTTTTGTTTTGTATATTTATTTGTATAGTTAGTTAGTTCGTTAGTTAGTAGAAAAAGATATTTTAAGTTTTTTTTAACATATAATTGTATTAAAGGGTCTTATCATAATAACAAAAATATCCTAAACATACCAAATAATATTTCAAAATATAGTGGCACTTAGGTTCCGTGCGTTCTTCATCGTAGTTACTTACAATCTTGAGGTCATGTGGAGTCATATCCTGTAAAAATAAATACAATTACACAAAAATAATGAATTGAACGAAGGTACTACGTTATTTGACAAATTCATTTAGCTTGCTTACGAGTTACTTACCACTACATTAGGAACAGCCGTTTTACGAAGACGTTTTATGCCTTTTGAAGTGACATAACATATCTTCCTCCAAAAAATGCTCGGAACAAACGACGCTTGAATTATTCGGCTTAAAAAAATCTTCTCACCTTTGTTGACTGACGATTGATGTCCATTCTCCACATCGTATTGGGTCACGAGGAAAACTAAAATATAAAAATTAGAAGTTTCCATGAAGTTTATAATGTGACACTTACAGACTACAGACTACGCGACACTTCTATCCTTAGCATGCCGCTTGTCGCGAACTCATAAGTTGGCCCATAAATTAATCGTTATATATCATAATATTTACGAACATTAAACAAAAATGTTAAATTGGCTACCGCCTGACCTATACTTTATATAACGTAAATATATTTGTCAAAAACTACATACAAAAAAGTTCAAAAGTACATAAATTTATTTATAAAAAATAAAAAAAAACAAATAAAAAAAATCGACTCTACTTATTAGAACAGGGTCATTTTTATAATGCGACTAAAATAAAAAGGAGACTGTAATGCGTTGTTCTAACACTGAACAAGCAGCCATTGAAGTTGGCCGTATTGTACTTTGAGCGTTGAATGAAGTTTTTAGAAAAAATAAATCAAAATCACACATTGCTTGCTATAATCAGTCATAAAACCAACAAAAATTAATCAATAAACTTTTTTACTTACCGAAAATACGATATCCCATCCTTTGTTAACCTTCTTGACGTAATATTTTTACAATTTCTCACAGAACACTTCGGCATTTTTAACGACTGCTCCCAAACCCGAGCGACGCGAGACTATTTGAAATGAGCGCACAATTTAGAATGTTGCGCTCATTTTTTGCGGACGTTTTTTAGACATTGAGTGTGCATCTTGGGTTTTTTGTATATCAATGCTGTCAAACAAGTAAAAACGAATTCAGTGTTTCCACCCTCTGCTCCTGGGTTTCCCCTGTGATATTTGATATCGCAACACTCGGCTGTAGTTTCTGCCTACTCCCATGGGAAGAAGGCGTGAGTTTATGTATGTATGTATGTATTTGATATCGATCCAAATAATTGATTATTTATTTGTAAGTTATTTTTTTACCAATCAATGAATCTAGCAAAAATGTAAAAAAATCGAATCGAATCGATCGTCGAATTTAATCAATTAATAGTGATTTCATAATAAAGAAGTGATGACAGTGATCTAAATGCCTAAAACGCAAGTGAAACGGCCCCTCAGTAGCTCGTTTTCCAAAACGCATCTGACGTTTTCATATTGCTTAACATCTATAGTATTTTTTCTGCATATTCCATAAATAAACATGCGAATGCTATTTACGTTTTTTTAAAAATCCCCTAAATTTAGGGGCAAATATCCTGAGGTGGGAACCTTGAAACATATTTTGTCAAAGTAACATTTTATGACTTTAGATAAATAGAATACTCTTTACTGTGGACACCATAAAAATTGCAGACATAAATGTAGAAATTTTACATAGGGTGACACAATGGGCGGTCTTATCGCTAAAAGCGATCTTTACGACTGAACTGACTTTATGACTGAAGATCGTGACGTATCGCGCTCTCATTCGCGTTCAATGTCACGTGACCAATGGCTATATTTTTACGTAATTATTTCTCAATAATATTAATTATTCTAAAATCATTTACAAAACTAAGTTGAATTTTGTTACTTTTAGCTCAGAACCATTCTAAATAATACAAGTCATAAGTTTATTTTTCTTACTGTCAACTAACCTATTGCTATTAGCTTTTTTTTACTATTAGGTATACATAAATATTTAAATTTGAATTATCAGCAAAACAAAACACAACTGGAAAAATGTGGGTGTACGCAGGTATACCTCTGCCTAACTCTCTCTCTCTCTGTGTGGGAATACACACGTCATGTTATGCTTAAATATAAATGAATATAAAAATACGAAGAGTACTGGTCATCCTTTACAAAATCACAACTGTTTCATTTTCAAGCTATGTTGTAAAATATGATACAGCCAGAGACAGTCATCTATTAACATTATTGGCACAACAGAGCTCTTCGAGATCCTAACTAATATTATAAATGCGAAAATAAGTTTGTTTGTTTGTTTGTTACCTTTTCACGCCTAAACCACTGAACCGATCATCCTGAAATTGTGCATATACGTTGTCAGGTGTACAGAAACGGACATATGGTACCTTTTATTCCCAAAAAAGTACTGTTCCCGAGGAAAACAACAATAACCTTCCTATAGTAATAGATGGCGCCACGTTTCTTTAGAATCATGATTGAATTATATTATTATATAAACTTTAGTAGTGTGTTAAGAGTTTTTTTTTAATTAGGCTACTTTTATTTTAGAAAAATAACTGGGGTTCCGCGCAAAAAAATTAAAACCCATAAAATTGTAAACAAAAAGTCGGATTTGAAAAATTCTTTTTGGATCTAGTAGCCCAATGCTCGAGGATAGTTATAGGCAATTTAACATCACGCTACGACCCTTAGGAGCCGAGCTAAAGAAAAAAGTCAGAAAGAACACTAAGAGAAAACGAAGTAAAGGCACAGGCGGGCGATGCAACGCGACGGGTCGGGGACGAGGGAGTTTTATAAAAATGTGGCAGTTATTTTAGTATAATGTGTATCTTACGACTTCCGCGCGAACGAAGTCGCGGGGCACAGCTAGTAACACATATTTCACTCGCTCGCAACAGTCGCTATGGGCAAAATATGATATTACAATCGGACTACTAGATGGCGTACACAGTCATATTGATTGATTTCTAACTATACATTGTTGATAATATATTTTTAATTACTCACAATGTGAACAGCCATCTGTTCATTCTACGCTTTTTACCACAGACCGATGACAAACATAAAGGCACACGGAAGGCTGAAGGATTATTACTATTTTTGTATGGCAATTATCGATAATTCGAAAAGCCGCTCTAAAACTACCCACCGCGCTAAAAAAAACTTTTAAACAACAAAAAAAAATATAAAAAAAACAAAAACTTTATGAAACTGACGGCATTAACGCTTTTCCGTTACGTCACAATTTCTGCCAGTTTCCTCCTACCACAAGCCGCGTTAAAGAACTTCGTTCCAAAAATGCACCATTAAACTTATAAGCCCCGCACGTTGATATTGCGATGGAACCTTGTCACAATAACAGGTGCGTGACGTCATCCACCGCTAAAAAGTACAGACAGCAAAAAATTAATCTTCTTTTCGTGTGAGGTGTTGCCACCTCGGGTGAAAAAAGTTAAATTACCTAGGGTTATAGGTATTTATATATTTCTCTTTTACAAAATAATTGTCCACTTTAACCCATTCAATGCGGCGCACGCCGATAGGGGTATTATTTTTTCATACTCAGATTCGGACCACGCCGATCGGCGTGATGTAAAGTCGTTTTATATTTTACCCAAATCTAAAGATATAATAATAAAACATAGACAAATGTGCATGTAATTTATAAGTGAAATGCCTGATATAAGTAGTTTAATTCATAACAAAGTGCTGAAAACGCCGATCGGCGTGTTATTTTTTATTCATCAAGTGCGGCTCACGCCGATCGGCGTTACGTTAAAAACGAGCCGCATCTGGCTAGTGAGAGCAAAATTTGTTGCCGCATTGAATGGATTAATAATTATTTCACGAGCACGGCTGTTAACACGTTCCCTGTCCCAATACAAAAATGCAAAATTGACCGACAAGTCCAATAGGATTTTTTTAATAATTTGTTTTTTTATGGTTATAGGGTAGCCGTAGTAATAATATAATTTTAAAAAAAACCGGATGTTGGCTTTACTTACCTGAAACAGATATGGTTCATGAGCGTGGGGAGACATTTTTGCTTCTGCACGTTCATGAAACACATGTGGTTCAGAGAACTTTTTTAGATTTTCAAAAGTTCACAAATACGGCATGAAAATCTATAAACTCTGCACAGAAGAGAGTTTTGTCTGGAACTATGATATTTACATGGGTCGCGACCCCGAGATTGCTGATTTGGATAAGCCAGGGAGTGTTGTAGTTCAGTTATGTGATGGTCTTCTAGAAGCTGGACGGATAATTGTGTGTGACAACTATTACAATACCGTAGGATTAGCAAAATATTTACAGCAGCGCAAGACAGACTTATGCGGCACTCTACGGATAAATAGAAAAGAACTTCCATGGGCAATAAGATCGAAAAAAATGGGCCCTAAAAAAGGTGAAGTAATTGCTCGTCAGAAGGACAATATAACAGTGACGAAATGGAGAGACAAACGCGACATTGCAATGATTTCTACATGCCATGATGCTAGTATGCAAATGTCTTCGGGATATCAACCAAAATTGAAGCCGAAGGCCGTGCTCTATTACAATGAGCGAAAAAAGGGCATGGATGTATCTGACCAGCTTTCAAGTTATTATGACCCTAAAAGAAAGTCTCTGGCATGGTACAAAAAGATCGCTTTAGATGTTTTGATTTGTGCATCAGTAACAAACGCTACGCTTTTGTATCAGAAACTACATTCAACTACCTACTAATAGAAAATTACGCAAAACCGTACTACAGACGCAGCAAGAAATTATTAGGGAGTTCTTGCAATTGAACAATGCATCCGATGCGAGTGCAAATACATTGACTAATAGTCCAAGACCGTCTACTAGCTCGATCGAAAGTCAGCACTTTCTGACTAAAATTCCGCGGAAAGAGGACAATAAAATTGTCCGAAAACGATGCCATGGATGCTACGAAGACTTGCGAAAAGAAGGTACAAACTGGCAAATTGCTGCAAAAAGAGTAAAACGAGTGGATACTGAGTGTTTGCAATGCAAAAAAACGTTTTGTTTATGCTGTTTCCAAAACAAACATAATAAGAAATAGTTCAGAAATAATTTGTAATTTCTTAGAAAAATAAAAAAATAAATTCGTATGTCCCGGCGTTTTTCTTTACTTTATGATCGTACCAGCACGTCCAATGAAGAAACAGTACAGTTCCAGCTCGTCCAGTGGAAATATTCGCTTTAGAAGTTGTATATGTCTCCTGACACACATATGGCTCAGGAACGTATTAGTGCTTTTCACGCGCACGTTTCCTGAACCATATGTGGCTCAGTGGACAGTGAACGTGTTAATTACTTTCTTACTCATTTTAACAGAATAAGTATGATAGATAACAATAACCAAACTTAACAACAAAAATAAAACAGGATAACGAAAAATCACGCGGTAGAGGTACTCAATACACGTAAGCGCTGGCTGATCTTGCGAACGGTACTGACAGTTCGACTACGTCACTAAGATGGCCGCCAGTCGCAATATCAACGTGCGGGGCTTATACTCACGAACTTCGTTCCATTCATGCCAATGTTCAAAGTCGGGCTTAAAAATCAGAACAATCTGCAAAATGAATACATACGAATGTTATCAACAATGTTAACATTTTCTTTGCAAAAAATAAGAGGTCTAGGTGGGAGAAGCCAAATGCGAAGCCAGCTCGTGTGAGCGAGAAAGCATATGCAATCCACAGATTTGACGACTTCATTTATCGATGCGATCTCGCATCTTGCTGAACGCTTATAGCGTTGGAGCGAGGTCGCAACTGCGGCATCGGAGACAGTTTGGCAACGGTGCGGAATTTAAATATTATTCTTTGAAAACGTAAACCTGGCAACCTTGCGTCGTACGTAGAGCGCGCGGCCGGTGCTGCTCTGCGCGGAGTTGAACGTTATTATTTTTATCAATTCTTACGTAATGAAAGATCGAGTTACAGGTGTAGTTTTTTATTATTATTATTTGTTATTGATAGGCTCACGTTAGATTAAAAAAGCCGGGCTTTTCGGCTTTAATCTAAGGAACGCCCCTTAGTGTAAGGGAACATCGACGCACAAACGGTTACCAAGAATTTGGTAAATGATTCTAGAGCATCGATGTCTCTTTACATCGTGTATTCGTGACCCAGTAAATTGTTAGGCCTAGTCTTCACAGATGTTGTAATTATTTCACACTTAACATTTTTTTGTGTTCAGGGTGACATATGGGCAGAGTCAAGTATGATGGGACTGCTCGTGATGTACTACGCGTGCATGGATGGCGCAGTGTACCAGATCACCCAGTGGGCCAGTTGCCAGGTATTAACTCATATTTATTATCCTCTTTCTTATAAATTATAGTCATATTCCGGCCACTGAAAGAATGCGTACTAATAAGGTTTAAATTCCTAAAACACTTATTTTTTTTACTCGACGTTCGTAATAATTTCACCTCTGATTTTGCATCACAGTGATCTTTATTTTAATTGCTTTATGGTCGCTGACAGAAAATAAAATATAATAAAATAATAGAAAGTAAAATACAGTGGATTTCGGGTATAACGACAATGAAGGGACCACTCTATTTTCGTCGTTATATCCGGAAGTCGTTACAGGCAAAGGTAAAGAGATACAGACACGTACACATGTGTAGTTTATATTCATTTATTATTGAAAATATTTGCACACATAGTTATTCACCGGTACATTTAAAAAAATGTGTAATATTAGTTTGCTTCAATTTATTTTTTTGTGCTAGTGTACGCTGTAGGGTGTATTCTATTTTCATTACTTCTTCAATATCTATAATATCCTTTCCATCACCAAATAAACAGTATCTTTTAAGCTTTGTTACAACACCTAACACATCCTTAGTTGTAGGAATCTCACCTTCCTTGCAATCTTCTTCTTCCTCCTCATTTTCCTCATCTTGCGTCGTATGTGATGGAACAACAGTTTCAACAATTTCACTATCGGACAAATCGCTAGTAGTGATAAGTTGACTGTCAATATCAACATATGTTGCCCAGTCCGCAACATTTGTTCCGCTTGATGATACTGTAGTCAGTTGTGCCAATGGTATGTCCAATTCATCATCGGAGTCGTCGTCAATTGTTGTGATAGCCGAAGATTTACGGAACCCAGCGTGTAGAAAACACTTTTTGATCGTATCTGGAGTCACCCGAGCCCATGCCGTAGTTACCATTTCAATGGCATCTAAAATATTAACGGAAAACGGGCCTGCCGAGTTTTCAATGTCGTTCATCATTTTCTGTACTAAAATCTTCCTATAATGACTTTTGAGGGTTTTAATTATCCCTTGATCAATCGGTTGAATCACTGATGTAGTGTTTGGTGGTAAAAATGCCAGTTTTATGTTGGTCAAATTCTCTATTTTAGGATGAGCTGGGCAATTGTCAATAAATAAAATGATCTTCTTTTTGTTATTTCTTAACTGGGAGTCCCATTTGCGTAGAACTTTTTCGAAAATCTCTGAAGTCATCCAGGCCTTTTTGTTTGCTTCGTAATCAACTGGCAAAGATTTAACATTTTTGAAACATCTGGGTTTTTTTGCCTTGCCTATGACCAATAATTTTCTTTTTTCCCCTGCCATACTTGATGCAACAAGCACGGTGATTCTATCTTTTGATAATTTTCCACCAACGCACTTTTCCCCTTTAAATTTCAAGGTTTTGTCAGGAGTTAACTTAAAAAACAAACCTGTCTCGTCAGCGTTCCATATTTGGCTATCAGTATAACCTTCAGTCAATTTTGGGAAAACTGTTTTTAGCCAGTTGTCACAGTCACTTTGCGATACACTAGCGGCTTCTCCACAAACTTTGCCTACTACAATATCGTGTCGTTGACGAAATCGGTATATCCAGCTTTCCGAACACTCAAAATCCATTTTTCCAAACAGTCTGCCAAATTGATTAGCCTTTTCTTGCAGCAGACGACCGCTCAAAGGTACGTTTTGGCTTCTTTGGGCTTTGAACCACATTAGAAGGGCATTTTCGATATCTTGATGCGTCGGTTTGCGGTTTTTCTTAATTTTTAAGGATTTGGATTCAAAGCATTCTAATATTTTATCACGGTTTTTCCACATCGTAGATACTGTTGAATGGGAAACTTTGTACTCTTTGCACAAATCAGCATTGTTTTCACCGTTTTTCAATTTTGAAATGATTTCCGCCTTTTCTTTAACAGTGAATGTGCGTCTAGCAGCCATACTTATTCAAAAGTTTACTAAACCCAGTTGCTACTCAGAATATCACTTTGTAACTGAACCATAAAAGCTCCGAAACGTACACGCTTCCCCTACCTACTTAGTTGATATCTATAAACAAAAGGTAAAGGTCTCCACACTTGCTGACCATCTGTGTGCAATGGATGTAAACAAAAGATAAGAAATGTTTGTGAAAGAAAAAAATCTTTGTGTCTTTGGCGGCCGACTCCGGTCGCAATATCTGCATGGGATTTCTAGGAATTTGTTACAAATGATTCATTAAAAACAGTCGCTACACCCGAACTCGGCGTTACATCCAAAGTCGCTATAGCCACATGAATTTTGTACTAAAGTATGCTTTAAATTCAAGGGACTTAGATTTAACGTCGCTATAGGTAAATGGTCGCTACAACCAAGGTCGTAATAAATGAAATCCACTGTAACTGAAAAGACCGTATATACGGTGTTTCAAAATTAATTTTACAAACTTTAAGAAGTGCTTTAGACCATCGAACTGAATAACTTTTACTATGGGACCAACTTTGAATTCGCAAAAAAAAAATTCGACCTTCCCGTATATACCGGATTGGACCATTTGGTATAAGAAGGTCGAAATTTTTTTTTGCGAATTCTAAGTTGGTCCCATAGTAAAAGTTGTTCATATTGATGGGTAGAACTCCCCGCATGTTTTCAAAGTTACCCTATATATCTGACAAGTGTGAAGAACGCATTTTCCCAATGGCCGGAGGTTGGATGCGGAGTTATGACGGCGTATCTAATATAGGCAATGTCATTGGTTGTTTTTTATTCGAGTTATCTTATCTTTTTGTATGCGTGTTTTTATTACAAACAAATCTATTTTTCTTTCTTTCATTAATAATTTATTTTTTATCAGAAAAAGAATCTGAAGCAGCTGAGGCCGGACTGCCACGTGGTACAGTACCGGATCGTGCTCGGCAACAAAGCAGCCGCAGCTTCCGACCTCAACCAGAGACCATCTACTGGGTAAGTTAAGATCTAAAATGTTTGGATGTCAGACTCGGAAAGGTGACAATTTAAATATTAACTGCCATAATACAAAACGAGTTCTAACTTTGGGTCAAGCTTAAACATGGAAGAAAGTTCGATATTCAAAAATGGTTCAATGGGTTTAACCTGGGGGTCTAAATATAAGTCTGATTTTGTAATAAGGGTGTAATAGTTCAATATAATATTTGCTACGTTGCAGTCACGATCCCAACCTCGAGGAGTTCCTCAACAACCTCTACAGCAAGTCCGGTGCGTCAGCCAACACGACCAGCCCCAAGCAATCGCCACCCGACACTGTGGACGCCAAGAAGCGACGCAATAAAAAACCTAAAGCATAAACATAACAAACCTCCCTGAAAAAAAATAACAAAAAACCGGGCTGTCAAAATAGATGGACGTGAATTTTCGCGCGCAATTCAAATATCGAACACATTTGACATGAGCTGGTCACGCCTGCCGTACCCAACTGTGAAACACTTGCCTTTTAAAATAGAGAAATATAAATTAAACCGAAATACTGATCTATATAATAATTTCTAAATAAAAAATATTGTGTGGCTAAGATGGCGCTTGAAGGATAGATTGTGTAAGCGTTAAATAACTATGTGTATGAGATGTCGCTGACGTACCTACTTAGGTTAGATAATTAACGATTTTGATGAGAAATTTTAAAGTCTTTGCTAGTTTACATTAGTTTCTATCATTCTTAATTTGCTTGATTTTGTGATACATGAGATTTTGAAGTTACGATTAAATAGATATCCTAGTTCTAATGCAAGTCGGCAGGTTGAAAATGAGCCTTGATTGATGATAACTTGTGATTGCAAACAATCACTTGCCGATTTCCATTAAACCTATGTCAATTGAAACCATTCGAGTCATTAGAAATATATCTGTTTTCGTGTCTTCTTTCATGGCTAACCATTTTTTAAATAAATTGACGTTTGACGATTAGATCACTATCCTTGAGATTTATAATGCATTCAGATATTGCTTAGTCTTCAGCTGGCTACAGATTACATTTAGTAACAAAGCTATAAAATACTCAATAGGACTCAGCTGTTAAAACGCAACAGCCAAGACAATTCAATTTGCGACAGAACATTTCAGCCGATCAAAGCAATATTAATCTTGTTAATTAAGGCTATCTATTCATACACGAAATATCTTAAGGGGTCATTGTACTCATCATTATGAACAACTTGTACTATGGGGCCAAACCTGAAATCGCGAAAAAAAATCTGCTGTTCTCTACATTTTGACGAGATAAGCGGACATAAATGGAGGGAACAGCTGTTTTTTTTTTGGAATTTCAGGATTGGTCCCATAGTAAAAGTTGTTCATAATGATGAGTACAATGACCCCTTAAAAGATTTCGTGTATGAACTGATAGACCTTATAATCAATATCTGAACGCTTTATTTCAATATTAGTTTCCATTAAACCATCTATCTACATTACATTACGTGTTTTAGTGCTACGAATATAAGGTTCAATTTGACAAAGCAGCAGGAACTGCGAGAAAATACTCTTTAAAAAATTAAATGTACGTTATTTAAGTAATCTTTTTTTTCACTTATCACTAATCACACCGAATAGTACAATTTTTTTTGCATTCATACATTATTAATAGTTGTTATTATTAATACTTGTATTATAATAATTCGCTCGTGTTATGTGCGCACGATTGCAGAGAATGCAGTAAATTCAGTTTTTGGAACGAAGTTCTTTAACGCGGCTTGTGGGAGTAAACTGGCAGAAATTGTGACGTAACGGGAAAGCGTTATGCCTCAGTTTCAAGTGTCAAGCTTGAGGCCATACTAGATGACTCTGTATTAATACATAATATACAGCAAACAGAACTTCGTTCCAACCGGGTGTTCCACAACATCGCCCGACTTTTTTTTTGTCGTAATAACTCACTTTGTGTACTATTAAATTAATATTATTTGTGACGTTCTCTGCAACTTTTTTTTTAGATTATAAGTTATTGTACGTCGACAAGATATAAAAATATTACACAACATTTCTTTTAGTTTTTACGAGACTCCCGGGAGTCTGAGAAGCCTTGCATTGCTTTGTGGGTTAAAACTAACAGTTATACCAATAGTAGCACAATAAAATTGTCTATTGTGCACTTTTTAATGGAATTAATTTTATTTTTTTGTCGTTAAGTTTATATTTTTTCGAAATAATACAATTTTATTTTTCGAAGCACACTTGTAATACCCGAAGCCGTTAAGAGCGTTCATCGCGCGCGGGCTGGCAACGTCGCATTTCTAGAGGTTTCTCGTGATTATTTTCATTAAATTTAAATCAAAGGACAATTTTTTCTGAAAAATACTTAGATAAGTATGTATGCTATTTTTTTACAGTTATTTTGGTATTTACTCTTAGAAAATACCAAAATAACTGTCAAAAAATATTTTTTTTTTGTTTCCAATTGATATTATTTCCATATAACTAATATCCACTTTATGAAAATTTAAGTTTAGTTTATTTCAGTACTACTAGTACTATTAATTAAAAATGTTTTAAGCTGTAGCACAAACTTATTTGTGGGAAATTAAGTTGATTTTACAAAAACACATTTGTTTATGTTTGGAAACTAAATCGCGAACCTAAAGCTGACTGCTATATCCGCGCGCAAGTGCTAGGCACCGCCTGAGGTATGTTATGTGAGTGGTGAGACGGGGGAGGTAGACAAAGGCCAAGCTAACTCAGTCTGCCACTCTTGTTAATCCCGCCCTCCGCCGTCTCACCGCTCACATACCTCAGGCGGTGACAACCACTTGCGGCTATAATAGCATTGTTTTGAACGTGATAAAATCGGGAGTTTCGCTTTAGTACGAAGTATTTTGTCTTTTTCTATGCCTGCCTTTAAAAACTGTTGTTTCTTGTCAACTTACGATAACTTGTGTCGCAGTATTTCACTTATTTCACTGCCTCATAAAGAGATTACGGTTAATGTTAGGCTAGTGGCGAAGAGATTGCTACTTCCGATGTTCACTGAGTAGGCCTTCGCGCTTCATGTGTCAATAAAGATGTGGAAACGTAATGTGGATTTTATTTGTAAACTGTTCCTTGTTTGATGAATGTGAATTAGACATAAGCACCCAGGTTATTAGTATTGTTATTGTCCTAGATCACTGTGTATTATCAAGATGGCGTGACACGAGGCCTTGTTTAGATTCTGCCTACACTCATGCTACGGCTACATTGTCGCGATAGCGCAAACTACACTTCGCGCGCTGTCTCTCGCAGACCGCTCGACGTCTCGCTGTACAACAGAGAGTGCACGAAATGTAGTTCGCATTATCGTGACAGTGTAGCCGTAGCATCATAGGAAAAAGGTGAGTTTGCATGTTTCGAGAAGATATAATTACACATTGCAAAGACTCCCCCCTATACCTACATATTGAGCCTCTCTTGAGGAGCATGCTATATATTTAGTTTTCCCCCTTTCTCTCCTTGGTGAGTATCCCTAACATCATGAAGATATCTGATGTCTCTCTCAACCCAGACAGGAAAATTATTGCACACGGATTTTAAGTAATGGCATTCCACTTGCTTAGGTAGGCCCAATGTCTTTATGCAGCCTACCTGTCTTAACTAATAGGGAATATTACGCAAAGCTGAGACAGCAGATGGTGCCACATGGACACGAAGTAAACTGTTAAAGGCGAGCGGCAACATTTTTCGGCGTTTTTAAATATTATTTCAGCTTTATATCATCCTTGTTACTATAATAGGTTAAAATAATACCAAAAGGTTAAAAACATGAATTTCAAACTCGAGTAAATAACACTAAAAATATTGTTTTTACATTTAATACTCTGACCTGTAAAATATCCTTCATTCGTATGTGTGTACCTTTAATGTTTTGTTAGGTACTGTAAAATGCTTGCGAGTAGCAATTTACCACTGCTTGCGAAGTTATCCGTTTTTAGTGAATTAATGAACACCTTCATTCCTGCTAATGGCACGACCATAGATAATACATTATATAAAGTAATAGGCACAACACTGCTTCATTATTACTTTCTATTACAGAATATTCCTGACGAACGGATTTTTATTTATTTATTGGCCTATCTACAACTGTTTTTTTATTTATTTTTTATTTGAGATAGATTTGCTCTTGACTCTAGTCTAGGTCAGAGATGACAGAGACAAAGTCGACGATGGAGCGAGCTTACCCAGAAGAAGCCTGTTAACTCTCACTGAAGAGATCGGGGTTGTATGCGTTCGGAAACACAGACGCAGGCAGAGAGTTCCACTCCTTTGCTGTGCGCATCACAAAAGACATTTGGAAGCGAATTGGTGGAATAGCAACTAGGTAGGGATGGTAACCTACAGTGCGTCTACCTGTCCGATGGTAGAAGGGGGCAGGCGGAATGAGGTCGTGGAGTTCTCGAGCACACTCATCGAAGTACAATCTGTAGAAGACCGACAAGCAGGCAACCTTGCGGCGATGAGCCAAGCTGTGAAGCTTGGCATCCACCAGTCTTACTGTTACACTGCTTATCCTAATAACACAAGCAATATGATACCAGCATAGTGATATCGCTAAAATAATATATCGTTAGATTATAAACACACCGGATTTAAAAATGGATTGTATTTATCTGGAAAATAAATAATAATAATAATTTCTCATTAACAGTCGTCTAACCATAGATGAAAAAGGGGGCCTAAACATGAAGTTTGTTTTTCTGTTTACCTTATTTATTTATTTATTCCCCTTATAACTATCATTGCAGGTTGCATTACCTAATGGTCTCATAAAATTATTTTATTTTTAAAATTATTTACAATTTAAAATTATAATGTACTTTTAACCTATTTACTATAATCTTTTTGTTAGCTAGTCTTATCAATCACTGACGGACGCCATGTTGTTCCGTTTACCAAGCGTTGCAGGTGCGCCCTCTAGCGGGATAAATTGTCAGTAAGGTTCCCTATTAGATTGACCTCGTGCTCGGTTCAGCAGGTAACATAACATACCATCACGCCTGTATTCTCCAAAGGGTTAGGCAGAGGTGCACCACTTCACCCACATTTCAATCCAAATGAAATCCAGGCTCCAGGTTGCTCAGCTAGGGTTGCGGGATGTTCGAAAGAGTTACCGTGGCCCCGGCACAGGCAACAGAAGGAACACGGGTGGGTTTTAGTCAGTAAAAGTCTGACACGCCCTCCCGCTCCGCCCAGAGCGGGAGAAGTCATTTGATGATTTCCCATCCACAAAAAAAAAAAAAAAAAAGGCTCCAGGTTGCTACTGAGAAATTCCAGATGGAAAACCCCAATAACACTGCCCGACCCGGGAATTGATCCCAGGACCTCATGGTTCAGCAGTAGCGCTTGCTACCACTAGCTGGACCAACTAGGTGGTCGGCTCTTGCCAACCACCTCGCGCGATCGCGCTTGCGACCACTAGAGCAACGAGGTGGTCGGCAGTAGCGCTTGCGACCACTAGGCCAACGAGGTGGGCGGCAGTAGCGCTTGCCACCACTAAATCAACGAGGCGCTCGGCAGTAGCGCTTGCGACCACTAGAACAACGAGGTGGTCGGCAGTAGCGCTTGCGACCACTAGGCCAACGAGGTGGGCGGCAGTAGCGTTTGCCACCACTAAATCAACGAGGCGGTCGGCAGTAGCGCTTGCCACCACTAGATCAACGAGGCGGTCGGCAGTAGCGCTTGCCACCATTAGATCAAGGAGGCGGTCGGCAGTAGCGCTTGCCACCATTAGATCAAGGAGGCGGTCGGCAGTAGCGCTTGCCACCATTAGATCAAGGAGGCGGTCGGCAGTAGCGCTTGCCACCATTAGATCAAGGAGGCGGTCGGCAGTAGCGCTTGCCACCATTAGATCAAGGAGGCGGTCGGCAGTAGCGCTTGCCACCATTAGATCAAGGAGGCGGTCGGCAGTAGCGCTTGCGACCACTAGAACAACGAGGTGGTCGGCAGTAGCGCTTGCGACCACTAGATCAACGAGGCGGTCGGCAGTAGCGCTTGCCACCATTAGATCAAGGAGGCGGTCGGCAGTAGTGCTTGCGACCACTAGAACAACGAGGTGGTCGGCAGTAGCGCTTGCGACCACTAGAACAACGAGTTGGTCGGCAGTAGCGCTTGCCACCATTAGATCAAGGAGGCGGTCGGCAGTAGCGCTTGCGACCACTAGAACAACGAGGTGGTCGGCTGCCAATAATTTATAAAATATTCGAAGAAAACTAACAAAATGTTTGTAATATCATTTATTTACTTATAGTTAACTACATACATATCTAATCCATCATATCAGCGTCCTTAGCACCTCTATCGGTAACGATACAGTTCTCATAGGTCCACTTGGGGAACATTCGTTTGTACATGTGCAGGAGTATCGTGTCTTGAGATTTAAGCTGGCCATCAAACACGCACTTCATGTGGCCGTGAGTACCTGCACAAACAAATAAATCTTAAGTTCATTCATTCACTAACAGACAACACACAGCATAAATGTATTTATTGAAGTATATTTCTGCATGGGTAGCCTCAAAGGCTGGGGCCTTATAGTGTCAGTTGTTCCAACCCCAGGACGAAAAAGAAATGGTGAGTCGACCTGTATAGCTCCCATGTCTTTCTTGTACCGGAACAATGGTGACTGACACTTCCATATACGGCCCCAGTCCTAGTTTCGGGATAGAATAGTTATTGCAAATCACGAGAGCGTTACCTGTGAACTTTATTTAATTGAGATAAGGTTTCAATTGCAATGTTGACGCATGCTCGTGAAATACTTATTAATAGTTTTAGTGTGTATTGAGCGTGAGCTAGCAGCACTGTCTGTGAGATTTAAGTACACGAAAGTAATTTTTTGCGAGGCAACAAAAATATACGTACCCAAAGCTTCTTTTATGTGTCCAGTGCGACCGTACTTCGTCCTAAGTTTGCAAGGTTTGAAGTATAGAACATCATCTCTATTGAAGAACATGAATCTTATGACTGCCGATTTCTTGTTAACCTGGAAACAAAACAACATCGGTAATTTCACAAGGCACATTATCAGTATAGTATTGAATGTCTAGAAAGGGGCAGAACACTGAGATGATAATGGATGAAGATATGTTGCGCCAACCCACATAAATTGGGATAACTGCGTAAGGGCTGCCTCGTTGGTCTAGTGGTCGCAAGCGCTACTGCTGAACATGAGGTCCTGGTTTCGATTCCCAGGTCGGGCAGTGTTATTGGGTTTTTCTATCTGGAATTTCTCAGTAGTAGCCCGGAGTCTGGATTTGTGCCCGGTAGATGGCAATAGGCTCGCCCCCTGTTACATGGGACTTAAATATAACTGGCGAAATGTGAGTGTTACTATAGGTACACCTCTGCCTAACCCTTCGGAGAAACAAGCCGTGATGTTATGTTATGTATGCATATGAGCAGGAGGATAATGAAGAATATGCAATATTGTTTGTAGAGAATATGATACCTTGTATGGATGACCAGACAGCACAATTCTCTTGATAATCAACCTGTCTGGGTTGCATGATAACAATACTCCTGTTGCTAGTAATTGTAGCTTTGTGTTTTTCTTTTCCTGTAACATAAAAATGCTTTTAATTATTTATCAAAATAAAACAATGCCACGGCGTGAATAAAAAATAATGTCAGAGAAAATATTAGAAATGGAGATAAATGTTAAACAATTAGGAGGCTTACCTTAAAACATAGTACTGAAGAGGGACTGAACTGTATCGGCGCAAAGAAAGACGCAACGCATGTCGAACCTGGCTGGAAGAATCTCTCATACTGAAATAAAAACAACAATATTAGAAAAACCATAAGATTAGGTCAAAAGGGTAATGTCATTCAATAATAAACATTATCTTCAGTAACTAACAGCAGCTTTCTATAATAGAATAGAATACTCTTTATTGTACACCATAAAAATTAGAGACATAAATGTAAAAATTTTACACACATGGTGACACAATGGGCGGTATTATCGCTAAAAGCGATATAATATATCTCAATCCCAATCTTGATCCCGATCCTTGCCTGTAACCGATCAACGGCCGAGTTTGTCGATTCGAGTCTTTGAGAGGGCGAAACACAAGCAGCCGTCGACAAAAACAGCGGATCAAGATTGTTATTGAGATACATTATAGAATTCTGGCTTTAGACTGCATGTGACATCGCGCAAGAGCGCTAGTGTATTCTTCAGGAGCCGTTTGATGTCTGCGTTGATCCGTACAATAGTTGATGGAGCTGATAATAAAGTGTATTTTCCAATGCCAACAGAAAATTATTTTCTTACTAACCTTATGTTTACCTCCATTAGTATGTTGACTGAAGATAGGGTTGACGATAAACCGTCTATACCCAACTTGGAAGATCAGCCTTTCCTTACTCTGTATAGGTTCGTCACTAGCGCCCGTACGTTTGAGGGCTACATTCATGACTGACATCTTCTGTTCGTGAGGAAGAAGGCCGAAGATAGAAAGGGGAGCATTCGCGTTGGCTGAAGAGAACGCCTTCCATAAGTCTTGGCGAACGTCCTTGACGTGGATCGTGATGTAAAAACCGTACTGTAAAGAATAATTTGGAGTTGGTTACAAGTTATATGGAGTCGACACAAAGAAGGAACATTGAATAAAAACACATCCTCTTCAATTTAATACTTTATCAGTAAATAAAAACAGTGGGCCAACCAATGTACCCTGCGGTACCCCATATTTTCAAAGTAATTACTCTTGTTTGATACTTACTTGACGTACTGAATTATATTGGGCAAGAAAGATATCAAGATAAGAACCAACCAGTGTTCATGCTGCTCTTAGGTGTACCTTTTTCCAATCTAAGTCATACGAAGGAAACAATAAAATGCTTTTAGCAATCACAGAAACGTTTCTCTTAGTCCAAGTTGATCCATATTGTATACATGTAAATGTAAAACATCATAAGAATCACTCACCATATTGATTAAGCTATCCTCCAACTCCTTGAACACCCTCCTCCTTGTCCTATCATAATTCTCAAACTGGAATATCCTGGCAAAATCTTCTGGCAGGTTCTCCTTAGGATCCCAGGCAGATGTTCTGAAGGACTCTAATCCCCTGTACCGCATAAACCTTTCCCTAGCTGGTACATCCTGGGGAGTGTCAACCTCATCTGGGAACTGACGATCTTCCTTTGCTGCTGCTAACTTTTGCAGCATTTCATGTTCTTCAGCTGCATCAATGGTAGCGTCGTACTTCTCGTCTGTTGGTCCTATTTCAGATTCAGTTACAGACTCAAAGTCATTGTCTTCTGCATTCTCTTCCTGGTCAGACTGGTCTTCCTCACACGACATAAATTCGTCAGCATCGTCATCATCATCGTCGCTTTCACTTCTGTCGTCAGATTCTTCGCCTTCCGCGTCGGATTCAACGATCCAAGCTGCTTGGTAGTCTGACCAGCCTTTTGGTACCTTCTTTACTTTTTTTGTTTTAGTCTGTATAATACGGAAATCGAAATTAGTAAGGACAAAATAAACCAAAAGAATATTTTGCTTTATTCTTCTAAAAATAAAAAGAAAGAAAAATAGGTTAATATAAAAGGTGGTGGTGGTGGTGGCCAGTGTTTTATTTTATTATCTATTTTAAAATAAATACTTAGACCACACATGTCCACTGCTGGGTAAAAAAACATTCACTTTTTATAAATGGAAATTGCTAAGGAAGGCATTAGTAGATAAGCTTATTCCTTTCATGAAGAATTGTAGAAAAAATGATTATTTACCTCTAAATTAGCTTGTTCTATTTCTTCCTCAGTGGGCCATGTTTGTTCTGCTTCCATAGGATCAGGAATATTCTCTGATACCAGACTCTCCTGCTTAGCTGGGTCAGCAACTTGCAGAACAGAAACTTTTGTTACTTCGGCATCCATGGTATCATCTGGTTTAGCATTCTCTTTTCCCAAGTTCAATGGATGGGGGTCTTCTAATCCATCAATCCTTAACATCTGGAAGTCACCCAACCCAGTAATATGCACCAGACCATTTACATTCAATGGCATACCTCGTAAATACCCACTAATTTTCAGAGTACCATTTTCTCCCTCACTATCAGGTACATATTCAACCTCTTCAGCCAACATATATGGCCTCTTTTCTCTGTGATGAATGATGTTGCGTTTCTGGTTACCAATCCTACGTAATAGGTTTAGTCCATCTGAACTTTTGTCTAGCTGTACAACTTTTTCTTCGGGGAGCCATTTTGATATTAGCTTCTGCACATTCTGTTTCTCTGTTGTACGCTTTTTAGGATGTACTCCTTCAATGTCCATTGTGGCAACCGTTGGTGTGGGGATGCCTTGGGCCATTGATAGGGCAAGAACTTTCTCTCCCCATTCGTCCACTGGTTCGTCAAGTGCAGAGGTAATGAAGAGAGCTGTGTCTGCCACTTTAAGTGCATCCAACAGGGCAAAGTCATTACCCACTTCAGGGCATATGAATGAGAATCTCTGCTTGAAGTTTGGCAAGCTGTAATATTTTTTAATTGAATTAGATAATAATGTGTCTAAATGTACAAAGTTTTAACGCAACTGCATCTTACCCAAGATGTAGTATCCCACTAGAAGACTGAGTAACAACAGCTCCTTCAGAACATGTTTTCAGGATAACGAGGGCAGACTGCACGTCTAGCTGTGCATTCAATGGCACCACACAGACCAAGAAAGGCGGGTTGCGAGTACCACCTAACGCACGCTTCTTTGACAACACTTCTTCACGTTTGTTCTTCCGAATTTGAAGAGCCTGGTGACGACGCTCATCTTTTTTCAGTATATGGCGATTGCGACGCACAAACTCCTTGACATTTACTTTGCCTGTAATAGGTATATTAATTCATTTAAAATACTTTCTAAAACGGGATAAATTGGCTAAGTGCGAGTCAGACTCGCACACATAGGGTTCCATACCACCATAAAATATCTAACACTACTTTTTTACTTTAGTAAAAAAAAAAACACAAATCATTTATTATTTGTTGATAAAGCGGCAATAGATATACAGAATCTGTGAAAATTTCAACGATCTACCTATTACGGTTCATGAGATACAGCATGCTGACAGACAGACGGACGGACAGCGGAGGCTTCGTAATATGGTTCCGTTTAGCACCCTTCGGGTACGGAACCCTAAAGATCATATATACAAATAAATAAAATTGAAGTGTCTATTTTTAATGTTAAAATAAAAACTTTTTACTAAATGCATAAGAAAGTATATATTATGGTACTTATAACAAAAAAGCAATTTTAAAAATTTTTGTCCTTCTGTTTGTTCCAGCTAATCTCCGAAACGGCTGGACCGATTTTGAAGGGACTTTCATTGGCAGATAGCTGATGTTACAGAAGATAACTTTGGCTACTTTTATTTTAGACAATAATTAGGGTTCCGTGCAATAAAATTAAAACCCATGAAAAATTATGAACAAAAAGTCTGATTTTAAAAATTCTTTTTGCCCAATTCTTGAGGATAGTTATAGACTATTTAACATCACGCTACGACCCTTAGGAGCCGAGCAAAAAGAAAATAGTCAGGAAGAACGCTAAGTGAACACGAAGTAATAGCGCGGGCGGGCGATGCAACGCGACGGGTCGTTGGACGAGGGAGTTTTATAAAAATGTGGCTGTTATTTTAGTATATTGTGTATCTTGCGACTTCCATGCGAACGAAGTCGCGGGGCACAGCTAGTGAAGTATAAACGAAAGTTACTAACCTTTTACAGCGGCTGAAATACCACGTTTCGAGCGGTGGCGCGACTTGTGAGCTTTATTGCTCTGCTTTAGGTTACCGGCACGATGTGCTTGCTGCATTTTTATTGATTAGAAATGCATAAATCTAGAAATATTTACTAATACAAGCACATGGTGGTGCGGTTTCAAATGAAAAATTGACGTTTGATTTTGGCAGTGACACTAACACTAACTAGACAAAACTGACAGAAAGAATTTATTTTTATTTTTGTCTGATATTCTCGATACCAACACTAATGACTTTTGGAAGAATAAGTAGTTTCCGCAGTCTAGAAGAACAAAAACTCAGAAAAAAACTACAAAATTGCTAGTAAGCAAAAATTATAAAATCTAGCTTTATGTTCTCGCTATAAAATAAAAATAGATGAAACAGTGACTTGCAATCAGAATGAAAAATCTTTGAAATCTTATAACTGCTTTGTAGTTCCTGAAGTGAAGTTAAACTCACGGAACCATCCAATTTATCAAAAACCTGTGAACCCTTTTAAGTGAGCTGAAAAAATTAATATTTATCTTACGGTCAAGAACGAGAATTGTTAGTGGTTGTTAAAATTATCGGATTTTATCCATTCTTCTTATAGATTGTTGAGAGCAACATTATACACGCCAACATCACAGGTCACGTGACGTGACGTTGTGGACGTGTCATTCGCGGACGGCTCGTTGGCGGCGTTGCGCAGGCTCTTTCTCGCAAAAAGTCCTGTCGGAGTGTTACTAATGAACAAAAGTTGAATGGTTTTAGCCGGATTGATCAGTTAATAATTTAGTTAGGGTAGTTAATTCGCAATAAATCAAAATGGGAAGTGAGTATCGTTCATATTTATAACTAAAAGTAGTGATAAACCTCGGACACGTATTTCCACATTTTCATATGATTTTATTCTAAAATTGTGTGTTATGTGTTAAAGGTGTGATGTATTAATGTAATTGTTCTGCTTGCAGTCAAATTCCTCGAAGTTATAAAGCCGTTTTGCAGTATATTGCCCGAAATAGCAAAACCAGAAAGAAAGGTAAGCCACGGTTATATTTTGCATGATTGATGTTCTTTGATGTTATTTGTGTTTGTAATAGCGTCTATTTGTGATTGTAGACGTTTTAGAGTGATTTAGGGCTTACATACGTGTTAAAACGTAAGTGAAAGTGCATACCTAACCCTAATGGTGTATGTGGGATAGCTAACTGTACTTCATGTTGAATATTTTGGAGTGTATAATTTGGTACGTTTCTAACTGAATGCTTTGTATTTCAGATCCAATTCCGTGAGAAAGTATTATGGACTGCAATCACTCTATTTATTTTCTTAGTATGTTGTCAGGTGAGTGTAATATTTTTGATATTTTATTGTGATGTGGCCATATTGGAGATAAATAAGTATTCTGCCGTAATTCTAAGTGAATTGGTCTAAATTTGGTAATAATATAAGAAACTTTTAAGTAACTGCATAGTTTATTTCCTGTTTTAATTTGAAAACTTTGCTACTACTCACAATAGTTTAATGGGAAACACTCATTCAAACACTAGACTGCAATATCTTAAATAGAAACATCTCTTATTTCTTCAGAAGGCTTAATTTGTTATTAATACCCTAACATATGGAAACAAATTCTCATATTCTTTCACAGTAAAAACATCACTATCTATTCTAACCTTAAAATTACTTTTCAGATCCCCTTATTCGGTATAATGTCATCCGACAGCGCAGATCCCTTCTATTGGATCCGTGTAATTCTTGCGTCAAATAGAGGAACTCTCATGGAACTTGGTATCTCTCCCATCGTCACATCTGGCCTTATCATGCAGCTCTTAGCTGGTGCGAAAATCATCGAAGTCGGTGACACACCAAAGGACAGAGCTTTGTTCAACGGTGCACAGAAATGTAAGTAGATCTTGAAATTGCCTTTCTCTTTTAGGTTATCTTCCAATCAGATGGCAGACATTAATCTTGCATACATAACTTGAAAATAAAATGTTAAGTCATAATTGCTCAAATTTTGAGAAAATAATAATGGAAACAATAATGATTGAATCGGGACACTTCAAATACATAGCAAAATTGAAGAGGAATATTCAAGAATTTCCTTTATAATAAAAATATTTTCAGTGTTTATATTTCTGAGATTATGTCTTCTAAACCTTGTATATGGGGGCAGAATGCCAATTTTGTCCTATATACATAGGTGTCAGGCACATTGCCAATTTTTACATATAACAAAAAGGAAGGAACTGCTTTCTAATTTCAAATATTTATTAGTACCTTTATTTATATTAATTCTTGACATTTTATTTCATAACAAATACCTAGGTTATTGCAAGAATAATGATTTAGATAAACATATCCATTGATAACTACAAATATCTTTTGGCTAAGCTTACAGTTCATGTTTTTATTCTTGATTATGATTGGTAATTCCCATATTTTGCAGATTATAAATAATATTTAGCCTTGATTTTATCAATTGGAGTATTTACCTAATTATTGTGGTCACAAACAGAACACACCATGTTCCACCTTAGCATTAATTGATTGCAAAAGTAAACTCCACTAATAAAAATTAAATAATTTTATAGACAACATCATGGGTTAGAGAGAGAAAAATATAGGAGTTTCATAGGAACACCAACAACAAGGAGTTATGCTATCAATATTCAGCTACAATCCAATTTATTAAAACTTTTGATAACATATGGTTTCTTCAAATCCTTCCAAATAGTTCTGTCACTGTCAATTATCCACATATCAAGTAAAAATACATACCCCATTTAACTCATAATCTTGTCTGCAGTATTCGGTATGGTGATAACAGTGGGTCAAGCCATTGTCTACGTAATGACAGGCATGTACGGCGAACCGAGTGAAATCGGCGCAGGAGTCTGTCTGCTTATCATCATCCAACTGTTTGTCGCTGGTCTGATCGTCTTGCTGCTCGACGAGTTGCTACAGAAAGGTCAGTATGGTGGTTTGATACTGAGGCCGCCATTTTAATTTTGTTGGTGAAACTTTAGACATGATGGGTACCAAAATCTTATCGCTATAATAAGTAGGATTTTCTAAAACAACCGAAAGTCGCGCGTACTGCCGCTTTATAACAGAATTTATAAAACGTTTAGAAATCTTAAAATTGACATCAAAAACTTCTCCACTGAAATAAATAAAAAGTTATTTGCAAAAAAAAAACAACCAACTTCCAAAAGAAAACACTACATAGTGAAAAATAACTTTAATTTCGGAAGTCGGTGTCTGGATCTGTATTTTAGTTTTTTGGTCACCGATTTCCAAAATTAAAGTTATTTTTCACTTAGTAGTGATTTTATTTTTGAAGTCTGTTGTTTTATTGCAAAAAAGTTTTTATTTTTCACTTTTTAGTTGTGGTACCTACCCCACACAAAGTCGTATACCATTACTTGCAATGTAAATAACTAACTCAAAAACCACTCATCAGAACCTGACCAAATTTATATGGGAACAATCTGGAAGAGATCTTCCTTTCAAATAAAAAAAAATTTCAAATCGGTTTATAAAGAGTTCTGATAACAAAAAAAAAATACAACCAAATTGAGAACCCTTTTTTGAAGTTGGTTAAAAATGGACTACAACAAGAGGCTTTCAATACTCAACTACATTTTGGGGGGTACCATTGGGATTCTGAAAGTCGTTGCATACTAAATAAACTCATGTTATTACAGGATATGGTCTTGGCTCCGGTATCTCACTCTTCATTGCCACAAACATCTGTGAGACCATCGTCTGGAAGGCATTCTCGCCTGCTACCGTCAACACTGGTAAGTCCGCTAGACATAGAACAGCCACATTTATTAAATATGATACCCACAGTGATATTCAGCTTCATCCGGTTTGATGGGAAACCGATCTCAACATAGTTGGGAAAAGGCTAGGCAGGTGATGAGTCATCATGTGAATGTACTCTTTTTCACAATAGGCTTACGTTTATAGAAGGAAACTGCTGAATAGGTCTTTTGCATATAAAAATTCTGAAGCTGCAATAATTTACTTACATAATGCACATTATGATACAAAAACCCACTAATTTTACAGTACTAAAGTTTGCAAGTTGACTTAATTTATGTCTTTCTTACAATATTATTTTGCACTCTGAAACCAGTTTGCAGAAGTAATAATAATTGCACCTAATGACTTAGTCTAAATTACTATATCAATAACTTAATAACCAGTTTAACTGATATTATAATAATTAAATTATGTCCTTATCAGATTACTTTCTATTAATTAGGACACATCAATAATAATAATTATTTTGGTGTGTGTAGATACCTTACTTGCTGAAGATTAAACTAGCTAGGAGTTTTTTTTTCTTTTGAAAAATACTTGCTAAATGCCTTACGACACGCTTACTTATCGCCATTTTGAACAGGAGTTTAAATAAATAATGTTTTAATCACCACATTATATTTTAATATTTCCCTCTTAGAACTGTTCACTTGACAATTATAAAGAGGAAAATAAATACTTAAGGACCCATTTATTCTATCGAATAAATATTTTTCTCAGTAATTCTTATTTAAATTGTCCACTTATTTTGTACAATTTATTTTTTAACCTCGTATCCAAAACTTTTCAATGTTAGTACTCAGTAATTTGTTAGTGAATAAGGGCCAATTTTTCAATCGTCAAATAACGTATATCTGACGCTTGAATAAATATGACGGTTTGATAAATTTTCCATACTAAAGCTGTCTAACCGCAATTTTTATTCCTCTTATTTATTTATCTTATTATTTAACTATTATAGTTACCTGCGTGTTGAAAAATTGGCCTTAAGTGGGTTGATTTCAAAATATCTTAACCAACTAAACTCCTTAGAAAGATCTGTCGTAGTACATAGCACCAACAGCCCTACATTATCCCCTATTAGACAGTTATTCAGCACTACAATTTTTCTGTAGGTCGCGGTACCGAGTTCGAAGGTGCAGTCATTGCCCTGTTCCACCTGCTGGCCACGCGACCGGACAAGGTGCGCGCGCTCCGAGAGGCCTTCTACCGCCAGAACCTGCCCAACCTCATGAACTTGCTCGCCACTGTCCTCGTGTTTGCTATCGTCATATACTTCCAGGTAAGAACATACTTCAAGTTTAGGAACTGTTTAGGAATAAGCATTATTAATTCACAGTGATTTATAGTATTGGAAGTAACTTGTGAGAGTTCTTGACTTCGTGAAAAATTGTTATTGTATGCCATATGACGTTATCTTTTGAATGGGAAAAAGGCTTTGGTCCATATAATGGAAGTGTTTAACGCCGCCAAAGGACGTTTGCAAGGCCAAGGAGCTTGCAAATTGAAATGCATTAGGTATGTGCTTGGAAATTGAAGTAATCTTGCTCAAAAATGTTCAATGCGGCACGCGCCGTATTAATCAACATATTAACAGATATTTTACTTGTACTTGATGGTATAATATTCTGCTTCAAAACTACGCAAAAATGCGTCATCCCTACAAGCTTTACCTCAGACGTATTTTACAGAACTGATGTACATATTTGACTGACTTGGTTGACTAGTAGAGAATGCCTAAGGCATTAAGTCCGCCTTTGTACTTTTTTAAGTGTGAAAAGTTTAAATAAATAAATAAATAAATATTTTCCACACAAATTCACCATATTATGTATTCTCACTGCTCACAATAATTATTTAACTTGTTTACAATTGACCTTTGTAGGTCTCCAACATGGTACCTACCTACATGTTATTTTATTTACTTACGGAAAATGCTTGCATTTCCCATGTATGGCACTGCAAAATCAAAAATATCATTCTTAAAGATTACTAGCAACTTAGTTAACAATTACAGAATTCAGGGGTAAATATGGAAAATTGCGACTAACAAAGAGCTTTTCTAAAATTGGATATCCCATGTTTACGGCTGAATACTGTACATAATATATATATTACTGTATTTCTGTTGCCCACCTAAGCCAAATATTTTGTGCCAGTACGACCCTACAAATGTTTCCTTTAGTTTTTCTACAACTCGTGTGTTCTCCCGCAGGGCTTCCGTGTGGACCTACCGATCAAGTCGGCGCGCTACCGCGGACAGTACTCCTCATACCCAATCAAACTCTTCTACACCTCAAACATACCTATCATTCTGCAATCTGCTCTCGTTTCTAATCTCTACGTCATCTCACAGGTTTGTAAACATAACATTTTTTATATTTATCAACATTGTATATCCGAGTTTTAAAACTTTGGTTAGTAAAAACTAGTCACCATTGAAATGAAATGAAATTGTTTATTCTGTAAATAATCAAACGGAGTCACTTTCACACGTCATATTAAAAAAAGTAATTAAAGCTAGATGGAGTCATTGCAACATTAGAAAGTTTTAAAATTCAATGACTGCCTGTTTTTCGAAATGTATTATTGAGTACTGTTCTTTCAAGTTTTGTTTATTCTGTCCTAATTAACTGGTATTTTTGTACAATTATTTACTTTTGGAGTCTGCTAAGTCAGTGCTAACAGATAAATTTATGTTAAATATTTTTCCTACTAAGTTCTTAATTATACAAACGCTGACCTTAGCCAGACAGAGAAAAAGATCTCTGAATGTTTTTTTTTTCCTGAAACTACAAAAAAACCTTCACTCCACAGATGTTAGCCGTAAAATTCAGCGGTAACTTCCTGGTGAACTTACTGGGCGTGTGGGCCGACGTGGGAGGCGGCGGGCCCGCGCGCGCCTACCCGGTAGGCGGGCTGTGCTACTACTTCAGTCCGCCCGAGTCGCTTGCGCACATAGCGCACGACCCCGTGCATGCGGTGCTGTACATTATCTTCATGCTCGGATCATGCGCGTTCTTCTCCAAGACCTGGATCGATGTCTCCGGATCTTCAGCTAAGGATGTAAGTTGGGAAATGAGAAAAGTTTTTAATTTTCATCTGAGTATAGAAAATAGTATTAAAAAAAGTTTATTTCACACTAAGAGTACATCTGCATAACAAACAATCAATTCATCCAGTTCGCTAGGAAGTATGATTGAAAACAGTAACATCGGTAAAAGGATTGACCACAAAAAAATATTAGGTATTGATAATTTGTCAAATCAAAGAATGTATCTTTAATTTTAGCATGTCTATCTTACTAACGCATAATTTTTAAAAAATGCGCTAGAACGGCAGAGCTGCTCTGCATTTTCTTTAACGTGTCAACACATTAGTCAAAGTTACTTGACCTAGAAATTACTCATGCTTACGATTACACGACGGAACGTCATTACAATACACAAAACTAGTTTCAGCATTTAAAGAAAAAAATATTCAAACTGTATTCTGTCGTAAAGCTCCATTTATCCTTGTAAACCGGTAGAGGTGAACGAACTGTAGAACTTCATAATCAATGCCTATAACATTATGATATCGCTGTAGTGACGGCCACTACTAAACTTTCCAATTAGTGAAAGTGTATAATTAAATTGTGCCATAGAAATAGTGCAACCGTTTAGGCTATTTTATTTCAGTAATTCAATATTTGATTGAGTAGTTTTGATAGTCAACGCGACTGAATAAATTATCACATGAAAATGACTATTGATTTGTTGCTGTAAGTACTTACACACTAACCTACGTTTGCAGGTCGCCAAGCAACTGAAGGAACAACAGATGGTGATGCGCGGTCACCGAGACAACTCGATGATCCACGAGCTCAACCGATACATCCCGACAGCGGCCGCGTTCGGAGGCCTGTGTATCGGAGCCTTATCGGTCCTCGCAGACTTCCTCGGTGCCATCGGCTCCGGCACTGGTATCCTCCTCGCCGTCACCATCATCTACCAGTACTTCGAGATCTTCGTCAAGGAGCAAGCCGAGATGGGCGGCATGAGTACACTGCTCTTCTAAAATCATAATAGTCGGCGCCGCAAACAGCGCTGTGGTCACAGTTTTTATTTCGCGGTCCGTAGCGCTCTCTGCGACGCCGTTGTAGTGTGCGTGACAACGCGTGTGTGGGTTATGTGCTAATTTATATAAATGAACTTTATAATAAAATAATTTACAAGTACAGACTTTGTTTTTGTAGACCCTAAGCAGGATACATGTTTTGTTTACGTTCATTGCCCATCAAGACACGACTTACCAATATTGTATTAGTTTACTGTTAACATTGTACACGATAGTTTTAAATTCCTCACGAGAAGTACTCAGTTCCAGTCAATGATAACTGCAAGTTATTCACTCTAATCTGCAACATTGTCTAGCTAGATATAAAGACTGAACAAAGGATGTGAAATTAGACATTGTCTCAGTTTTAACTCAACTTATTATTGTTAATTACCAGTTTCTTAAAAATATAAGTGAAATAACAGTAATTGTAATTTATAATATAAATGATTAGTATCCAACTTTGTTAAGAATAACTTACAAAACTTATGTTTATTAAGTTTGCGTTGGATTGTTTGTAATGCATTATGTATATTTTGTTATACTGTTCGATCGCGAATATTAGATTCACGTATTGATTCTGTCGTCCAATTTATCAGAAATAATATGTGATTAAGTTACTATTATCATAGGTTCCTCATTAAAACACCACAGAATCAGTAGTTATTATTCGAATAAATTCATTTATATTGTTTTGGATCAAATTATTTTTTATTTACGTCACTCTCTCAATCAGAAGACGGTATTTTTTTATTTCCCACACAGTCATTCGGAAAAAAGGTTTTTAAAACAACTAAATACTTTTGTTATGTAACTTTATTCTCCTCACTAGACATGCAAATACAAGGACAAAAAAAAAACAATTTACGCTTTTCCCTCAAAACCTTATAACAAAAACTCATCACGACTAAATTATACGGTAACAAAATGTATTTACAAAAACAATAGACCGAATAAGTTTGCCGCCAAAACATTAAAAGTTGTCGGAAAATTTGAGATCTTAGGAACATGATTGGTAAGAGATCGAACAGAACATTCGAACTTGGAATAGTGCCATAAACATTTAAATTATGGAACTTAAATAGTATACATGTATGGCACAACACTAAATAGGTACAATGTACCTTACAGTTAGAGGCACTTTGGAAGGAAAGATCTTGTCACGACTGAAGAGCGAATCTACCCACTAACGTCTGAGGCAGCTAGTCTTAGCAAAGGTAAATTTCCTTTACCTTCATGACATTACATAGAAGTGGAACAGACTATTAAGTTTCCAGCAACAAGTCTCAACATCATCACAGTAATACTAGCTTCACTATCTAAAAAGTATGGGGTACAGTATTCAATAGAATAAAGGTGTAAGTACCTTCTGGTACTTACACCTTTAAGAAATCCGGAAGAATCCTTAGTTGAATAAATAAAAATATATGTGTAGGGATTTTGGACAATATAAGAAACACATCACACCTTGCATTCCTCTCCAACACTTCGGTTGCACAGAAGTCGCTGTTCAGTCATGACCACAACCTGGCCTGGGTAAGATAGTACCGACGGCATGTTAGGAATTTAATTATTGCTTTCGTTCATTTGAAGACACTGTAATAATGGCTTGGTTTCTTGGTGCTTTGCCATCATTGGGTTGAGGAAAAGTTATAATTTAATTCTGGACTTCTTTTGGAAGACAGGTCAGTATCACTACCCAATATAATTCATAACTAGTCTTGATGTCTTTGCGAGACGCGAGACATGCGAAGTCAAATTGACAGCTTATCAATTTTCTTGAACATCAACTCTGCCACTTGGTCTCACATCATTGTACACATGCAAGAAAAAAACGGAATTGGGCCATCTTCAATGTTAACTTAAATAAATAGCATTATATGTTGATCTTCATTCTTTACATACTAGGAATTTCCGTCCTGCTATTGTTTAGTTCAGTGGGTCACGAGACATACGTACTAATTAGTATTCACAGAGATATTTCACAATAAACCCCTAATTATGTCTAGGCAATTTAACGATAAAAGTTTTTTTATAGATCGATGAATTATACTCAAAAAGCACTTTACTGCTACTAAAAGTTTTGCATATTATGTATGTACAAAGCTAGTTCTAGTGTCTCTATGATCGATATCTCGCGATCTTCCGCATAATATATTTCCCAATTTACATGGATTGGAGTCCCTTACATAATAAAGTAATAGTTCGTGTAAACCAAAAATGACATAAAAATACAACAAAACTAAACGAAACAGGTGTAATCCAGAAAACATTTTTATTACTTTTAACAACATATCCGTGAAAGGAGAAAAGGAAAACAAAGAAAAATAACTATAAGAATAACAGTGCCAATAATTAACTAAGAAAGTGGGATATAAGATCACTTGTCCTAAATTTCGAAAATTTTCTTAGAGGATGAATTAATAAAATGCGTTAGTTTATAATAAACCCCATATGTCAAATATCAATCAATAGTGATTTTCAAAAAATTAAACTAGGTACACAAGTGTCTAAAACTTCGAACCAATAAAATATAATATAATCTAAAATATAACAACAAAAATCAATTTGAAGCCGCTCCAGACAAGTGTTGTCTAAACTGGGTACTTTCGCTACGAACTAGTGATTTTGCTAATCAATCTTTATCATTTGTACATGCGTATAATAGCACTTAAAGTTATTGGGTATACTATTATCCAAACTTAGTTAAATTGGTAATTTAGAATAATATTATCCGCACTCGCCTCATGCTTTTGCGTTGGCATACATACTCAAGCTTTGTAATTTGTGAAATTCTCTGAAAAATTACATTTTTGACCAGAACACAGTTGCGAGTGTAAAGAATGAATATTTCGCAACCCATTCGAGTCACCCGTAAGACAATATATCACACAGCACATTTGAAATGCACACGCGTTACACAAATCTGGTAACACTGTATTGTCAACACGCATTAACAAAGCTGTAGGTACGCACGTTCAACATCAACTACTCAAAGATACCTCAGTGTAACAATTTGTTAGTTATCAAGTCGCCAAAGTCTGCAGTTGAAATACATCCTGTGCTTAAATTAAATTATATGATACCTTTAATGAGACAACTGAAATAATTAGTAATTTCCATACAAAAGCAGGACAAGATGGCGGAGTACCGTTACAAATCTATAAGCGCGAGTTAATAATTTACGCGGGATGTAACTGAGTGTTAGGCAAGTGTTTCTATTTCTTCCTGTAAGCCGGCCGCCTGCTCGGGCGACGATATCACCTTCGAGGGCGAGTTGGTGTAAGGCAAAGTCTTTAGTTTCCGCGCTTCACGCCTCTGTTTCTTCTGTTGCATCACAAGCCTCAGTTGGTCGAGTTTGCATTTAGTTTTAGAGTTCTCCAGGGCTAAAGTCTTGGCTGTATCACATTTCTTGCACATCTCTCCGGCGGCGTTGTTGACGCACGCGGAGCAAGGCTTGGGCTCGAGGCGGCGGCACTGGCAGTCTTTAGGTTCGCAGGTGCACCGCTTGCTGGGCGCGGCCGACGTGGAGGGCACGTGGCCGTCGCACAGTCCGTAAGTGCACGGCTTGTTGCAGCCCGGGCACTCGCACTCCGTGCTTGTAGAGCAGGAGTGGCCCGCCTCCTTCTGTAATGTTTAACTATTATTCAGAATGCGTAGAAAGCGTGTCTAGCGATAACACTAGTGTGGACAAGATATAAACATGTAAAAGATAAGTAGGAATTAACAATGGGTTTTCTATTATTAGTTTCAGTCAGTTATCTATAACCCTTAAAAAATAACCAGTTTTATGCAAATAAACATACCTGTGCAATGGCCATTGGTGGTGCAGCACATAACAAATCATTCAATATATGAATGATTGTGGATATATCTCGCTTTGGTCGGCCATATCTGAAACATAAATATAAATTAACAGTCTATGTAATGGGACATAGAGATAACTTAACAACAGTAAACACACAGTTTTCACTTAGGTACACATTACACAACTATTTTTTTTTTATCCTAACTAACTTATTTGTAATCTCCATGAGGAGAAATCTTATGTTTACTTTATGAAACATGCATCAAATAAAGTTACTTTATTCATTTCTACTTTCAAATTACCATGAAATATCGCCGCCATCTTTGATTAAAAAAAATGTGTCAGCACATGTGCAAATATGTACTGACATACATTCTATAGGCTTCTATTATCTTTCTGAATATCTTCTTTGTTTGAAACTACAAAGTATGAATAAAAGAGATAAACTCTCACCTGTCTTGTAGGGCAGGGTTCAGTGTGCCTGAAAATGTCCCAGAATAAATTCCTTTGCCATGATGCTTCATGGACTCTATCACAGCGCCAGGACCAATCTTCCGGCACAGCGTTGTCTCCTCGGCTGCCCTCAACTCAATCTTATTAGTCAGAACCTCTTTAGACAACTTCTTTAGTTTCTGTGTTAAATTCTTTGATGCTTCAATGAGTGCTTTCGTGTCCACAGGAGGAGTTGGTGATGATCTTTGAGGTTTTTTTGGAGCATCGGGAGCTTTAAATATAACCTGTTTAGAGGTGGATGGTGTGGCAGTGTCTTCAGCGTGTCCATTGCCATTGCTGGGCTGCAGGATGAGTTTTCTAGAATTTGTTATATAAGGTTCAGTTCTAGAGGTGGAGGGCTGTGATAAGTTAGTGTCTTGTCGACTCTGCATCCTTTTCTTATGTTTGTTCACAACAGATTGCATAAAGGCCTTTTGCTTATTCTGACCTATAGGATGTTTGAATTTGGAGGTCTTGTGCAGTAAATATTGGAATCGCTTGTTTTTCAAAGGCTCATTTAGACTTTGGAAAGAAGGTAGTGTGCCTGAGTTAGCTTCCTGACTGCCATGACTAGTTGTAGCCAAATTTGATATTTCCCTATCCATCATAGATTCATCTTGGTCTTCAAACAATCCTTTGTCAACTGCACTGTTGAAGAGATTTTCCATGGGGTATTCGTCTATAGTACTTTCAGCAAGGAATGAACTTTGGTCTGTAAAGTTATCACTGTCATCACTGAGTGAGCTGTCTGTGGTGTGTGAGGATGTCGAGGGGCACTGCTTGTCACAGCTGACATTTCTTTCAGGTATTATGACCTCACCTTCACCTATATTATTTTGTGCTAAAAAATCTTTTAAGTTGTTTTTTACAGTGTTAATAAGATCAGCTTTCTCTCTTGCTCTGATTTCTGCAACAGTATCAGCATCTATTGGACTAGACACTAAATTGGACAAGGATTTTATAGGGGACTGTTCATTTTCTGTAGATGCATCAGAGAGATCTGAGACTGTACAATTAGTTGTGTCCGTTGTCTCCTCTTTGTCATCACAAGTATCTTTTTCGGGATATTTCTCTTCAGCTATTGACCGGTACAAGTCAAAACAGTTTTGTAGCATTTCAAAATCTTGCTTTTGCAGACCTTGTGGCGCTGCTGGTTCTGGTTTAAGAGGTTCACTGCTAATGTAGGAGTGGTCCATGGGCACGGGTGTACAGGTAGGCGGAGTTGCTGTCTGAGGGCTGGGTGATTCCCTGGCGTCACATTTAGTAGTCCGTATTGATGTTGAAGAGCTCTTGCTTGGTGTGGATGTTCTTAAGGACCTGCAGCTACTGGAACTTGAGTTAAGAGTGGACAGCTGCAGTTGGATCAGCATCATATGATCACCTAACCTCATTGTCAAATTCAGTGGAGATTTACCACTTAAAAAGTCATTAACCTGAGTGTCATTTAGGGATTCTAATGCTTGCATCACAGAATTTTCGGGCCTATGGCTCTGCAAAGGAGAGAATGATAATATTAATGGAAGAATTAATTAGTCAATACACTACAATGGTATTTGAGATAAATCTGTATTGATTAGTTTGTCATAGTTGTGAAACACGTGATTATCAGGAGGTACTTGGGGGGTTTCGACACAGCTCGGCGTGACGCACGGGACTCACCAGCAAGCCAGTCTCCACGCTCGGCAGGAGGATCACCCGCGATCCATCCAGCAGACCGTTCTCTTCCAGCGTGCCGTCCCTCAATTGTCTGCGAACACAAAACTCAAATTCAATACGCGAGTCAAATAACACTGATGCGTCATCGTATCGACATATTTCCGTGATATGTTTGACAATAGAAGCTTGGCGTCTCGACATAAAAGATAAAACGCTCACCTTTCGCGATGCAGCAAGCATATTCTATCTTTAGACACTTTAAGTTTCTTCGAAACCAACTTCTTGAGGTGCTCCACTGTATTTTTTGGGTTCAAGCTGATGGAGAAATTACCACCCGTAGTAGTTTGTATATTCAGCGTTATGTCTGAGGTTTGGGGCGAGCCACACCCGTATACCTCTGTTCCCGTCGCGCGTTCCATAATTTCTTCATAAATTACACTAGAATTTGCTATATAACACTGTTCGAAGCACACACGAACTATCTTAAATTACACAGCTATTTTATTGCAGGATAGAAATAACAGGGTCACGCCAGACCCCCAGTTTTTTGATGTGGCCGTCGGTGTGACCAGTTTTCATTCGCGATATCCCGTTAATTTTTTTTTACAACAGCTGATGCGAAGCACTTATTAGTATGCGTTTTGTTCCACGTCTTTGTTCATACAAAGTCTAATAATTTTACATTATAAAATGTTAACTGATACGACAAACGCCCCGAGATGCGAAGCATGTAATTATCATATTTCATTGCGTAAAGTGTAATTTATATTTATTAAAGAGAGTAGATGATATCAGGATGTCAAGTAATGATGCAGAATGCTCGTCGCTAAACAATACGAACGGCTAAAAAGGTAAACGTCACATGACGTCATTCAACGCTTGCTCATGGTGATTATTAATTTAGCGGTAAACTTAAATTAGCGTCGTAACGTAATTAAATTATTCTTTCGTAGTCTTTTTTTATGATGCCCATTCAAGTAACAAATAAGACACCATTTTTAAATCCTTTTAGTCACAGTTAATTTATTACTATAAGTAATAATTATAAAGACCTACACATTTGATTTCTTGTAGATTTGTGCAAACCAGCTACAATTTGTGGCTGCAGTCTACAGCCGCCGTTTAGGCGTATTATGTCCAATTCGCAAAATGTCCAATTCTCACAACGTCCAAATCATAAATTGTCCAACTCGCCATTTGTCCAATTCGCAAATTGTCCAATTAGCAAATGGTCCAGTTCGCAATTAGGGGGCGTCCTTGATTATACATTAATATTATTCCTCATTTACGCATAGGTAAAGTATTACGTGTTCTACAACCGATGACGATAAGATTATTATGAACTGGACCAATTGCGAATTGGACCTATCGCGAACTGGACCAATTGAGAATTGGACAGTTGGATATTTTGCGAATTGGACTTAATGCGCCTAAACGGCAGCCGCCATTGGAATTATTGACAGGAAAATCTACCTATAAGAACAACTCAATTTTGTCAAGAACCCTTGTTGACTTCTTCGATAGAATAGTAGAATTAGAAAGTCAGTTCGAAAATATAACTTCGATTTTTTTAAGTCGGAGGAGTCGAACCTTCCCTAATTAATTATAATCAAGAACACTTGATCACCTGTACATTTCAGTCACACGAAGCTGCTAAGACGGTTATAAGAATTTCAGCATTATGTCGAGTCCAGATTGATATCGAATAGACTAACGAGGCTACATGCGTTTTGCTGATGAAAAGTGCGCGCAAACCAACCGAAACATGTTTAGACTTGGCAAGTGCGTGCCTCGCGCGGCTACCCAGCCCGTCTGTTCGAGCGTTCCGGACATGGCAAAACAATGAATAAAAACCAAAAGAATATATTCCTGAACCCTCTTTATTGACCCAGCACCCACCAACACGATAAGAACAACAAAACTTAACATCTATCACAGCAATGTCACATAAAAAAACATTTTCACAGTAAATTACACAAGTATGGGCCATGGCCTCAAGTCAAACGAAGGTGCAATGAGATGGCCTTGTTAATTTTATGCAATATTCGTTGATTACGTGATGATAGAAGACAAATAACTATTGTTAGTATTGAAGCCATTTCATTGTCACTTTTGTTCTAAGTATGTGTGACCAGTTAGGCCTTTATCACACTGGCGAGTCTAGTGCGTAAGTGCTGCGTTTTGGTGCTACAATCATGACTGTTCAATTGTTGTAGGATTCCGGAGGCGTCCGTATAAAAAGCTGCGTCCGCCTGCAAAACGCAAGTAAGATACGGGCCTTAACTAGGACAACATAAAATATCAATAACATGCTCAACATTTTACAAATCCCTGATCATTTCACATTCCATTTATTATACATTTATTACAGATTTATAGCATAGATTTATTCTATAAAATCTTAAAAATCAGATTGTTCATGTAAAATTAAATATGAATAGAGTGCAAAGATTGTATCATCTTTTATTTAAAACTTTATTGTGTCATCGTGTTTTGTAAAATATCACAAAACATTTAATTAATAAATATCACTGAGTCTATATAACACAACAACAACACACACACACACACACAACATCACGCCTTGTTTCCCGAAGGGTTAGGCAGAGCTGTACCTGTATAAGGTGCTATAAAAATATCTGCCACGGCTTCAATGGGAGACAGTATTATGTCTAGAGATTACAGTGGTGAAGAAATTTTGTACCCCGGAATAGTTAAATCAATTTGATAAAATAAAGTAATTAAATAAACATTTACTCCATTCTGCATAACGTGGTTCACAAACTACGCACGATGTGTCGCTTCGTCAATGAAAACAATTGCTATCTCTTTCTAACTATTCTTAAATGAACACCGAAATCAGCTGAGTGGCGTGTGCGATGCTAACGGTTACAATACGGGCGCCATCGGGGAAGTGCGCGGGAAGCGGGCGGGGGAGTAGCATTCCTAGAAGGTCCCAAATTATTGCGCACGGGTTAATACTCTCAGTTTGAATCATTTTCAAGCCTACTGTAAATCCATTGCTCCATTCGAAAAATGTGTCTTCACAACAACGTAACTAACGCAATGAATGTTGTTGAACTGTTAAAATGAAACCCATTGCTCTAGTACACTTGAACTCTTGTAAAGTGCTAAGGACGGAGCCCTTCCTGATTTAGAAGTCGCCAAACGTAGTTGTCGCTCACGTCGAAGACTCTAGCAGCGTCCCTGGTGCTCGCATGAGGATAACGCCGGAAGAAATCCAACACTTCATCTTCGAATTCGGCAGAATATCGAGACCTATCTGCGTCAACCGCAGGCAAGCGGCCGTGTTCTCTAATGGTAAGTATGATGACACTCGCACACAAACCTCTGCTGGTATAAGCTTACTGCATGCGCAGTTATGTTGTTGCACTCGTGGTAACACAATACCTACCAATTCAAGATATTATTGATTGGAATATTGTCGTCTGGGAGGCATTTTTAAAGAAAACACACGCGATACACATGTCCCTGACCACTGATAATAGCGAACTGGTTTCGTTCGAGTAGTTTCGAGCGGCGAGCGAAGCGCGTGCGACGAACGGGGTAGTGTGCGGGGGCGGGGGCGAGTGGCGTGCGCTACCTACCCCGGTGCCTTTGTTTGTTAAGAATGACAACAGTGCATTGAACTATGAGACGGTTTTATCACATTGAATGCCGACTACGGATATATCCGTATATGGTTTCTATGCAGGACGCCGACTACGGATAGATACGTAGGACTTCTATACGAGTTTCAATAGAATCAACAAGTACCAAGGATGCCGAATCTACGTAATATACGTACTTATACGTATACCGGCACCCAGGCTGCTTTTTTTATCGCTGATGCCATATACGTATATATCCGTAAATAGACAAATGCATGGTGGCAACCAACTTTGGCCGTATAGCCAATTTCGGTATTCAATGGGTTATGCAACTTAATCAATTCAAATTTATACGCACATTTTTTTGTATGAAAAAATTTATGACAAAAAATCAATAATGTATCTTTACTATTGTAATCTATATACAGAATACTGTCTCCCAATGAAGCCGTGGTAGATATTTTTATAGCACCTTATATAGTACACCCACATTTCGCTAGTCGAGTCTATATAATTCTATAGAATTACCTATTAATATGAATATATTTCTTACATTCCATAACATTCCTTAGAATGGTAACTTGTTTTGTTATGTCTAGAAATTATATTGTATAAATGGATTTATTAACTATGCATTTAGATCAGAAACACGGAAGAAAAATATTATTACCTACATAATTAATTAAATTGTCATAAAAAAATTGTCATTTATGGCAATAAAATAATGGTCCTAAAATGATAAACAAAATATTATTCTGATTTGTTATTAAAATTGGTCTGGTGTTAAAATTATGCTATTTAATTACATCTTTTAGCATAAGACTTATTTCAGTATTATAGCGTTAACGCAAATTAAAAACATTTAAACACCAAATAATAAGTCATTTAGCCACAGACGAGTACAATATTTTAACACATAAATATCGAGCCACATCTCTTAACAACACTCATCACTTACAAACATCTCTCATTACTTATAAATAATTTTACTTTTCTATTATATTTTTTTAACAATATTTTAAATTATATGCACAGACATTACATAGTTGATTCCCTTAAAATTGTAGATATTGAGAAATATCACTAGTTTAAAAAAAAAAATTGACGAATAAAGTATTACAGAATCTTTGAAACTGTTAGAATATATATTTTCAACAGACTTGCTCGTAAAGTGGCTCTTATTGAACCGCTTTTAGGTTCATAATGGAGTGTATTAACAACGCGTGCTTTTTACTTTATATTTCCGCACTAATGCGGTAATGTGCACCACAGATTACTATTTACTAGTCGGAGATGTGCGCTTTTTTAATCTCATAAGAGACTTCATGCCTTTTTATGCCTACTGTGTACATAAATAAAATATGATAAATTAACATAATATTTCATCAAATTATTTATTTTTGTCAAAAAATAACCTTCTTTCGTGTTCTACATCCATATAACATACAAAATATCCAGTTTTTATGCTTTCAATATTTATTAGACTGTTCGACGGCTTCGTACCTTTGGCTCTTCTTCAACGTGCGAAGACACCGCGATAAAAGGAATCCGCGGGCCATATATGTATATTCTGTTTACAAAGGTAGTTAGTTTATGACACTTTATTTATTGTTTGCCTCGCAAGTGTGTTGAAAAACGTCGTATGAAACGCGTGTGCATTGATCATTACACACTCCGCGCCCTTATCGCGCTCGCCCGTCGAGTCCAATGACCAACATAGCTCACTCTTGTATCATAATGTATTTTATTTTAGGTAATAAGGTTGAAAAGTGGTTCACCGCAAAGAGTAGTCAGATAGGAAACGCCGGTCTCGTCTAGATTTAAAAAATATAATTGTAGTGTTGAAGTATTTGTACAAACCTACTTACAGAAATAAAATCATTTATCATTATAATTTGTCGCAAACATGCGCTGGACTTTGAGCCAAATTGTGTAATAAATATGACGCTATAGCTATAGACTATAAAATCTTATTACTCAGGATATAGTTTTCTCACATCAACCACAGATTTTTACAACTGATCAACAAGACATAATTCTTACTTTCGTAAATTCTATTATCTATGAGAACTAATGCACACGAACCGTTGTTTTGCCTAACTACGTTCGAAAAGGGAACAACTATTACCCGGTTTCTAAGGTTCTTAGACAAACTCTTAATAGCTGTTAATTCAACAAAGTTATCTATTGAAGCGAAATTTTTCTACATGTATATAACTGAGCGTTCAGAAACGATCGAATCAATAGCACTGTACATAGATTCCGATTAAGAATACCTCACAACTCAATAAAAGAAACAGGCGAGAAAGTTAGTTGAGAGCCGCAGAAAAACATCTAAAATAGTGGCCAGAAGCAGCCACAAATTAACGATATAACTACTCTCGTAGCTTCGACAGGAGACCAGAAATGTAATCTACAATACCCTACAATTTACATACACCAGGTGCTTGCTGCCCTTAAAAATCTCGTGTTTTGTGTTGTCTCCATCCAATGGTTTTCTGGAAAAAAATGCCGCTCAACTGTATCTAGTGTCCTATTGTACGTCCTTTCGGTGCAAAATAAATAATAATAATAGCGCGCCGCGCAATGATTATCGATGTTACCATTCCACATGACGAGAACCTCGTGAAAGCTGAGAAAGAGAAACAAATAAAATATCTCGACTTAGCAAACGAGGTTGTTGACATGCGGAATGTGAGCTCGGCTGTCATTGTGCCGATTGTCGTAACGGCCAATGGCCTGATGGCCGAAAGCCTCGACTAACATCTCTCGAGGCTGTCGTTAGGCAGTTGGCTCAAGAGCCTAATTCAGAAGGCAGTACTCCTCGATACGGCTCGTATTGTGAGGAGGTTCCTGTCTCTGCAGCCCTAACCACCGGTAGCTTGGACCCTGCTCCCGATACCGGTGGATCTCTATTTTTTTATATTTTTAAATGTTTTTTTTATATCTTTTTAATTTAAGAAATATTTAAAAATGTAAATAGATAAGAAAGAAAGTTAATAAACGGAATAATAATAATAAATTATCTGTTCAGACTTTTCCGACAGTTTACAATCTCGCGATCTTACGTTGTTTGTTTATTCGGTGACATATTTAATATATCTATAGCGCTGCAAGTTTCTTCAGGTGCGCGGCCAAAATGGGAACTAACGCCGCTATTTTGTTTTTCACAAAACAACATTGTACAAATGGTTACCAACAGCGCCCTCCTGTAACGTCATTCGAGCGCCAAAAGATCCTCGTAGCAGTAGCAGTGTATCTTGGTTCCTTGCCAACGTTCTGTATGCATTAGCTCTTTGAAGGCGTTACACGCTAGCTGTCTTACCCCGCGTCCTATTTAAAAGCGAGCAATTCACAAAGTCGCGGGCACTACGCAAAACCGGACAACGCCCTCTGTCGGCACGAACAAAAAATTGACATATGCACGCGACGATCGCATAATCGCTTTTAAATAGGACGCGGCCTTAAGATATAAGTTTAGAAATGTTTTGATCACGATCCAAACTCCTGTGTTTCGTTATCGATCTCTCCGAAGACGAAGCCGCCTCTGCCGTCCATTTGTAGATAGTGGTCATGATGCTTCCATAGTGATTTGCGGTGAGACACGGTGAATAGGGATATCCCGACCTGAAGAGTAAAGGCGAAAAGGTTGGTTACTTATTGCGTAAATAGAGTATTTTTTGTGTGAAAGAAAATAAGGCTAGAAAGGGGGATGAATACTGAGATGACAGCAGATAGAACGGTGCCGGTGGAAGAAGACATGCTACATCAATCCCGAGTAAATTGGGATAAGACAAAGACAGTGCCACCAGGGAGTGCAATCTCGAGTCGAGATTGGCAATTCGAAATCTCGCATGCTAAGCCTGATGTCGGGTTTGGCCATTCCAAAATCGCGAAAACGAGGAGATCTCACCCGACAATCAGGCGAGATATTGTTTTTCAAGATCGAGATTTCGCTAAGTGTCACACTTATGCCCTCGTTGTTTTAGTACTAGAAAATTTGATATGAGGGGTAATATGGCTCGAAACAGGGCTCTACAAAATGGTTTCCCCTGTCCTTAAATCGAGATGATAGTGCGTGTGATCAATAATCACGCTAGTAATAAGTGTAGTTTTCTAGATCTTTTATTTGTTTCTGTAATACGAATGGATAATGAAGTTAACAAACTCAGACCGAACAGCAAACATTACGTGGCGTTCGCACTTAGACATACACTACTGCGTGTGAAGATTAGCATCAGAATATCGACACCACGAAGGATCATAACCTTAAATTTTAACATTCTTCAGTCTTATCTTTTAAATAGATTCTTTTATATTTTGTGAATGTGAGAACGTTGTAGGCTTAATAGACTGTAGATTGACTTGTTTACAGGCCTACACAGTCATCCCATACTTAATAACACTGTAATTTGAAAACATTGTAAAAGCCAATTATTTTTAAAAGAGTAACCGTGGAGTTTCTTGCCGGTTCTTCTCCATAGGAAACGACCAATTGGAATCGTGCACCTAGCTTCTGACGTTTCATAAATGCCCAATAAAATACTTTGTTTTTGATTCCCTCCCCTTATTTTCTACTCTCTTCCTTATTATCTTTCAAATAACGCTACAAATCCATAACAACGCAGGTATATAAAGTTCGGTTTTTAATCCCAAATAGTAATTTGAGAAGTGCAAATGTCAAACTATGAAATGGAAAAATGATACATGGAACATTTGAAACGTCAAATTACTATCTCGGATTAAAAACGAACCGTAGATGATGCTTACCTCTCTGCAGTACTGGTACATCTGTCCCTCCACATCCACAGACACGGCGCTCGTGCACTCGTCTAGGATCGCGAACTGCGGCTCGTGGTAGAACAGGCGCGCCATCTGTTTGTAATTATTAAATTATTATTACGTAATCTATGAAACTATTTTAGAAGGAAAGAATAGGCCTCTGGGCTGCCTAGAGTATAGCATGTTAAATCAGACAAGCATAATAAATTTCCTCAAAAATTAAAAGAACTTCCTATTAAAATCAACAGTTAACAAAACTTCTATTGGAAAAATGCTATTATACAGGAAAAGATTTCTTAATTTTTTTTAAATTCACGCACGCCGGTTGCGTAGTACTCGCAACCGGCGTGCGTGTATGACCAGATGTATGAATGTAAACGAGGCAAAAGGAGTATGTAAGGATCGTAGCAGGTGGCGTTCTGTAGTTTCTGCCTACCCCCATGGGAAGAAGGCGTGAGTTTATGTATGTATGTAGATTTTTTAAATGACAACACTTTTACATTAATGTTGCTCTGTGAGAAATTCGTAATTCAAGTTATTTTTATGCTATTGTATTATTATAATATTTTTGATAATTTATATTCTATGTATGGACGCGAGCACATCAAGCTACCCGAAACTGTCAAATTTTCCCAATCAACCTTGAACCTAATACTTTAGCAATAAAGTCGAAAATCTATTAAATAAATTTGACAGATTGTAGTAGCTTGATGTGCTGGCGTTCCTATTATTGCGTTAAGTGTTAGATTTTTTTTTATATTCGCTTACCAACTGTTTTTTATTAAATACCAAATTGGAAAAGGGCAAATTACTCGTAAATTCTACTGTGTGAAAATTTTGCATGTCGAAAGGTAAAATTAATAATAATTATATAATTAATTTAATATATAATTTAATAATTTATTGACACCAAAAATATTAACATTTTAAAACCATGTTGCGTAAAAATACAATTGTAGGCTATAATGATAATAATGCAACATAATAGCATCTGTAAAATGTATCGGGACTATTTATAAGAATTACCTCTTATTTGTATACCTACTTTATAAGCAAATAAATGATTTCATTTTTAATTCAGCTGCATCCGGTTAGACTGGATGCCAACCCCAACATAGTTGGGAAAAGGCAGGCAGATGATGACCCTCTTGTATACTGTTAAGTTTGTCTGCGAAGAACCTTACATCACGCAGGCTAGCAGAACAATGAATCTGGTTGGATTCGATCACGCAAGCGAATTTAGAATCAGTTTAATTTTTTTAGAAAAGGCGATTGTTTTATTATAAAGGAGATTTGTTTTAGTCGCGCTCAAGTAAACACGTCTTCTTGAAAATAAATAGATAAAATTCAGCATTGTTTTTTTCATGTCGGTTGCAATAGGGCTGCGGAGCTCTACAACAACATTAAAAAGCTTTTTATGCAGTCAACGATGATACGGTTACGTGCACTCGCTGTTTTAAGGTACGACAGTTGCACTATCTCGAGGTAGCACATTGTTATAACTAAGATAACGTACAGCTATCCTCTGCTTCTCTCCGCCGGACAGGACGTCCATCCAGTCTTCCACTGCGTCCAATGCTCCCTCACGGTTGGTGAGGTACGACAGTTGCACTATCTCGAGGTAGCGGTGCAGTTGGTCGTCTTTGCGACCGCGACGGTACATCTCGTCGCGAGTTTGAGGGTAGATTATCTAAAAGAAAAAGAAAGTAAAAATAAAGCTAAGCATATTACAAAGAGGTTTATCTAAAAGCCCCTTGTAATAAGTATCAAAGTCAACCTTTGCCTTTTATCTTGGGTATCATCGACTCAACCCGAACACAGTATGAGTGTGGAACCCCATTGGAGAATTTGTCGTATCTTGTTCCTGCCCGTAAGGCACAACCACCTGCACGCTCTAGGATTTAAAGAACGGTCTATGTCGCTAAATATCGGCCGAAAAAAAAATATATTTAAGTTGGCCTATTGACATGATAAAAATAAGAATTTGATCAGCAGCTCTTCATGTTACTAACCTGATCTCTTAACGTTCCCAGTGTCATGTAAGGCCTCTGGGGCACATAGAACAGTTTTCCTTTAGGTGGCTTGGTGAGGGTGCCTCCAAAGATCGGCCACAGCTCGCCCAACTGACGGAACATGGACGACTTGCCGCAGCCGTTAGGACCACATACTAGCACGTTTATACCGGAGCTAGAAGGAAATATTTGAAGGTTACTATTACAAAGAATAAAATGGACAAAAGAAAAGGAGATTTTTTTTTCATGTTAATACTTGCAAAATCATTGATCTGAAAAACTGGTCCTGCGGGCCAAATTTTGGTCCTATTACTACCTCTCGTTTTGACATACATAAGGATCTTTAGGCCCGGACTCCACCAAAGCGGAGATGAGACGATAGGAGAGGAGATGTGTTTTAAACAACCAATAGGATTTTATTATTCACACATCTCGTCTCCACTCGGCTTCAGTGGATACCACTGAGCGGAGATGTATCATATTTGTATCGCGATCGAAGCGGACATGTGAGCTGTACCTCGCCGAGATTGAGCTAGGATTGAGATGTGAGCGGCGCCGCTAGTTCCCCCCGCGTCGTGCCCTCATCTCTAGAGTAGGCAGTGACCTGTCGCTGCCGGCTGTCGTTAATTCGATGGTCAGCAGCGAGGAGTCCTGGGACGCGGTGGTTTCCTTCTGCGAGACAGTCATCTCGCAGAAGGAGGTTGCGGAAAGGGAGAGGGAGATCACATCCTCTCACCCAGCCCGCAGCAGGCGCACTGGGCGTCGGCGGAGGGCGGACAACGCCCTCTTCCAGCCCCCTTAAATGGATCCAGGGGCGACGGACTCGGGGACGTCCGTCGCCCCCAATACATCGGACCCGAGGTGGCGGCGCGTAGTGTTCCACGCGCGCCCCTCTTAGACGTCGCGGGGGGAGTCAAACACCTCACTCCCCTCCTCGACACGAGGAGAGGCCTGCCGTGGCGGGTCGGCACCAGCCGGGGGTTGCGGAAGGATCGTAAGTTCCCGCGACCCTCGGCGTAGGTGTGAGGTGGAACACCGGGGTGGTTTTTAGTCAGTAAGAGTCTGACACACCCCTTTGCCCACCCCAGGGCGGAGGACATCCATGAGGATTTTCCACCCCGAAACAAAAAAAAAAAAGATTGAGATGTGAGCGGCGCCGCTAGTTCCCCCGCGTCGAACAAACCGCCAGCCGCGACCGCCAGCACACATCCCCGCTTCAGTCTAGCCAGTACGCATCTCCGCACAGCCTCGGTGGATACACCCTAGCTAAAAAAAACATCTCTTCTCGCCTCCGCTTTGGACATCTCCGCCTTGGTGGAGTCCGGGCCTTCGGCGCTTGAATTAATTGTACATGTTGAGTGGTTTGTATAACACTAACCGCACTTCAAAGGTAAGCTCCTTGATGAGTACGTCACCGTTGGGCGTGACGAGCGGCACCTTGTCGAAGCGGATGATCTTGTCCTGGTACACGATGCGGCCCGCGCCCGGCGCAAGCAGGGCTGGTATCTCCGCTGAAGCAAATTTAATAATGACACTTCAAAATCACATAGTTCCAGCCTGGTTTTAAGGTCGTCGGGCCATCTGTGTAGTTAGGAAGCGCATTACTATTATTGTTGGCAACGACGTGCATCGTAAATTTGTTTACTATTAAAACAACATGGGTGTTTTTCCCGGCTGCAGTTCACAGCCCAGCCACACGTATTGAAAATACACTGGGGTTAAACCAATTCTCATATAAACAAAATGTTAGTTCACGCTGGGGAAAAACCCAACAAATTGTAAGTTTGGCAAGAAAGTCCTGAAACGGAACTAAAATATTTCATCATTGGCAACACTCGCTCTGCCTCGAGGCAGAGCGAGTGTTGCATATTTACATATTCTGTCATTTCTTGTAATCGGTGACTGTTTCTCGTCTTTATTTTTATATATTTGCGTTATTGTGGTGATACTGGTGACCCATTGTGTTCATAATGAACAGATCTGTTATCTGCAGCTCCGCAAGAGCGATAATTTATAAAGTGTACGTGAGATGTTTGGCCGAACAAATTTTATCCGATCTCAACGATGTATATAAAAGAACCGCTGAAATGACAGGTAAAATGATATTTTATACATGTAATCAGATGCAATGTATGTATTTCAAGGTGCAATATCTAGTATAAACCTTTCATACAATTATTGAAATGTACATTCACGAATTTGAAGTTATGTTTACAAAACACATTCGGAATGCAGCGCGATCGTATCATTTTGATACTTTTTGTTAATATTGCATAAATCACTGAACAAAAATAACTATAGTATTTTTTAGGTAAATCCATCAATATTATAAGGCGATCTGGGGTCTGGGTACTATAAGGTGATCTGGGGTCTTGTAAATCATAAAATTGTCGCACATAATGTGGGATTAGTTGACATCAAGGTATTTTGAAATACCTAATAATTTTATTTTTAATTCATTAAAATAAATAATTGCAAATATTGTTCTAGGCAGTGGCTGAACAACCGTTTCAGAGTTTTTTTTCATACAACCCGCCAATATTCACTTTAATTGTAAAAAAAAACAGTATCAAAACCGTTTTCATCGTACTATATAGGGTTACAACATGCACGATAGTGGCGCCACCATTATTTTCACGACTTTTTAGCCAAGCTGTATAAAAAAAAACGAGTTTAGAATTATTTAAGTCAGTTCAGTTCGCAGCTTACTAGCGATAAGTGATAAGTAATAAATCTACAGTGTTAATCAAAAAAAGTTACTTATTTCACCACTTCTTCGCTACCCGTCTCTCATCGAGGTCCTTGTGGTTTGTACCCATACATATGCATTCAGGGGTGCGTGGTGACCTGTGTCGCCAGCAGAGTCACCCGACTCAGGTAGAAGGGAACGCACGTCAAAAACGTGGGAGATTGCCCCAGGTCGATATCGGGTACTGGACGTATCCCTACCGCCCGAAACAATTATCGCTTGTTCATTATCATACAACATCAAAAAAAGTAAGTTACTTTAGTAAATTAACTAAAATAAATCATTAAAATTGTTCTACAGTTGCTTTAAATGGTGACTTCAGTGTAATTTTTGTTATTAACTTATTGACTGCCGGAAACGCAAATCTACGCGAGACTCGCGTAGATCTGCGTTTCTTATCCGCGTTTTTTAATTTGTTTCTGTGGGTACGAAAGGTGTAGGGCCCAAAAGTCTGACAATTAAACTTTCCAAGGGGTATCGTGTTATCCAGTAATTATATTGGGTTGCGGCGGTCAGATAGGCGCTCCACGTAAAATACTGGTATTCAACTGCATCCAGTTAGACGCCAACCCCAACTTAGGTGGGAAAAGACTAGGCAGATAACGATGAGGTAGTGGTCCAAATACAAACGCGAAATAATTGTTTTAAAAATACTCACCGCCTCCATTTTGCGTGTTTCTCTCGACCATGGTCCGGGTGTAGTTGCCTTTGTTGATGTCATCGAGCACGGTGCGCAGTTGTGTCACGCGTGACGTCAGACCGGCTAGCTTGCTCAGTTCGCGACCAGATAAGACCAGTCGACCAATACCTTCCGCCATTTTGACTAACATACGGCCGTATGTGTAGTAGTGCTGTAAAAAATAAATAATGATGTTCCATGAGCCTATAATTACAGTGGCACATATGCCTCTCAAATCTGAGGGGAAGCGCTAAGGTAACCCGCGAAATTCAAATTTTCTTACGATTTTTGCAATTTGCAGCTCAGTGTCAAAATACACCCCGTATTTTAATAAAAGTGTGATTCGCGACCGTAAAAAATATGGTATTTACAGAATTATAATCATTAGAATCAGTAATACAATTCTTTAAGTTAGTATAATCCTGAAATAGTCATTCAAAAGAATTACTTGGTCTTAGAGAGTTGTATTGATGATTTTAATGATTATAATTCTGTAAATACATATTTGTTACATACAACCTAATACTGACCTGTAAATTGCAAAAAAAACGTAAGAAAATTTGAATTTCGCGGGCTACCCTGGCGGTTTCGCCTTAACAATTTTTGGCGGCAAAAATAGGCATGATTGATTGTTGTATTACTTCCCGGACGAGCTCTTCAACAAAGAACTTTATTACTACAAAAACTGTAGCATTGATTATTAAACTTTGTTATATACAAATTACTTGATATTGAAAACTATTAAGAGCGTTGTCACATTTTGCACCTCTCTCGCTCACACAAAACTCAATGTTTAAGAATATTAAATGAAAAAATGCTTTTTTGAAAAATGTAATCAATGGGCGGTCTACAAAATAATATTAATTTAATAGGTAGTTATTCAAAAACACATTTCTATTGTGTTATCTAATAAACTTATGTAATTAAGTGTTATGATCTGTTTTTGAGATGATGTAAATAAATGCCACAATAAAAATGTGTTTTTAATAATTACCTATTAAACTAATATTATTTTGTAGACCGCCCATTGATTACATTTTTCAAAAATGCATCTTTTCATTTAACGTTATTAAAAATTTGGTCCCGTGTGAGCGAGAGAGGTGCAAAATGTGACAACCCTCTTAATCGAGACTATTATCTCGGATACTTGGACCAATACATCTGTTGTCAAATCTCATGTTAAGTAATAATAATATGGTGTAATGGTCAACCATGAATATAAGATTAGCTGATAATAAACATTTATATGGCACCTTAAATCTATCATTTTCTGTTCCGGTGGTAAGCAGGTTGTGGTCAATTGCGAAGAAGGGCCTCGATACCGCGAAGAAACCGACTGTGATGGCGATATCTGTAAGACACAAGATATTTCGTTAGTAAAATACAATACACAGTACTTTACATCTTAAAAAGTCCGCTAGGACAGACTGGATGCGGAAGGCGGAGAACCGGGTGTGTGGCGCAGCTTACATCCAGCAGTGGACTGCAATATGCTGAGTTGATTAATACAGTACACAAGCCGTGTGCACAATGGGATTTGCTATCGGCTACTTCTATTTTTCAGGAGCCTTAGGGTATGAGTTATCAAAAAACGATAAAACAACTAACTTTTTCATATAAAGAGAAGCGTAAACGTCAATTTCCACGTTTCTAGCTTCAACTTTCGTGGCCTATTTAACCTCTATAGAGGATGAATTTGCAAAAATATTTCTTTAGTGCTCACTTTTGTTATACAACGCGCCGCTACAATGGCGACATTAATTTAATACACGGGTAGGGCTAGTGGCCAGTAATCATAAAAATTATAATAAGATCAAATAATTCGTAAATTCTAAAATTAAAATTTTCAAACAAACTAAATAATAATGCTCTCTCCTTCCTTCAATTCGCCTATTCTTTGCACGTTATTCGTTTTAATTTTATTGAGGCGATGTTATGATCCGTGCAAATGCAAATGACCTCTGCGCTACAGTTCTTTAAGTACAGGTTCTCTAAGATGCTATTTTAGAAAATTTTAAATAAATCAATAAATAACGTTTAAAGAAATTAAAATATCTTCAAAAAACGAAAACGTGAAACCGTATACGTGTGTTAAATTAATGTCGCCATTAGAGCGGCACGCTGTATAAGGAACTCTTGTGCAAAATTTCATGCCTAGACCCCCAGCAGCAGTTTAGGCTGTGTGTTGTTGTGTGATTTTTATTAAGTAGATTGTGCATACGATACAATATCATACTTTGGAATGGTTGGTTTTTTTTTCCTAAATCATGACGTTTACCTTAATTTTCTCTAGCAGTAGCCTTACTTACATTTAGCAATAATGTTGTCAATGAAGCCCATGCCGACTCTAAAGTTGAGGAAATTCCGTAGATGTCTCGTCAGCTTGTAGAAGCTGGCCAGAAGTGTCAGTTGCTCCCGGTGGTTACCCTGGAAACCAAACAAACAAGTTTCAGAACCATAGTCATCATTTGTCTTGCCTTTTCCCAACTGTGTTGGAGTCGGTTTCCAGTCTAACCGGATGCAGCTGAATACTAGTATTTTACATACATGGAGCGACTGCCTTTATAGCCGAAATAGAGTATAATAAACGGAGAGCAAACCGTTGAATGTCCATAATACATTGTTTTTAAGCGGTAAGACCGCCGTTTCTTGAGTGTATGTTGTATCCTATTGTTTATCCTTTCAGTGTACAATAAAGAATATTAACTATCTATTAAATAAGCTTCAGTAAATTAGATCTCACGTTGTTTTATTAGTGGTTGTTATTTGGATCATTTTCAAAATGACAATAAAGATGCGGTCATGATATTTACATTGACTGACTAGAACAACACTTTCTAAAATGTCGATAGGGTATATATAGTCTTTAGTTCCGTTTTTACACATTAATACGAAGCCTTGATGCACTTCAATTCAGATGACGAATTGATAACCTGCCATAGCACTATCTATGTCTGCCATACCACTATAGTTTCTATAGTATCATCACGTATTTATTTATAACTGTTGTAATTAACCTTAGGAGTTCAAACGCGTGATTATAGAATTAATAAGAATCACGTGCACGATAAGGCCGGAAAGCCTGATAAGGTTTCACCAGTGAAATAGAAATTATTTAACCATTGACTAGGCCGCACTGGGCCCATGTGGTGGATTATGGCCCAGTCTCTCTCACAGAGAGCAGGCCTGTGCCCCAGCAGTGGCTACAGACAGAAAATAAACCTACAGTTTACATAATAACTAGTTTAGATCGGTATGTAATGCAACAGAAGTATAAACTGCAGATTTTATTAGACATAATATTGTGGTAACTCACCTGATAGAAAGCAATTTCTTCCGAGTATGTGATCAGCCTGGAATTCACGTATCTGAATTCACCTTCCAGTTTCTGTTCGTGAACCGTCATCTTAGCTGTAATAGAACAAAAATGATGGCCATTAAAGAATTGTAATTACAAAGAAATCAGCTGTGTAAAATTACATACATTGTACATAATAAGAAATATTCATGTTTACAAGTTACAAAAAATCAAATCAAATCATGTATCTAGACGCGGCGGCCAAAAGTACTTAAGTCAATATTTGTTTAATTGTAAAAAGTCAGAGCACCCATGTTTTTGTATTATCCGTCGACTGGAATAAGCACGAAAGTCACCGTCACTTCATTCAGTCGCAATAGTCGACTGTACCATATCACTAAGTCGTATCAACAAATCAAGCGGCAACATAAACCACTTAAGTTTTGCAAGCAATACAATTTGACTTAAGTGCTTATGGCTTCAGAGTCTAGTTATTATTTTGCAAACATAGGTTGCAAAGTTTGTTTCTTTACCACATCTAAACAGCTGAACAGATTTGGATCAATTTTTGCACGGAGATAGAATTTATTATGAATTACAGTGGATTTCATTTATTACGACCTTGGTTGTAGCGACCATTTACCTATAGCGACGTTAAATCTAAGTCCCTTGAATTTAAAGCATACTTTAGTACAAAATTCATGTGGCTATAGCGACTTTGGATGTAACGCCGAGTTCGGGTGTAGCGACTGTTTTTAATGAATCATTTGTAACAAATTCCTAGAAATCCCATGCAGATATTGCGACCGGAGTCGGCCGCCAAAGACACAAAGATTTTTTTCTTTCACAAACATTTCTTATCTTTTGTTTACATCCATTGCACACAGATGGTCAGCAAGTGTGGAGACCTTTACCTTTTGTTTATAGATATCAACTAAGTAGGTAGGGGAAGCGTGTACGTTTCGGAGCTTTTATGGTTCAGTTACAAAGTGATATTCTGAGTAGCAACTGGGTTTAGTAAACTTTTGGATAAGTATGGCTGCTAGACGCACATTCACTGTTAAAGAAAAGGCGGAAATCATTTCAAAATTGAAAAACGGTGAAAACAATGCTGATTTGTGCAAAGAGTACAAAGTTTCCCATTCAACAGTATCTACGATGTGGAAAAACCGTGATAAAATATTAGAATGCTTTGAATCCAAATCCTTAAAAATTAAGAAAAACCGCAAACCGACGCATCAAGATATCGAAAATGCCCTTCTAATGTGGTTCAAAGCCCAAAGAAGCCAAAACGTACCTTTGAGCGGTCGTCTGCTGCAAGAAAAGGCTAATCAATTTGGCAGACTGTTTGGAAAAATGGATTTTGAGTGTTCGGAAAGCTGGATATACCGATTTCGTCAACGACACGATATTGTAGTAGGCAAAGTTTGTGGAGAAGCCGCTAGTGTATCGCAAAGTGACTGTGACAACTGGCTAAAAACAGTTTTCCCAAAATTGACTGAAGGTTATACTGATAGCCAAATATGGAACGCTGACGAGACAGGTTTGTTTTTTAAGTTAACTCCTGACAAAACCTTGAAATTTAAAGGGGAAAAGTGCGTTGGTGGAAAATTATCAAAAGATAGAATCACCGTGCTTGTTGCATCAAGTATGGCAGGGGAAAAAAGAAAATTATTGGTCATAGGCAAGGCAAAAAAACCCAGATGTTTCAAAAATGTTAAATCTTTGCCAGTTGATTACGAAGCAAACAAAAAGGCCTGGATGACTTCAGAGATTTTCGAAAAAGTTCTACGCAAATGGGACTCCCAGTTAAGAAATAACAAAAAGAAGATCATTTTATTTATTGACAATTGCCCAGCTCATCCTAAAATAGAGAATTTGACCAACATAAAACTGGCATTTTTACCACCAAACACTACATCAGTGATTCAACCGATTGATCAAGGGATAATTAAAACCCTCAAAAGTCATTATAGGAAGATTTTAGTACAGAAAATGATGAACGACATTGAAAACTCGGCAGGCCCGTTTTCCGTTAATATTTTAGATGCCATTGAAATGGTAACTACGGCATGGGCTCGGGTGACTCCAGATACGATCAAAAAGTGTTTTCTACACGCTGGGTTCCGTAAATCTTCGGCTATCACAACAATTGACGACGACTCCGATGATGAATTGGACATACCATTGGCACAACTGACTACAGTATCATCAAGCGGAACAAATGTTGCGGACTGGGCAACATATGTTGATATTGACAGTCAACTTATCACTACTAGCGATTTGTCCGATAGTGAAATTGTTGAAACTGTTGTTCCATCACATACGACGCAAGATGAGGAAAATGAGGAGGAAGAAGAAGATTGCAAGGAAGGTGAGATTCCTACAACTAAGGATGTGTTAGGTGTTGTAACAAAGCTTAAAAGATACTGTTTATTTGGTGATGGAAAGGATATTATAGATATTGAGGAAGTAATGAAAATAGAATACACCCTACAGCGTACACTAGCACAAAAAAATAAATTGAAGCAAACTAATATTACACATTTTTTTAAATGTACCGGTGAATAACTATGTGTGCAAATATTTTCAATAATAAATGAATATAAACTACACATGTGTACGTGTCTGTATCTCTTTACCTTTGCCTGTAACGACTTCCGGATATAACGACGAAAATAGAGTGGTCCCTTCATTGTCGTTATACCCGAAATCCACTGTAGGTTACTTTTTAACCGACTTAAAAAAAAGGAGGAGGTTATCAATTCGGTTGTCTTTTTTTTAATGGTTGTTACCTCAGTACTCCCGTCATTTATAAACCGATTTGGAAAATTCTTTTTTTATTTGAAAGGACATACTTCCAGATTGGTCCCATTTTCATGTCATCATTTTCATCAAAGTCCAGTTCTGATGACAGGATCCATGACGAATTGAGGGAACTCCTCAAATATTATAGGCAAACACATAGTGATTTTGATATTTTCAACAACAAGTCAAGCATTTGCATTCAGAAAGTATCATTTGGTGAAGTGGAATTGATGGAGAAGACCACAGATGGCCACGGGAACCCCTCAATGATAAGTATTTCACGGGTGGCGATAAGATATCTCAATTAAGATAGTTCAGCGACAATCGTCATTGTCGCTTCGTCAAGCCAATTTAAATAAATAGTGCTGATGAAAATGGTACCATCGAACTGATCTGATGATGAAGCCGGAAGGTAGGCACCGGAACTCCGTAATAAAACAATGTATCCTAGGCGTGTTTGGGCTTATTGGAATTGTCATGAGATGCACTCTGGTTATAAATTATTTTTAACCGACTTCGAAGAAGGAGGAGGTTCTCACTCAGTTCGTCGGAATCTTTTTTTCAGCTTCTTTGAGCTCCTTAACTTTTATGTTGAGCTGTACGATTACTGACGGATGCTTGCACTGACTGGACAGGTCCACTCAATCTGTGTGGTTCTTTCCTCAAAAGACCATTTCAGACACCAACCTACATGGTCTTCACATGATCTGACCAAGATTATGTCTGGACTTTAAAAGAGACTGTGACCTCTGAGTTTGTTTCGGCCTTTCTTCTCAGAGTAGTCAGATAGGAAACGCCGGCCTCATCTAGTTTAAAAAAAAATGTTTGACGTGTAAAAGTGTTTGTATAAACCTACTTACAGAAATAAAATCATTTCTCATTTAAGTGTATTCCCTGATTACTCGAAGACGGCTGGATCGATTTGAAAAATTCTTTTTTGTTTGAAAGGGTAGCCAGGTGGCCCCATAGTCATCAGGTCAGGATCTGATGATGGGATCCTGGAGAAATCGAGGGAACTCTCCAAATATTATAGGCACACCTATAGCGATTTGGGTATTTTTTATAGTAACTTGTGCATTTGCCCTCGGAAAGCACCATTTGGTGAAGTGGAACTGATGACGAAGACCACAGATGGTAAGATGGCCACCGGAACAACTCAATAATAAGTATTTCACGGGTTGCGATTCGATTACTTTAAAATTATTGCTAAGCAATATAAGCTCGTCACAATTTATATGGTGAAGTGGAGCTGATGGTGAAGTACCAGGAGAACTCTTAACAATTAACGTCCCTGCATCGGGAAAAGCAATGTTTTGTAAAAGATGATGAGCAGTTGTCATTAGGCTATTGTAATTTAGATAAATTAAAAACCGACCCACTAAAAAGTGAAAAATAAAAAACTTTTTTACAAAAAAAAAAACAACCGACCTCCAAAAAAAACACCACAAAGTGAAAAATAACTTTAATTTCAGAAGTCGGTGGCAAAGACCTAAAATACAGATCCAAAGACACCGACTTCCGAAATTAAAGTTATTTTTCACTTTGTAGTGTTTTTTTTTGGAGGTCAGTTGTTTTTTTTTTTTTTGTAAAAAAAGTTTTTTACTTTTTTATTATTATGTTAGCGTTAGTAAATAATTAAATAAAAATAGTGTTACCTGTCGGTCTTCTGAGGTATGTCAGCAGCACTCCAGATAAGAGTAAATATGCCATCATTATACCAGGAGTCTGGAATTGAAAAATACATATATTATATATATGCTTTGATTCAATAATTCGTACTGCTTATACATGTAAGAAAACTAGCTTAGCAAGATATTTTAATAATCTGATTTAACATAGATATAACATAAATACTACTTTTAAATGAGCTTTCTATATTTAGAGCTCTAGAATGCATGTTTCGGGTACTTATAGTTTGACAGAGACCGCTGTACCGCGCCTTAGGAATGCGCGGTGAGGCGGGAGGCAGCGTTAACGAATGAGCGGCGGGACGCCATGAGCGTTGACGAATGAGCGGCGGGACGCCGTGAGCGTTGACAAATGACCGGCGGGACGCCGTGAGCGTTGACGAATGAGCGGCGGGACGTCGAGAGCGTTGATGAATGAGCGGCGGGACTACGTGAGCGTTGACGAATGAGCGGCGGGACGTCGAGAGCGTTGATGAATGAGCGGCGGGACTACGTGAGCGTTGACGAATGAGCGGCGGAACGCCGTGAGCGTTGACGGATGAGCGGCCTGGACTGCCTCCCGTGAGCTAGCACATGCCTAAGGCGCGGTATAGCGGTTTTGGTCAAACTATAATACAAATGTCGATAGCAAATATGTATTATGATCAGAATTTAATTTTCTTTGTTTTAACTTTAACTATACCACAGCTGGGTAAACGATTTTTGTTTGTGCTTTCATACTTTCTAATCACTAGGTAATTTTCTTGTCTCAAAACGCGATTTAAAATCCACTTACCGATGCCCCCAGATTAACAGTAAGTCTGTATAGGTATATGCTGATATCCAGCATGGGTTTGCTGATGTTACTGTACAAATCTACGACTGTATCACAGAACTTTTCTATATCTGTCGTCAACAGCTGGTCAGCATTTGATATCCGATTGTCTAAGTTTGATACTTGGTAGTATGTAAAGCCCCTGTAAATAGAATAAGTAATGTTCTTTAATGACAATTTGACCTTTAGTTACGTGGGAAGAGGAGATGTTTTTGCACTGCTTGCTAATGGACTGATAATTAATAATCTGACAGTCTCAGTCACCTTCATATTTAAATACAGTCTTTCACTTTAGTCTCTTAACTCTACCAGTTAGAACCAAAATAATAATATCAATGTTACCTTGGCTTCCAACAACCATAACAGAGATGATGCCAGGGTAAAATAAAAGAAATTATTTTTAGTCCGTCAGTCAGATAATAAAAAATATTAGACACGTATTTTTTGCTGTAATAAAAAATGTCTTAGATAAAACGCATTACAGTTGGGGAGGGGGGGGGGGGGGAGGGCTCGCCACGTCACAACCACAACTCAGTATGAAATCTAGCAAGTCGTGATGACACGCCATGATTATGTAAAAAAAAGAAAAAATACGTGTCCAATATTTTTTAATAAACTACCTGACGGAAAAAAAAAATTGTGATCATCCCTATCATCTGAAGCTATCTCTAGATTATTACAAGAGTATTAATAATAACACCAATTAGGCAAAATTCTACCATGTTTTTGCATATTTATGTGGTTGATTATATCTATAAAATGAAATATGGTGTGTAGTGAATTTAATTTTTTACAAACATTAATTTTGGTCTTTCGATTCTTTTATCAATGGCGAACTGACTAATATTGTCAAGAAAATTGTCACGTAATTTTATAACGCACTGTCATAATGCGATATTAACTTGCTAGACATATTATGGCAATCGGAATTCCAGTAGAGAATGCCGGCTGACACCTACACTGTATCATATCAGGTATTATGTTCAACATTTAAAGCCATAACGATAAATAAATGAACATCGCTAGTAAATCCAGCGCTTATCTAAGAAGGAATGATTTTCGGACTTTGGATTTGTATACAAATATTGATTGCACTTGTCAGACAGATGTCAACCTAGATGTTCCGAAGCCCAAGCCTACCCATACTGCCAAAGTTGTTGATATTTCAAACATCCAAAAAGATATTGAGAGTACTGACTTCTCCCCAATCCTTTTTTCTAATGATGCTAATGAAGCAGCGGACACCTTAACAACTTTATTGACCCAAATTATTGCCAAACACACTCGCTTCTCCAAAGTCTCACGAAAGAACCGTAACATCAAGCCCTGGATCACTCCCGGCTTACTTCGCTGTATCAGAAACAGGGATAAAATGCATCTTACTTTAAAAACTCAATTAGACAACCCCATCCTCAAAGTAACGTATTCTCGCTATCGCAACTTTTGTAATTCTTTGCTCCGGAAATTGAAAATAAATTACGAGAAAACTGAATTTATGAAAAGAAAAAACAACTCCAAAGCAACATGGGATCTAATCAAATCCATAACGCACTCAAAATCCACACCCTCGCCATTGAAAGAACTGCAACAACTCGAACCTGACAAACTTGCATCGGCAAACAGAGTCAATAATTACTTCGTTAATGTAGGCAAAGACCTAGCTACAAATATACAGCAGTGTCTGAATATGCCAGTTCACTCATCATGTTTAGCTTCAACTTGTAACTCAATGTGTGTCCTGGAAACCGACGATTCGGAAGTAGAGCGAATTATAATCAACTTGAAATCAAGTTCTGTAGCTGGAATTGACGGTATTTCTGGACATATACTGAAGTTAACGCGCAATATTTTAATCCCCTACATCACACATATCTGCAATCTTGCGATATCTACCGGTGTTTTCCCAGACAGTTTCAAAACAGCTCTAGTCCACCCTATTCATAAGGGAGGGGACAGAGGCAGTGTCAAAAATTATAGACCTATATCTATTCTCCCAACCATTTCGAAGATCCTGGAAAAGATACTTAACAACCGTTTGCTTAACTACATTAATTCTCATAAACTTCTCTCCGGAAACCAATATGGCTTCAGAGCCGGAATTGCAACAGAGGATGCAGTTGTTGCACTCTCCGAAAAGTGTCGCACCTCATGGATAAGAAGCAGCGGTGTATTGGTTTATTTCTAGATATATCGAAAGCTTTTGACACTGTCTCTGCGCCCATACTTCTGTCAAAACTGGAACGCATGGGTATTCGTGGTCCTGCACTTGACATCTTTTCAAGTTATCTGGAGAATCGTTTCCAACATGTTCAATTGGATGAGGTTAAAAGCGATAAAGCTAGAATAGAATATGGCGTCCCACAAGGCAGCATTCTAGGTCCAACCTTGTTCCTCATCTACATTAATGATCTGTGTTCACTTTCATTAACTAACTGCTTCATATTTACTTACGCTGATGATACAGCCCTACTTGTTCATGGGAATGATTGGAGTGAAACAGAAAAATATGCTCAGATTGTGTTGGACATTGTCATGAACTGGTTTAGAAATAATTTGTTGACCCTGAATGTAGAAAAAAACGAAGCTTGTTTCCTTTTCTTTAAGTAATAGGACTCAGCCAAACATAACGCCTATTGTTAAGGTTCATAGTTGTTCTCCAAACTCCCGCTGTAACTGTCCCACTCTGGCAACCACATCTTGTATAAAATACTTGGGCGTGCAAATTGACAAACACCTGAACTGGTATAGTCATATTGATAATCTAGTCATCCGAACGCGTAAACTCATTTCCATCTTTAAGAAACTCCGTTGTTCGGCTGACTTGGAAACACTTATGATGGTCTATTATTCACTCTGTCAGTCTCTTCTCCTATATTGTTTGCCAGCTTGGGGTGGCGCTTGCAAAACATACTTTCTGAAATTAGAGAGAGCTCAGAGAGCAGTTCTCAAAGTTATGTTCTGCAAGCCCTATAGATACCCTACTTTGGAGCTTTTCAGGGAAAGCAGGGTCCTAACGGTGAGAGGCTTATATGTGCTACAATGTGTATTAAGGAAACATCGGCTGCCGTTCACTGCAAGTACTAATCGTCGCGCAGACATTGTCCTTCCACCAGTTAGACACAAAACCACTTTTGCAAAACACCAATTCACCTACCTCAGCTATATTCTATATAATAAAATCAATAAATTTCTCCATATCCACAGTTTAAATTATCACCAATGCAGAAGCACAGTTAAAGAATGGCTAATTGAGAAATCATACGACGAGACCGAAAAACTTCTCTTCCCACATGCTTAAGTCAGATCTCTTATTCAAGTATTTTCACACACAAATACTCACGCACTCTCCCCACTTTCACACTTACTCACACAGCCACCATTGCGACACCTACCAGGGCACATTCACACCATGCACAAACCGCACCGTCACATTACTCACACGTCCACCATTTCGACACCTACCAGGACACATTCCCACCATGCACAAACCGCACCGTCACATTACTCACACGTCCACCATTTCGACACCTACCAGGACACATTCCCACCATGCACAAACCGCACCGTCACATTACTCACACGTCCACCATTTCGACACCTACCAGGACACATTCCCACCATGCACAAACCGCACCGTCACATTACTCACACATACACAACACACCTACTACACTTACTACGAGCAACTCACCCTCACTCAAACATTTACAATTAGTTTTATTATTAATTATTTTTACTTTTTCCTCTTTCTATACACATAAATAATAATTATATTGTTATGTTAACCATGTTACTGGTGAAAACAGTTTTATTATAACTTTTTGATCAACTGTCTACCCTATGGAATCACTGGTCCCCAAGTCACAGGCTATAAACCTAGTTTGGGTGCCAGGATATAATACTTAATGCGCTTTATGTTGTATCATATCACTGTACGTGTAACCTTGTAATCATTTTACTGGAAATAAACATTATTATTATTATTTTTTTTTTTTTTTATATATTTCTCGGGACCCTAGGGTCCCGGACCTTTGAAAGGCATATGAGGGGCCGAAGCCAACTCGCAGAGGCCCGTTAGACGCTTTCAATGGAAATGAGGCACCAACCGACGATTATCCTTGTGCGTACTATGCAAGTGCACCCAAGGACAACTCCCGGTTGGTGTAGGACTATTGCAGGATATGGAGAAAAAAAAATATTGGGCTATGGGTTTGGATGGCTAAAGTGGACTGGTTATCTAAAACTATGGAAGGACTATGGCCCCTGCCTGACCAATGTTTGATAAATACAATACACGGATAAAATGGCAGGGGGTGACTTGCACACTCAACAATGGGCCCCCGGAAACGGTCGCTAGCACATAGTGTCGTAGCGACAAGGGGGCAACATGTCTTGAGGTGCTTAAGAGGAGTGGAGAGGTATTCCACGGCTATCAGGACAATCCCGGAAGTACGGTCAAGATCCCTACCAGCATCTTACTGGACTACTTCCTTCCTCCGAGCACGTTTGCTCCTGCGAATCTCTACTCAAGCCAGCCAATAAAGGCAAGAATGAGGTGGGAGGTCAGTTCTCGTCAGTGTTCACTCCAGCCGGCCAATAAAGGCAAGCCAGAGATGAGGAACATGACTTCTCCCGGGAGATAGGGTACGTGGGGTCGCTACTGCCCAGCAGCTCGCCACATGCTGCCCTGCGGGTTTCTGTATCTCTCTTGGTCTGGCTCCTCATCCTAGACCTGTTCCGGCAAAGAAACCTCCACCGGCACAGACCTAGAGTTCGGAGCGCGCAAGCCCCATCACGACGTCAACGTAGAGATACGGCGATGGGGTATTATTATTATTTATTATTATTACTTACAACGTCTTTACGGTGCGAAAAATAGTTCTGAATATCAATAAGGCTGTCGCAAATGACATCTGCAAAGAAAAAACTGGCGCGGAGCAGTGGTGGCCCAGTGGTATCGGCCCCGACTTACGAGTTGTAGGTCGTGAGTTCGAACCCAGGCAGGCACTATGTGTACTTAATTTCATCACTACTGCTCTTAAAACGGTGAAGGAAGTCAACGTGAGGAAACCGGCATGACCTAGAACCAAGTTCGAAGACATGTGACATCTACCAACCCGCACTGGGCCCGCGTGGTGGAATACGGCCCACTCCCTCTCGACGGGAGGAGGCCTGTGTCCCAGCAGTGAGAACATTATAGGCTGATTATTTATGTATGTATGCTACGTAAGAAAAAACTACACGATAGGGGTGACTAATCTTATCAAATTCAAATAGGTAACTACAGGCCTACTGCTTGGTGTGAGAGGGTGTGGTGACGAGTCACAAGAGCTGTCATTCGTGCGTTGACGGACGTTAACCTTTCGTGTGATTGACCCACGCTCGTAATAATTACCGTCGTATGCACGGCCGAAATGAAATGGCGCGAGGAAGCGGCGAGCGTTCCTTTGTATGTGTGTGTAAGCATTTTAATAGACCGGTGATACAGGATGTTTATTTTCGTGAGAATCACACAGCAGGAATTTCACCGGTCGCACGTGTCACCAGAATGAACTTGTTTTTACTTGTCAATCCCATTCCCATGATGAAATCTATTCAGTCTAATGGCCGCCCGTGACAGATTCATTCAGTACACTTTCGATGCAAAAAAAATAGACCCAAAAGTCCAAAGAATAGTGAACAAAATCGCATTTAAAAAGTTTGTTAGGTTTGGACGTGGATCCACGCTTAGGCACACGAGGGTAAAGATTTTTCGAACGTGGATCCACGTCTAAAACACACGAAAGGTTAAAACCCATCCCGCACCGCGCAGCTACCTCAGGCACCGTGTCAGTTAAACTGTAGGCCTGTAACTCACGATATCTCATCTGTAGTTCCCCCCGATACTGAAGCCCAGAGTAGCTAAAAAGGGGTTTAGGTAGCCTGCAACAGCCCTATTCAGTAATTTAACGTTTAAAGTTTAAAGTTTTTTTTAATTAACCTTTACACTACTGTCCCGGTGCTGGGCAAAGGTCTCTCTTATACTTCGCCATTCATCTTTGTCTGCTGCCTTTTCTGGTCAATCAGTCAAGAAAGAGTCTAAGTCGTCGCGCCAGTGTTTCTTAGGCCTGCCTCGGTTTAAAGTTTTAGTCACCAACAACCCACACCAGTTTACGAAATTAAGTTAGAATTGACGTCCGTATTACGTCAGCAACGCTGTAGTTGTACAATTTCTTTTGTCTCTCTGCTAAATAAGTACATATTTATAGAACAATAACTTATTTGTAATTCTATTGATGTTATAGAGGCATGAGGAACAGGGTGTAAAGTTCACTCATCCTCCATAGAAAAGGGAGGATCCTCCGACCAGACGGGTGTTGTGTCTGGTGGGCTACTGCCCGACGGTTGAGTTGTTTTTGTTTTTGGGGAATGGCATCTCACAGTTCAACCTATAGGAGGTTGTCGACTGCTTAACCGGGCTTTCCTGTGGATGCCTCAATAAATTAAGGCCTCCAGCCAGGCTTAAAACTAAGACTAAAAACTAAGCGACTACACGCTAAGGGCACCCCCTGTGGGGTACGGACCTCGGCTTAGGGCGTCGCTGGGAGAGGACAGCAATGGGACATGCTGGATCGGATTAAAACCGACGGTTGATGTCGGGATGTTGTATATATGCTAGTCGCGAGGTAAACTCTGACTGCGCGATGCAGGATTTTGCGTGACGTCAGTGTGATGCGTTCCAATGTGGCGATGTAGATGTGCCGCCACATCGTATAATTTGTGTGACCTTAATTGCTGAGCAAATAATAATTATGATAAAAGTCCAGTTATGTCTTTGTATCGATCGAGCGATAGCAAAATATAATTTTTTATATACTGAATGATTTTTTTTACAGTCTCGAAATGTTTACAGGGTGTTCTACCCATGAATATGAACAACTTTCACTATGGGACCAACTCTGAAATCACGAAAAAAATATCTGCTGTATAGTAGAAAAGTTTAAACCTACTTGACCAAAATGTATGAAACAGCAGATTTTTTTTTCGTGATCTCATAGGTGGTCCCATAGTGAAAGTTGTTCATGTTCATGGGTAGAACACCCTGTAAAAATTTCGAGACGGTAAAAAAAATCATCCAGTATATACTTACACTGGGCAATGTTACTACGTAGAACATAGATATCTTCGTAAAATCAGAAGGTGATAAGTGCTATAACAGTCAGATAAGTACCGGCCACAGTGTCTAGTAATTATTGTAATGGTAATACCAAGTTTTATTGGTAGTTTACTTACATCCATTATTGTGATAACTAAATAGTCTTTTTAGGTACATTTGACAGTCATTGACCACAATGTTTAGTAGTTCTAAAATATACTGCTTTCTTTGGGTTAGCGGCGATGTCAGCAGAGGTCACTATCACTGCTATACATATTTATGAATGCAATACGTTGATAAAACTGGTTCTCGATTCGTACGTTCAATTGTTTTGTAGCTCAAATGTTTATATTGATATGTCTATATTCTATTGTCTTTATTGCTTGTCTTGTTTCATTTGTTAATCTAACATACATAGTGATAAACTCAATTCCATTTGTGCTAGTTATTTGAGTTAGTAAGTAAATATTATTGAAATGAGTTGGATAGAGAACTACGCCTACTTATTACACTTCTGGACACATCTATTGGCCCACCTTAGAGTTTAGGTTTCGATGGCCCCTACCGAAATATGATTGCTAGATTGAACAAAAACTGTTGATGCAGTTTTAAACCTGATACATTTTACCATCTTTTTCGATCGTATTGTTTTAAATTTGAATTCAGAATACCATACGACATGGAGCTACGCCTAACAAGTCGGATATGCGCCTTGTTAAAGGCAATTGATTTTTGAATAAAAAACATGTTTTATCAAATAAAGGTTTAATTTAATAACGCGTGTTGCCTCCATGGGCATCTACCACAGCTCTCATACGATTAGGCATAGAGTTTATCAACCGCTCTATGAAATTTTGAGGGATCATCTCTCATTCCTCTTCTATGGCAGTTTTCAACTCCTGCATCGTCTGGGCAACTGGCTGACGAGCCCTAACACGTCTTTTTAGCTCGTCCCACATGTGCTCAATGGGGTTCATGTCTGGGCTTCTGGCTGGCCAGTCCATAACTGTGATGTTCACATCCCGAAGATATTCCCTGACGATGCCGGCCGCATGGGCTCTTGCATTATCATGCATAAAAAGGAAATTTGGGCCCACATAGTCCGCGTATGGTATCACGTGAGGTTCTAAGCACTCACGAATGTACCTTTCAGCATTTAATGTTGGCAGCCGTGGTCCTGTAACAACCTCAAGTTGAGTTTTGCCGCTCGCGGATATACCGCCCCAGACAGTCCATGAGCCACCGCCATAAGCAACCCTCTCTTCAAAGCAGCATTGTGCGAAACGCTCTCCCTTACGTCGGTAGACCTTCTTCCTTCCATCATTGCCATGTAACACAATTTTAGACTCATCAGAAAAGAGTACACGGCTCCAATCTTGCTGTGTCCAATTTAAATGACTGCGTGCGAAATGAAGGCGCGCTGTTCGGTGGGCTCGCGTTAGCTTGGGCCCATTAGCTGGCTTGTGTGGTACCATATCGCGTTCTTTTAACCTTCTCCGAACAGTTCGAGCGCTCACAGATACTCCGTGGAAGTCGCGAAGTTGGTTTTGTATCTCAATGGAGGTAAGGTGACGATTTCTCAAGCTGGTCGTCACGATGAATCGATCCTGCCTTTCAGTTGTGACCCGAGATCGTGGCCTTCCTTGGCGACGAACAAAGCCGCCAGTCTCTAGGTACCTCCGATAAACATTTCGGACCGCGGATCGACTTAAATTAAGTTGAGCACTCACGTTTCTTTGGCTGTGTCCGGCCTGAATAAGTGCCACAGCTTGGGCGGCGACTTCAGGTGAAGTATCCATAGATTATTGATAGAACCTCACCTTAATGTTAAGAATAAGTAATGTTTGTTGCAAAACCAAAGATATCAATCACTTTTTCAAGAATTAAATCCAAGGAAACCAATAAAACCAAGTTTTCTTAGTATTCGATTGTTTGATATCAACAAACAGGCTCCAAATTGTCTTTTGTTTCTTTAAATTCTGTGTTCGAAATTCAAAAAAAGACTATTGAATGAAATTGTGAATGTGCCAGGTTCAAAACTGCATAAAAACTTTTTGCTCGACCTAATATAAAATTTTAGCTAGGACCAAACGAAACTGAAAATACAAGGTGGGCCAATAGATGTGTCCAGAAGTGTAGATATATGTAAATTCATTTTTGATGTACCGGGTAGAGGTACCTAGTATCCAGAGTAAGATATATAAAACATATCTAATAGAAATTCAGACTTATGTTCTTAATATCAGATCACATTTTACAATGGATGGAAAAACATAGGTAAGTAAATAACATTGATCTTGAATGAATACGACTGATAAGAACTATTGCGATAAAATTCGTGCAGTAAATGCGAAGTACATTTTATAGCATCAAGTTCAATTTTATTATACGTAGGTACTATACTCCATTTGAATTAAGATTAGAAATTTAAACAAACCTTTTTTACAGTCCGTTCAACCGTTTTGATAAATGATAAATGATTTTATTTCTGTAAGTAGGTTTACACAAACACTTTTACACGTCAAACATTTTTTTTTTAAACTAGATGAGGCCGGCGTTTCCTATCTGACTACTCTGAGAAGAAAGGCCGAAACAAACTCAGAGGTCACAGTCTCTTCACAGTCAATCAATGGTGTTACGGCGACGCTTGAGAGGTAGTCCAGACATAATCTTGGTCAGATCATGTGAAGATCATGTAGGTTGGTGTCTGAAATGGTCTTTTGAGGAAAGAACCACACAGATTGAGTGGACCTGTCCAGTCAGTGCAAGCATCTGTCAGTAATCGTACAGCTCAACATAAAAGTTAAGGAGCTCAACGATTCGACGAACAATACCAAAGAAAGGACATTTGGGTAGGCCGCATAATTTACTCAAACTGGCAAACTATGATTAAAGCTGAGAGAAAGAAAAAAAAAACAAGGACCCACATAGTCTTCACATTCACAGTAATTAAAATAATATAACATTTTACAAAGTAAATATTCATGTCATTGTATATATAAAATTCATCAATGACAATGTGTATATAAGAAAAAAAACTAGCAAAAAGTAAAGAACAAAAAAACAAGAAATGAATTATTTGACTTCTATTCCGTAGCCCTAAGGATGGCTTTAAAAGCAAAAACTTGGTTTTATTACCAACTATTTACTGCAGGTGCCACTTGTCATGCCACCAACGCAATAGAAGTTAAAATCGGTTGAACGGACTGTAAAAAAGGTTTAGTTAAATTTCGAATCTTATTACAAATGGAGTTTAGACCAAAATAAAATGCATTAGTGCAATAACATAACGTCAGATGTAATCTTGGAAGGGTTAGGCAGAGGTATACCTATAGTACATCCACATTTCGCCAGTTATGTCTAATTCCCATTAATATGGGGTGCATATACTAGATACTTATTAAAAAAAAGAAAATACAGTTATCTAGACTTCTAAGATTATTAGTAAGGACACATGACACATAAGCGTATACTTGGTCAAGATTATACTGATATGCGGGCAGTGACTTGCATGAATTTAAGGTTCAAAGCCTGAGTGCAATGTCTATCGGCTGATCGTCTGTTATTACCGGAATGTATGAGTAATAGAGATAGGCACTTGGTTCCTAGGTAGGCCCAAATTCAAAGTGTGAATGTTACGATAAATTACAAAATATCTGAAAGTAAAACCTATTTATTTAAAAAAAGTAATATTGTTGAAGGTGATGTTGGTTTTGGTATTTAAACATAGTAATTATTTTAATCATTTTATCGATACAAACTGTACGAATTGTGTTACAATGTTGCTAAAAAAAAAAATAAAAAAAAGTCTGTTTTGCAGCTATGAGATTGTTTAAACATTACGAAAAGGGGTGACATTGGTTTTTTTTTCTATCCAGCAAAGTTAATCTAATCGTGTTATTAAAAGCGATTGCATGTACGCCAGATCCTTAAATAATGTATATCTTTTTGTCAGAATTTCATAACACTGTTTTTTATGTTTCCAATGGATTCAGAAAACTAGTAAGCGCGGTCTCTGTCGGGTCATAGCGCCATAACAGGAGTAGTAAATTGGTTGTTACCATATTAATTTTTTATGTTTCCCATGGATTCAAAAAACTAGTAAGCGCGGTCTCTGTCGGGTCATAGCGCATAACAGGAGTAGTAAATTGGTTGTTACCATATTAATTTTTTATGTTTCCCATGGATTCAAAAAACTAGTAAGCGCGGTCTCTGTCGGGTCATAGCGCATAACAGGAGTAGTAAATTGGTTGTTACCATATTAATTTTTTATGTTTCCCATGGATTCAAAAAACTAGTAAGCGCGGTCTCTGTCGGGTCATAGCGCATAACAGGAGTAGTAAATTGGTTGTTACCATATTAATTTTTTATGTTTCCCATGGATTCAAAAAACTAGTAAGCGCGGTCTCTGTCGGGTCATAGCGCATAACAGGAGTAGTAAATTGGTTGTTACCATATTAATTTTTTATGTTTCCCATGGATTCAAAAAACTAGTAAGCGCGGTCTCTGTCGGGTCATAGCGCCATAACAGGAGTAGTAAATTGGTTGTTACCATATTAATTTTTTATGTTTCCCATGGATTCAAAAAACTAGTAAGCGCGGTCTCTGTCGGGTCATAGCGCATAACAGGAGTAGTAAATTGGTTGTTACCATATTAATTTTTTATGTTTCCCATGGATTCAAAAAACTAGTAAGCGCGGTCTCTGTCGGGTCATAGCGCCATAACAGGAGTAGTAAATTGGTTGTTACCATATTAATTTTTTATGTTTCCCATGGATTCAAAAAACTAGTAAGCGCGGTCTCTGTCGGGTCATAGCGCATAACAGGAGTAGTAAATTGGTTGTTACCATATTAATTTTTTATGTTTCCCATGGATTCAAAAAACTAGTAAGCGCGGTCTCTGTCGGGTCATAGCGCATAACAGGAGTAGTAAATTGGTTGTTACCATATTAATTTTTTATGTTTCCCATGGATTCAAAAAACTAGTAAGCGCGGTCTCTGTCGGGTCATAGCGCCATAACAGGAGTAGTAAATTGGTTGTTACCATATTAATTTCCTAGACTAAGTGTGATATCTACAGAGCGAACTTACACTTTACTCAAGCTTAGTACAATAAGCGTTTCATACGAAAATGAACCTTATGTTTATCACTTAATGTTCATATTTGTATGAAACGCTTGATCAGAGTCGCTTATAGGATTATGCACATTAACTTAACGGGAGTGAGGTTCATATTCGCACGAAATTCTTATTGTACTTAGCTTTAGTAAAGTTCGCTTTACAAATCTCAGACTAATTTTAGTGTACAATAATTATCTAAGACCAGCTGTGCCCCGCAACTTCGTTCGTGTGGAAGTCGTAAGATAAATCATAATATACTAAAATAACAGCCACATTTTAATAGAACTCCCTCGTACCCCGACCCGCCGAGTTGAATTGCCCGCCCGCGCTATTTGTTAACAATTTCATAGGTTTTAATTTTTTTTTGCGCGGAACCCTAATGCTTTTCTAAAATAAAAAGTAGCCTAATTTACTCCTTATAATATCAGCTATCTGCCAGTGAAAGTCCAGTCAAAATCAGTCCAGCCGTTTCGGAGATTAGATGGAACAAACAAACAGACAATTTTTTTTTAAATGTTTTATTGTTATAAGTACCGTATGTACTCTACTTATGCATTTAGTCAAAAGCTGTTATTTTGACATTACAGACATATAGACTTGTATAAAATATGCTGACTCATCAAAGAGTCGGTAGTGCGACCCCGGTCAAGGCTATTATTATTTAGATTACAAGTTACTATGTAGTTAGATTCCTTTTTACAATATTAGTATTCTAGTTGTTCAAAGTTCAACAGAAAGAATTGAATTGTTGTTTGGCTATTGTAGTTTAGGAATTAGTATTACATAAATGCAAATGCAACCGAAATTGTGTAGCTGATACATTATTAGTATGTTTTATCAGCCGGAAACATCACTAAGTGACAGATAAATATCACATGTTAAGCAGGGTGGCAGGGATGCGCAACCTGCTACAATGGATTCAGTACATGATTCTGGACTTCCTGCGTTGAAATTTTTCGTCAGTCATTAAAAAAAAAATTGCTGTTCTCTACGTTTTGCCCGCGCGTAGGTATTGCACTTTTGTAGAAAAAGTGCTGTTTTATTTTGGAGTTTACTCCTTAAGAATCGATTTTCATTTATGGCCCCCGGTATGAAAATTTTATGAGGAGTGAAATTAATAAAAGTGTTAACTCAAAAGCGTTACGTTTTTCTGCGCAACGTACCTTGCGCACTTTTTACGGAGTAAACTCCAGTCGTGCGTCGGAGCTGACACACACACTTTTTTTTTTAAATAACCGACGAAAAATTTTATCGAAGGGGGGTCCAGAATCGTGTACTGAATCCATGGTAACATGTTGTCAACCAGGGTCGCGGGATATTCGAAAGAGTTACCGTGGCCCTGGCACAGGCAACTGAAGGAGCACAGGTGGGTTTTAGTCAGTAAAAGTTTGATACGCCCTCCCACTCCGCCCAGAGCGGGAGAAGTCATTTGATGATTTCCCATCCAAAAAAAAAGTTGTGCGTCGATATCCTGCCACCTTGTATAACTGATAAGCACAACAAGGTCATGTGTGAAGACCCTGATTGATAACTTTTATAATCTAAAGATTTTTCTAAACTAATTCTTAAAATAAAACTACTATATAAGGTGTTTCAAAATTAATACTAAACTTTAAGAGGTGCTTTAGAGCATCGGACTGAATAACTTTTACTATGGGAACAACTTTGAAACCGTGAAAAAAACAGCTGTCCCATACAGTTTAAAAAAACAGTAGACCGTACTAAACTTTAGTATGGCACAGCGGATATTATTTTAGCGATTTAATAGTAAAAGTTATAAAGTTCGATGACCTAAAGCACTCCAGTTTGTCGGGTTAATTTTGAAACACCTTATATATTACAACTAAGACGTGGGTTAGGTTTAGTTTCCGGGAAGTTTAGCTCTTGGGAGTCGCATGTCATTTACTCAGTAGAATATCAGGCCCTGCTTTTAGGTACTAAGCAGTGTTAAAGACTTTTTAAGGCAATCAATCTTTGACAACCAATGTGGCTCCCAATATATACTTTTTTTTCCGCAGATTCTTTAGCATTTATGTAGGTACAAGCCGAGTGCCCAAAGCGATTTCCCATCGGAAAAAAAGGCGAATACAACAACCTATCATCACTCATGAACCCTTGGTAGCCTTGGTAACCCTTGGTAGACGAACCCTTGTGCAAAATTTCAAGCTTCTAAACTAAGCGGTTTAGGAAGAGCGTTGTTTGCTACTGAATTTAAGATTTTTATTAAGGGGACTATAGGACCTAAAGCGCGGTCACTGTTGGACTGTATTGAAAAGAAAGAGAAGCGCAATGACACAACGCTGTGTAGAATAATCTGACAAAAAATCAGAATGATTGATTGCATGTACATATATTAATATGGCTTTTAATCGTTAAAAGAAATTTTTAGAGGTAAGTATCTTCGTGATTTTTTTCTATCGTATCAAATTAGTTGTATTATCATACCTATATATTTTCTATTTTGTCACTGCAGTGGATCATATACTTTTAGGCATTATAAAACTCGCGTTTAGGTTCTGTAGTCCCCTTAAGGGGGAAGCGCTAAGGTAGCCCGCGTAATTCTAATTATCTTACGATTTTTGCAATTTGCAGCTCAGTGTCTGGGTGTATGTTGATTAAAGCATGATTCGCGACCGTAACAAATATGTATTTACAGAATTATAATAATTAGAATCAGTAATACGATTCTTTAAGTTACTATAATCCTGAAATGTTTGAAACAGTCATTCAATAGAATTACTTGGTTTTAGAGAGTTGTACTGACGAATTTAATGATTATAATTCTGTAAATACATATTTGTTACAGTCGCGAATCATATTTTAATCGACATACAACCTAATACTGGCCTGCAAATTGCAAAGAACGTAAGAAAATTTGAATTTCGCGGGCTGGCGCTTTTGCTTTAAGTAGAACTGTTTTCTTAACCACATCTGACACTCCTCAATAGTCTATAGGGCTATAAACTCATACATGGTGTATGTAGGTACTTACTTCAGGTATTCTTGATATAAGTGCAGCGTAAGATTCGTCCTTAGTTTTAACTTCAGCTCTCCTATACTCCATTTCAGTACATTATTTACTAAAGATATCTGAAACAGAAAGATAATGAATATAATGATTATAATTGTCGTGACGGAGTCGTTGTACTTAATAATGAGTTGTATTTAATAATAACTAGATAATGATCTAGTTTTATTATGATAAAAAAATAATGAATGGCTTGTAAATCATGTTTTATGGTGACCAAGAATAAACAAATTCTTTGTTGATTTGATTGATTTTTTATCTTTTCTCGGTAAATTAATATGATTTTTCATGGTTTCTGAGCTAGACTTCTCATCCTTAAAATGACAAAGACTTAACCAAATTGAAACATAATTTGCAAAAAAGTTTTATGGTAAATTAAAGAACGGCAGAAAAATATGCATATTACAGAGATCGAAAAGTCTTTTTGGTCCTAAGGGGACGTTGTCTTGATGCGATTTAACCACTAGACTGCCGAAATGCAGATCTACGCGAGACACATTGGCATTTTAATTGTTTCAGTAATTAATTACGGCATTCTTCAACCAGTCAATTACCATTTAAAAATAAGTTTTTGAAAATGTTTGTATGAATAATGTCATTGGACATAATACGCCTATTTGATGTAGGTATGTGTGTGTTAACTTTTTATAAACAAGTTTTCCAAAACGAATGAATAAGTAATTTATCAATCATAAAATAATACTAACAACAGGCATGGCAATGAAGAATTGTGTTAATAACCTTCTAAACTCCTTGTGGTTCATTGTGATTATAGATCTGAAACAAAATATACAGTTAGAATCACATAATAATAATAATTTCATTTAACTAGCTGTATCTTTATTGCAGATAAGATTGGAAGAACACAGGGCAAATTTTGATGTTCAAAAGTGCCTTCTAATGGCCTACTTGAAATAAATTATTTGACTTTGTACTTATTTTTTTTTTAAACTGATGGGCTCGTTGGTCTAGTGGACGCAAGCGCTACTGCTGAGCATGAGGTCCTGGGTTCGATTCCCAGGTCGGGCAGTGTTATTGGGTTTTTCTATCTGGAATTTCTCAGTGGCAGCCCGGAGTCTGGATTTGTGCCCGGTTGATGGCAATAAGCTCGCCCCCTATTACATTGGACTTAAACATAACTGGCGAAATGTGGGTGTATATAGGTACACCTCTGCCTAACCCTTCGGGGAAACAAGGCGTGATGTTATATTATGTGTTATAAAAAAATTGTTAAGTTTCCTGAAACAACTTTTATCATACATTACATGATGTTTAACTGTTAGACGAAAATAACCAAAGATCAGTCATCATGCACCATGATTATTATCAATCAACATCTGCCAATCACGACATCATCATCTGGGTCAACATCTGCCGCTCTATTCTGTAAAAATCTCACCGTGAAAACTTAGGTGAAGTGAGCTGTCATTCCACCTGATGCTTGGGATTGACAGCTCACTTCAAGCTCACTTTATCTGGTCTTTTGAGAAAAAGGCGTTTATTTAAAGCCATCCGGAAAGCTGTCCTGCCCCAACAGACGGCAACCATCAGTCATGGTCATTTTATTGAATGATTTCATGGGTACAGGAACAAATATGGGACAGGGACCTAGAGGGCTAAAAGAGGGTAGGGCCGCATACCTCTGATTGAAAAGGTACTAGTTACGTCTGACGTCATCCAGATTTTTCGGCATTTGGTGTTGTTTATTAGTGATGTTGTGTTTTAAATAAATCATTTAAAGCTTCTGACAGAATGATTTGGGAGTTTTGGACAAAGGAAGGTTTGAATTCAATATCAATATCCCACTGTAATACAGTATCAACTAGTTCGGGGCGTATTGTGACTGTTACTGGCGGTCTTATACAGGATGAAATTGAATTCATGGGCATCCTCTTAACGGGTCGTTCTACTCGTCATTATGAACAACTTTTACTATGGGACCAAACCTGAAATCGAGAAAAAGAAATCACCTGTTCGCTACATTTTGACGAGTTATGCGAACATAAATGTAGGGAACAGCTGATTTTTTTTTCGCGATTTCAGGTTTGGTCCCATAGTAAAAGTTGTTCACAATGATGAGTACAATGAACCCTTAAGAGGATGCCCATGAATTCAATTTCATCCTGTATATTGTAATGTCAACAGTATACTTAAGGTAATAAATTGTGCACAAATAAATAAGTTATATACAGGGGGTAAGGGTGTAGAGCCCTCCGCAAACTAACAGGGTACATTCAGCTCCTTATTTTGAATCATATTCCACCGAAAATATTCTTACGAAAATTTACATTTTTTTTATCGTATTTTCAGTTACTATTTCTTTATTTCAATGTAAAATTACATTCTCTGTACGCAGCACTCTATTTATGTAAATAAAACAGCTAAAGTCAAAAAATCAGTAATGGATGTTGAAATACTCGGCGGCCGAAGGCTCGCTGCGCCGCCGTTTGCTACGCGCGTTTTGCCACGGTAACGATACATTGCGTGTGAGGTAATAAAACAAATCAGGTTTTTATTGGATTCCCATAACGTTCCTGAAATAATTTCATGTACCGGTCATCTTAGTATGATATACCGGATTCACCCCATCAGTCTGCGGAGGGCTGTCCCTTACACCCTGTATATTTACGATAATTCCAGCTTTTCAGTGCAACTATCTCAGATTGCTAACTCACTCAGATCACATGGTACTCTGCTCAGTTTTAAGCCGGCTATTCTCGATACAAATAAGACTATTATAATCCGGTTTCATAAAAATACGACAAGATACTATGACGTAATGTTCGTATCGTACGATACAAAGTGCCCAATCAAATTGGAAAATGCTAGACGAGACTCGAGACGCGCGTCGTGATATTCGTGATGGTTACGTTACGCTAGGGTGCAGCAGAAATAAAGGTCTAATTCATACCTATTATTTCGATTACTCTCTTTCAAATAGGTATGTTTTTTGCTGGTTTAATTAGCAGGGTTTTGTCTTGCACATGCACCCGTTAAAAGGATGGGATAGGTAAATAATATAGGAATTGATGTAAGTACGGAAACGCTAAGGCAGCCAGCAAAATTCAAATTTTCTTACGATTTTTGTAATTTGCAGCTCAGGTCTGGGTGTGTGTTGTTTAAAGTATGATTCGCAACCGTAACAAATATGTCTTTACATAATTATAATCATTAGAATCAGTAATACCACTCGTTATGTTAGTATAGGTAATCCTCAAATGTTTAGATTTCATGATAATAGTCATTCAATAAGATTACTTGATGATTATAATTTTGTAAAGACATATTTGTTACGGTCGCGAATCATATTTTAATTAACATACAACCTAATACTGACCTGCAAATTGCAAAAATACGTAAGAAAATTTGAATTTTGCCTCTTAATAAGCAACCTATATAGCTAGTAAGTAATGGTAACTCATTCTTTATATTAACTGAATATTTGCAACATTTATTTTTGTTTAGCGAGTCTCAGTAGCCTACCTACCTATTCGTGCTAGCATTCCACAATTTTATAGTCTGAAGGCCGGATTCATATTCAGCTCTATGCGTGTTATAAATAAAACGTTATACTTTTTGTAGCTCATTCAAGTTTCTACATCAAAACTACTAAGTAACTAAGTACTTATAAAATTTGATTTTCAAATTAGTTTAAAAATCCATTAAAGGTGAAACGATTATCGAAATGTTTCTGGCAAAGCCGTAACAAAATCGATTGTTTTGCATACAATACCGATGGTTATAATTATTCGATGGACGACTATAGATACCTACTGTGTACACTTGGTTAATCTCAAATGACCCTCTCGAGTTAAAACTCGAAAGGGTCATTGAATTCATCATTATGAACACCTATTATTAAGAGAACATAAAATAAAATAAAACAGCTGTTCCATACATTTATGTTCACATAACTCGATAAAACCTATGGAAAAACTGTTTTTTTTTCGCGATCTCGGTTGGTCCCAGTGGCGCAGCTAGTCCTAAATCAAAATTTGTTGGGGGTCCTTCTTAGCCGACTGCGGCGAAGGTCAATAGGAGGATAGGTATTGTTTTTTTTTTACAAAATAAATAGCATCCTCGCTCAGGACGTTAAGCTGCCATTGTGACCTTACTAAGAAGCGCAGGCCACACTGAGAACGAAGCGAAACGATGCGAAGTTCGTTTAGCTTCGCTCATGTAGCTACCGCGTCTTTTCATTCGTCGATTCACACTGCGAACTAAGAACCGAAGTATGAAAAGACGCAGTAGCTACATAAGCGAAACTAAACAAACTTCTGCTGTCTTTGTCATTTACTAAGAGAATACAAGAGCGACCGTAGCGAACTCGAAAATTGGAATATCATAACTCGGATGGATTAAGCTGTCTTTTTCATTTACTAAGAGAAAGCAAGAGCGACCGTAGCGAGCTCGAAAATTGGAATATCATAACTCGGATGGATTAAGCTGTCTTTTTCATTTACTAAGAGAATGCAAGAGCGACCGCAGCGAGCTCGAAAATTAAGACATCATGACTCGGATAGGTTAGATTTTCTGTGTGGTTTTTCTAAATGAATGCAGGATCTTGAAAATTGGCCCCCTTGACGACTTTGTAAGACATACGCAAATTACGTTAATTTTCATATTCCCATTACGTATTTATTCATTACGGGCCTCATATCAACACGAATTTTATTGGTATTAGATAATATTTTACGAACTTTGCTTACACACGTGATCACACGTCGGGGGGACCCTGATGCCCCTTTTCGGGTTTTGAGTCCTCTCAAAACCCGAAAAGGGGCTTCAGCGTCCCCCGACGTATTTGCAGGAGCAAATAAGCACATTGTACCATATTTAAAAAAAAAAGAAGGAATTTAGCATGTTTTTCAGAAAATCAAACATCTCTAACTAAATATTTACAGGAAAGACAATATTTCACATGCATTCATGCATAGAGTAGATACAGGAAATCCATTTGCAAAGGCCATAATATTTACATAACATTTTGTATGTGACTTCCTCCAGACTTTTAAATTCACTTTATAACATGTACTTTCATAGCTGTGCTGTGCCTCATGGCTCTGTCTGTTTATAAGATTAAACATTTCCTAGATTCCTGTCGGCCTCATCAAAATCATTTCAGTAGTTTATCCATACTGTAATTACTAATTAAAAAGAAGTAATATTTGTGAGTTTGTAGGTATGTACGAGCAGTAATGGGAAGCCACAGTATTGCCGAGTGTCATCCTACTAATATTATAGATGTGAGAGTTTGTATGTTTGGTACTCAATCACGCAAAAACGGCTAAACGGATTTAGTTGTAATTTGGCACACAAATAGGTTATAACCTGGATTAACACGTTGGATACTTTTATCCCGGTAATTGACATGGCTGAAATTCTGAAGTCTACGAAGCAATATTTCAATAAATAGACGAACTCAATTTCGTATTTAGTTTTAATGTTGGTATAGACAGATATCATTATTTTACACTACAATTTTTAGTGTATACTACATTATTATCCATACTGCCATACCTACTAATATTATAAATGCGAAAGTCTATACCCTGTCTGCCTGTCTATACCCTTTTCACCCCTTAACGGCTGAATGGATTTCGATGAAATTTGGCACACAGGTAGACCATGACCTGGTTTAGGACATAGAATATTTTTGTTATCCTACACCCTATTTGCGTATCACATTATCTATCATAATCTGAATGATTTTGAAGCATATTGCTAATCCATTGCTTCATATGTTCGAAAAAAAATCTGGTCAACAACGTAAATAGCGCAATGAATGTTGTTGAACTGACAAAATGAAACCGTTTCCCACTGGAAGTGTGTTACGCAATTGCCCCGCCGGTAGTATGTTCCCGTGGGACAATTTCCGACCTCCACGCGGCGGAGCCTCGAGCAAAATATAGGGTGACTGGTAATTAGTGACCGATACATGATTTTACACATGATAACAAGCAACTTTTACTATGGCACCAATCCTGAAATCGCGAAAAAAAAATCAGCTCTTCCTTACATTTATGTTCGCATAACTCCTCAAAATGTAGGGACCAGCTGATTTTTTTTTTCGCGATTTCAGGATTGGTGCCATAGTAAAAGTTGCTTGTTATCATGTGTTTAAGTATCGGTCACTAATTACCAGTCATCCTATATATTTCATGATGACTAACCATAGACACTTGCTTGACCTTTTGTTGTTTCCACATAGAACACTTGTCTCATCATTCCTGTCATACATTCTTCAAGTTAAATGAATACATTAACCATCACGTTAACAACATACCTTACAAACTGTCATGCCTAATGGTTTACTATTGTTTTTAATAAAACATTTATCACATATCTATGTCTGAGATGACAGGTAAAGTTTGTTGAGTAGGTAAATAACTTTTTTAACTATGGTTAGATTTTTATAATTTGCTTTATTTTTTTCTGTAATATTGTATCAAATTGTTATTTTTATTGATACTTCAGTTTTAGTATCCAAATAGAGGAAGTACGTAATATTTATATGATGTTGAGTAAGACTTGGAATTATGTCTGGTTATGTACTAAAGTATGTTTTTATTTATTTTCTTTCCAGTCAAATAAAAATTATTAAATAAGTCTGTATAGCTAATAGCTGTTATAAGAGGGATTAGTAACATTGTTACTCACATCATTCATATACTACTACTGGTACACACAGCGTCAGTATGTGCTAACCCCTCAAGTTTTAAAATGTTACACTGCTACAACATTGAATTCGTTACGAATAATCTAAAGAATACTTCAAAAAGAATTCAATGTCACGACTCTGATTCGAACCATCGCATTACCGAACGTCGTCATACTCATACCGGCAGTTTGACGAACTAGCCAGCGAGCCCATATCAATCGCGATGAAATTGTTACTTATCTACTATCTTCCGAGTCACTTTATCAATAGGTCTCTGTCTAATCGATAGATGTTATAATTTGAGGGTATCCATTAATTTTACTTACTTACGTTTTCTTTATAAAATTAATCCATACCCTCGAGTAAAACTACAACGTTTGATGTATACGTTCACTTAAAACGACGAAGAGTAAACGACTACGATTTAAAATGATTTCTGATTTTATGAGAACAAAAATAGTTGTTCTGTATGAACAAAATGTGAGCATAAAAGGAATTGTGAGACAGCTTGGCATAGCAGTAAGTTAATTATAATATTATTTGTGGTCTCCGATTTTGAGTTAGTTGCGGTATATTGTGAGTGGTATTTAATAACTTATTTAAAACCTTTATTTTCTATACAGAGACAAACGGTGCGCTTATGGGTGCGCAGATTCGAAGAAACCGGCGATGTTAAGACAAGGATCTATACGGACCAATCTGAACGTCATCGGGATATTGTTAAGGTTCACACTACATCGCCGTTCACATCCACTCGTTACAGTTCGCAACGGCATGGAATATCTCTGTCCACGGTTCGAAGACATTTACATGCAGCGAACATTCACAGTTATCGACCTGCAAAGAAAATATGTCTAACTGAAGAACATCGAAGAGAACGAGTGCGATTTGCCCAGAAATACGTCAATTTTGATAGGGAAAACAATATCGTTATCTTCAGCGACGAAAAAACCTTCAGGTCAGACTGTGACGGTCGAAAAATATTGTGGAGGAAACCTAATGAACGATACCAACCTCAAAATGTTTTACCTAACAGAGCCAGTAGTAGAATAACATTGGATAAGTTACCTTTCAATAAGTAAATTAATTGTATAATCCACCCCATTTAATTACCTAATATTGTATTCAACAAATATGACGCATCACTGCCTTTATAACTATTTATTTATTATAATTTTAATACAGTAAGTATATTAATACATTATTATAAATTATATACTTTATATAATTCAGTAGTATTATATACTTATTGTTAAGTTATTATTATGATATTCTGTTATTCTGTTATTTTGATATTCTGTATTATGATATTTTATTCGATTTTGAACGTCATGACAATTGTTTGGAGACAAATGTCTAAAAACAAAATTAAACCTTTGTTGTTATTTTCAGGGTATTGGGGGTGGATGTCGTCCATGGGACCGGGAGAATTAGTAAAAGCAAGTGGGCGCATGAACGGCCAGACCTATCTGCAAATTTTGCAAGATGTTATGGTGCCAACAGTGCGAGTTGCTTACCCAGAAGGACAGATCTATTTTGTTCAAGACAACTGTTCGGTCCATCGTTCGCGTATAGTGATGGAATGGCTCACTACACAGACTGACATAACTGTCATCTCCTGGCCATCGAAAAGTCCGGATTTAAATCCAATAGAAAATATGTGGGGTCAAATGGTTTTAAACTGGGATTCAAGCGAAGTGAAGTCCAAGATTAACTTGCACAATGAAGTTTTGAGGAGTTGGGAGTTGATGCGAGGTAGTAATGCAGGTTGGACGATGGTTACTCAAATGAGAAGCAGACTCCAACAAATAATAGATAGCGAAGGTCATCCTCTTCGCTACTAATTATATTTTTCATAACTTCACACTTCGCAATCCCAGTTAAATATTATTATAATAGTAATAGTAATATAATATTACAGTAAAATTGTATTTGTAGTTAAAACATTTTGTTAACTAAATATAGATAGTAATCTCACAGTTTTATGTGGTTACTTTAATTAAGTATGAGAAGAAAATAAACAATGCAGACATTAAACTCATTTGATCCCACTATTTTACTTGGTATAGCGAAATATTCTAAGTAGATATCATGAGTTCGTATGAGATGTTAATTGATTATCTATTGATAACATGTTTATTCACTTATTACGCTCATGATTATAATCCTGCCAAACTAGCTTCTGGGTCCTAGACAAGTTGCAAACGCTTCAAAACTTGTCTCTTTCGATGTCGCTTGTCAGACTGTCAAATTTGTATGCAGAGACGACATGATAGATCACGTGATCGTTAGCTTATGTCAATCTAAAATATTTCTAGCGCTTCCTATTTTATCGTTTGCGTAAGATGTCACTTGTCTAGGGACCACTTTGTGTCAGCTGGCAAAATATAAAAAATAAATGTAAATTATCAAATCAAATTGTAAAATATAAATATTTGTAGTAAAATAAGATCAAAGTTTTGTTAAATAATAGCAATAATAAATATTATAAACGATTATTAAAGTATTTTATTTTTCTTGACTTTTAAATTCTTTATAAATATTACAAAAACAAGATAGAAAAATACTTTATATTAAAAATAATATAATGCATTAACAAAAAGCACGCTTCGTGCCTTGGATTTGATCTTCCGACCTCATGCGCGGCAATCGGTCTTTGTAACCTCCGGTCTATTGAGACATTGATTAACTTTTCGTAAATGTTAACGTTATTATTGCTTGTCGTTATACGCAATAATAAAAGTATTAACTTTTTATTGAAAAAAACAATATTAAAAACAGAATTTTAAAAAATAAATACTAAAAAACTTATTTATTCACTAAAACAATACATTCATTATAATAAAATGTTTTTGCAATATACAAAAACCAACTTGGGCCTAACACGGATTTGAAGGCACATGTCTTTTGGTGGGGTAAGCACTTAATGGAGCTGTGTGTACACCTACGGTCCAGTGTACTATAGGTACACCTCTGCCTAACCCTTCGGGGAAACAAGGCGTGATGTTATGTGTTATGTTATCATTGATACACCAGAAATGTTTAAGAGAATGTTGACATTGCAACTGTATAAACATAATATTTATTCTATATGGAGACAATAATAGACAATAAATAAAAATACTGGCATACCATAGTCACCACATTGTATATGGCTGTGGAATTTTACAAGTAAACTATTATTAATTACAAATTTAATCAGTAATGCTATTTTGAATATGTAGTATGGTAATAGTTTTAAAAAGTGGTAATAGTTTTAATAGTATGGTAATCATTTTTAAAGGAGCTTGTGGCTAAGAAATAACAGCCGCACGGGTCGATCGATCAGGTTAAGCTACGCTTTTCAGGGTTGGTCCGTGGATGGGTTCCTTTACATATCAAGACTCCCCCGTGCCTTAGAAAGCACGTTACGCTGTTGGTACCGGCTGTCATTTGTGTATCTTTGACAGTAGTTACGGGTCGTCAGAAGCCCGAAGGTCTGACAACCAGTCTTACCAAGGGGTATTGTGTTACCCAGTAACTGGGTTGTGGAGGTCAGATAGGCAGTGGCTCCATGTAAATTACTGGTATTCAGCTGCATTCAGTTAGACTGGAAGCCGACCCCAACATAGTTGGGAAAAGGCTAGGCAGATGATGATAATGAATAAGTGCTAATTGTTAAAAAAGTAGTATGTAGGTATTTACCTACTTTTTTACTCACATGAGTATGCAAAGTAAAGTTAAGTATATTTTAGAGCTTTTTGGAAAATGTTTATTATCAGTAACCCAATCTGCCTAGCCAATAAAATAATACAATTAATAAAAATTATTAATTATTATTCGTTTATTTATTTTCTTTCTTATCTATTTACATTTTTAAATATTTCTAATAAAAATATATACAAAAAAACATTTAAAAATATAAAAAAATAGAGGTCCGCCGGTATCGGGAGCAGGGTCCAAGCTACCGGTGGTTAGGGCTGCAGAGACAGGAACCTCCTCACAATACGAGCCGTATCGAGGAGTACTGCCTTCTGGATCCGGCTCTTGATCCAACCGCCTAACGACAGCCTCGAGAGATGTTGGTCGAGGCTTTCGGCCATCAAGCCATTGGCCGTTACAACAATCGGCACAATGACAGCCGAGGTCACATTCCACATGTCAACAACCTCGTGTGCTAAGTCGAGATATAAATTGCATTAATTAATAATTATTATTATTATTAATTAATGCAATTTGCCTTGCTATATGTAAAGATGGTCACCCACTCATACACGGACCGACCGCGGCAAGCGTAGCTTAACCTGATCGATCGGCTCATGCGCCTGTTATTACTTAGCCACAACCCGTTCTGTTTATTATTATTTTTTTGATATTTCTCGGGACCCCAGGGTCCCGGACCTTTAGAAGGCATATGAGGGGCCGAAGCCAACTCGCAGAGGCCCGTTAGACGCTTTCAATGGAAATGAGGCACTAACCGACGATTATCCCTGTGCGTACTATGCAAGTGCACCCAAGGACAACCCCCGGATGGTGTAGGACTATTGCAGAATATGGAGACAAAAAAAAATTGGGCTATGGGTTTGGATGGCTAAAGTGGACTGGTTATCTAAAACTATGGAAGGACTATGGCCCCTGCCTGACCAATGTGTGATAAATACAATACACGGATAAAATGGCAGGGGGTGACTTGCACACTCAACAATGGGCCCCCGGAAACGGTCGCTAGCACATAGTGTCGTAGCGACAAGGGGGCAACATGTCTTGAGGTGCTTAAGAGGAGTGGAGAGGTATTCCACGGCTATCAGGACAATCCCGGTAGTACGGTCAAGATCCCTACCAGCGTCTTACTGGACTACTTCCTTCCTCCGAGCATGTTTGCTCTTGCGAATCTCTACTCAAGCCAGCCAATAAAGGCAAGAATGAGGTGGGAGGTCAGTTCTCGTCAGTGTTCACTCCAGCCGGCCAATAAAGGCAAGCCAGAGATGAGGAACATGACTTCTCCCGGGAGATAGGGTATGTGGGGTCGCTACTGCCCAGCAGCTCGCCACATGCTGCCCTGCGGGTTTCTGTATCTCTCTTTGTCTGGCTCCTCACCCTAGACCTGTTTCGGCAAAGTAACCTCTACCGGCACAGACCTAGAATTTGGAGCGCGCAAGCCCCACCACGACATCAACGTAGAGATACGGCGATGGGGTTATTATTATTATCAATAACTATTTGCTCTAAAGTGCTTGTTAAAACAATTTCGAGTAGGTTTAAAAATATTTTTAAGAGTATATTATTTTCTATTACATATTATTGTGTAGATAACATCACATTATGCATTTAAAATAAGTAAAACGAAGCTTACCCTTCAACCAGCGTAGTGTGTTGTATAAGCCATAGATCACACATGGACCGTGAGATCAGGGAGAAGGCGATGAGTGCCATGAAGCCACTCTCCTTCGACCACAGAGAAGGCATCATGATCTTCCATAGTGCCTTCAATTCCGCTATGAAACGAGCGTCGATTTGTGCCTTCGGATCTTTTTTGTTTCTCTCTTTTATCATGTATTGTATCTGTTCTTCGGGTGATAACTTGCCTGATTTGACATTTTTGTGTTTGCTGAAATTAATAAAAACATGTAACATATTTTGAAATTGGCACTAATTTAACATTGAGAATTAAATACACAATTATAATTTAAATTTTCATTATTTTGTGAATGTTTATTGTTGTTGTGTTTATTTGTTGTTTTGTGTTGTTGTTTATTGTCTCTGCCTTTTTTTTTTTTTTTTTGTGGATGGGAAATCATCAAATGACTTCTCCCGCTTTGGGCGAAGCGGGAGGGCGTGTCAGACTTTTACTGACTAAAACCCACCCGTGTTCCTTCTGTTGCCTGTGCCGGGGCCACGGTAACTCTTTCGAACATCCCGCAACCCTAGCTGGCATCGGCCCTAGCGAACCCCGTCAATAGTGCTAACATCTCTTTGAGGCGCGCGTGGAACACAACGCGCCGTCGACCCGGGCTTGGTCCTTACCGGACGGCGAGCTACCCATTGCTCGCCGTCCGCAAGCCCGGTCTCTGCCTAACCCTTCAGGGAAACAATGCGTGATGTTATGTTATTTATTGTTACTCATATGATTTTTAATTTTATAAATACATTTCAGCAATATAATTTTTGCAAAGACATAAAAAGCAGTTCTTTAGTCAATCGTAAGTTTTTGTTATTCATAAAATTGAATAAAAAGCAAGAGATGTTTTAAAATAACTTAAAAGTACTTTAGTTATTTTTTATTGACATATAACTAGTTGGGAAGCAATAACATTTTATAATTTTTCCACTCCACTTTTTCTTTGATGAGATTAAGCAGTATAAAATCATCTTTCAGATATGTTTTAACTATTATTATGTTTATAGATTAAAACAAATGAAAAATAGCAATTTACAGGTATGACTAAAGATACAGGCAAAGATTCAGGGAACTCGATTGTACATTTAAAAGTCAGTGTTTCTGTGTATCTCTGCTAAGTACTAATATTGACTAATAAATTTTAAAATGGGTAGTACATACAAGTATAAAGTACAACTAACCTTGATTTCAGAGAATTCCTGATTAACCAGGCACTTAGCGCTGCAGAAGCTGCTAAGGCAATTTTCACATCAGTCCGTGAAGTAATTTTACTAAAATTCGGCGCCATTTCCGAAGTTTAAACCTAACGATTTAATTATAAATCAGCATTTAATTTTTAATGAGCACACCCGTATCAATACTACGGCCACGAGCACCAAACACTCATTACACTTCCTCCGTTTATCGCGATCAAATAAATTAGAGCTGCAAGAAAGAATGTGATGTGAATCGTAAAGTCGACTGTGTAATGTCAACTGTCAATGTCATGTGTCAATGTCAAGTTGCTCATTGCTGTCATGGTTTTCCTAGTGATGAAGTAAGTGATTTTCAATTTAGTTCGATTTTGTTAAGAGAAGAAATAGTCGATTATATATAAACACTATGTTTTGCAATTTGGTTGCTTCTTTTCCCAGTTAAAGGCAAGGCAAACTATTGATGAAGCTTTATCAATTCAAAACGATAATGTGTGCATATAAAATCCGTCACAGGTTTATATTTTTGCACTTAGAACTCTTGACTGATATAGCAGCATCACCAATAATAATTTGACAAAAGCAGGCCTTGGATACCGGTATATTTTTCGAAATGGTTTCGTACTAAATACCTAAGAAACGATTTGTTTCGGTAATGTTGAACGGAACGTTAAAACGTTTTTGAAGAAGAAAACAATCGTTCTCGGTAAAACGTTTTTAACCGTTTTTTCTGCATTTTTTACAATTTGCAGGTTAGTGTCAGGTTGTATCTTGATCAAAATATAATTCGCGACTATAAGAAATATGTATTTACATAATTATAACCATATGAGTTATCAATACATGTCTCATCAGATTTATTCTAAAATGTCATGATTTCCGAAATCAAACAAGAGAACAAATCTAATCTAATAAACCGGTTTTTCAAAACGTTTTCATTTCGTTTTCGTTCCGAACCAAATGTTGTAAGACGCCAGCAGGTCAAGCTACCCGAAACTGTCAAATTTTCCCAATCAACCTTGAACCTAATGCTTTAGCGATAAAGTTGAAAATCTATTAAGGAATTTTGACAGATTGTAGTAGCTTGATGTGCTGCCGTCCATACAAAGAACTGTTAGAAACGTTTTAAAAACGGTATTTTAAATAACATTTCCGAGCTCGATAAAAGTAACCATTAAAATTCAGTATAATCAGCCTTAAGCCTACAATGTTCCCAGTGCCGGAACACAGGCCACCTCGTGAGAGGAAGCGAGCAGAAATCTACAAGGCGGGCCCAGTGCGGGTTGGTGGATATCACAAGTCATGCATGTCATTGAATTTTTGATTCTAGGAAATGCCGGTTGTTTTGGAAATAAACTACAAAAAAGTAAAGTGCACGTGTTCGGTACAATCAAAGAATATACTACTCTCTGACGAGAGACAATATTCTTATTTTGCAACCAAACAGCTCCGCACTTTTGCCTGCGTGAATTTTCATAAATGTATCGTAATTATTACCAGTTATTAATACGTGTTCGGCTAGCAACCGCGTAATTCAGTAGGTAAATAATCAAAGCTCAAACCAAATCAAATGATTTTTTCGTGCTAATTTAGATTTACCATTTGGTCTTACAATTAGTGTAAAAATCCTTTTTTTTATTATTTGAGATGGAATTGCTCTTGACTCTAGTCTATGTCAGAGGTGACGGAGACAAAGTCTACGATGGCGCAAGCTTACCCAGAAGAAGCATGTTCACTTTCTGAAGAGATCAGGGTTGTATGCGTTCGGAAACACAGACGCAGTGTGTGGATTTCCACTCCTTTGCTGTGCGCATCACAAAAGATATTAAATTTGGGAACGCTTAGTGCGAATTGGTGGAATAGCAACTAGGCAGGGATGGTAATTTGCAGTGCGTCTAGATGTCCGATGGTGATGATATCCTTATCAAAAAAGCATAATATAAGAATAAAGAATACGTTGAAGACAAGGAAGTTTGGCAATAATTCCTTCTGCACATGTGGCGACATAATTTTTTCATTTATAAACATACAATTCTAATTTTTACTACTCGTATATAAATACCACAAAAAAAATAGGAGTACAATAATTTTAAACACTATCCCTTAAACTAGGTCTAGCCTGTATCTTAAGAGATAGGGTTCAGCCAATATGTTGGACTAAATTATATCTACTAAAAGACAACAACAAGTGAAACCAGCGACGATGTGGTACCTAAAAACGTACTTAAATAAACAAAAATAAAACTAAAAGTACGGAGGTATGAATCGGTTGCGTATTTTTGGGTGGGAGCGTGTGTGTGGTGTGGTGTATGGTATGATGGTAGGGGCGTAGGGGAGATGTTAAGTATGTTTGTGTTTAAGAGATATACGTCAGTAGATTTTCTGTTGTGATGTAGTCCTGCTGATGTAGCCACCGAGTGATTTTGTGTTTTAGCGCATATCTGTTAGAATTAAGTAAGCTAAGTTTTCGGTGTAGTTGCTTGTATAAATGTGTACCTATAACGTAGTATGGTGCCTTGCAAAAGATGTTTTATGTCCTACCCCGGCGGGGATGTTTGTGCGTTTTTCTGGGGTGGACCTGGGCATGGTTCTATGGGTTCTAAGGACAGCTTGTAGAATGAAGAGCTGCCTAACCGTTAAAACTTTGCATTCCTCGTATAAATGCACTGTTGGAAATCTATACGGTTTACGAGTCATTGTTTTGAGAACTGCTCTTTGAGCCCTCTCTACCCTCAAGAAATTTGTTTTCATTGCACCACCCCAAGCAGTAATACAGTAAGCGATGATCGACTAGCATAGCGCATAGTAGACCGTTTTTAAAATATTGTCGTCAGCAGAATCTCTTAGGGATTTAAAGGTATTTAAAGGTAGACAAGACGCATAGTTCGGCTTGTTACCGCTTCGAGTTGCCTGTCTCTTTTTAACCCACTATTAATTTGAAGACCCAGGTATTTCACACTGTCAGCTCTTGGAAACGAGGGACAGGAGCACGAGGTTGGGTTCCGACAGGAGTGAGCAGATATTGTAAAAGTCGACGACGGCCTTGTACTGTGTTTAATTGCGAAAGGAATGTAACTGGATTTATCTAGGTTCAGTGTAAGTAAATTCTTGTTGAACCAGTTCATAATACCTTTCAAAGCAACTTCCGCCCTATTTTTGACCACGTCCCAAGTTGGTCCATGAATGAGAATTGCGGTGTCGTCGGCATATGTAAAAATCTTGCAATTCGGAAGGATCATCTTACAGAGGTCATTAATATAGATTTGGAACAATGTGGGGCCTAAAATACTTCCTTGGGGCACACCGTAAGTAATGGTCTCCTCTTGGTTATTTATTGTACGTTTCTATTTTGACCTGTTGATACCGATTCCTGAGATAATCCTTGAATACATCCAGAGTTTTACCACGTACACCCAGTTTCTCAATCTTCGAAATAAGTTTAGGAACAGAGACTGTGTCAAAAGCTTTGGACAGGTCCAGAAAGATGCCCATGCAGCTTGTTCCACCATCCAGTTTCTTTGCTATGAACTGTGTAAGGTCCAAAACGGCATCTTCCGTCGAGACCCCAGACCTAAAGCCATACTGGTTTTCAGCAATAATACTATGCTTGTCGAGAAAGCTTTTAAGACGTAAGTTAAGACCTTTTCTAAAAATTTAGAAAGTAATGGCAGAACAGAGATGGGTCTGTAATTGTTGACACAGCCTCTGCTCCCAACCTTATAAATAGGATGAACTATGGCTTTTTTAAGGTCATCTGGGAATAGCCCTAATTTTATACTAAGATTGCAGATATTGATTATTGGTGGAATCAATATATGGCGACAACTTTTAAGCAAGACCGACGGCACCCCGTCCCAGTCCACGGTAATGGAGCTGTAGGACTATTGTTTCCACTTCTCACTTTCATCGGTGTCAAGTAAATCAAAGGAGTTGGTCGGTGACGGACTCAATGATTCGCATATTGTTGATCGCTCACGGCCCAAGGGTGGAAATGTTTGACCATGATTGGTCAAAATATTTGCTGCTAATTTCTTTTTAGTAGTTTTTTCTCAATCTCACTAAAGAAACACCTGATTTACCGAGGATTGAGGATCATCACTTGTTTTTAGCAGTTTGACAGGACTAGTACGTGTTTTATTGGTATTAGTAATTGCTTGAATATTTTTCCAGAGGGCTTTGGGATTATTTTTAGATTTTTCTAGCTCACTAGTTTCATAGGCTATCCTAAGTTTTCGGAGTAGATCATTACAAAAATTCCTGTATCGCGTGTAAGTGACTTTCATTATTAAATTGTCTAGAGATCGGTTTGATTTCATGTGAAGCATGTCCTTATTTCGGATACATTTCAGTAGACCTGGGGTAATCCAAGGTTTAGTGATTCTTTGTTTTCTTGGAATAGTTACTTTGGAGGTATGTTTATTTATTACAGTAGTCAATATTGATGTAAAAGAATTTAGGGCTACATTTGCGCCATTTATTTCATAAATTTGGGAGAAATTAGTGTTTTCTAGCTCGTTTTTTGTTTAATTGCATCAAAATTAGGACGAGAAATCGTGTACATCTTTTTACAAGTTGGATTCGCGTTTTTTATTGCTAGTACAATAAGTTTATGGTCGGTGATGAACGATTCAAGAATCAATGACGTCACAGGTAACTTAGACTTAACTAAAATGTGATCAAGGTAGTTTTGCAGTCTCGCAGGCATTAGATGAGTTGGCAGAAGGACTTCTGCCAACTACACAGATACATGGACATGGGACGCACTCAAGACAAGATAATCAAGGCTAAGGTTGAGGTTGTTACCCGGTTTTACATCGATGTTTATGTCTCCAACCAGCACAATATTTGGAATGGAAGAGAGCCCAACATAGACGTCATTTAAGCTAGACAAGAATGTATCCATCTGACTATTAGAGTTATAAGACGGTGGGCGATAGATGCCCATGAAAGCAAATTTACTTTCAAATTGACTTATACTTAAGGCAGTTTGCATTTGCTATGTTTGGTTCCCAAACTGTAGCATTTAGTCCAATTTTACTGTAGATGATTACACCTTCATTCTGACTGCTTGTTTTATTTGTGTAGTGCGAAAGGAATCCATTCAGTTTCGGTGGGTGGGACTTTGCTTAGCCAGCACTCCATTAACACAATGTTGTCATAATTAATATCTGTTGAACATATCAGTGTCTGGAGACTATCAAAGTTCTTTTTCACATTACGTAATTAATATCTAACAATTTGATGTTATTCTCGGAAACATTAATAAACTTCCTCGACTGCCTCGTTGGTCTAGTGGTCGCAAGCGCTACTGCTGAACATGAGGTCCTGGGTTCGATTCCCAGGTCGGGCAAAGTGTTATTGGGTTTTTCTATCTGGAATTTCTCAGTAGCAGCTCGGAGTCTGGATTTGTGCCCGGTAGATGGCAATAGGCTCGCCCCTTATTACATGGGACTTAAACATAACTGGCGAAATGTGGGTGTACTATAGGAACACCTCTGCCTAACCCTTCGGGGAAACAAGGCGTGATGTTATGTTATTAATAAACTTCTTACAGTCTTGTGGATGGCAACTAAGAGCGCTCTCTAAATTAAGATTCTCCAAATCATCAATAACATTGTTTATAGTAGCCATTTGAAATAAAAACCGACACTAAATGGGGACATAAAATAGCAGAATAGTAATTTACCGTTATTATTATACAAAGAAACACGACTTTTTTAAAAGTAAATTAAAGTATGTTTGTTTGTGTATTCGTATTTGTATAAGTTTGTGGATTGTTTGGAGAGTTTATAAGTGATACCTACGTAGTTGTAGTTTTTATGTGTGTTATATGTTTTGTATGATATACGCATGAATTTATAGGAGTGGATGCTATGCATTATTACCATCAATAGGCGAACACGGTAGTGCGGATGTAGCTTACATGTAGGAAAAATAAAGAATATACGAAAAGGAAATAAGTTACACATGGGCGTAAGTAGTCATAATTATGTTTTCGTTACCAATATTCTGAAGACATTTTTCGGAGTTTATGAGTAATTGTTTATCACCAGATTTCTTACGAAGAAAGATGTTTCCATTTTTAATCCAGCAGAAATCATATGTAGGTATTCTTCTTTGCAAATTCACGTGCCATATAGAAGAGCTTTTTAGAACTTGCGGGTAACTGTTCCGCAACATAGACTGGCTGCCGTTTCCCGGGGATGCCGATTTGTTCAGTGTTTAGTTTATTGTCCCTTATAGGTATATTCTTGTTATAATTTTGAACAGCTGATATTAGATCTTGTTGAATTTGTGCACTTTAAAACTCCGCTGTGATGGGAAGTATGGTGGTTGTTGGAGTGGATTTTCCTGGTTGGCGATAAATACTTATCTCTGTAGGTGCTGTAGATTTGTAGACCATTTTCTATTCGGTTAAGTACCTGGTACTTTGTACTATACTAACACCCACGGCTAACACCTATTGATGTATCATCTACCCATATTTGCAAAAATAAATTATTATATTCTATTCTATTCTTGTTCTCAGGCCTATACGGCCCTCCCATACCTATTAACACTATAATTTTAAAACATTATAAATGCCAAATATTTTTAAAAGAGTAACCGTGGAGTTTCTTGCCGGCTCTTCTCCATAGGAAACGACCAATTAGAACCTTGCACCTAGCTTCTGACGTTTCATAAGTGCCCATGAATTCAATCAATCAATCTGCTTAGTATTTTTCCAACAAAGTTGGGGTCGGCTCCCAGTCTAATTGGATGCAGCTGAATACCAGTATTTTTACATGGAGCGACTACCTATCTGACCTCCACAACCCAGTAATTGGGTAATACGGTCGATACGCCTCCTTGGTAAGACTGGTTGTCAGACTTTCGGGCTTCTGACGACCCGTAATGACTGTCAAAGATCCACGCATGACAGCCGGGACCAGCTGCTTAACGTGCTTTCCGAGGCACTGAGGAGTCTCGGTATGTAAAGATGGTCACCCGTCCACGAACCAACCCCGACAAGCGTAGCTTAACTTGATTGATCGACTCGTGCGGCTGTTATTACTTAGACACGAGTTCCACGCGCGATTGTGATGAATTCAAAACTTATAAAACCATATTATTTCGTATCATTAGCCCAGTGATCGTAAGCCCACTTTCACATCATATCCATTCTGATATAATATCGAATCAACCAAATGTCAACCAACTCAGAAGTTAGTATTGTACTAAGAGTAAGCACTAAATTCTACAGCGGGGCCGGGTTAGAACCAATGAGCTTCAACTCGTAAGCCACTACTGCTCTAAAAGCGAATAAAACACGAAAAGATGATGCTGTATTAAAATGATACAGCTACCATTTTTAGTGTTCAGAGGAATTCAAAGAACCTTTTCATATTCAAACGAATTATTTACTGATTCTTTTCGAAGTTTAGTTGCTACGCAGGCCTACGCCACGTCTACGCTGCTACGCGGGCCTACGTTTCGTCTTCGTTGCTACGCAGGCCTACGCCCCGTCTACGGTTCTACGCAGGCCTACGCCACGTCTACGCTGCTACGCGGGCCTACGTTTCGTCTTCGTTGCTACGCAGGCTTACGCCCCGTCTACGGTGCTACGCGGGCCAAAGTCGTGTCTTCGCTGCTACGCAGGTCTACGCCACGTTTACGATGCTACGCGGGCCAACGTCGCGGTCCCTTCTATGTTGCTACGCTGGCCTACGTCGCGTCTACGCTACTACGCCGCGTCTATGATGCTTACGTCGCGTTTACGATGAACGTAACCTAAGCGAAGACACTCGTCGTTGGCGACTGAATAATTCGGTGAGCAATGAATTGATCACCGAATTATTTAGTTTTTAGGGTTCTATAGGCATCCAAAGGGTGAAATATTACCTCGTCCGTACGTCCGTCTGTCTTGTTACATGGCTGTAACTTTTTATCCGTAGTAGCCAGTTGACATTTTTTCATATGTTGTTGTCAATGTCAGCGGAATGTTGACCCACTATAGCTTTTAATAAGAGAGCCTGATGTTTGTTTATGTGTGTAATATCGTCATCATAACGCTTACGAGGCAACTCTCAAATAAATTATAACAAACGTTTAAAATAATGCAAGACCTTAAGCAAAAATTTTATTGGTGTATGATTGGACTCTTCCTAAACTTGGTGGAATTAAATAAAGGATGTTATTTACGAGTTATACTAAAATACTGGTAGGTATTCAGCTGCATCCAGTTAGACTGGAAGCCGAACCCAACATAAATGGGAAAAGGCTTGGGAGATGATGATGATTTATGATTTCTCTAATTTTATAAACTTGTTAATTTAGGCTCCGTTTATGTAGTTTTCGTTACCATGAGTCGCCAAGATGTTGTATACCTATTAATCTATTATTAATGAAGTTGTGACTGGTAATTAGTTATTGTTTACAGATAGAGAGAAGTGTTTTTTATATTTCTGTAGAGAGAATACTTATTGTACACCTTAACAAATAAGAACTATGTGTGTGTACCTCTTAAATGTGTAATTGCATGTTTGTGTTTTATGTTGTTATTTATTTATTTATGTACACACAAAACACTTCAATCTGCTTAGCCTTTTCCAACTATGTTGGGGTCGGCTTCCAGTCTAACTGGATGCAGCTGAATACCAGTTATTACATGAAGCGACTGCCTATCTGACCTCCACAACCCAGTAATTGGGTAACAGGATAACCCTTGATAAGACTGGTTTTCAGACTTTTGGGCTTCTAATTACCCGTAACTTAAACATAACTGGCGAAATGTGGGTGTACTATAGGTACACCTCTGCCTAACCCTTCGGAGAAACAAGGCGTGATGTTATGTTAACTACCCGTAACGACTGCCAAAGATTTGTATCTTTTTTGTATCTTTTGTCAGTGGAAAAAAAAACGTTCCAATCGTCACTACTGCGGAGGAACGAAACTTTTTTTTCCCATTCGTGCCCAGTGGGGACGACGGGGCGGGGACGACCGGGAATAAACCCTTTTTTCCCACTCGTGCCCAGTGGGGATGACGGGGCGGGGACGACCGGGAATGAACCATCGTTTGCTAGGTGGAGCGACGATCTTCGCTGGATGGCTGGTAGCAGCTGGATGAGTTTCCGAGGTTCGAGCAGAATGGCGTGCATTTGGAGAGGCCTATGTCCAGCAGTAGACACTGTTGTAGGTTGATGATGATGATGATGATGATGATATTGTTTGATCAACAGAGGTTGGTATGTATAAAGAAAAAGATATAGGTAAGTTTTCAATTAAAATATTTTTATTTATTTTTCAGCACATGATCTTTTTAACTTAAAATTACAAATAATTTAACTTACAATCTAGGTCATATTTACAATGCTTTCACAATATGGAAATGCAAGTCTGGTGGGACTAGAGATCAGGTCTAATTTTCACCGACTTTCTGGGAACACTGACAACTGTTTCTGTAGGTAATTTCACAAAATTTCTAGGCATTTAGTCGACCTCTTCTACGGTGGGTCCTGTGTTGGCTTGCTGTCTGTACTGCTGTTGTCCTGCACCCGCATCAGCAGCGCCGGCTCCGTGTATCTTGCTCATGATGGGCGAGCAAGCACGTTGAAGCTCCTTCAATCTATGCTCGTACTCATCCTTCTCAGCGAGCGAGTTGTTATCAAGCCACTTCAGCGCTTCATCGCACTGACTTCGTCCTTCCTGCTTGTCTTGTTCACTCAGCTTATCACTAGCATCGTCCAGCGCTTGTTTTACGCTGAAGATGTACGACTCGAACTGGTTGCGAACTGTTACTCTTTCTCTTTGGCGTTCGTCTTCTTCCTTGTAACGCTCAGCTTCCGCTAACATGCGATCAATCTCAGCCTGTGAGAGGCGGCCCTTATTGTTCTTGATGACAATGTTCTTGCTGCGGCCGGTGCTGTTTTCTTTGGCGGATACATTGAGGATGCCATTTGCGTCTAAGTCGAATGTGACGTCAATCTTTGGCACTCCGCGAGGCGCTGGTGGGATACCGGTTAGGTCGAAGCTGCCGAGTAGGTTGTTGTCCTTCGTCATAGCTCGCTCGCCCTCGTACACTTGGATGGTGACAGCCGGTTGGTTGTCCGAGTAGGTGGTGAACGTCTGCGACTGCTTGCAAGGGATCTTGGCGTTTCGCTCAACGATCTTAGTCATGACGCCGCCGGCCGTCTCGATGCCAAGAGATAGAGGAGCCACGTCCACCAACAGCACGTCTTGGATCTTAGAGTGCTGCTCACCGCTCAGGATAGCTGCTTGCACTGCCGCACCGTAGGCAACTGCCTCGTCAGGGTTGATCGACAGGTTCAACTGCTTGCCACAGAAGAAGTTCTGCAGCATGCTCTGAATCTTGGGGATGCGAGTGGAGCCGCCGACCAGTACAACGTCGTGAATGTAGCTCTTGTCTAGTTTTGCGTCTTTGAGCGCCTTTTCGACCGGATCCAAGGTTCCGCGGAACAAATCGGCGTTCAGCTCTTCGAAACGAGCACGAGAGATTCGCGTGTAGAAGTCCATGCCTTCGTATAGCGCGTCGATCTCGATGGTCGCTTCCGTGCTCGAAGACAGCGTGCGTTTAGCGCGTTCAGCAGCCGTGCGCAGTCTGCGGAGAGCGCGCGAGTTGTTTCGCATATCCTTCTTGTACTTTCGCTTGAACTCGTCGGCGAGGAAGTTGACGAGCCTGTTGTCGAAGTCCTCACCCCCCAGGTGTGTGTCACCAGCAGTCGCCCTTACTTCGAATAGAGAGCCTTCGTCGATGGTCAGGATGGACACGTCAAACGTGCCACCACCCAAGTCGAAGATGAGCACATTGCGTTCGCCCTTAAGGTTTTTGTCGAGTCCGTAAGCGAGAGCGGCGGCCGTTGGCTCGTTAATGATCCTCAGCACGTTCAGTCCGGCGATAGCTCCGGCGTCCTTGGTGGCCTGTCGCTGTGAGTCGTTGAAGTAAGCTGGGACTGTGACGACTGCGTCACGTACTGTGGTGCCGAGGTATGCTTCAGCAGTCTCCTTCATTTTCGTCAGCACCATGCTGCTGATTTCTTCCGGCGCAAACGTTTTCTTTTCTCCCTTAAAATCGACTTGTATCTTAGGCTTGCCGCAATCGTTGACAACTCTGAAAGGCCAGTGCTGCATATCCTGTTGAATCTTCGGGTCGTCGAACTTGCGGCCAATCAGTCGTTTGGCATCAAACACCGTGTTGTTGGGGTTGAGGGCGACCTGGTTCTTCGCGGCATCGCCGATGAGCCGCTCCGTGTCTGTGAACGCGACGTATGATGGAGTGGTGCGGTTGCCCTGGTCGTTGGCGATGATCTCCACATTGCCGTGCTGCCACACTCCGACGCACGAGTAGGTAGTACCAAGATCAATTCCGATGGCTGGCATTTTCACTTGTATATTCTTCTTCTTATATTACTTGAACAGTAACTCGATGATTATTCACTTGCGTTAACTTTGTTCACTTTACTGCGTAAACTTTGCTCGGTAGTATTACCGCGGCTTGAGTTCTCTTCGCTTGTTTGTGTTTTCAAATACTGAATGCATTACCGCGCTTGTCACCCATTTATATATGGAGCCAATAGCGTTGAAGAATAATCTAGAATGTGCTCGATGCTCCAATCATATTCGTTCCATGAAAGAATTTTCTCGAAGTTTTATTTCTGCTGACCAATCAGCGTTCGAGAAAGAGATAAAACGATGTCATTAAGAGTGAGTAAGCAATAAATGGTAATACCAGCTGTTAAAAATTCCCTGTTAAAATGGTAAACTGTGGTAAATTCGTGATAACATGTTAGCTTAGTAACACGACGAATACAATTCGTTGTGTTTTATATTATTGTGAAATAGTTTTATATTATTGTATTTTATTGTGAATTGCGTTTATGTGCAATAATTAAATAAGAGTGATTGAATTAAACTTCAACAAGTGGTAAAGTGAATAATAAGGCAAAATATAATATACTTAATTATGAACGTAGGTATCTTACGTATATTAATAATTCATATTCTTTTTTTTTTGCTATTTATTAAATTATTTGGTGATAGTGAGAAAATTCTCTTGTGAGTGCTTTATACAGTTTAAACTTAATGTGTTATGTTCACATAACACAGGAGGCGCCAGAATCCTACGAAGTGCTAGTAAGTACATACAACTACATATCAAGCTATACAGTTCTAGTATAAGCTGATCTCGTATTGAGTAAACATCGATAATAAGTGCGTTGATAAAATCATGAAATCGTATCCCATGTGGTGTTTATTTATTGCAATAATATGCTCTTACTTGAGTTCTTTGTCTATTATCTATGGCTTCATTTTGATTGACATAAATTAAAAATAAAGTGTTCTTAATTATATTTAATCTTACTCACATTTAACAGTTTACCGGTAAATCGAATCAGCTCTTTAGTTAGAAGACTATTAACACATCAGAGGACAGATTTGAGTTAGTTAAACTTTATTATTGGTACCCTTCAACTTTGGTAACCTAGGGGCTATGTATGACTCAAGATGATGATTCTCCCTTCTTCCTTAATCCGATTTGACCTTTTGTATTGTACGTAGAACGAAATTACTTAAGCATATATACCTAGTAAGCTTTAAAAGCTTAATTATGAATTAAGTTAATTAGGAATTAAGCTTAATTGTGAATTAAGCTTACGATAAAACATAAGTAGGCATTAGGCGTGGTCATCGCAAAATTTTCCACTAAGGGAAGTCAAGCTCGAACCCTGGCAGCACTGGCTGGGTTTATTGATTCTAGAACATTCTTAAGTATATTGCCATCTCGCAATATCTATATTTTTTCTCTTTCATCCTTGGTGCTCTGCGGACAATTGTTCTGGAAAATAAAATCAATACATATCATCATCTCGTTCTTTCTCGTGATGCCATCTCTTGCTATGCGGCAAAGAACATTCTGGAACGGTTACTCGGCTATTCAGAGTGTTCGTATATTTCCTCGAACCGGCGTGGCGTCATCGGGCCTTTCAAACTTGTCCGCACAGTAAAGTGGGCTGAGGGGACTGCATCTGACGCAATGGCTATATAAACTGAAACGCGGGGGGGTTTCTTTGAGATACCTTTTCCAAGTCTAGTGGTGAGGTTCGGTTTAAACCATGTATTTTAGGATTGAGTAGTGGTAGGACCAGTCAGGCCCTTTAAAATGTAGGCGTATACCGAGTAACAAAATAGTTTTAAAAATGTATATTAAAGTACGGAGTATAGCTAAAGAGGTGGCAAGTCCCGTTAGCGCATAAAATGGCGGAGTCGTCGCCCGGTTGACGAGTACTGCGTAGTTCCTCTTATTTTCGATCGTATAAAGCAGGGGAAGACGTTTTTTTAAGGATAAGATGTAAGGTAAGGTATTATTTTATTATATTTTTGTTTTTATTAGGTAAAGTTTTGCATAATATTGGCAGGAATTTGTTTTCTTTGAAATTGCGTCACAGAACGCCATGATGTGGTTGTGTTAGATTTTTTCTTTTCGATTTCGTTTCAATTCTTTCTGATGCGTCGTTTTAAAGTTATATTTACGTGTTAGACAGTTAATATAAGTGTTTTTTTTTATGGATATTTCGATGTAGGATCAGTTAAAGCCGGTGTTTTATATTTGCCGACATACATAGGAATCCAAAATGGCGTCTTATTTGACCTTCATTTCGTTTGTTTATTGTGAATGTTATTTTAGTCGCATACCAACTAAATCCCAGCTGATATTTGTTTTAGCATATGCCATGACAATGGAATTTTCCATGTTACTTGATAACATAGGTATATTACGGATAATTCGGTTTAAATATTAAAATAATTCTTTATTTAGTGGGGGATTTCGGTTTCTGTTAGAAATTAGACGTACCTATATAATAATTATCCTTGCTTGATTATTGCTGATATTTTTCGGTCGCCCTACCCTGACACCTTTGGTCGGGAATGCTAATTTAAGAAAAAAAGATTTGTTATAAGGTAAATAACTAAAGTTCAAGAATATTAATTTTAATTCAAATGGAGCGTTTAGGTAGGTATGTAACGAAAAACGGAATTAAATTGACGGAAGGTGTTATCTCAACATGAGACTAAAAATGAGAACATATCTAAGTAGGAAGTAGATCGGAACAATTAACTAGGCAGGCAAAAACAGAAATATTATTCTTTGTATGTGTATATTATCACGTTCTCAGTTAACAAGGTAGGTTCATTATTTTACGGGTCAGACCGCAAATGCTATTGCCACGAGCTAAAAATGCATTTGGAAATGATATTTTCTTTGGACGTGGCATATTTTGTCAGTTTATAACCAGACATATCACTTCATAATATCAGTCATTCTCATCACCTTTAATTAATATCGATTAAAGGTAGGTTTTAGTAATATATAATTTATCATAATTACAATTAAAAAAACCCAGCGTCATTTTCTGTTTAATAAAAAAAAAACTACGTTTAAAAAATCGTTGTTAATTTCTGTTTCCCTCGAGAAACGGCTGTGTAATTATTGTGTGCGTATGAGTATTGTGTGTATTTAATGAATTAGGTATAACAACAATGTGTGTTTACCTATTTTGACCAAATGCTGACGTCATCAGTCGCAGGGCGGGGCTCATCTGCGCAGCTGTAGGGTCTACTGAATAAATGTTGACTAAGTCGGTAACAGCTGGACTCGAACCGGAATTTATTTTAAGTCGATATCCACGTACTTATCTATGACAAAGCTATAATTTTAGGATTATTTGTTCAGTCCGAAGTGTTCAGTATTTTGCAGAGAAAGGGATAGAATTTGAAAAGGGGTTCCGATGTTATCCCAAAATGGCGTCGCAGTAGAAACGTTAAAAATGTAAGAAGAAAGGCGGAATAATTTCAAAGATAAGTAACCTAGTCCATAATAGATACTTATTTAAGTATTAAATATTTTGATTGCGTACTTATGGCAGCTAAAAAAAAAATTGGGAACGCTGTAGGTCGGTAATAGTTGTTTAGTAAGAACGAAGATCGCTATAAAGTCGGAATGTATGTATCCTAGACAAAGGTATTGATTTAGGCGTATAAAAAGGTACATTTTATAAGGTAGTATCCCAAAATGAGAAAGAAATAGTGCAGAGTGCTTTCAGAAACAATGAAACTGAAGCTTTGAAAGTAGAACACGTAATTCTAATTACAAATATATAGAACACAGGCAGAAAGTGCCTCATTAATAAATATCTCATTAAAGAGATTGCCAATAGAAGTACAATTGATTTGAGAAGCACCTAAGTAGTGTTCTCTCTGTCAATAAATAGAATGTTAGTGGAATAGGGAGAAAAAATCTTTGTTCTAGTCGGTAGAACAGCTAGCATCGTACCCATAGATATTATGATCGTACCAGATTTATTTATAATTAGATAACTACTTATTACCTGTGTGTGTATTGTCAGGATTAGAAAAGTGTTTTAGAAAGACCAATGGGGAAGAACAGTATCTAGCGAGTGCTTTTTAGTAACGAAGAAACTGAATCATTTGAAAGCAGTATAATTTTAAAGATTAAGAACTGCAAAAATTTAGAACGCAGACAAGAAGCAGGTATATCTTTCAATAGAATTGAGGTGAGAAGAATTTGTGTTCTTTCACTCAATAGAATATCATTTTTGATGGTAGCGTACACGGTAGAGCAGCTGGAATTGTACCAGATTTTAAGTCGATACTTAGGTAGGTAACAAAGCTTTTGTATTGTTAGGATTAGAAAGGTGTAGCGAGGATTCCCGTTATCTCAAAATGGCGGCGAGGTAGCAAAGATTGAAGTACGAGATTGAGAGTACATTAATCTATTTTGAAAGGAGGAGGAAGGAAAGGAGCAAATGGAACATCGAATCCGGTGTGATTAGGTCGGTAAAAGTATAGGAAGTTTAAAATGAAACTGTTGAACAAACGATAGAGAACATCTTAGCTCAATTGACGATGAAATATCAAAGATTTTATGAAATTAATACAGTGACACGAGTTATAATAATTAATGTAACGTTTTGATTAGGTAACTTACAATCATTTAAAGAAGTTATTAAGATTAGGAAAGTTTTTTAGAAGAATCCAATTATGGTTTCAAAATGGCGTCGTTGTGTAGGAAACTGTAGGATACGGTCGGGGAAACTAAGACCGGTTTCTGACTGGCGTTTCTTCTTCGTGTAAAAATCTGGAACCCTGGGCTAACACTAAATGTTACCATGACGTGTCGGGCAATGCAGATTTAATAAAAATTAACGTTATCAATAAAAATATTATTAAGGAGAAAATGTATTATTTAAAAGAAATTAAATTCCGTGATAAAATGAAAATAAATAATATTTATTTACTACTCAAATGGGTATTTATTTACTCAACTAAGGATTGTAGTACAATATATAATAAATATTTTAATATTGCTGCTCACATAGGAATTTTCCCAAGACGTAATTAAGTAATATGTATTTGTATTTATACCTATGTATGTTTTGTTAACTATAGCAGGTGCCGATATTATTTATTTGAAAATTATGTTTGCAATTAACCAATATAAGGATGTGATAACTTAATTAATTGCGGAGTTGTACTTATTATTAGTGTTTTCCTCAATTATAATTCTAGTGCGTTATGTCTTTGTTGATAAATATTTAATCAAACTTATTTATAACTGATGACAGACTTTGTTTATTACTCTTAAAACGCTTATATCCAGCTCCTGTTATTAATACATTTATTTAAAGCTGACATTTTCAGTTAAATAAATTAAATCATAAGTAGTTTTGCCATGATTGTACATATATAACATGTTCCTGAAGTCATTCGGGTGTTAAATGAGGACCTTATTATTATCAATAACAATTGTACAGAATCAAATTTCATTAACATAATATCATTAGGGACTGGTTGTTTGTTAATATTATTAAGAACTTTGCTTGATCAAATAACATACTGTACTTAATTAACACAAAATTGAGCATTTGCTTTCGGCCTAGTTCGTTTTTCACTTAAAATGGATTTGAGGTTTGTGAAATAGAAACTTAGAAGCGTTGCTTGGGACTGTTGCACTATTTGCACTGATGTAGCTATCTTTGCCTCACCGTTTAAATTAGTAGGTAGGTCCAATTGCGTTGTAAAAATCACTAATACAGAGCAATCCTTGAGCGGATTCCGATCCCCAGTGAATGTTAGGTGAAGCTGATCACGAGTTTGTGTTGTGTGTCGTAAAGTTGACTAGATTCTCGTTAAGCACTCCATTTTCTTGTCTTGCATTCATTGTAAGCTTGAGGTTGTTCTTATCCTTTTGTTTTACAATATCTATGTTTTAGCTATAATTAAAGCTTTTGCGTACCTGTTTTTTAATACTTCGTTTGTATTTCGTTTGTGTTCTTTTTTTATTAAAAATAGATCTCGTATGTTATTAGCTGGTAATTTATAATGCTTCGTGTTAAACGAGTCGATTTAGGGTATTGAATTTATTATTATTGCGTGCAATGACAACAAAGAATAATATCTAAATAGGAATCGTGTTCAAAGGAACTAGTTTGAAGCCGTAAAATACTGGGTTGTTATAAAACAAAGTTGTGTTAACTTGAGTTGTAAGAAATCAAAAAATTACGAAATACTAAAAACCTGAAGAAAAAACGTTTAAACCCAAATAGCTCGTCGAGTTTTTTAACTGGTTTCGTCACTGAAACTGGTTTTGTGACCTCCACTTTAATATCGGACTGATAAAGTGTATAATAAGATTTAAATTAAAAATAAAATGTATAACTATACTTAATTATAGACTTAATTTATATAATTTAGAATATAGGTGGTAGGGATAACTTTAAGGAAGAGTTTTTTAGTATAGGTGCTAATGAATACAGTGATTATGTTCAAGTAAGTAGGTACTGATATAAAATAAAGATTTGAAACAGGAGTCAGAGTAGGATATCATGCAAAAAACTAGGATAGGTTAACATGGTGTGTTAGTTGGAGATGGCGACAAACATATACCTAAATTAAAAAATATGATTATAAAGAATTATGCCTTCAAGACTTAAAAGCGTCGCGCAAACTGATATATCACTTAAACAATACCAAAAACGAATGTCAAATACCTACAGTAGGAGCAATTCATACCAATATTTTAGTACAAATATTCAGTGTTTTTTGAAGTTTCGTGATTGCTTTTACTTTTTGTGGTTGGTTTTATGTGAAATCTATTTTTATTAACTAATAACTGTAGGCATACAATCTATCCTTCAAAGTGTAGTAGTTTCTGCTTCGCTTCCCAAGTGTTTGTGAGATTCCCCTGCATAGTGAAGATACGTGGAGTGAAATTTTGGAATATAGAAATTGTGGCGGATGTTTTCAAACTTCTAAATCTATCCATGTTTTCTTGTTTCTCAATGTGAAGTGCATGTGGGTGATGTGTAGTGATGTCTTGTCATTTTATTATGTACTTACCAACGAGTAAATAAAGAATAATTACCACGGAGCTTGCTTTTCATCGACACTTTCTGAATATTGCGACGGTTTAGGCTTCAATTTGATTGCATGGGCTAGTAACGATTTGCTAGAAGTATTTTCTATTCATTCGTGCCTAAAATTTGGAATTTTGCATGTGTCGTGAAATTAACAAAAGATTGGGAATATGTTGAACGAAATTTTATATGAACTGTAGGTGACCCTTCATATTATACCTTAAGACCCCTTAACTAAACCTTTTTAATTTATTATCATTATCTACATTCAAAAGACTATCGGAAATAATTGCAGCGTTGTATTGAATGATTTCACGCGTCTCATAATGCGTTATAATGAAAATAAATTGTGGATAATTCAAATAACCATTGAAAGGTATGTACTTAGCACAGCAAATTGTGAAGACAATAAATAAAGCTATCGAAGCATAAGTGACCATTGATAAATAAAGTCGTAGAGGAAAAGAACAATGGTCCTGATATAGATCAACAGATACCACATGGCTAATATAGTAACAACAAAAAAACATGATCAACATAGTATTGTTTTTGAAGAACAATGAAGTTAAGCAAGTGAGAAATTCGTATAGATCGTAATTGAACTAATGACAAATTACAGTCGATGAAAAAGTGAAACAGTAGATTACTGTATTAAACGAATTCTATATTGAAATATCTAAACTTGATAAAAATGATTAAACAGCAACCGCTGTGTAGAGAAGGATATAAATATAACACACATGGTTATAGAATAGTGAAACTAATGCACTTTATTCATTAATTTATTTAATTGATAACATTATGAAAGATAACGATTAACACGAACCAATTACGGTTGCTTTTAACCGACTTCTTTCAATTAGATTCAGCACGAACTGCAAAGAAATCGAGATGCATTCTAAAATGTAGAATATAAACCACTGGAGTACAAATAATTTATTTTATAAATATACAGACAGTATCGATTTTGCAATATCGGCATTGAACGTTAAAGAGAAAGCAATCAAATAAGAATAGAAGTTTAAAGAATTAAACACTGATTGGTAATGGAAAAGTTATTATAGATATAAATTGAAAACTGAAAGCTACTGAAGAGAGAAAGGATTAAGGCTCGAAATATTTAAACATGAGCTAGGATATGTATAAATAAGTGATAGAATTCATTTATTTAACAATTAAATAAATGACATAAAAAAGCTTCGAAAGCTATGCAATATATAATGCCTATTTACGAGTATAATCAAATTAAACAAAACTAAGGTCTGATGAAAGTTAGAAACAAGAACCTAATATATCTAGAAAATAACATCGCTAAGCAAAAGAAGCTTTACTACATAGTATTAGGTTTGAATATTGTAGAATAGTAACCAATCTAAGAGGGTTTCAAACAGAATACGTACTAAGTACGGAATTTGGAATTACAATTGAAATAATATATTAGTTGAACATGTGACCAAAAAAATTACTTAAAATGAATGATTTGAATTACAATGACAATAAAACTTGAATACGCAAAATATGAATATCATGTTTTACGGATTAGAAAAACTTGGAATACAACCATTTACGATTCTTAATTGCTACTCGCGTGAAGATCGTTATTTCAAGAAGAATATTGCTTTTTGCACGAATCGCATAATAATCAAGCTGTAACGTTTTCATTCATTCTTGGAACGAATTTTATGTTTAGCCATATCTCATTTGTTAATGATGATATTTTGTTTGCAGAGATAAAATTTTTATCGATTTGATTGATAACTGATATCTAAAAAGAGTTTTTAAACAATAATGATAATGAATCAAACTTTGATGGATGGAAAAAAATCCTGGAAAAAATTTTGAATGCTGATTAGATTAATCAAGACAACTTGCAAAATTATTTCAGAAAGTTTTCTGAATATTTCGCAATTTGAACCGATAAAATAAGACCAAACTATTGAATCGGTTCAAACTTCAAATATTTTCGTAGAATGAAACTATTATTATCGTAGAATGAAAGTGACGATAACATAAAGCAAGACATCTACCCAATGCCTACCGTTTATAAAATGCTGTGATATGCTAATTCCTTGTCGTATGGTATTTGATCATGTGTAAATGTCAGTCTATCAAAGTTTATGAATAATTTTATGATTATAAAATGTCATGCTCGAAAAACTGCATACTAATTATTTTATGAATGCGTATTATAGAAAGTCAAGTACGCAGGTTAGGCTTGAGAGAAATTGAATATTGCAGACTGTGGTGCAAGGAGCGAAATAACATTGTTACAATTGTTACACAATGCTTTCTAATATAATCGTCATTTTGTCCAAATGTAACGCAGAAAACATCGTCAAATATACCATATTTGCAGTTTTAATAATGAAGACAAATCTATTTTACCAGACAAGCAGCCTAGTACTTACTGATGCTTGCAACGAAAACTATGTTACAGAATGTTAAATTAAGACTTAGTCTGCTCAAGGATAAGGTATCTACCGTTGCAAAGTATGATGCAATTACGATTGTACAATATTGTACATATTCAGCATGATTACTTTTGTTAGCTGCTGGATAACTTATAATCAAAACAACGTACAAATAACAAGTTTATTAAAGTAATATTCAGATTGGAAGAACGGATTTTAAATTATAATATCGGTGTGGTGTGGGTTCGTAGTTGTAAAATAAGAATCATGACTGTCAAGAAATGTATCTGAATATAGATGAATTAGCTAAACTTACTAAAGATTAAGGAAGAGAAGGAGAGATCACATAATCATGTAATTTTTTTATCGTGGTTTTTATCATGTAATGTTGTTTTATAAATAATTTTTGACCTTTTATTTTTATAACATGTGCTAGTAAAATAAATAAGGGTATAACACAATCTATAATTATGTAGAAAAGACAGGAGGATGAATATGAAATATAAATTGATTTCAATATCATCAAATGTAAAGCGGAAATGCAAAACGGATTTTTAAAATAATAATCGTATACGATGGCCATAAGGATAATGATGAATCGTGGTAATCAAAGACCAAGGCTTCTTGCATAACATCATGCAAACGTGAACATGAAGTAGGATTTGGTGAAACTGTTAGGATACAAATGTATTTCACAAATATCGGCAATAGCAAGCAAGGTTCCGTCGCATACTTGATATTCTAGAGCAGATGTTGAGGGTGCAAATTATTATGATTTGAATTTAACTCAAAAATGGAAGACAATGGAATGCAAATGTTACGATAAAGTACACCTAAGAGACACGAATTTTCACAACATGAGCTTGTAAAATAAATAAAATAAGAGTACACAAAAAAAAAACTATACGTAAAAAGGACTTGAGCACGAGAATGCATATTCATTGTTTAATGAAATATAAAGCGCTAATGCAAAACGGATTAAGCGTACACGAAAACCATAAGAGTAATTTTATCACAGTAACCAAAAACCAAGGATTTTTGCATAACATCATGCAAACGTGAACATGGAGTAGGTGACAGTGTACTGGGAGGATACAAATATATTGCACAAATATCAGCAATAGCAAGCGAGATTCCGTCGAATACTTGATATTCTAGAGCAGATGTTGAGGTTGCAAGTTATAACGCTTAGGATATAGGATAAGTTAAAAAAATCACAATAATATGAAATTGGAATCCGAATTTATCGACACATTTGATTTAAGAGATATGAATTTAATATAAGACAATGATTGCACTTGGTGCCTAGCCATGAAAAGGCTGGATTAAATTGAATGTTACGGATTATGAGTTCAAATATATATACTTATAATTGCACTGCTCATCAACGCGATTTATGTTAATTGTAGCTATAATTACATATGAAATACGATACCAGATGTTCTTTAAAAATTACTGAATAACGTAGAAGCATGCCGATGCAATAGGATAATCGGAAACTCAAATACAAAGAAGAAAAATTAAGTTGCAATGGTAATATACTGATAGACTATGATGCAATAAAAGATCTAGGAAAGGATGTGTGATATACAAAGAAGGAATTCAGAGATTATAGTTATGGAGCAGAAAGTATAGGTTTTTATAACTACGAATAAATATCAGAGATATAAAGATGCAATAGTGAGATCATGCATTGTTATAAGTAAATTATGAAACGAGCAATATATGATATTCAGAAAATTATCGTGAATATCGGGAAAAAGCATAAACTTGCAATAGTGAGATCATAGTAGCATTATGATGCAAAATATTAGATTTTCCGGTAAAATGAACGTAACGTGTTAACAAGAGGAGGTAAGAAGCAATAGTTGTTAGATCATAATAACATATTATGAAGCATGATCTATATAGGTTCCATTTTTTAATTAGCGTTTATTGACGAAGAAGGATGAAGTATACTGAGATCATAATAACACAAAACGGTAAAAGAAATATCTAGATCAAGAAATTATCGTTATTGAAGAGGAATGAAGATGATTTAAATAAATAAATAAGCAAATAAGATGCAAAATGCAGATCATTCGTAGTTACACATTATAGTGAAATATATACATATTTTATTACTCCCGGTGACGAAATAAATAGTAAAAAGTAGGAAGTGATTTTTGTGTGTTAGGAAATGAAAATGAACTTAAAACCAATTGTGTAGAAGAACTCTACGTACAACAAGAGGAATTAAAAAGCAATAGTTAGATCATAGTAACATATTATGATGCAAGAGATAGGATATGTTTGGAAATTATCGGCAAATGATAAAGAAGCATGACGACATAATAGTGAGATCACAGTTACAAATTAACGTACAAGGAGTATTTATATAGCTTCTATTTTTTAATTAGCGTTGATTGACGAAGAAGTATGAAGTATACTCGGATCATAATACTACAAAACGTTAAAGAAATATCAAGATCAAGAAATTGTCGTAATAACAACGAAGACGAATGAAGATCATAAATAAATAGTTAATAAACAAATAAAATGCAATACTATAGTAAGATCATTCGCAGTTACTCATTATGGTGCAATATATATTTTATTACTCACGATGACGAAATTAATGGTAAAAGTAGGAATTCATTTTTGTGTGTTAGAAAATGACGAAGAACTCTTTACGTACAAAGTTAATAAGTGTTAGTGCTAGTTTAAGTGGCTAGGATTTTTATATGAAGTATTAGATACCTAAAATGAAGATTTAGCGAGCACATTCCATGTGACTTGCATTAGAGCTGATATATTGAGTTAAGGTACCTACGGGATGTACTAAAAGTAAATCAAATACATACAACGAAAATGGTAAGAAGCTTGTGTGTGTTGTGCTAGGAAGTGTTGAAGAGTGAAGTGTGACTTGGTGGCGACAGTATTTCTATAAACTGGCATGGTTTCAGTTAGCAAAAATATGTATAGATAGGGCCCAAGGGCGAGAAGAAAACTACGTTGGAGACTTAGACCTAATATTTTAACGGTGTGATAGAATTTTCAACTTTATAATGAGTTGTCTTAGTAAGTGCAGTGAGCCGTTAAAAGTGTTTTTATAGATTTTCACGTCATGGGTTAGCGAAAAAGTTAGTGCCAAAAGATGAGCAGAGCTTTCAAGTTAGGACTGGAAACTGCGTATAGTAGGCAGGATGGATAGTAGATAGGAGATAGATAGGATTACTATTTAGAGCCTTAATTTTAAAATTGACGTGATTACAATAATAAATTTAGTGTGTCGTGTTAAGTCTAGTGAGCCGGTGAAAGTGTTTACATAGATTGTCATGTAAGCGAAAAAGTTAGTGCTTCAGGAAGAGCAGAACATTCAAGTTAGGATTGGAAACTACATACGTATAGTAGGCAGGATGAATCTTAGGACTACGACGATTCAGACTGAGTTTTTAAATTGACGTGATTATAATAATAAATGTATGAAGATGGGCGTGTGACTTTTAAGTAGCGTTACGGAATTTTCGGAATATAAAATATTTTATTAGTAAGGTATTGAGACTGAATTTTAAGATTGTGTAATAATTACTATTTTAGGAAAGCTTCAAGGCCTTGATTTTTGGTGTAGCGTTACGGAGTTTTCGGAATATATCGTAAAATGTTTTATTAGTAACGTTTTGAGACTGAATTTTAAGATGGTGTTATTATTATTTTAGGAAAGCTTCAAATATAAGGCTTCGATTTTTAAGTAACATTACGGAATTATCGGAATATAAAATATTTTAATAGTAAGGTTTGAGACTAAATTTTCCGATTGGTGTGATTGTAATTTTAATAAAACTTATAATAATGTGTTTATTTATTAAGGGACGCCAACAGCTTTTGTATATAATTTATCTTAAGTACTATAGGTAACAATAGCCTCGGGCTTACAGAGGTCGCCAATTATACATAGATTAACCAGAATAAGGGCAGCACACAAGTATACGCTCCTCGACTCGTTTAAAAATTGAAATATTATTATATTATTATTAATTGAATTTGTACCTTTTAAATATATTATGAATATGACGTCAATTTTAGTACCTACTACCTAGCGTTACATACTTTTTCGAATATAAAATATACATATTTGGATGTAAAATAACAATACCAATTCCTGGAGAATATTTTGAGGTTCAAATGTCTTGGATCATATTATTTGTACGTTTGTAAGGGAGCCAAATGAGAGACAGTAAGGGTGAGAAGACTAAGAAACTTAGTATTAAACGCACTTGCAGTAATGTTTTAATAAGTAAGTAGGGTTTTTCTCAGAGCTTTATAAGCGTACATACGTGATAATAATACAAAATAAATTATTAGCAGATATGGAAAAAGTGTGAGTTTGGGGTGGACTTAGGGTACTTTGCGTGGAATTAATGTTGATGTTTCTTCGTAGATATAGGTAATCATAGTACGTTAAAGTGGGTACATACAACAGACGATAGACGGATTAATGATGGCAAAAACGAACCGAAATGATCAGGGTTAAATAAACATTAATGAGGATAATATTTCGTAGATATTCAAATAGGATGTTCATGTGGTACTAATAATGACAATACGTTGAATTAAGATAGCAAAGAACAAGCTGAGATGATCAGAGTAATAATGAGATGATTAAATAAACATTTATGAGGATAATAATTTGTTGATATTTTTAAATAAGATGGTCGTGAAGGAGCGGTAGTTACTGATGGTAGACGGAATAATTACAGCAAAGAATGAGCCGAGATGATCATAGAGATGAGGTTTAATAAACATTAATGATTCGTAGATAAGTATACAAATAGGACGTTCACGTAGGAGTGGTTCTGACGATTTACATAATAATTACAGCAAAGAATGAACAGAGATGGTCGAGAGTTTAGTAAACGTTATTGAGGAGGATTGATGTGGAGTGGAGTGGTACTAACTGACGATACGTGGAATTATGATAGAAAAGAACGAGCAGAGATAATCAGAGTAATAAGGTTTATTAATGATGATGACATTTTGTAAATATTCAAATAGGATGTTCATGTAGGATTGGTACTAGCTGACGATACACGGAAGTTTGATAGCAAAGAATGCGCCGAGATAATCATAGAAATAAGGTTTAATAAACATTAATTATTCGTAGATAAGTATAGAAATTGGATGTTCAAGTGGATACTGACGATAGACGGAATTATAATAGCATAGAACGAGCTGAGATGATCAGAGTAATGAGGTTTAATAAGCATTAATGAGGATAATAGATACTCAAATAGGATGTCCATGTAGAATTGGTACAGACGATACACGAAATTATGATAGCAAAGAACGAGCTGAGATGATCAGAGTAATGAGGTTTAACAAACGTTATTGAGGATAGTAATTCGTAGAAATACAATTAAGATGTTCGAGTGGATACTGACGTTAGACGGCATTATGATAGCAAAGAACGAGCTGAGATGACCAGAGTAATGAGGTTTAATAAGCATTAATGAGGATAATAGATATTCAAATAGGATGTTCATGTAGAATTGGTACTGACGATACACGAAATTATGATAGCAAAGAACGAGCTGAGATGATCAGAGTAGTAATGAGGTTTATAAAACGTTATTGAGGATAATAATTCGTAGAAATACAATTAGGATGTTCGAGTGGATACTGAAGTTAGACGGAATTATGATAGCAAAGAACGAGCTGAGATGATCAGAGTAGTAATGAGGTTTAATAAACGTTATTGAGGATAATAATTCGTAGAAATACAATTAGGATGTTCGAGTGGATACTGAAGTTAAACGAAATTATGATAGCAAAGAATGAGCTGAGATGACCAGAGTAATGAGGTTTAATAAGCATTAATGAGGATAATAGATATTCAAATAGGATGTTCATGTAGAATTGGTACTGACGATAGACGGAATTATGATAGCAAAGGACGAGCTAAGATGATCAGAGTAATGAGGTTTAATAAGCATTAGGATAATAGATGTTTAAGTAGGATGTTCATGTAGGATTGGTACTGACGATACACGGAATTACGATAGCAAAGAACGAGCTGAGATGACCAGAGTAATGAGGTTTAATAAGCATTAATGAGGATAATAGATATTCAAATAGGATGTTCATGTAGAATTGGTACTGACGATATACGAAATTATGATAGCAAAGAACGAGCTCAGATGATCAGAGTAGTAATGAGGTTTAATAAACGTTATTGAGGATAATAATTAGTAGAAATACAATTAGGATGTTCGAGTGGATACTGAAGTTAGACGGAATTATGATAGCAAAGAACGAGCTGAGATGACCAGAGTAATGAGGTTTAATAAGCATTAATGAGGATAATAGATATTCAAATAGGATGTTCATGTAGAATTGGTACTGACGATATACGAAATTATGATAGCAAAGACCGAGCTGAAATAATCAGAGTAATGAGGTTTAACAAACGTTATTGAGGATAATAATTCGTAGAAATCCAATTAGGATATTCGAGTGGATACTGACGATAGACAGAATTATGATAGCAAAGAACGAACCGAGATGATCAGAGTAATGAGGATAATATATATTCAAATAGGATGTTCATGTAGAATTGGTACTGATGATCCACGGAATTGTGATAGCAAAAAATGAGCTGAGATGATCAGAGTAATGAGGTTTAATAAGCATTAACGAGGATAATAATTCGTAGAAATACAATTAGAATGTTCGAGTGGATACTGACGATGGACGGAATTATGACAGCAAAAAATGAGCTGAGATGATCAGAGTAATAAGGTTTAATAAGTATTAATGAGGATAATAGATACTCAAGTAGGATGTTCATGTTGACGATACACGGAATTATGATAGCAAAGAACGAGCTGAGATGATCAGAGTAATGAGATTTAATATACGTTATTGAGGATAATAATTCGTAGAAATACAATTAGGATGTTCGAGTACATACTGACGATAGACAGAATTATGATAGCAAAGAACGAACCGAGACGATCAGAGTAATGAGGTTTAATAAGCATTAACGAGGATAATAATTCGTAGAAATACAATAAGGATGTTCGAGTGGATACTGACGATAGACGGAATTATGATAGCAAAGAACGAGCCGAGATAATCGGAGTAATGAGGTTTAATAAACGTTATTGAGAATATAATTCGTAGATATTCAAATGAAATGTTCGTGAAGGAGCTGTAGTTACTGATGATAGATGAAATACAAAGAACGAGCTGAGATGATCAGAGTAATAAGGTTTATTAATGATCATGATATTTTATAAATATTAAAATAGGATGTTCATGTTGGATTTGTACTAGCTGACGATACACGGAAGTTTGATAGCAAAGAATGTGCCGAGATAATCATAATAATGAGGTTTAATAAATATTAATGGTTCGTAAATAAGTATAAAAAATTGATGCTCAAGTGGATGCTGACGATAGACGGAATTATGATAGCAAAGGACGAGCTAAGATGATCAGAGTAATGAGGTTTAATAAGCATTAGGATAATAGATGTTTAAGTAGGATGTTCATGTAGGATTGGTACTGACGATACACGGAATTACGATAGCAAAGAACGAGCTGAGATGATCAGAGTAATGAGGTTTAATAAACGTTATTGAAAATAATAATTCGTAGAAATACAATTAGGATGTTCGAATGGATACTGACGATAGACAGAATTATGATAGCAAAGAACGAACCGAGATGATCAGAGTAATGAGGATAATATATATTCAAATAGGATGTTCATGTAGAATTGGTATTGACGATCCACGGAATTACGATAGCAAAGAACGAGCTGAGATGATCAGAGTAATGAGGTTTAATAAGCATTAGGATAATAGATGTTTAAGTAGGATGTTCATGTAGGATTGGTACTGACGATACACGGAATTACGATAGCAAAGAACGAGCTGAGATGATCAGAGTAATGAGGTTTAATAAACGTTATTGAAAATAATAATTCGTAGAAATACAATTAGGATGTTCGAATGGATACTGACGATAGACAGAATTATGATAGCAAAGAACGAGCCGAGATGATCAGAGTAATGAAGCATTTTAATGTTGTTTTAAGTATTGAAGTAACGTTTCAAAATAATTTCGTTAAATTAAAAAAAATGTGGTTTTGCGTGTGGTGCGGTTTGGGTAGACGTGTGATTAAGAAAAGCAATGAAGCAACTTATTCCGTAGCTTAAAATAATGCGTGAACTGGTGAATTCGGTTGTTAATCTATTATAAAATGGTGCAAGGAATATATAAAAAAATACATACCTATTTTAAATAGGTATTTTATATTAGTCTTAATTGATACATTGTGATTGAATAAAAAATAAGTATGTAATACATTAGAAGTTGTTCAAAGTTAGAAAATCCAACCATTATTATGTTTTTGACAAAAAAAAAATATGTTTAAGAAATATTATTTTTAATAAGTTTTATCTTTTTAGAAATAAACGGAAACTCTTAATTAGGTAGGTGCATAACTTCACAGAAACTGAAACCTTGTTTTAAGATGTTGCCTACATACTTACTACCTCTTAAAAACTATTATTCTTCTTAGCGTATCGATGGCTTTCCAAATTAATTGATTTAGTCAAGAAATAAGAGGCGACGAAAATAACATAGAATATAAAAATGAGAGGCGACGTGCTGAAAAAATGTTCCTGCCTTATTGAAACTAATCGGTTTTCGGTAAAAACGATTTTAATTAGATAAGTATTTATAATTATCTAAACTAATCAACAATTACTTAAATTGATTTTGTCAGCGAAGTTGTTTCGATTTAATGATATGGTTTCTTAATATTTTAACAAACTTTGCGTGACGTAATGCATTTTTTTTAATGGATAATAAAAGAAATGATTTTAAGTGGTATAAAATCTAAAATAAGTACCTACCTATCGTATAACCTTATACCATTTAGGACGGTGTTGATAAAGTAAAAGAGTGTAATAATGTAAACTGACATGCCGGTAGTATACCAATTTTTTTATTGTTTTAATTAACTGGTTTCTGTTTTTATAGCAGTTTCAAATTATGCGATAAAATTGTTAGATAAAAACATTTATGACAAATTATATTAAGCGTGGTGTTCTTTTTATTAAATTATATTTATCATACGTTCAGTTTTGCACTTGTGCTCATTGTTGTATCTGTTATTATTTTACTTTATCGACGTTATAATAAGTTTTAAAAATGTTTATGCGGATTGATTTAAAATAATTAATGCAATGAAATTATTAAACTTAAAATAATACCAAAATGTGAATGGATAAAAAAAGAATGTTTTGTTTTTGGTAATAATAATTGCCTGACACACCTAAATATTTAATTATTAAGTATTTAAAAAGTTTTATTTTAATTAATGAAGCAATAGTTTCCAGCTATATTTACTGAACAAACTATGTTCATTTTTATATTTAGCAACAATGATCGGTATCGGTTAGAGGGGCTTGTGGCTAAGAAATAACAGCCGCACGGGTCGATCGGCCAGGTTAAGCTACGCTTGCCGCGGTTGGTCCGTGGATGGGTGACCATCTTTACATATCAAGACCCCTTCGTGCCTCGGAAAGCACGTTAAGCCGTTGGTCCCGGCTGTCATTCGTGTATCTTTGACAGTCGTTACGGGTCGTCAGAAGCCCGAAAGTCTGACAACCAGTCTTACCAAGGGGTATCGTATTACCCAGTAACTGGGTTGTGGAGGTCAGATAGGCAGTCGCTCCATGTAAAATACTGGTATTCAGCTGCATCCGGTTAGACTGGAAGCCGACCCCAACATAGTTGGGAAAAGGCTAGGCAGATGATGATGATGATGATCGGTATCGGTTATATATTTTACAAAATAATATTATTTTCAGTTTATTATAAGCAATTGTTTTATTTTAATGTACTTAGGCTTATCTTCTAAATACCATAAATATAAAAGTTTTATTTTAATCACGTTTTGCTAAGATTTACTACTGTACACATTTTATAATTAATTAATTTATAAATAATTCACATGTCACGCAATTTAAAATGTGACAAAATTATTAAACAATGCAACTGATTTAAATTATCTTCATTTTTTTATCTCGGTGTTAATATTACTGTTGTACTTTACTACTCAATTAATTGAAAGTACCGAGGGACTTGGTTTTTAGGCTTTTAAATGTTAACCGCCCAATTTTAAACTTTATTTAATATTTTTTAATTCTGAAATATCATCTATTTATCGATATATGCCTACGTTCGAGAATGTACAATAACTGCAACAATCATGAAAATCGTTTATTATTTTATTTATGATTAATTTAAGTACAAAATTTCAAGCACTGTTTTTAATCTACGTTTTAGAATAAGTACCTATTTATTAATTGGAAGTGATTAAAGTAATTTAAAATTACGAAAGACGAGATTACGAGTGAGCAGAAATTTTTTATTTTAGTTTATTAGTAGCAAAGGTTGCTTACTAAATAACAGTGATATAATAAATAGCATAGGTTAATTATAAAGTTATCAACGAAAATACTTTCTCCTGTATACATTTACCTACCCATACAGATAGTTTATTTACTTACAACATTCATTATTATTCCATTGACATTTATGCTACATGAATAAAAAATAAAATAATCGGTAACCATGTAACTGATTCCACTTTTATTTTGTATCGCTTTATTATAATAATACGCCAGTGTATCTACGAAATAATGCAACAGCATTTTTTAACGATTATTATTTAGTTTTAATTTATTACACTATTTAGATTTCATGCAAAATCATTTATTTTAACCGTTTAACTCTACCGTTATATCTAAGTTTTTACTTCATTTTAGTTTTTACCGATTTTTGTACTATTATTTGTACTAATCGTAGAGACGCCATTAACACTTTTACATTTGCTTACAAACTTTAATAACTTAATAGTCAACTGATAGTTTAAATTTTTTTTTACGTGCTTTATATAAATACATAATTACGTTTGTTATTTGGTATACATAAACGTATATAACTTTGATGCATCATATCGTTTATTATTTTAATATATTTACATATTTATTCTGTTGTCTAAAAGTGTATTAATAATGCAAGTCTGTCAGTAACCAAAGCAGTGGGTAATAATAATAATTTATTCGCAGCTTAACTTACTATTTTTTATTATATTTACTTTTGTTAACAGTTTTAAAATAATTTTATCGTTATTTCATTATAATTTATTGTAAAAAGTTCAACGAAAGTCAGATATTTATTTATTCGTATGAATTATTTTGCACGGAGTTGTTATACACACCAACGTTTAATTAGTAATTAACATTAAATACTATAAAAAAGCGTATTAGCAGGAACGCGAACGTGAAAAATATTACAAAAGAGGGATGTATTCCTACAAAATATAAACAATAATTATTATTTAAAATATATTTATTATAATTTAAGGATACGTACGTATTCGTGCGTGAAATAACGATGATTACAATGACATACCAACTGAATCTAGTATTAAAGAATGACAATTTAAAATTTAGAGTGACATTACAATTTAATTTTAAATGACATTTTACAATATAAAGAAAGTCTGCGAAACACACTTCAGCAAACCAAAGCACTTAAACGTGATATCTATTTGGGATCAAAATGACTTATTTGATTTAAATTATGGCTGCGTCCTTAATTATGATCAGTAAAAGACTGACTTACGGTTACCCGCATAGTGTATAATGCCAAATAATATATCTTGTCAGGTTTATATTGCGACTATTTTAATATGGTAGAAGATTGGAGCGAATTAGGTAGAGAATTCTGAACAGAGTTTTAGGGTCCGTTCTCTGATAGTCTGTTGTTACCATAAAAAGGTTCAATAAAGATAAGTTAAGAACTGTAATGTAAGTATGCATCCTTGCCTATTTTGTTTTCAGAGACAATAGTCACAATATCACGGTTCAAATTAATAGACGAACGAGAAAAGTATGATCAATTGGCATTAATAAGGTTTTCTTTATATTCGGAATTTAAGATATGAAAGTATTTTTTTTTCATTTTTGAATATTGCTGCATTTGAACTTATCTCCCAAGGCCAACATCTATTATAAGAAATATATTTAAAATACTCCATTATACTCCTTTCTATTTAGGCTTACGATTTTAAAATAACATCAATGCACTTTTATATATATTTAAGATAAACAACTTCATAATTATTATTAATTCGTATAATAAGAAAAATGGGCTTTAAGACACTACGGTTGGCAATAATGTATCGATGTAAGACGAAGAAGGTCAAATAAGAAATGCAATATATAAAACACCGAAGTTCAGGTTTATTTTTTTTTCCATTTAGGTATCTTTACCAACCACATCTAACTTTATAGGAAAATGGTCCTAGGTTTTAATCAAACGGGCACGCTAGCATATATTATAACAGGTGCGTAGGTTATTAAAAGACAAGGCATTAGATTTAGTTTTGCGTTAAATATATTTTAAAAATATTATGAATACTCGGGGTAACTAGGCCTATGAATAGGAATAATTTTTTTTTGAAGAAACAAATAATAGCTTATTAGAGTAATTAGCGAGTATTATTCAAAGAGAAATAGGTAGTCAGTATTTAGCGAAATATAATTTTTCGTTTTAATAGTATTATAAGCGACTTACCTACATAACTATCTATTGCTAGGATTCTATACTTGAACAAAATATATTTTGTGAAAAGATAGCTATTCTGCGGCATTTATTTATTGCGTTCTCGTTTTTACAGGAAATAATATGATTATTATTTTTTTTATAAAAATCGAAAAGGTATTCTCCACCATTGAACATAAATTAAGTTTAAATAAGTACCTATAAGTAGGAATAGGATCCTATTAGGTTATATATTAACAATATTATATTAAGAATTTAGGAAAACGATATTAAAACGGAATAATACGTTAGAAATATTATCATGTTCTTAAGAATTACTTTAATATACAAATTAAAGAACATTGCAAATTATGTTAAACAATAAGATAACCATTATAAAAATAAGTTAACCGTAAATATTCTAATTAGGTATCATTATTTTCATGCCCAAATGATTATTGGGAGAATTGGTTAGGGATTTCTTCAAAATTTCACGCTTGTAGGCTAGGTATAAGGACACTTCGATAATACATACACACAATCAAACCATTTCGACGAACGCACACATTTAATTTGTTTAAAAATCGTGGTACAACCAGCACCATCCTAATCATTGTCCTAACAGCACTGAGTTAGATTAATGCAATGCTCACGTGGAAAAGTGATTTCTCTTCTGCCCGATTTCTTTTTACGCAACCAATCCGAACAGCATGAACAATACCTATTTCGTTACCCACATTAATTATTTCTTTTTCATTAAATGAGTGGAAATTAGTTTCTGTACGTGCTTCAGATTGTTCAAAAGTAGCATGCTGGTCAAGTCTATAACATCGTTGGTTTATTTAAAATTATTGCAGTTCTGAAATGTGGGGTTTGGTTAATTTCGTCTTTGTCCACTGTTGGCGTGAAATCTGTTTTGCCTTCTTTTGCTTCATGGGGTTGATGTAAAGCTGTACATATTCCTCTAAAACGTACGCTTATTGTTACTAATTTACGTTTTTAAATATCTAATGAATTGAATGTATTGTTTATATTATGCATAGGGATGTTAGTGTCTCCACGCTTTTAAACGCAAATATGAAATGAATACATACATCCATTTAGAATACACGACACAATTCTAGCGGGATCGGTTTAGATACACAAGTTTATATGTATTTACACTGCTCGATGAGATTAACTTTTATATACTTATGTAATATATTTTTTTCTTTAATATTATTTCAGGAGCTAAAATTAACTGTTCACGTATTTAATGCCACCGCTTTTCCTGCAGACCCCGTAAGGTTCCGTCGTTTACAACATGGCCGCCTGTCCCATCTACAAAACTATAGACACATAGTTTCATCAATTTGACTCGTTATCGTGGACGACGCAGGATGGACCCTAGATATTCACCAGTATTAATAACACCTCCGTAATTTAGAACAAAATAATTAAAATTCAAGGTATTAATATAGTATTTTTTTTATAATTTATCTTCATTTTTTGCGAAATTCACTAACGTCATTGGGCACTTGTTAAGTCCCCTATATTTTTCTGCTATTTGGTGCCCAATTCTGCTAATTTTTACAATGTCGAAAGCATCTTAAGAATTTTTCTCTTAGCGTCTTAATTAATTATTATGCGTCAGAGTCTACGTACCTAGTATGTATAGCAGAAACAAGATGTTTCTAGAATAACTGAACAAGTAGGTACATGACCGACTACATTCGACAGTAAAATTATTAGCAGAATTAAGGATATTGTAATCATTCGATTGAAACTGTTCGTAATATTAAATCCACACCTAATAGATTTATAATTAGCACTCATTTTAACGAAACACAAAGCATGTTAGAATATTTTAATGCCTCCCATTACATGAAATGATCCAAATCTCGCATCACCGTCATCTATTGGTTACCCCAAGTAGAGGACAGACACTTGTCTTAATATCCGAGATGCTCAGTGTAAATGATAATGTTAATTTATTGTACTAACTCACCTGAACGTATCGCGTTCAGTCTAGAACAATCTCATCTAACACCAAAGTTAAGAACACGGACTTAGATTTAACTATTGCAAACTTATTTAATTTTTCAGATGTTTTATTATTATGTCGGCGCCATCAGGCAGGCTTATTAACAGCGGATCGTAGGCAGCGATGTTAGTTTCAAAAGTCTAAGAACAAAACTTGGCAGCAGTAAACACATGAGGCGAATATGAGATTTATCTAAAACTAGGTAAATTAGGTATAACTTTATATATATTCACTAGCTATATATCTTTGTAATTCAAATGTTTCTGAAACTGATTATTATGTACTAGGACAAATAAGTCGTTCAATGTTTAAAATTTACCATAACAATCAAAATGATTGCGTTTTTATTATTTTAGTGAGGGGTCAGAAAATATTTATGAACATGGTTTATTTTCATCGTTTATTTGTATTTCATTCTCATCATTAAGTTTTAGTACATGAATTAGAGATGTAAGTTGACAAAAACGGAGTTCCAGAATGTAATGTAGACCTAGAGTTATACGATAGGTATGAAAATGAGCACATTAAACCGGGCGATGACTTAGGTTATTTTATAATTAGGATACTTATAATATAATATAATATTTATCACATTCAGTGTTTGACATCTTACAATAATTATACTAGATTTAAATCGGAGTAAGTTTAGTAAGTTAGATTACAGCTTAGACATAATGTACTCATTGCAGCTGTTTCAACAGCCACGTAAAGTTAAGGTTTCTTCGAAATATGATAGTGTTAAGGTGTAGGCGATTGATATAATAAGCTTGTGCTAGTTATAGCCTAGGTTAGGTAGGATGGTAGCCCCTGGTATTTAGGGTTTAAACAGGCCGTAGATTCAGGATGTCCGTATTATTAGACTCCACAAAACGAATCTGGAAGAAGCCTAATTTGTTGGCAGGCTTAGATTAAAACTCCTAAACTCTCAGGCGTGGCTTTTCCTAGCTATACTTAGGAATGTAGGCTAAAAGTTAGATAAGGTATAATTACGATTGTTCTTGATAACAAGTAACTATCAATAATACTTAGAGGTAGTTTTGGCTGCTATTAAAATGTGTTTCTTTGTGTGTAGCAATTAGTTAGGTACGTTAGTTTTAGTCAAGTCATTCGCTTCGGATTTTATGCCCTTGATTGCAATTTTCTGCCAAATAACAGTTGAGGAACTCGGTAATACCGTCTGGAATTCATACACTTAATCAATAATTTGTGTACATTCTGACAAAATATTATATTTTTGTGCTAAAAATTGGTCTGCCATATTCAAATATTATTTTATGTCTCGATTGTACCTGTCCCCGAACAAACTTCAATTAATGAATTTTTTATAGATGTTAATTTTTAAAATGATAATTTTGCTATTTTGAAAAGTAAATTCATTGACGTCTGTAATTCGTTGTAAATTTGATTAATAAATCATTAGTAATCAAAGTATTAATTTTGTTTCTCTTTGTGTAAATACTTAATAATTCCCAAACCATTTATTAACTTCTCAACACAATACATCATGTTTAGTGTTTTTAATCAAAATTATATTTTATAAATTTTCTAATGGCAATATTTAAAGTAATAGAACTTGCATTTATTACAATATATTTTTTTTAAACTCTTGTTATTATTTTTAAATACATATTTATTTAAAATTAATATCGATTTAAATATTATATTGATTCGAAAATAAATATTCCTATAGTTAGTTTCGACTTGACTCGACTTCCTATGTATTTCAAGCTAGATATACCTTTTCAACAACTTACGTTACATTGGAAATAATGATAATGATATTCGGACATCATGATTGCGGTGATTAGCATTAGCAATAGATGTGCTATTTCTATCTAATAAAGACATAAAGCTACGAGTATTATCGACTCGACTTAATTATAGTTGATACGATGACATTTTATGGATAAGGCTGCATAGTTTGTAGCAAAATTTAAACACAAAACCAACAACCTAAACACTTACTTATTATACTAGAAAATAATCAAGTACAATATATATATTCTTTGTTTTATATTTTAAATTAAGAAATCAATCGTCAGCTAAACAAACAAATATTAGTTTAGGTGGCGAGTTATTAAATAACTAGGTATCCATTCTATTCAATCTTTATTATGCAGGTAGGGTATTACAAATTATATAAGTACATACCTACATTTTTGGCCAAAAATGAGAAATTAAGGTTTTCATAGGTAGGTTTTTTTTTCTTTTGAAATGCGAATACCTTATCTTACTGACTTTGAAACAAATTCTTCCCTATCCTGACATATTTTCGATCATCTTTTGGTAGGATCTTCATTAAAGGGAAAAATATGGTTTAATAGAAGTTACTAGTAATTTTATACTTTTCTATTGTAATTTACATCGTACACTACACGGCGTAGATTTGGGGGTAAAGGGTAATAAATAATTTATTGTAATTAAGTATTTTTCCATAATTTTTGGACTGACTACCACGACTTTTAGAGGACATTTACATCTTACCTTTTGTAAACGCAAACGACTTTGTTGTAAATTAGTATTCAATCAATATATTATGTTTTATAATTATGTACATAATATTTTTTGGGGTGCATAGGTAAAATTATGACAAGTTTGATAGACTGACAAAAATCCTAGACGAATCCTCTCTTTTGTTTTTGTAATAATTTCAATGGAAATGTCTCTTGACATATAAAATTCTTATTGGTCACATGTCTTCAACATGCAATGTATAGGTCCCTGATAGGTCCCCGACATAGGTAACTTTTGCCACGACAGCGTGGCTTATCTTTTCATTGTAAAACTAAATTTAAAAAAAAAATCTGCTGAGTTTCTTGCCGGTTCTTCTCAGTCGATTGTAGGTTCCGAACCGGTGGTAGTTTTCTAAAACCACCTCATCAGGGTGATACAAATGTAGAAAAGAATGTAAATGAAATAATAAAAATAACTAATAAACGAATGTTCTTACCCTATCTGCTGTTTTAATTCTTATCTCCTAATCCATGCAGAGAGCCAATGTAAAAAAACTAAATAATAAGGACCTACAACTTGAAATTATTAATATATTTCAACTTTTGCATAAATATTGCTTTTTCGTTGGCTCTATGCATGGAAACGATCCTTTCCAGAAATAGAGGTGGCATGCTTTACCAACACAATAACACAAACATACAATACACATACCTAACAGGTTAACAAACAAAAATACATATTTAAGGACGGTCCTGCTTACCTGCAAACAATCCTGATGTGGTCCTGATAGAGTAAGTATCTCTGAATGGATGCCACAGCTGACCTTGATATTAAAATTGGCATAATCATAAATATGGTGACACCAAGATTTCTACTGAATACGGTGTTCCTATACTATTCAGGGTGTAGTATTATGGTGTGGGTGACAGAGGGTAAATTACTTATTTTAATTTACTAGCAGGTATGCGTTTCGATGGCGCCGCCACGGTGTTTTTTTTTTTATATAAAAAACGCCAAGATTTTGTAAAAAATTGTAAAAGTTTATTTCCAAAACCATTTTGTCAAAGCTATGGTTAAAAAGTTACAAGGGTTTGAACGTGGTCGCGCCATCGACACGCGGAGAACCGCGCGGCCACGGAGATCTTTAGAATTATTCCCGGTCGTCCCCACTGGGCACGAGTGGGAAAAAAAAGTTTCGTTCCTCCCCTGTGGTGACGATTGGAACTTTTTTTTCCCACTCGTGCCCAATGGGGACGACCAGGAATAAACTCTTTTTTTCCACTCGTGCTCAGTGGGGACGACCGGGAATAAACCGTTGCAGATAGGTACCTGAAATTTAGGTAAATAACAGATCGTATTTGTAAAAATATAGAAAAAAATCCTAGGTTTATATTTTAGGAGCTGTGAGACTAAAAACCCCCCATGGCCGCGGCCGCGCCGTCAAAATGGTGAAAAACACCTGATAGCCGATCTCTCGCTGAAAAAGCATCGCAGACGTCTGAAGTTTTTTGTAAAACCTAGATTTGAATTGTCAAAATCTGTGATTTTTAAAGAAATAACTTATGTTTTTATATCTTAGTGTTTCATTTGAATTTAGAATCCTTGAGATATAATTTCTAATACATAGGTACTGTGGAAAGAGTTTTCTGTAAACAATAAACCATGGTCAGTATCGAAATATTCAAAACGTACCTATTGAAAGTTTTATATTGTGGAGAAAAAAAAATTGCCTATTATCGGTAGTTTTACATATAAATAGGTGTTTACACTACAGTCATTACTGATTCCGTATTTTACGACTATGATATTTAGGGTGCAGCCAATATTCAGTCATGATTGTAAATCGCGGTAACGTCAAGAGTGAAAAAAGGAACGGTTCGTCTAATATCACTCTCACCATGCTTCTTTACACAATAAATAGGTGAACACTATGGTATAGTGGCGATGGTGGCGGAAGAAGAAAGGGTTGACGAAGTGAGTATGACAAATGGTGAGTACTTATTTGATTCAGGGCCGAGAGGTCTCTTATATCCAGCAGTAGACCCCATCTTCATAATCTACTGCGGCTGAGTTAATTGATTGAATGACCTGATTCTGTTAGAAGTTGGAAATCCCAAAACCTGGCAGATGTCCGTATGAATTGAGGAGCCACGTCAGATTTTAAAGGGCTACTAATACCCTTATTTAGCAGCAAAGTAGCTGATTTTGCAGCACAAATTCTGGATTTAGCAACAAAATAAATATCACAAGTCATATCAATGCGAAAGTGGCTCCTCAATCTAAACATCTGAATTGAGGAGCGACCTGGAACTCGTTAATGAATAGATGAATATTATTGGAAATTGTGCATCATTTACACATTCAGTGCCCAGCACCCGACTCCCGGGTCCAACAATAATTCGTTCGTGTGCCCACAACCCGGCTCCCGAGTCGTACATATAGATAGCTATTGTTGACATGTGACCATGCCCAGCACTTGCCTACCGGGTGCAAATCAAAACACGCCAACGAATTATTGTTGGACCCGGGAGTCGGGTGCTGGGCACTGAATGTGTTTAACAGCAATAATTGTGTATAGTACCTGCAAAAAATTTGGGTTCAGTAGTGCTGCAATTTAAGAAAATACAGTACTTTTCTCCTCGCTCCTCGGTTTATATATAAGAGGGTGAATTTCCACGAATGTGATCGATCAATTAATATATTCGACATAGTGATCATTTAGCAGATGGTGTGTTCGATTTAAATGGCTAAATATATAATAAAATAGTAAGACAGAGTGAATTTGGTAAATAAACGTATTTTATTTGGCTCCTCAATCCTGACGTTCTGCAAATAAATAATTGACTGTACCCACCTGTGATCACAACGGACTCAAAAGCCAGAGACACTAACATTTAGCAGAAATTTCTGCTAAATATATCTGCAGCTACACCACCACCTCTTAAAGCAGTACTTACCTATTATTGTAATCTTACTTCAGTGTGGGAAAGAGATGGAGCTAGACGTTCTGTATACAGGCCGTCTAGCTAGGCCAACAAGGGGGAGAAAGAGATGGGGCTATAGCCCCATCTCTTTCCTTGTTGGCCCCCTGCACTGTATATATCGGTGTCTGAAAAAACAATACTTTTCGATATTCCTTAAGAATTCGCTGTCCTTATGAATTATATGAATGAAACCAGAACGAGTATTTTTTTAAATTTATTTTTCACAATGGGTTAGGTTAGGTAGACAGGCAGATTTTAGTTATAGATTTTAGCTATAGACGGACATATAGACGGTAAACTAAATGGCCATGTCTTGTCATACACATGCTGATATTTTTTTTTCCTGATCCGCTTTAACTTCATACAAGTACCTGCTTAGTTTAATATGGGTTCGATCCCCAAATGGCATCTCCTATGAGTGACTCCTTTTCTGTCAATGGTAATGAAATCTGACCTAACCTGTATAGATACCTACATAGATAGATACTAATAGATACCCACATCACAATCAGTCTAAACCATGTTCCTACTGCTGGAACTTGGGCATCCTTAGTAACAGTGAATGATCGTGGTTAGCTTCAGTAGTTTCCTGTGCCGCACAAATTTGTACTTACCATACACAATTACACGACGTCATACACTAAATATCTGCTAAACTGGAATATAAAAATCTACATTTTTCCGCTGCGCACACGTCGAAACTACAAGATAGTTCATACAGACCTATGAGATGGTTTACGGTTAGCTCAACAAAACACCATGAGGCTATGAGGTTCAATGCCCTCTTGCGTTGTACTACATACTAAGTAAGTAAAGTAGGTATCTTCTTGACTAGCTGTCTAGCTAAAGAATCTCGTATTTTTAAATTCCGCAGCGCACTAAGCGCCATCTGTAGAAATGTGAAGTCGAAACAAAGGCGCCTACTGCGGGCCAAAATTGAGCAGTCTGTTGGTAGATGGCGTTGACTTTCAACAGCAGAAGTCGAACTCATTGACTACAATGCTCTATACAACAAACATTATACAGCGCTATCTAGTTGTATTGCTTAGCAGTATAATGTACCTAGAGATTAGTATAACTTTGATAGCGCACTATGTTGATTGGCAAACTACATTTCTCTTTTTTAATAAAGTTAGCACTTGGTAAGTCCCATGTCTTCAAGGAACTGCTGCTAGGCACATCCTTTACTTGTAACGCCATCTAGCGCTGCTATATAGTTAATTTATTAGTACTCTCAATAGATGGCACTGTATTTCTCAGAATTACGTTCGCCCGAGTTGGCTGACGGAACCCGGTACCTAGTTGCAGTAAAAGACAAGCTTTTTACTTCGATAAATTTTAGGTCAGTAATAAATAAGCACAATATTATTGTACCACTACCACGCTCTTGGCGTGATGACTGCCTGATAAACATGAGAAGGAAGCAGTTCATTTAACTTTCCCTGTCTCGATTCTGACAAGTCCAATATTTGTAGTTTAGGCTTTTGTATATCGAATCTAATGAGTGAAGAGATTTATGTAATATCTGAGGTTTATAATGTTCTCATCTACCCGGATCCAGTCTTGAGGAGAACTGAAAAGCCCATTCAGTGTCAACATTACGATATGCATGCGTTACGTTTCCTGTTGTCTTCTTCGAGTTGCTACCATACCAGCCGATCTATTCTGTAAACATCACACCGTGAGCACTTAGGTGAAGTGAGTTTGAAGTGAGCTCAATTCCTAGTAGAGTAAGGTGGGATGGCAGTTCACATCACGCTCACTGCACCTAAATTTTCACGGTGGAATCTTTACAGAATAGCACCACAGGTGATTTATGTCTGGAAATGATATAGAGAACTACTGGATAAGAGTAAGAAAGTGGGTTAAGGAAGAATGAAGATCCTGCCGTAGTTACTTCAATAAAACATACGCAGATAAATGTGTAAAATTATTTATATTGCATTATAATAATTAATTAAAAACTGTCACAACAAGGAATTGCCACGAGCCTACCTTACACAATCGCCACTTACGAAATACTTAGCCTAAGTTCACTTACACTTAACTTAGTCGACTTAACGTTACATCACATGTAGAACGAGATATCTTTTTTATAATAAGTAACAATAGCCGAGGATACTTGTAACACTTCGCTCCGTTCCCACCAAAACTTAGAAGTAACTTAGCGCCTATCAAAAATCTCTCTTAAGCTTTATAATATTTGACTCTATTATAACAACTAGAAGGATTCATAAGCAAATACAACAATAGATTATTATGCGTACAGATATAAAAGTTATGTAAAGATGATCAAAAAGGTTCCAAATACGCGGTAATACAGTGATCAAAAAGCTGTACAATAAATACTTATTGATAATAACGCGTATGCAGTCAGTCGGTACGGAGCGAGGCGCGCGCCCGGCACTCGGCTCGTGTCTTATCTCTTGTTTTTGTTCTTCATGGTGAGACGTCGCCAGAAGCTGGTCTTCTCTGCGGGAGGCTGTTCCTCCCGCGCCTCCTCGCCCCGCGTCTCTCCTCGCAGTATGTCTAGGAACGTCGGGTCGTTCTTACGAACATTCTTGTCGATTTTCACAGATTCCGCGCTCAATTCAGCCTTCAGTTTCTCAGGGCTCGTGTTCTCGACCTTAAACTCGTTAGGGTCTTCAACGAACGCCTGCTGAAGGTCGCGCATGATCTTTTTCCTGATAGTCTTCTTCATACTGAGGTGTCTCTCTAGTGTTTTGACATCGCCGTTGGGGTACGTGCGGTAGTCCTCCTTCTTTTTCTTGGACTTCTTTGTTTTGTCGTCAGTGTCATCGAAGGTCTTGGCATCGTACTGCTGGTTGAGGCCGAAGATGTCCCTCAGGTGGGGGATGGCCCGCTCTGACGTCATGGTGTAAGAAGGCGTTGTACCCGCCCGATGTGTGAAATTACAGACACCTCATCATGAGATCTGGAAATAGGAGAAGACCATATATTACTATGTGACATATCAAACAAACTTGCTTATGCTAAACATAGTCAACCATTCTGGGAGCCGTTAATCTCAATGTGTCAATTGTCACAGAAAGCGAGTAGTGCACAATGATAGGACAATAGACGACATCGCCCACGTTTTTGTCACACAAGCTGAGCAGATTTCTAGGCACAGCACCTAAGTAACAAGCACATCGCCTATTAAAATTAAATGAGTTGTCCCACTTCCCTTCGCTAATTGACATTTACTTGTGAATAGACATATAGAGCATGGCAAACACCAACTGCCACAGGCCACAGTCTACAAAATAAACGATCCGATACGTTTGTCAATTGTATCCTAAACATTCACACATCTTTCAGCAAACAGGAGGAAACCAATTTGGTAGGAAATACAATTTGAATACAAAATAGATTGTATTATTTGCTCACCGTATCCCTAAAATTAAATTGTCGATTCCTGTGTGTATTCTATTTATCAATAGAAGAATACATTTAGAAGATACAAACGAGACAAATTAAAGAAACAAGTGAATTTAAAATTGAATTGAAGCAAGAAACAGTTGCATTTAATAATAATAACAAGCAACTCATAAATGCCACATTAATATGACTTAATGCTTGCATTTTAGAAACTATCTAGCTAAATATTTTCGTGAAAGTGAATTTCTCAAGTCTGTAGGAGCCGACTGCCGAGTACGTCAGATATTAATAATTCTGTGTAGTGTTTGTTCGTAACAATGGCGGTGATAAAGAACGGAGGCTGCGGTCCGTAACCGATGTACAGTGACTAGGGTAACAACTTCCCTTCTTTAATGGACTTGCAAGCAAAAAAGTTAAAGCAAAGGTATAAATTATTGCGGTGGAATCATCGTTACTTGATGTTAATGGGTTTAATGGAAAACTTGTGTATACTACTTATAGTTTCTTTGGCGAAGAAGGTAACCTAAGAGTAAAGTTCTTCGAACAACAGGTAATTAAAGAGCTTTCACAAAGTTCTTCAGCTGGAAGTCTAGCGTGTAGAAAATGTACTGACTTGACTGCTGTCTAAGTTTTGCGTAGTAGTGAGTGAAGTTCAAATTCGTAGATGTGAACGCCGATTTTCACACCTCGTCGACATGCTGCAGTTGTAGAGAATCAAATGAGTAACTTTATTTTAGACTAGCTTCCGCCCGCGACTTCGTCCGCGTGAAATTTCTGGCTCCCCCGACCCACCCCGTCGCATCGCATCGCCTGCCCGCGCTGTTACGTCGTTTTCGCTTAGCGCTCGTTCTTCATTTTCTTTATTTTTGCTCGGCTTCTAAGGGTCCTAGCGTAATGTTACATACCATATAGCCTTCCTCAAGAATTGGACTATAAAATGCAAAAATAATTTTTCACATCCGACTGGTAGTGACAGAGATTAGCGCGTTCGAACAGTCAGTAAAAAATAAAATGTGTCGGTAACTAATAGACTAAGCCCATTTTTCTTACTTTAAGCATTTTTATACGCGTCGTAATTTCTAAACGTAAGGTCCGATTCGAATAATTTAAAAAGGAATTTACATGTACTTAATCAATCTTGATTATGAAACTAATTATTTGGATAAGGATTAATACTATGTTTATGAAAAGACCTTCGCAAATAATGCATTATTTTGTAACAAATTGGATTACCATTAAAAAAGTTACAGTGAGCCAACTTTAAAAGATAGACGTATGCTATTGCGGATTTTTTTTAGAACTTTTTAAGAGGAACAATTCCGTCATACATGATTTTTACGTAATTTTAACCGTTTACGCAGCGCACGCAACGGAAGTTCTTAAAAGGTAGAAATTTTCCCCGTTTTTGCAACATTTTTCATTTATGCTCCGCTCCTATTTGTCGTAGCGTGGTGTTATACAGCCTTCCTCGATAAATGAGCTATCCAACACTAAAAGAATTTTTCAATGCGAACCAGCAGGTAGTAACAAACAAACAAACTCTTCAGCTTTATAATATTAGTATAGATAAGTTTTGATAATAATACTTTTTGAATGTCATACTTTTTGTATGACCAATGACTAGGTACTGGTATGGCCCAAAGGGAGCCCAAAGGGTTTTTAACCAAGCGTATGCAGATTATGCAGGGCGAAAAGTTGATAGCTGAGTAGGTGCGGCATGAACAGAGACCACCGAAAATATATTTGAAGAGTTGCAGATACGAGACCCATGGTCAGAGCTCCACTTTCAGATTTCCAAAATGGACCAAAACTAACGTAACCTTCAGAGCCGTTGATTTTCGTATGATCATGTCCAGCCTGACGCATAAAGACTTAAACAGTTAAATCTGATGAAGAAATTGTGGGCTTTCCGGCTTTCCCTAAATCTGACGACTTTGAAAACTCAGATTTAGACAATTTTTAAATGGATATTCAGGGCGAATAAACGTTATTATGTGCAATAGTGTATATAAATATTTCCTGACAGTGAATATATAAATATCTGACGGATTGATGGAGCCTTTTGGCATGTGTAACGAAATTTCTTTGATTTAGGAAAGTACCCAAGTGGTCATAATTTTGCATTTACCTGTAAATCAATGAATCCAGTAGCTTTGCTTTCTATTTCAATTGGAAGCTGGCACTTTTGTGAAGATTTTCAGTATTCAGAAGTTTGGAAATAGCAAATACTCGAGAGTACTGATTAAAAGTTAAGTGGATAAATGAGAACATCGTCGGAATACACCATAAAGTGTTGATCAGTTCAAAATTTTACTGTCACTAAGCAAACAAATTATTTCAAAAACATCCTCATCTTATGGGCTATCCAATGAGCTATCAATATTTAAAAAAATGTATTCCTGGGCGGAGAGCTCAGAGGGTTTTATCATACGGAAGTAGCAAGCCGTTAAAAAAATCTTAAACATCTTTTGAACTTTAAAGCCAAGCAGGAAATTTCACCTCTCAAGAGAATAATAATATATCTATCTCCTGAGAGGTGGAATTTGCTACTTAGTTTATAAGTAACAGCTTTTTGTTTCCCCTTAAAACAATCATCAATTTTCTCGCCAGTCCTCCATACAAGCTAGTTAGCTAAAACGTTGGCACGGAAGCGTTTTGCGTTCGCGTGTACAGACATCCGTAGACTGCATTGTGTTCAGAATATAATATAGTGCGCTTGACTGCACCCTCCTCGCTAACGCGCCGCTCACTGACAGGGCTGTCATATTGTCCTCGAAACGTCTCATTTTTATGAAATTGTGAGGGAGCTGGGATTCACACGAAGTGGTACCTACTGATGTGCTTTGTTTATTGTAAGTGGTTCTAGTTAGTATTGATGTTCTGTCTTGTTCGTTTTAGTTTAGAGTGGATATGGTATCTAGTGGATCATGAATTTGCTAAGTTTCTTTTCGCAACATTTTTGGTACAATTTTAACTTCTGTAAAAAGATGAAAGTAATGAATCCATCCTCAGGGAAATCAAAAGAATTATGGGAAGACTAGATTTTCCTAATAACAAAAGCCGTTCAGACTGTCCCTTGCCACCCGAAATCATGATAAATGTGAGGCAACAAGAAAAATCGGCAGCCCTGTCCGCCGTCGAACAATGCGAAGCGTTTAGCGCCATTTCGTACATTTTCTAACATAATACAGAGCACAGCTCTTCCACAAATTGTTCGTGAATGAAACACTTTCTTTACTTTCCTAGCTAATTGTGCCAAAGCTGTACCACCTGCGGAAATACCTAACAATCTCGTTGTTTGAAATCTTCGTTTCTTACACTAACATTAGAGCATTAGCCTAAATGTTTAGATATTAGGTATTGCGTTGAACTACTTCAAAAGGAAGTTCTGTTTAACATCATCGTCAGTATATTAAGTTTCACTACTTTAAGAGTCATCAATTCGGGCTGGAATGTACTCGATCAGTTAATGAAAATCTGTGAATTAGTCAGCGCTGCTAACTTGGAATCAAGAATCACTGAATTTATTGATATTTTCTTTTATCACTGGAATTATTATTAGCTTATCTTCTGAAGAAAATACAGTATCTAACATTTGCTTTAACAATATTCTTCTCCGTTTTCTAACAATTACAAAATAAGCAGCAACACTAATACTTATGAGTGTGTCAAGTTTACTGCCCGCACCCTACAATAAATCCATGGCTCGTCAATACATCTCGCTTACGAGTCGTAACACTCGTAACAGCTGACATTAACATTGGTCGGGGTCACTGCACTTTACCTAACTCTAGCCACACATGATCGTGCCCCGCCATCTTGTGCGTGTGACGTCATCCACGCCGGTTACGATATTTTGTGTTAAGATTTTATTGTTTGTAATTTTCGTTTTGTAATTCAAATTTACAATGACTGTTGGTGTTCGTAGAACTGTTGACTCTTTGTTCAAAATGTAACTGTTTTCGACAGGTTATCTTGTCCAGGTGATTTTTTCAGGAGTGATGGCATCATGAAACTTCTAGGAATTCCATTTTTCTTCTAAAATTATTCTTGTTTTTCTTTTTTGAAGTAAGGTTCGACGTGATTAGTATTTTCTTTATCTTCGTCTTCATCATCATAACCAAAGTTAATACCTACTTAGGTTTTTTAGAAGATTGCTTTTGTAAATTCAAGTTCCGTGAAAATAATTTGAAATGATATTTGGCAAATCAGTTCCAGCATCGTTTCTCAGAGCACTTCCACGACTTACCTTGCGAGGTTACCTTTTATGCAAATTATGTCTGACGCGGGAAATCCACGCTCACAGGGAAAATATGCATTTAAAAATGGAGCTTTTATATCCTTTTTAACGTACAGATAACCATTCGATATTTGCCAGCACTTTGTAGAATATTAAAAAAGTTTCTTGAGTACAAAGTACTTTGCTTGTGGATTCATTATGTTGATATTTTGTATTCAAAATTCAAAGATACAGCAAGAGCCAGATAACGACTTGTTTATCTTTGGTTAGTTTAATGATGTTTATTTGGGGCATTAAATAAAAGGTCTATGTCAGTCAGGCAAAGTAATGCTTAAACATTTATTCAAATAAGAAGTTAAACTTTGGTTATCTACATATATCGGTCCATCCGGAAAACAAGGCGTTTAGTATGCGTAAACCATCGCCGTTCAAAAGTGGACAGAGCGTTAAGTTGTTCAGTACAATCCCGGGTTAATCTCTCGTTAATCAGTGGTTACAATGCTCAGCAATTTACAACCGCCGCGACGAGTAAACACGCCGAATCGCTGACACGATTGTTACGCTATATTATGTAGGCCCGTAGCGTAGACAACTGGGCCACAGATTGTTTGTCGACAGCCATCAGGGAACGCCATTTTGTCCGAATCAGAATACTTTTTTTAAATACGCTTTTGTTTTCGTTCTGCGTTCCGAATTTAAACGATGTTTTTTTTTAATTCAAATTGGAACGGGATCGGATTCGCTGGGTTTCTAATTCAAATTATATTTTATTGGTTCTCGTAAAGTTGGTAATTAACTACCGAAATCAAAAGGCGCTGGTTCTTGTTAGTAAAACAAAAGTATATCGTATATGTCAATCAAAAGTAATAAGCAGTAAGTGGCGAAAGCATAGACAAATGGTATAAAAAGGTAAAATATCATAAGAGGCTTAGTGTAGACTTGCACATTGGTATTATTGAAAAATTGGCAGTATCGATTTAATGTTGTTTTTGTTGTATCGACCGAAACACATACTGATCAGCTGAAAATCTCACGGTTGCGGATGTTTTCATGCATTTTCATTATTCAGCGCTTTTTGTGATTTGATTGTGACAAACTCGTCTTGTTTTGGCAAGTTAAAGGGTCTAATAACTATTTTATCCGGATAAAATCTGGTGAAAAAAGGTCTGCAATTAAATAATTTCTCTTCATTCTATCCATTACACTGGAAACGTAACAAGTTTCATTGGTTACACGAATGTTCAACAAAACAAACATGTAGGTAACTTTAGGTTTGTTAATAAAACTAATTGCATAATTGCATTCTCGGGGATGTGTATGGCTGACTTATGACGTAAGCCGCTTCGTCTGCAATAATTACTGGGTTGCCTTACATGTGCAATTTACTTGAATTACACTAATATATGTAGGTACGCCTTATTGTGACATGAGGCATTGTGTGGCTTAGGGCCGGCGCCAACTGGCGGCAAGGGATTTTTATGCGACGAATAGAAATATAACTTATATGTATGACAATAAAAATGAAATTTATAAGATGATGCCCAAGGACGTTGCGGCATAGCTAAGGATACCGCGGCCTCGTTGCCTTTGAAATTTAGTATGTAGTTATTGAAATAACTAGGTATCACACCGAGCACCGACCTCGTCTAGTTTTAAGATTTTTTTTTTGACAGGTAATAGTGTTTTTACAACCAATTTACAGAAAGGAAAAATCATTTATTATTTATTATATAAACATGAAAGGTATGTAGGCATAGGTAGAGGACGAATTTTCGAGATAAAGGGCAAATTTAAGTGGGACCTTAATTTTTAGTAACTTGAGCTTGAAGCTGATATTTTTTGGAAAAAAAGAAATACAAACTCAAACTCAAACTCAAAGCATTTATATCAATTAAACCAATTACAGGCACTTTTGAATTGTCAAAGAGTCGGTCAGTTAGTCAGAAAATTGAAGCTAGTCGCCCATTCCAAAACGTAGATCTCTATGGAGAAGAATGGGCAAGAAACTCCATGGACACTCTTTTAAATCAAAATTGTTACAAAATCCTGGGTAGGTACATTGTTATTGTTCTTGTTGCTTCTATATGTGAGAACAATGTAAAAAATAGAGAATTAAAACAATTTAAAATATAAGATTAAAAATAAGCCCTGGCAGCTAAGAGATGACCAGTCTCCACTGACGGCGCCCGTTCACGAACATGACGCGTGGATCAGCACCATCCAGCTCAACCATTTTATAGGGAACCGAATGATCCAACACACGCGCCACCATCAGCGAGACATTTAAGTGAGCATGACATACTCTCAACTGCCATACTCTTTCAAGTCAACATACCTACATCATAACATAAAACCGCTCCATGGTACTCACATTTACAAAATTGAAAAGATGCTTCTAATTTATACAAAACTATAGTTTTCAATACAGCCCGCTATTGCCATACCTACTGTGCGATAGTCTTTATCTATTTTAAAATGATGCTGGTAAGCGTTTGATCCTTTTACCACGCAAACTTTATGGCGGCTCGGAACACGATGCGAGTCGCTGCGCAGTAACAAATTCATGTGTCAGCGGGGGTGAGGGGTGGGGTACTACGCAGCGAGTAGCGCACTTCAGAGCCGCCATAGTTTGACGCATACTTTTGTGTGTACCTATTTATTATGGTGTCATCTAGGCAACGCACGAAAGTCCCTCTCCAAAATATAGCTACCATACTTATAAGTAAGGTTTCTTTTTAGAGCAGTGGTGGCCCAGTGGTGGTGGTGGCCGCGAGCGACGTACGAGTTGTGTAGGTCGTGGTTTCGAACCCAAGCAGGCACTTTGTGTAAATTATTTCATCACCTCTCAAAACGGTGAAGGAAAACATCGTGAGGAAACCGGCATGTCCTAGAACTAAAAATTAAAAGACATGTGACATCCACCAACCCGCACTTAGCCCACAGAAAGAGGAGGCCTGTGTCCCAGCAGTGAGAACATTATAGGCTGATTATTATAGATAAGGTTTTTTAGGTTTTGATTAGGTTAACGTTCTATCATATATTCTCTCTATTCATCGCTTACTAGTTGGAACTTGTGACTAGGTATCCTACAAGACTTTTATATCAAACTAACTTCTGCCCTTGACTTCATCCGCGTATTTCTTGCTCCCCCGACCCACCCCGTCGCAATGCATCGCCCGCCCGCCCGCGCTATTACTTCGTTTTCGTTTAGCGTTTTTTCTGACTTTTTTTCTTTTTGCTCGGCTTCTAAGGGTCGTAGCGTTCGTAGCGTGATGTTTAAGGTCTCAGCACACATATGGGATCGGAAAGGGATCGTAACCGTAACGCCTTTCGCCTCGCTGTCAACCAGGCGTCAACCTACCGTATGCACGTAACGAAAGCGTATCAGCAGCGCCTGTACGTCAACTCGGCTACGGCTAGGCGACACCGCGCTTACGCCTCGCCGCCCCCTGGCTGACCTGGTTGGCACCAGATCTCTTTCTCCCTTTGCATCGTTATTTTGTGTTTGAATCGAACTTAAAATTTTAAATAAAACATACGCGCAACACGAATGAAATACTCCTTGCGAATGGCGGCGTCTTTAGCAGGCAAGTCGCGGGAGGGGAAAGGGGAAAGGGTGGACGAAGAGATGTGAGCTCGGGTACGGAGAGACGTAAGCGCGGGGACGGAGAAACGTAAGCGCGGGGACGATGAGCCGTAAGCGCGGGAATTCAAGTTCGGAGCCTGTTCCGAGGCGAGGCGATTACGTTATTATTCCGATTAGTGTGCGTTGCAGTAGGGAGTTTAATACAAACCATTCTGAACGGCTCGAGGCGATACGGTGACGATCCCTTTCCGATCCCATATGTGTGCTGAGACCCTTAAGCCACCCTTTCTCAAGAATTGGGCCATCAAATGCAAAAAGAATTTTCGAAATCCGACGTTCCAAAGATTAGCGCGGTCAAACAAACAAAAAAAAAAGTCTTCAGTTTTATGTGTATTAAAGTATAGATAACAATCACGCTATTTAATTAAAACAACTCTACGGTTTTATTGAGTAATCAGACCTAGATAATGATGTGATTACTAGTCCTTGTCTATAAGACAATCATCATATTTCCTGACATTGTAACTGGCGTGGCGTGACTGTTTAAAAATATAATGATTTCGAAAAAACAAGCGAAAAACGTTCTAGATGTGATTTTGTTTCTTAAAATCCAAACAGTTTTTATAGTCGTACCACTAAACAGTTTTAAAACCACATAATCTACAGACAGAAAAATATTCTATCTAGCTTTTATACTAAAGTAGGACATAAAATATATCTTAGAACGAATAAATCCGACCGCATTTTGCGTCTAGACCGAAGCTGGAAGCAAATGCCTGCTGCACCGAGATAATAAAACGTCTCAAGCGAGAAAATCGCATAACCAGCATTTGTACAGGAAATATTTTTAAGCTATGTAGAAGGATAAGACGCCAGGTATATTTTGGAGCTTAGTATTGCCATTTTAAAGGCAAATGCAACTCCGATTCTAAGTATTGTGCACCAATTCAACTTGGGACAGTGACAGTTTAGAGCTGACATTTATACATTAACGTCAGTAAACTTCAGTTTGTACTTAGCACTGGGGCCGTATTACGAAGTATTTAAATACCAATATGATTAGGATTACACACCGAAAAAGGGATAGTGCTAGCGGTCATGTATAGCTCAATCTCTCTCTTGCACTGGAATCACGGCACCAGACTTGCAGTCATCATGATGTAAGGTCATAGTTACTTGTATGAAAATTTTAGTTTATCATTCAAATGAGGAGAGTTGATCAAGTTAGATTTACTTAAACTTTCGATTTGTAGAAATGACAAAATAGTAACATCTGCTATGAAAATAGCAATACCTACTTTAGAATGGCTAATGCTATCCTATTTCAACTTTAAGAACTTAGATCACGAGCCAAATAATACTGGTCTTGTTCAATTCAATATATGTATTCGTCCGCATCGCTGTCAATGGAAAAAGTGCCCAAAAGGCCGGCAGCGTTGCCACGTTGGGTGGCAATTCAATATTGAAATAAAATATGATAACTACTTGTATCGAAAGATGCGTTGCACTTGCATGAACAACTTTTACGTCCTTGTGGGTTTTCACAGAATTATATTATAATGTTGTTTGTATTTGTACAAGTGCGGCCATAACAACAGTATGGCAGACGAGAACTACTTAATTCTTTACAAATATTATAAGAGAACAAAGAATGACGTAAATATGGCTGAAGCTGGATGGAATAATAGGTTTTATTTGTTGGATCGTTGTAAAGAAATTGTATGCACGCAAAATATTGAATGATGTCAGCTTTAACTTGTACATGATTTGAATTCAAAAATATAGACAGTTAGTAAAGTCGATTAGAAAGCATGACTGCATTCAAGCTGCATCGGCAGTTCAAGTGCTATTTTAATTTCACCAAACCATTATTGTATTATAATACCTACTTATTGAAATCCAACCAAACGTGTTGTGGGAAAATCTTTTTAAAGAGATCAGTCGCTCTTCTCGATTGTTGCTTTATATTATACATACCTACGTAACTGTATAGAGTAGGTATGTATGTACCCATTGAGCAAGACAGCAGTCAGTCTCACAATCACATCGAAGTATCAATATCACCGCACAGAAAGTTGCCACTTTCTCACGCATTGAGGCAAAAACTGGTGAAACTATGCGACAATATTAACACTTATCAGACAAAGTGTATCTGTCGTATTCCAACAGTTATTTATCTTGTTTAATTAATGTATTCACAGAGGAATGGCGAGCGTCGCGCCCTAATTGTCACACGCACGCGCTGGCAACACCACGCGGCGGAAAAATTGTGAAAATTACTTTTATTTTCGAATGGCGTCGGGATTGTGTTGTAAATTAGAAAACGTTGAGGTAAAAAAAAATTATGTCGAAATTGTACGAGGCTTAAGTTTCCGAAAAATTTAAGCAGAAAATCAAATAAAGTGCCTTCGTTGTTATGTTTTATTACCTAGGTACCGGACTATCTTCGGTAGAATTTCGTGTAGAATTTGTGATAGAACTGCTGACTCACAAAAAGAAGTTAGTGCGAGCATTTGCGTTTGTTAAATTTAATTTCACATATTATTCCTTTTGAATTTGTACCCAAAATGAGGTGTCCAAACTGTGACCTAAAATATGTGCCCCTTTTAAAGTAACATAGGTAGATCAATACTGTAAATGGGACACATATTTTAGGTCACACTAAGTGGAGGGCTCGGTGTAACAGTCTACCAACACTATCTGTCGATTGTCACCCTATTTTAATGACGTCAGCGCGAGCGGCTGCCGCAGGAAGTTGCGTACACGCATCCAAATCACTTTTTATTTCCTTTTTTTGTAAATCGCATTAAAACATGGCGCTAAGCTAATATCGTGAGTCCTAATATGTTTTTCGTTTTGGTTTTTAGTCGTGTCCAATATTAAGCACTAAATGTTATAAGAAACGCATATTTAAATTATTAATGTTTTTTGGTTAGTTTTTCTTTCTGTCGGGTTATTATTATTACGCTATCTTACAGGTTTCGAGATAACTAATGACTCCATATAATTTAGGTACCTAACTAGCTAAGTGATCATGTGATGTTTAAAGCTAGATGTGGACTTACTAGAAATTATGCAATAGTTATCTACTGGTACAGTTAGAAAGGATTAGTAGTCGTTTTGTTTTTAGTACCTAGATGAGGCTGAGATACTAACAAATATATGTAGGTACCTACATTTTTCTACACAAAAAAAAAAACTAAATACTTAATGGGTATAACTAACGGTAGGTATATCATAAATTTTTGTGGTTTATTAAAGAAGTTAGCGAAATTCAATTTAGTGATCTTGCTATAAATGGCCTTGTTTAAAAACTACGAAAGATATTCATCCATCTGTCAATTCCCACACGAGTACTTACTTATAGTCAAGTCATCTACACATGTAACGTTGCGACATGCCCAACAGAAGCAATTGTTTACCTCATAGAGGCATCATAACCCATTTACAACGCAATAAACTATAAAAATATGGGAACTTGAACATTCTCAAGTTTACAATTTTATTATACAAGCTGAGTTTTTGAGATGGGCATACACTCGCTTGGTGCAATATGCGGTCACCTCCTGTATAATGTTTTATTTAAAAAAAGGACAAAGACAGGAAGAGGCCAAATGCCTTTTAGAATAACAAAAACTCTATTTCAGGTTTCTAAGTGACCAACTTGGAAAACCGATTCTTTTGACCACCTTTGCCTAATTCCCGCAGCTATTAGTAACTATTCTAAAGTATTATTTTAAAAACATGGCACACTATCAAGATTGAGATAAACGCGATTTGACTAAAGGAAGTTCAATTAATTATAGGAGATATCCCAGGGCAGGAGGACTCGACGATAACTTGTAAAGGCCCCGCACACCAGCCTTAGGATAACAACACAACAGCATCTAAAAAAGTCACGCCGCACAAAGGTTTAATAACAAAACAAAACTCGAAAGAGCAGTGTGTCGATGTCGGTTACAGAAGCTGTGACGATTCCCACGACTCGAGTTGGATAATCACGTTACTTAACCAATGTTCATTGAATTGCGCAAGTCAAGGCGAGACGTGTGATCATGAGTACAATGCTTTTGTCAACCAGAGATAGTAGAGTTGGGCTGCTGTGACCTTCTGTGAGCGTCGACATCTTCGAATAGGAGTCAGTCTTAGTAGAAAAGAATGTTGTCAGATAAAGTTTATTAATGTTTAGGTACTGTTCCACCGTTATTAAACTGATGTTGACATTATGCAGAAGCCTCTGCAGAAATTGGTTTTAGGAAAACAGATATCAAAATGAAGAATGAATCACGTACTGTAGCTAAGGAGGTGCCTAATTTATTTTGCCATTTCACTGAACTCTTTGACATTTAAGTTTTAAAATACATATTTACATATACAAAATGCTGTTATTTCTTAAATGGTCATATCGGATTCATGATTGACTAAAAAAGATCTAGAATTATTTATGTGCAGGTAGAAGTCACTGACAGTTCTTCTTTTACTAATAAATGAACTAAAGGTTAATCTGGTGCTAACGGCCTAAATAAATTCTTCAATTTGTGATTCAGAACCGCAGCCGTTAACACTTCCGGAGTTGAGTTGGGTTTAAAATCTTTTTAATTTTATCTTTTGCCAGAAGGCCTCGCCCCAAATCTGACCTGTCACAAAACCTTTTGTCTGTAAAGATACTAACAGTGATTAATAACAAGACTGAAGCATTGTCAAAAGTAACAACCCAAGTGTCAGCAAAGTTAAATGATTTTACAAATGGCGGCCGAATCTGTCAGAAAAGTCCTCAGTTGAAAAGTTTACTTTGCATTTCGGTAATGGCACTGTCAAAACGAGTAAATTCAATAGGACTAGTTAATTTAAATTAATGACTGTTTGTTTGGACATTAATTACTGTGTGGGTGGATGAAGTACCTAATGGTTCAGGCAGATGGTGCCGGAATGGATGGTTGGCCATTTGCGTACGATTGCTGTTGGTACGAGTTTGCCTCCGGGAACTCTTGACAATTAATTTCTAGTGATATTTTATTTTTATTTTATTTTATTAGGTTTACCAACAATTGTTTACACAATTTCATTATAAAACACATGCTTAACAATAAAATTACAGTGTAACAATTACTTATAAGTAAACACCACATGCATAATGATATGTTGGATAAGGACTGGACTTTCTTCTGATAATAATAAAACAAAACAAACTTCATTTAAATTAAGTTAATCTTGCCACGAAACTATCACCATTAAATTATTAAGTTTTATCATTACGCTAACTACAAACTTAATTTATTATTTCCCCGTTAGTAGAAGGACAATATGAATCACAAAATAACAAATTATAATTCATATATGCATAGGGACTAATTCAGCAGACCAAAACAATGGCGCCCGGAAAATCAGTAATTTGCATCAAAATCTAATTCGACAATTCCTACTAAGATCGGCGCAACCTTGCAGTGTTGCCACACAAAAAAAATAATGAATATCAAAAGAGATCTGGTAACGAAATTACTGTTATACGTCAGCTGTTTTAATTGCCGGTTGTGCTATAATGTGCCAATGATACCAGCTAATGTTGGGTTTATTACTATGTGTCAAGGCGTACGGAAGGGTTTTATGAACAATTCGGCTGATTCCCTTGGACTGTTTTGTTCGATAACGCAATGCTTGCTGAAAATACCGATGGCTGCGGCAGCACCTGTTATTTAGAATCCAATAACAGCTTGAACTATTTGGAGAAAATACCACTGAAATATCCACAGTTTTAATGTAACTAACACGTAAAAAGTTGGTAGGTTGGTACATGCTTACCAGGTCATGAGACTAGATTACAAAATTAATATGTAACGTTAATAAACGTTGTCTAAAAGCCTTATGTCATGTGACGCGAAGTATAGAAATATTTTTAAATACAAACTAACTATAATGCTGACGACATTGCCGTAGTCAAACCAAACAAATTACTGAAGAAAAGAATAACAAACAATAAGAAACGCTAGGGTTGTCAAACATTTTACGAGAATAATATCTACAAGATGTAAGGGACAATCCGCCGCAAACTAACAGGATGCATTCAGCTCCTTATTTTGAATCATATTCCACTGGAAAATTTCTCAGGAATGTTTTTATTTTTTTAATCGTCTTTTCAGTTACTGTTCCTTTATTTCAATGTAAAATTACTTTCTCTGTACGTAGCACTCTATTTAAATAATACAGCTAAAATAAAAATAAAAACAGTAATGGATGTTGAAATACTCGGCTGCCGAAGGCTCGCTGCGCTGCCGTTCGCTACGCACGTTTTGCCACGGTAACGATACATTGCGTGTGAGGTAATAAAACAAATCAGGTTTATAGGATTCCCATAACGTTCCTGAAATAATTTCATGTACCGGTTATCTTTGTATGATATACTGAATTCACCCCATCAGTCTACGGAGGGCTGTCCCTTACACTCTGTATACTAAGTACCTTATTTACCTACTGATTTTCTTGTCTGAGGTGATTTATTATTTAGACAAGTTGCGTTTTCTTCAGACAATTAGACGTAGCACTACTTTTCAGAGTAGTTATTAACCGACTTCAAAAAAGGAGGAGGTTATTTATTTATTTATTTAATACTTCATGCACAGAAAAGTACAGAGGCGGACTTAATGCCATAGGCATTTTCTACCAGTCAACCTTTGGGTGATGCAGAGACAAACAGTGGTAGGTGCAATTGGTTGGTGTTATTCATGTTTGTCTGTATGTATTTTTATTTTTTTTTATGTATGTTTTGCCGATTTTGATCATTTTTTCTTTCATTTGGTAGAGGAAGCGCGCGGTGGTCCCTTACAAATTTTATTAACTTTTTTTAGGTAGTTTTTAAGTTAGTTATCGAAGCTAACCCAAAAACTATACACATGCAAACTACCAATTTAATCCGCTTTGGTTATCTTGATGACGTTATAATGATTTCTGTCACTGTTGTTTACATTTTTAGCAAGTAGTGTTACCTACGAATTGGTGTAGGGTAGGTACCATAGCTAAAAAGTCAAAAATAAAAAACATTTTTTGGAAGTCGGTTGTTTTTTTTTCTTTATAAAAAAGTTATTTCCTATATTTTTTATTACGCCATGGTACCTCGATCACGCCTGATGGAAAGCGATGGATCAGGTCTATGATGGAACGAGCGTGACAAGAAGATGCCTGTGCACTCTTGCTTTGAAGGTTGACGGGTAACTGACCCAAGAAATACTAGTTCCCGTTTGCGCTGACGCAAACAGTGCAACTCGTGATAGGGGAATGTTATGCTGCACAAGTTTACACTAAACCTTGGCATCCCAATATTTAGAGCAAAACTTAGAGATCAAAGAGAACAATCGTTCTGAGAAGTCGTTTATGTAGTAAGTGTTAGTTCCAGATGTTTGTTTGTTTTTGTTTGCCGATCCTAGATGCTAGCAGATATCCTGCAGAGCGTCCTAGTTCTTCTGATCTGATTCGCAGATTTCTAAACATCCGTTTACTGCAAAAACTGTGGACATAGGCGATTTTTATGTTATTGTTATTAATGAATACCTCGCTAGGTATTTTATCAATTTCGCTGTGTCGACGGCGTGTGTTGGGTAAACATGAAAATGCTTTGTCATATTATTTAATACACCATTACGGTTTTCTTTTTATTCTTTATAAACATTACCTAGAAATTATTTGCGTGTTTTGTTACGAAATATTATTATAGACGTTTATTATGTAAATCGGTCATAGGTACGTATGTCTTACTATGAAACATATTTGTAGAAATTGGTGGTAAGTATTTGCTAAAATCGGACATCAAGTCAACTCATCAATTATGTCTGATCTTGGTTTTTATAAACCAACCCATTGAACAGCCTTTATTATCCTTACTTAACCACCCAAGACAAATCTTAAGCAGTTCATTCAACTAGCCATTCTAATGTGTATTCCTGTAAACACAAAAAGTGTCAGACGTTTCCAAAAAATCCTAACTCCTCATCTTAAGCGCCCACTTGCGTTTGCGCATAGCTTTTGACTAAAATAGGCACTAAGTACAATGGCCTGAGATCTGAGATGTTGCCGACAATAGCAGATGCCCGCTATCTCGCTAAGAATACATAAGCGAATACTTTATAGGACTTTGAATAAATTCCTATATTCATAGAACAGGAGCAAACAACAAATACGCTCAAATTGAATGATTCTTGTATATGAAATATTTCCCTTCAAAAAGTATGTATAGCCAAAAAAGTTAACAGATGACATAGAACTTATTATTACTAGCGTACAGATGATAATTTAATTGATTCACGAGTAAAACTATCTCTAAAAATAGATGATCAGTAAACGCAGAGTCAAAGACACTTTGGAGAATATACTGGTAGTTTTTATAAATGCCTCACCGTGGGTGTTATGTCAATATACACGTATTGTACTGGTAATTACCAGCATTGTATGCAAATCTCTATTTGTTGTGCCACAGATAAAATAAATGGTCCATTATTTATAATAACGTTAAGAAAAAAATGGCTTTCTGATAAATTGAATAAAGACTGAAATGAAGATTAAAATTCAAGACAAAAATAGACTAACACACTGTTATACGGAATAGACCGACAGAATTTATTAGCTCTAGGAATGACAACATAGGTACAAGATAACACTAAAATATATATATTATATACAAGTATAAAATAAAAAAGGGGGAAGAGCTCAATGGACATCAAAAAATTCGTTCGCATCGCTGCTGTCAATGGGAAAAGTGCCCAAAATGCTGGCAGCATTGCCACGTTACCGTAGGCGCGGGCTTGCGGACGGCGAGCAATGGGTAGCTCGCCGTCCGGTAAGGACCAGGCCCGAGTCGATGGCGCGTTGTGTTCCACGCGCGCCTCAAAGAGATGTCAGCATCATTGAAGGGGTCCGCTAGGACCGATGCCAGCCGGGGTTGCGGGATGTTCGAAAGAGTTACCGTGGCCCCGGCACAGGCAACAGAAGGAACATGGGTGGGCTTTAGTCAGTAAAAGTCTGACACGCCCTCCCGCTCCACCCAGAGCGGGAGAAGTCATTTGATGATTTCCCAAATAGGCTAGCCCTTTAGTCCCGTAAAGAGTCGACCAACCGCTATGCGATGTTCCGAAATACTCGATGAGCACTCGGACCCCAAGGCCCTAGTGTTTCAATCCCAAACGGCTCAAACATATAGCTCTCAATAAGGCTGTTATATTTGCACCGTTTAAGGTTTTCTGCACCTGCAGCAGCCGCCCCAGCACAGCCCGCCGTGCTAGGAAGATGGGATAGCGCGAGGGTGATGACACACCGACAGAATTATTTTATATTCATCTCAAACGATCTTAAAAGTGAAAAGTTTTTGTTTTTGCTAGTTTTTCTAGCTAGAGTAATATTTAAAGGACGATCCACGATCGATCGATCGGGTCCACGATGGTTTACCACCTAAGCATATACATTGTGGAATGCAATAAAGTATTGAGTATTAAATGATTAAATTCTTACTTTAGCTCAATTATGCTTCTTTCCAATGTATACAAGGCCAAAACGCAGCCATAAGAAGTTTCTTATGGCTGCGTTTTGGCCTTGTATACGCGAGCAGTTGCTCGCGTATACATTGTAACGCTATTTTCAAACCCGTGACTACAATGTATACACGAATATTCGGACGCCATTCATCATCATCATCATGATTGATGTTTTCAAAGCCGTGACTACAATGTATACACGAATATTCGGACGCCATTATTGTTGTTATTTAATTAATCAAACATAACATCACGCCTGTATTCGCCGAAAGGTTAAGCAGAGGTGTATCTACCTACATATATATTTAATGCTACACTAATAAAGTTTAAATATCATTCCATATATTAATCAATGATTTTATTAAACTATATCTTTAAAATTCATTGTTATTCCTATGGCTGCGTTTTGGCTTTGTATAAATTGGAAAGACGCTGCTATTCTTAAAAAGATAAAGTTAAGCATAATACTTAATTATGTTAATTATCCCATAAATCTTAATGATAAATACAGATATCGTTTTCTTATTTGTTAACTTTATTTAGTCACATTATTATTTGTCTTTATATTACATTTATCACTGGTCTACGAATATATTAACACATACATAATATAACATCACGCCTGTATTCCCCGAAGGAACAGGCAGACGTGTACTAACCCACATTACGCCAATCGTATGTATTATTCGATTATTATTATTTTAACTGGCGAAATGTGGGTGTACCTACTATAAGGTGTACCTACCTTCGCCCAACCCTTCGGGGAAACAAGGCGTGATGTTATGTTATGTTATTATTATTATATTACCTAATGGACTTGCTCCCGTACACCAAAAGCTAAAAGCGATCAAATCCCTCAGTAAAGATGTCAAATCCCTTGTTTTGTGATTTCTCTATTTCTTCTAAAGTCCCATAACTTTTCTCTATACATTAATTTAGATTTTCCTCAAGACACTTTCACACAACATACTTAATTCCACAATATTCTCCTAATTACGACCTCGCAGCTCATCCATCCACCAATCAAGATCGTTAGCTCTCAATCTGAACGCGGCGCCGTCCAATAGCAATTACTTCTAATAAGTGGTTGTGGCCAGACGCCTTAATAACTGGACTGCGATATTATAATTTGTATGTTTAAGTCATTTTCGCGCTCAACTTGTTTGTAGAGCTAGTTCTAGTTGTTATGTGCGATGAAGCAAATTTAGATATGTAGATAGAGATAGAGAGACGGGGTATGTCAAAAGAAAGTCAAACAAATAATTTTCCGACAGCAGCTGCGCGCACAGATAACACATCCGGCGGCATGTGAGTCGCTGGCGATGGAACGTAATGTTGCCATTTTAAATATTGTATTTATATAAACATTTACATTAAGTTTAAGTATTGTATGTTTATTTTATTTCTTATTTATATTTCATTCCATGCTGCACCGGCCGACGTCATCACGTAAACGCCGGCTGTCGTTGAAAACCAGCGTTGGGGATTTGACTCGCATAGGGTCGCAGCACTATGCTGAGCGATAGTCGTTTTGCGTGGATGTGACGCATATTTTCCCCTGACTTATTTCTTTTTTAACCGACTTCAAAAAAGGCAGGAGGTTATCAGTTCGTCGGAATCTTTTTTTTTTATGTGCGTTCCCCGATTACTCGAAGACGGCTGGACCGATTTGGAAATTTCTTTTTACGTTTTAAAGGGTATACTTTCCAGGTGGTCCTATTTTCATCAAGTCAGTTTCTGATGATAGGATCCTAGAGAAATAAAGGGAACTCTTATTATAGGCATACCTATAGCAATTTCGGTATTTTTTATATGAACTTGTTCATTTGCTCTTGGAAAGCACCATTTGGTGAAGCGGAACTGATGATGAAGACCACAGATGGCCTAATAAGTATTTCACGGGTTGTGATTCGATTACTTTAAAATGGTTGATAAGCAAATTATGCTCGTCACAATGCATATGGTGAAGTGGAGCTGATGGTGAAGTACCAGAGTACCAGGAGAACTCCTCAACAACTAACGTCCCTGCATCGGGAAGAGCAATATTTTGTAAAAGGTGATGAGCAGTTGTCGTTAGGCTATTGTAACTTAGATAAATTACAAACCGATCCACTAAAAAGTGAAAAATAAAAAACTATTTTGCAAAAAAACCGACTTCCAAAAATAACACTACAAAGTGAAAAATAACTTTAATTTCGGAAGTCGGTGCCAAAAACCTAAAATACAGATCCAAACAGCCTTCTGAAATTAATTCACTTTGTAGTTTTTTTTTTTTTGCAAAAAAGTTTTTTTTGTGTTTGTGTTCTTTCTTTTCGTCATGTTTACTGCAAATAAACGAATTTTTTTGTTTTTCTTTTTTTAGGGATCGTATCTAGTCAAATCAATAGGACCGGTAACTACTTCTACGCGGATAACATAATTCCAGGTAATTTTACCAATATTCATTTGCAGTCTTCTATACAGGGTCAAATTAATTAGCTAGCGAAACTCCGCAGACGATCACGTCTGCGGAATCTACCCATCAGGGTATCGATACCTAAACACGACCAAATAAAAAACACTTCAAGTAACAACATTACCAGCGGTCATTGATCCCAAAAAACATCATCAAATTAATTTATTTTTTGTTTTCTCATGTTTAGATATCGATACCCATCATGTCAGCGGAGTTTCGCTTGCTATTTTTTATATGACCCTGTATAGAAACGATTGGTACGACTCTTCGAAAACCTGGCTGTATCTGACGTCGCGAAAAACCTGAAGGAATTTCTCTGTTAGGATTCAGGAACTATCTATCACCTTGACTGTTTCCTGAACAAAGAGAATTGAAGCAGTTTTTTTCAAGTAGAATTCAGAATAAGTATTTAGTAATAGAGGAGTACCTACGCAAGTAGGAAATGCTGTATCTTGGAGACATCGTCAGACCCAAATTCGAGTTGAGATCTACCCAGATAAATGCCGTGGGAACTATCTTGTTTGTGAATATTACGATTCGTCATGCGTTAATTCACTTTTTACTGAATTATTTTAGTGTTAACTGGCGTGAAATAAGGTGAATCTCAGAAAGTCCAAAAACCAAAACAATTGCCTCGTTGATCTAGTGGCCGCAAGCGCTACTGCTGAGCATGAGGTTCTGGGTTCGATCCCCCAGGTCGGACAGTCTTATTGGGTTTTTGGGTGGGTTTTGGGAATTCATTGTCATGCTGTTACAAGATTTTAAATAAGTAGGTACGTCTATTTCTGATTTAAAAATAAATGTAGTAGTAAGCTTGAGGATTGCTTAATCTTCAGATCACGATAAAGACATGACTTCATTAAAATTTTTGAAGATTTTCTTCAATTTGTAATTTTTTACAAGGCGGGTGCATTAAGAGACTGGAAGCGAGCTAATTAGCAAGACTAGTTTAGTTTTTTTAATTTGTGGTATCATGACCTCTTGTAAGAGTGGGTGCGGAAATAGAAAATATATCCACCCTTAAGGCAATAAGAAATAAATAGTATGTAGTATGGAGTCTGGATTTGTGCCCGGTTGATGGCAATAAGCTCGCCCCCTATTTCATAGAACTTAAACATAACTCGCAAAATGTGGGTGTACTATAATTACACCTGTGCCCAACCCTTCGGGGAAACAAGGTGTGATGTTATGTTAAATGTTTTTACTGAAGTAAAAAAAAAATCTTATTATTTATTTAGGTACACGCGCTACCAATTTCCTTTTCAAGTAAACTTAGGATTGTTTCTTAATCGTATAGCTCGTCTGAGCTAAAATGACACGCCCCACTAAGTCGTTTACGTTTGTACGGCGCGTCATTTCAGCTTAGACGAGCTCTAAGAAATTTGTATTTATGTTTTTCTTTCTGGTTACTAAAATAATTTTGTTCTATAGGTACTCTATTTTCAATCAATCTGTTTTACATCATAATGTTATTTTGTAAGTTTTAATCGATTGTTTCCGTCAGCTAAACGCCTAAAATATAGCTAAATAGCGCCTTGACATTAGCAAAATTGAGATCTTATCACGATCTCCAAAACAAAATCAGACTATTATTTACAAAAACACCAATTAATATAATTACTACACTATCTAAGCTCCACTTAACAGCAATTCAACAGGGATTAGGAGAATTTCTATGCAAATATTCAAATCACTCCTCTAGCTGTCTTTATCTATGCATGTAATGGTTTCCGCATGAATTTAGTCTATGATTAAACATTCAAGGCACGGTCTTTAGTCTATGATATGTCTTCACGCATCTGTGTTGCCAGTGGAGTTTATAAACCCATAAACAGTGTTTCAGACAGTGTTGCTAACTGACTTTGACAAAGATACGGTTTTCGGGGATTTATCTCAAGCGTTTATGGGTCTTACGTGCTTTGGGAAACAAATAAATAGTGTTATATTAGTGAAATGTTATCATTTTTGATATACGCTTTGTCATTGGCATTTAACTAGTAAATGTCCGCTTCAGAGGAAATGCCGCCTTTTATGATCAATGGGGACTAGGCCTGATTAGTCAAATATTCCCAGTTCAGCAACTAACTTCATCCTTGATAAAGAATCATAGAAGTATAAGAACGGTGTTAAAAACTCATAATTTTTTATTTACTAAACCAAAATGACAGTTGCGATCGACCTGTTTTGTAATTTTAGTCATGTTATGTTATGTCATCATATTCTAGCAAATTAAAAATCAGAATTTAGATAGCAAATTATTTAGGTTATTCGAGTAACTTCACCGATCACAGAAAAGTTGAGGTAATGTACCTACTCATCTCGCCAGCGCCACCTGTCGATGACGAAAAGAGGTACGCACGTACCTACAGTTCCTACCTATATATTGCAATATGCGTGCTGTCAGGATATAAGAATCCTTTTTGTTCTGCAATGCGTATAAGAAATTATCAATGAAGCAACACGTTGAATGTATATCAATATCACACAAAGAAGTAAATACGTCGTTGGCACATTGCCTTCTAATAGCTTATTATTCATATTTCCCTCTTCCGTCAATTTTTATAAACAAAGCTGGAACATAAATAATACCTCTATAGATAAGTAGGTACTTGGAAACTACAAGTATAACTACTATACCATCTGTTACTTTCCCTGGCCTTTCATGTTTGCCGGCCATACTCTGATCCAACGACGTTGACCATTCATTTTACCTTGCTATGACAGTTTCATTAACATCATCATAACATAGTCGCCTAATCACCGCTATAACTAACGTTGATTCATACCAAAGTTGAATTAGGTACAGCCCGATTCAAACATTTTGGCGGCTCTGAACATGATGCGAGACGCTGCGCAGTAACAACTTCATGTGTCAGCGGGGGTGAGGGGTGGGGTACTGCGCAGCGAGTAGCGCACTTCAGAGCCGCCATAGTTTGACGCGTAGGTACTATAATCATCATCATATGAAGGGTACAGGGGCAAAACAAGGAATGTCACTAAAACAAGTTTTTGTGTAATTAACATTTTAATGTTTGAAAGTTTATAACTTTGTCTTACATATTAATTGTTTAGAAACTACTAATAGGAACTTTAGTTTACCTTTCAGAGATCAGCTATAGATAGAAATAAACTTTTGGCAAATTTTAACAAATATGTAAAATTAAAAAAAAGAAAGTAATTAACTATTATAAAGTACTAAAACATGAAATGTCCTTTAGAACCCATACAGGGAATGTCCAAATCTAGTACTATGTATGGGTAATGCTTTCAAAATAGGCTTGTGCTTCAGCAGAACAAAATCTTTTTAACTCCATAAGGTCCTTGTGCTTCTCTGCACTAATTGGCAAGTAATCTTGGTAGGCAAATCCAGGCAATTCAAATTCATTGCTACATTCGGGTTGATTCGCTCTTTGCTTATGCAATATGGGTGATTTCTCCCATGAACCATTATAGTTACTGCGATGAAGAATGAACCTTGGATGTTCTCGCACACTCATTATTTCTCTTTGAGCCTGGATTGAAAAAGAGCACTTTTTCATGTACTGATTCTGAAAAAAATCTGTAAATTTCTTTATAATTTCACCCTTACCCACTTCAATAACTTCAAAGGGTTTGGGTCTTTGGCGACTTATTTTTAGCAGGTCATACCATTGATATGGGACTTCCATGGGAGTTTTTAAATTAATCAGGCCCATATTCTTGTCGCATTCTAAATATGAATGTCCTCTGATGGGGTATGTTATTTTAATGGAGTCCAAAATTTTCATTACATGAACCACAAAATGAATGAACCTTGTCACAGTATAGTTCTTGTTTTGTCCTCCTGCAGAGTCACAAAATATTTCTAAATGCCTCACACGATGATCTAAATGGTTTTTTAAAAAGTGAAATAAAAATGAAACCACTTCATCTGAACCCTTGCGTCCACAAGTCTCAGGGTAAGTGAAAAAAAAAGAACTAGCATCACTTAGCACATGTATGTTAAATGAATACATTGATAACTGACGTTTATAATAAACATCATTGGTTGTGATGTTAGGTAGTGGCACATTTTTTTGGTAGTCCATAGCAATAGCCTGAAATTCAATTTCTGCCTTACTTTTCATTCTAGCATTCTTCTTCCTATCATAAAATGTTTGAGCTTTTTTCTTGTGCAAATTATTAAGAATAGTTAATCTTTTTAGCTCATCCTGATTTCCTTCAGCCATCAATGCTTTTGCCTTAATTTTAAATTCGTCACAGGCACTGCATGTGTCGGTGCGGGGATAACCAAATGATATGTTAAATTCAGTGTTAAAGATGTTCCTGTATGTTTCATAGGAAACATTATTCTCAGGGTATGCATCCAAATATAGCTTATGCATTTTTTTAATATTTAAGTCATCAGGTAAATATTCTTTCTTACTATCTTTCATACTGTAGTGACTTTGCCTTCCTTTAAATGATTTTATACGAGTACATATTAATTGTTTTGTATTCATATCCAATTTTTTGTGTGAACTTGATTTTCCCCTTTTATCTTTTGGTGCAATGCCTGTCTCTTTCAAAGACTTTTGTAGGTGTTCAAGTTTTCCTTTAGTTATACCAAAAATAGATAAAAAAGCCTTGTAGCATACAGGTACTTCTTGTATCTGATCATCATCTTTTATTCGTACTTTGTAAATGAAATAGTTTTGATGAAAATTGGCATCCATTTCATTTTTCCTACTACGCCTTCTTTTTACTGAACAAACATTCGTCAATCCACATAAAAATATATTTTGCTCATCTGTAGACTTCAAGCTATTAAACTCTCTTAACAATTTAATACGATTTTCCGATGAAATCCTTTCAAAACACTTAAGTCTTGAACACCTACAATCCTCACCTGACTCGTGGGTAGCTAGTCTCATTTTTTTCATGACATCACGTATTCTTCCTCTCTTTTTTCGCTTTTTCGTTTCTTTTACTAAATTCTGATTAATATCTTCATCGCTTTCACTCATTTTTTTTCACAAATTGACTGAAAAATGTAAATGTAAATCTTAACTCGCAGTCACAACAACATAACATAACCTCTCTGTAACTGACATTGACAGTTGGACATTCCACGTTTTGTTCCGTTTCACTATGGACGTTCCCACTTTTGCACCTGTACAGGGTTTTGAAATATTGAAGATAGGAAGGACTATGATTGTTTTTATGCTTTTTACACAATGCTACATAAAAATACGCGCGAAAACCCAAGTGTTGCCGTACTTAATTTATATTTGAATTTTTTGTGACATTCCTTGTTTTGCCCCTGTACCCTTCATATAGAGTAGCGAATGATTTGGTGATGATGAATGACAACGGCTCCTACCTGAGCATGAAAGTTACATAATGAAAGTTGATTATTCTATTATTGATTCTTCCCCTTAACGGTCGAACCCAATAACCTATAATATTGATGGTAGACAGTATAATTCTATCTGTCCTTATGTCAGGCCGGTAAGATTCCATAATCTCTTATAGATTATTGGGACGTTGAAACCATAGATACGTAGATAGGTTTTTCTATATCCAGTATGCCACAAAACTGGTGACAGATAGGTTATTGGGTTCGGCCGTAAATAAGCAGAGCATACTATATTTACCTACAAATTACCTTAATTTTTATTTATTTCTATCACACAATCCTTTGCAATAGGAAGGACAAATCCCCATTGATCAACTACGTATAAATTATATCGAACTTCGACCTACTAAGATTAAGATAAGCTTTTATTAGCGGTATTACTTCCTAGTGTCAGCGATTAATGTGTTGCTGTTTCCGATCGATCGCTCACGGCACGTGACGTCATCGGCGCGAGCGCAAGTCACCCACGGATGCACTCAATGGATAACTGATGATTGATGTTTTTGTAATAGATTTGATGAAAACACGCTTTTTGTATGCGTTTTGGCTTGTAAATGGAATTAATTGGCATGATGATGTTTAAAAATAGAAACCTTGGTAGGCAGAACCTGTTATATTAGTTCTCGTGTCGGTATCTTAGTAGAAAGATGTCGTGAAGGTTGGCAAGCAGTAGTGTTGCTAAAGTCCGTCTTTGTAGAGGCTCGATCTTTTAATGCAGCTACAAAAAAAAAATCATTTACTTACATGAAAAGGTTTTTTTGCACACGGCTTGCGTTTGCAAGCCGTGTGCAATATTAACGAACTTCCATACAACCTTTCATCCCCTATGTGACCCCTTTAGGGGATTAATTTTCAAAAATCCTTCCTTAATTCCTTAGTTCACATCAAGGCTCACCTTTTCGTTATAAAAGAAACTCTTGTGCAAAATTACAATTTTCCAGACCCAGCGGTTTAGGCTGTGCGTTGCTTGTCTGTCATTGAGTGAATGAATTTAAGATTTTTAATAAGTAGATAAATATTTGTTCTGATGCTCTGCAAATATTATAAATAAGAGTTAAATAAAAATCAATGACATAACATGAAACAACGCTAACTATGCGATAATGACCACCATGGCATGGATGTAGACCATACTTCTGTGGCAATGCGCGTGCCATCGAGTTGCAAAACATGACTGTGCGCATACGCAACTTATATAATTATTGTAAGTACGGCTAATTGACGTGTTGTTGTGTTTGTAAACCTATGTTGCGTTGGCTTGATTTCCAAAGCATATTGGGAGTAGATACTTCGTTGGCTGATATTCTTAGTACCGACCAATATAAACAGCGAAAATTAATAATGTGTAGTTCATTTCTTCAGAGGCATATGGGCTTAATGATCAATAAAGATTCCTAAGACCGATGCTCTGAAATGCTTATTGATCAATGACCGGTACAAGAAAGATTAAGGCTTGTTAGCAACAACTTTCTTCTACACAAAATTAAATGACTAAACATACCTTAACCTACCATACCATACCATAACCTTAGGATATCACGATTGGCCTTTTATCATTAATTCAACCAGACTTGCGGAATTTTTTACTATAGGACGACTGAGTTCCTTGGTCTAGTGGTCGCAAGCGCTACTGCTGAGCATGAGGGGTTCGATCCCGGGTCGGGCAGTGTTATTGGGTTTTTCTATCTGAAATTTCTCAGTAACAGCCCGTAGTCTGAATTTGTGGCCGATGGATGGCAATAGGCTCTCCCCCTATTACACGGGTCTTTAAAAACATAACCGGCGAAATGTGGGTGTTTACTATAGGTACACCTCTGCCTAACCCTTCGGGGAATACAGGCGTGATACTATGACGGCTGAGTTCACTCTACTAGAGAAAAGAAAAACACACGGACGTTTAACGTACAATGAGTGTTATGTTTTATAATGAGTTGTGAGTTCATCATAATACTGTTCCATTCCGTTAAGTATTATTAAAGAGCCAGGTGTTCTTGCTTTAAAGGTTTAATTATTATTATTTATCTCAGGATGTCCTGTTCATTCATAATTAATCGCAATTAAATTGTTTGTTTATATTACTTAAAGGTGTTTCTTCAGTAGGTGAGTGATGATTACGTATTACTAATATTATGTCACATTAAAAGGGTATCGAAATTCATTATTGATAATGACAATGATGTGCCATATACTTTACAAATGATAATAAAAACGGGAATACCTGTCTAAACTCGGGTCTACGATATCACAAATACTGTGACGATATGATGCGAATCCGCTACGCTTTTCGTAGCAACGTATCTTGAAACGCTACGAATTCGCTACGAAATTCCTTGTAAACGTTAAAATATTAATGGTTACAAAAATATAATAATATTATTTTTCCCCTCTTTTAGTTTGATTATAACTAGATTTTAGCTGAATTTCAGTATTTTCAATTTTCCTAGCCAGCCCACGCCGCGGCATGACCCACTCAAAGGTACAGCCTTTGATCGTGACGTTATGCGCTTATTTTATTATTAATCGACAATTAACCTAAAAAAACAAATTGAGGAAATAACCCTCCAATTTATTATTTAAGAGCTAAAAGGGTTGGGAGTAATTCAATTATAATTATTACAAGAGTGCTTCATAATTTGAAATACAAAAATTAAAATTGTTTCTACCTGTTTTCATTTTGGACAATACTTTGTAGATCAGAAATTAAAAGATAAAAAAGCATTGAATTTTAAAGTCATTAAAACAATTTATAATTGATGAATGTTTTTTTTGTTTTTGGACTGCCTCGTTGGTCTAGTAGTCACAAGCGCTGCTGCTGGCCATGAGGTCTTGGGTTCGATTCCGGGGTCGGGCAAAGTGTTATTGGGTTTTTCTATCTGAAATTTCTCAGTAGCAGCCCGTAGTCTGAATTTGTGGCCGATGGATGGCAATAGGCTCTCCCCCTATTACACGGGACTTTAAAAACATAACCGGCTAAATGTGGGTGTTTACTATAGGTACACCGCTGCCTAACCCTTCGGGGAAACAAGGCGTGATGTTATGTGTGTAATGCAGTTTTAACAGTATGCAAAGTTCCTATAGCTGAGGTTACTAATAAACGACTAGAATGAATAGGTTTAGGTCATGAAGCCCTGTACAGGTATTTCGTAACACCGTTCCAACTATGTACCTAGGAAGAGGTTTTATTATGCCGATAGCTTATTGTTTATTGTAACTAAGCCTATGTATCGTATCCGTTTGACTTTCCTTATCGTATTGTGAAAGAGAAAAACCACATATAATGTTACAGGAACGAGAGATTTATTACAATTTTCCTGAGATTAATTATTGAGTATTATAAATTTATACTTGGGATTTTCCTTAACAACTGCACCATTTATACCTATTTGTATGAGGATGTTAATAATGTACATAAGTAATTTTTGTACGCTTTTACAAAAGTTGCGGAAAATTAATTTTCCAAATTCATTTGATCATTCGTTTAACTAACGAAACGTATGAGGAAATACGGAAACTCCCTATATTCAGTATATTAACTTGGAATTAATTAGATAGGTATTTTCTTTGACACGAAAATGTATTATGGTTTCAATTTCGTTCGTAATGAAGTAGTCTTTATGACGTTATTAAGTAATTACTACAATTTCGTGAGTAAAATAAACTATATTCGTGACTCCTTCAGCCAAATCGTGCAAAAACAACCTTTAATATGTAGATATTTTTTTGCAGCGACACGTCAAATAATATAAAATGTAAAATCATCAAGTAGCGGAAGATGGCTATTAAAATAAAATTGATAATGTTTTAATGTGCAGCATTGGCAACACATCTTACATGTAGGTAATCTGAAATGACTACCTACATGTTTCTTATTTATAGTAGAAAATACTTATCATGCAAAAAAAGCAACTCTAAAATCGCAGATTCACTTGCATTGAATCAATCTTTGTCTGCAATATCCTATATTACTACCTTCATTTATCATGCAATTATTATTTGCAACAATTGTTCAACAACTAAACCATTTGTACAGTTATCAATCACTGTTAACTATACTAATCTTCGTTCATTGTTATTAAATATCGATCTATAAAATACTGTTTAATTGCTAAATAGGGCCATAAATTCAGATCTTCAATTACAAAACGTATACTTAAGACATCCACAATGATTGAAGTATCTCAATTTACTCAGTACTGTACAATTAACATGATCATGCGATCACGAATCTGCAGCCAAAAGAGTTGACTTACATACCATACCATATTTAGAACATAAGTATGGATACGGCCCATAACACACAACACAATCTAAACTAAGTATGGCATAATAATTGGAAATTATAACCCCGCCATAACTCTAAACCAATGTCTTTTGTAGCCGTATTTCAGGGCTTCAAAACGAACACACTTCACTAACATAGTTTGTATGTCGTTCTTATTAGTAAAACCCAACAATGCTATAAGGGTACATTAGTAGTATCCTTATAGCATTAGTGCTATAAGGGTAGATTGTGTACTTGTATGTGTGGTCCGAAATATATAATCTATTATTATAATAAAACTACAAGCATTATTCACAAGCAACTTAACATTTTACTCTATCATTTTGAACAACAAGAGCTCGGACATTTTGCCGTCGCACGACGGTTGCCAGCTGTCATTTTTACATAATAAAAGCTGCGGATGCGGACTTTGGACTTGTCATCTCGACCTCTCACTTCCTCTACAAAATAATGAGACACAGAATATCCACTACTGGCAACACTACAAGAATTCACAAAAATTGCTAGAAAATAGGTTGCATGGAGTTTGGAATAGCTGCAGTAATTTTTGAACTCTTCAGCGATTCCTTTTTGTTTTCATAACAGAAAGAAAGAAAGAAAATAAATTTATTTGACCCAGGTTAAGGCACACAATATTCATTAAAAAAATAAACGGAAAATAAAAAATAAACTTAAAATAGTATAAATTGTGTGCCCCACGGCTGCGCCAAACAGGCCCAGTTCAGCATAAATGCCAGACAACTAGTGCCTGGCGCTGGTTTTCTACTGTACCTTAGGTACCTATGTTATGAGGACGTCTTACGGATTTAAATCAGTTTTATAGTTTGTGTAATTATTTAAATAAAAATAAGCATCTATTCCTCACTGAGAAATTTTCAATTTGATTTTCGAATCTCGTGTCACGTTAATGACTGGCTGTTCTTCTTATTTTGATCAACCAATCACAACAGCTTAAAGCTTACAGACATGACAGCTAGTCTACCAATCAGAGACTTGATCAGGCTTTCCGTATGCGTTGTATGTAATAATGCTTCTGTGTAGCTATTTATATTGTATTTCCTCTGACGCATCACAAATCACGGTGACAGTAAGGGCTGAGCAAAGCCTCAGTCGAGTGCAAACTCTCTATAAAAGGAGCTAAGTAGCACGGTTAGTGAATTTCCGTGTTCCGTATAAAAAATTGTTGACGCTTCCGCGGAGTTAGGGCTATATTATTAATGGACGGGCTGCAACTTCGATATTTTCTCTTCCTTGGTTGATAGTTTTTCAAGATATCAATTTAAAAGAAAACATTCTGAGAGCAATTTTATGTCATACTTAGTTAATGTTTCAAGGCTCAAATTAAATTTTCTTCTCAAATTCATAATATGATTATGTAGGTACTTGTTTGATTTTAAAGCATTTACGAGTACCTAAAAGAGTAAAATATCGTAGCCAAGCTCCTTCATCTTTTAATTAATGAACTAAATAATCTTAAGCTACATTCCCTCAAAGCTCACTAGATTCATATACAGTAAGAGTCAAATTACAAGCCTTCCATATATTTCACGCTGATTGCAAACACAAAGGATTAACAATGACTAAATTACAATTTAAAATCAAACCGTTGCAGCACTTTCTATCGAACAAAGGATGGTGGGCGAGACAAAAGCTATCTACATCAGCTATAGACCTAGAAAAACGTTTAGCTATCGAGATCTGTCTCGATAACTATACGACGATCGCGATGATCGAGATGACGTCACAAACGTTCAAACGGGGGAAGAAAAAAGGCTTAGTCTAACAGTGAAAGTGCACGAGTAGCCGAGACATTTTCACTGCCATTATTATAGGTACAGGCGTTAGGTTGAAAACACACTGCGTTCAATTGAAAGGCAGAATGACTTGGTGCCAAGAAAAGGTGTTTTTAATAAAGCTATAGACAGAACTTTATTAATATTAATAACACCTTTTCTGGCACCTAAGCATTCTGACTTTGGCTTTCAACGATAGATAGGTTACTGTACAGTCTTCTTTTGTCTTCGATTTAACTAAGCAAACGAAATTACCTGTATTATTAAACCTAATTCAATTAATTTTAGTGTTGAAATTTTTGTTGCACTATCAAGTTTTTGGAATATTATTAATTGAATGCATAAAAAGTGGGTTTTTCGAATAATGCAGTAGGTAAATATTCGATACCAATCTTATCTAAAGCAATTAATTTTAAATTCAAAAAAACTTTTATTAACTTTCCGTGTGCTTGCTGAAAGAAAGATAAGATCAGTGTCTAACTAATAACGAGCAATAAAATAAATTTTACAGCAAATTGAAGAAATTATTACTTACAATTTACCGCTCGACTTGTCAGTGAGAAATTGATAATAATTCCGTACAGCAATGAACGGTAAATATTTTATGTCAAAACTTATTATGTTATTTTTTATAACTGCGTATTTTATTTGCGAATATTATTGCTCGTTTCCTGATATAAATATACAGTTGTGACATCAATTATGGAATCACAAACTGTCTTTTTAGCTGTATATTCACGACATTGCCGTCGATTGTATCTTTTCCTAATAGGTGATAGAAAGCTACGAAGACATTTTGGTCACTAAAGTAGTAAACGTGTACCGTGAGTATGTGATATTATATTGACGTGACAATGCATCACTGCGTAGGTCAGCATTCGTAAGTTTGAGCTACGAAAATTCATCTTCTATTATCAATTGTTACTGGAAAACTTTAAGTGATATTCAAGCTCAGAAGGTGTCTATAAAACACAGTCATTTGTTTTCTTTTTCAGTTGTTTCTCACTATGAACTGTATAAATATTACAATACCTACTCTTAAACAACAAACTTGTGAATATTATTTTTTGTTCCTTAAGTTTTCCTCATTTATAATATAAAGGGGCGAAACACACTTCATTTTCTAAGGTTAGCCTGAAAAACCGGCCAAGTGCATGTCAGACCACGCACAGTTTCGTAGTTGACATGAATTTATCCTAAGAACAAACTTAACTTTGTAGTTGAAAAACATGTTCTCTCATACATTCCAACTGCAAATCTAAGTTGGCCGACTATTACTCGTTAACTTGTAAAGCCTACTTAGCTGTGATAGTTTTCCTTGTAACTTCTTTATATATACTACTGCCGTGAATTTTTTCACATATCCAAAAACAACCATTTAGCCCAGGCAGGGCCCCGACACTCGACTTTAACAAAAATGAGCACTTTAAAGCTTAATATTTCGCAATCGGACCCCTGAATTGGAAAATGGTTTTCACACACCCGCAATATTTTTGAACGGCCTATCCAACAACACCCCACACTATGGTATATAGACGAGAAAAAAAAGCACCCTAACATTTTTTTTTCAAGATTTTATTTTACCACTTGGTCGGTGTGATTAATATTTATACTTATGCCAAATTACAGCTTTCTAGTACTAAGAGTCTCTGAGCTAAGCCGCGGACAGACAGACAGACGGACATGGCGAAACAATAAGGGTTCCTTGTTGCCTACGGAACCCAAAAAACGAACCAGTTTATGACAGAAGAGCTGTTCAAAATTGATTATAATAGTCACTGCTCAGAGATTGTATGACTACATGTTGGTAGCGTATGGCTTACATCATAGGTAATTACCGAGATACATACATATGTGAGTGGCAAGTAGACTCCGGTGGACTACAGTAAAATAAAATAAAAATCTTTAGCCGAGTTTCTTTATTCTTGGCTGTATTCTGTTGTCAAATACATAATTTGATATGCATTTAATAGTTATTTTTGTAACCCATCCTTCTGCATTCAGCTCTCACTGAGTGCCTATGGCAAATATTCTAAAAAAAAAACAATGATTTTACTTTCTATATCTCTCTCTGTGTGCCGCAACCATTATCGTCTGCGTTATAGTTTTTATACAATAATAATCAGTTTCAGATTTGTTCACGGCAACCAACACTTACAGGCGTCGAACAAATTATATCGTGACGGCGTGAGATTATTTATTATGATTGAAGCACGCTTTTTGTCTGACATTCGATAATAAAAGGTTGGCTTTTTCACTTAATTATAAGAGACAATGTCATAACAGCTGCTTTTCAGAAAACAAATAGGTAGTGTTTAAAAAACAAAGATGGCGGCTAACGTTAGCTGTCACTTTCAAGAAAACTCATTTTGACCCTGCCCTAAAGGTTCCAAGTAAAGTTTTGTTTCTGTTAATCCTATCAGAGAAATTTGGGAAAAAAAAGTAAAAAGGTTATTACCTACCTGAGAAAAAGTCACTACTGCTATTAAAAATTAAATACTTAAGCTACCTTAAAATTGCATGCGCCTACAGCCTTCTTACCACAGAACACTAATACTCCTAGCGGAGCTTCTTACTTTACTGCGCAAACACCAGCCAAGCGGTAATAATAAAACAACCTAAAGAGGGACCTCGAAGTGGTTTTAAATATTCAATCCGGCAAAATTAACTTTTATGTCGTCTGGAAGAACTGTTAAATAATTTGTGCAATGCAATTGACTTTTTCGTCGTGTTAAAAAATTGATTCACTTAATATTGGGTCGGAAGAGTCAAAGGCAGAAAGGCCTCGGCGTCGTTGCCGACGGAACAGAATGTTGCCATTTAAATATTACCTATATTTATATAAAGATTTAGAACTTTTTTTATTTCTTACTTTGTAGCTCATTTTATTTTGCACCGGTTGACGACGTCACTGAAAACCAGCGCTGTAACTCTGTCTCGCATAGGGTCACAGCATTATGCTGAGCGATGGCCGTTTTGCCTGGATGTGACGCATATTGTCCCCATTTTTTAGTGTTTGTCTTTTCTTTGCGTCATGTTTTATCGTAAATACACGTAATATCTTTCTTTCTTTTTTCTTAGTCAATCTTGTCGAAGATTCGGTTAACTACCTAAACATTAGTTTTTTTTTCAGTTTTTTAAAAGAACACTGTTGTACCTAGAATGTGTAAGTAACCTTGCTGTCTGCCTAGTGCCTAAGTAATATTTTACCGAGACATGATTTTATTCTCGAAAAGCTTTTACCGACGACGAGAGAATTGTAAAAGACAACATCACCTTCAAGTCTGTTTCATTAAAACTTAGCAACAAACACGAACACTTCGAACTTGCAACACAACGAAGCAAGCAATTGCCATCCGCAGAGATTTCTTAACGAGACCAAGATGTTACAACCAGCCTTTTTATTCGAATCTTCAATAGACACGACACTTTCGACCACTCAAACTTGACCTCTGAGCTTAAATTACACACCTTTATTCCGTACCAATACGGTTCAAAATTAATAAGCCTTTTCAGTTTTGTATCACGGAAGCGCTTGATTCAACGGGGGTTACATTACATTTTCTTATTCGCGCCTGCAACGTGTATGAACGTTCTCCAGCAGTGCAGTGTATAAAGTTACCTTACCTCGCGACAAGGTCAGGTCTTAAAACGTTTGGGGAAACACAGATACGTGTCATGTCATTGTTCAAAGTTTGTTTATAACTTTATACATTGTACCAGTCTTTTATACAGACTAGCAACGGATGTGTCCTGAACATAATTCTGCTTACCAACCTTGTATGTACCATATCCTACGAATAAATATATATATTTGTCTTTGTCTTTGACTACTTGGAGAGTCTTAAAATCATATTATTAAGTACCTATATATTATAATTTAATTTGATTTTTAATAGGTACAGCAGATATATTTTAATAACTTCTGTAATGTAATTAATTAAGTATTTTAAATAGTAATTCAGAAACTTTCATTAGTTTATGTATTTTTTTTTTATTTATTAATAAGAATATTACGTTCATAAATGGTTATATTAACTAGGGGCAAAACCTTTAAAAGTATGATAAATGTGCTGACAAAAACGTAATTAGATACCTATGTATTTAAATAACCACACGCAAGCATTAATTTTATTTAATGTTTTTATTTTCTATACGAAACCTAACTTTGAAGGTTACTGATAAGTATCTACTTAAGGTTTAAATACATATGTAATTTAATTTGTTGAATTTGGTTCTTGTGATACAGGAACTCCTAGTAGGAAATGAGCCAGAGCTACACAAATGTTTGTGACTTTGAACTGTAAAGAAAGTATTCATTTATTTATTTACTGATTCGTAAGTCACGCCCACCTTGGACGTGCTTATGCTCTTGTCCCAGAGACAGCACTGACTACATGAAAACCGGGTAAACAACACTGAAACACTGAAATGCTGCTTTTCCTGGTTGACACCACTATTTTATTCAAAATATTGTTTGTTGTTGTTATACCTAAGCTAACAAGTTGGTCATAATTAAAAAAGGATTTAGAGACAGTAGTTCCCCGAACGAAGTCGTATCATACCTATTATGATATACTTTCCCGTTGCGCTTACCAAGAAGGAAAACACAACAGAAGAAACCGCAATTGCAGACACTTTTTGACTTTCAATACTTACAGGTGTTTTCCCCGACAATATAACATTGACCTTTTCTAAAACGGACCGCTTCCGTAACCTAATTCAATTTTGATGGCAGTGGTCTATAGCCCTTTTGCTATCGGAGATAGTTAATACTAATTAAACGAAGTCGTTTCTTTCAATGGTGTCATACAGTTTCGTTTATCTTCGATAAAACCGAAATACCTATAACGAATAAAATGTGATTCTCGACTATCGATATATATTCCCATCAAAATTATTATAGACTGGCGCACTAAATCCGTCACTGCTTTATTGGACCAGTCACATTTAATTCGGCAAAGTTCGGTTTTTCCGAAATTAAACGATTGGAACCTTCGAACGTTGTCAAACTGTAAACTACACTATCACACTTAACACTATAAACTATTAGTTCACTATTAGTACACGGTATCATTGGTATCATTTTCGTAACACGTAGGTGCCGGGGAGTTTTTTGCGCCACTTCTTCTTCCCAGCTAAAACACTAGGAAGTGGAGAAGGGCGGGCGTTTTGGGAGACTGTCTTATATAATTTTTGACGTTCGAAAGGTGCTGATTCTCAGCCTAGTTTGAATAAATGGCTTTTGATTTTGATTTAATAATACATGTAGCCAGTAAAAATATTATGGGTGGTCTAGTTTACTTTATGAATTTCTATTCAACGACATTTTTTATATTAGAAACTATGTATGTATGTTCAATTATTCAATGGATTTTTCACAATTACCAATTTTCTATGTATCACCTTTCATGTTATTTAAATATGTAAATGAAAGCTTTAAACTATGAAAAGGGAAACTTATGCCGTACCTTCCAGTGAAAAACTTTATTTTTATTTTTTATTAGACCTTTTTGTCCCACTGCTGAGCAAAAGCCTCCCTACTCTCTTTCCTCTCTGTTCAGAGCGTAAAACGTGCGAAAAAAGTTAAATAGCTTACAACTAACAGTGACCTAATAGCTAGCTACTACTTGTAACATACAACAACATCACTAAAACAACAACAACACAACAACATCCAACAACATTACAACATTTATATCTGTAATTTTTATGGTGTACTTACATAGTAAAGAGTATACTATCTTGTTTATGTTGCGTTCTTTGTTAAATGTTCTATGTTATAGCGTACAGGGGGCCAAACACCACCTCTTAAAGCAGTATTATTTTAATGTTACTTCAGCGTGGGAAAGAGATGGAGCTAGACGTCCTGTATAGCTCCATCTCTTTCTCACACTGAAGTAAGATTAAAATAATACTGCTTTAAGAGGTGGTGGTTTAGCTCCTGATCATATCATACATATTACATATAGCTAAAAAATTAGGGTAAGGCCTGTAATGATAGTTGTAAGGATGATAAATAAATAAAAGTTCACATAAACATGTAAACATTTGAGCTTTCGCTTTCATGCAATTTTCCACTTGTTGCGGTTAATATGGTTATAGTAGCAATGATTTGATATGGTCAACTGAGCTTTCTAAAGCCACCGCGTCTGTTTTTATGAACTAAGAACATAACTATTATAAGAGAACATACTATTATAAACAACAGTCCCGGAATTAACGTCCAACGTTTTAGGGGGACATCATCATTATGAACAACTTTTACTATGGGACCAAACCTGAAATCGACCTACATTTTGTCTAGTTATGCGAACATAAATGTACCTACCTAAGGAACAGCAGATTTTTTTTTTCGCGATTTTAGGTTTGATCCCATTGTAAAAGTTGTTTGTTATCATTAATACAATTAGGTATTTAGAACTCACCCCCCCCCACATAGGCCATGCACCGGGCGCGTGCGTTACTCGAGCGTGTGAACGACGCGAACGCCGCGTTGTTGCGGCGTGACGCCTTAGTGATTGTAAAAACTGCAACTGTAGACACGCCGCACGCTGGAAAAGCGCGACGTGTACGCCTCGTAGTCGCAGCGTTCGCGTCGTTCACACGCTCGAGTAACGCGCGCACCCGGCGCACGCCCAATGTGAGGGGGGCCTAAGTACCGGTCACTAATTACCCGTCACCCTATATACTCTAGTTAAACGGTTGAGATAAAGTCACATAATAGGTACCTGTTATTAAAGTGATGGAGCTTGTAAGGTCCAATCTAGAAAGTCAGACGTGTTAATAAGAACTGAGTTCAAAACTTCAGTATTGTCATCATTTATCGTAAATCATTTATTAAGCAATCAATCAAAAATCTGTAGTCTTTTTCTTTCATCTCCCTTGTATGAAAGATCATCGGATTTGTCCATAATGAACTTGCTTTGAAGACAGAAGAATGCTGGCCCTATGACCTAATGACTTCTTTGTCGACATTATAACCAATAAATTATCGATGAGCATAAAATATCAATTTTTGAATTCTTATACCCATTGTTGTTAATTTAGTATTGTACTCACAAGAACAGCGTGTATCTTTAATTGTATATTTTCACCCACGTAGGTACATAATAATGTAATCTGCATTATGTAATGACTTCATGGTGGTATGGTAATCGCATGCAATCAATTTCATTGTTTATCAAATTCGTTCGACATTCAGTGCAGAGAAAAACCGTTACAATTGATTCCATTGTTAACAAAATCAGATTTTTTACTCAATCACTAATTAATTTGTGACGTTAACAGACTACACTAAACAAACGTGACGATATCAATTTAAAAAAAAAAAACGCAGCCATAAAAATGTGTTGAATCTTTTAAATCTTTTTTATTGTCAGCCAGTAACTTCTATGACGATCACTAGGTTCAACCTTGTAGTGTGGGTCGTGTGGGATAATCACGGAAAAACCTTGTTAAGTACACCAATACCACCACTTATCAGATCACAGATGATAGCCATAATGACTGGGTCACCCATAGACCACGTAGTTATGTCATAAATTGATATTATTCTGCGACATGACCTTAATACGGGGTCACTGAATTATTTTTGGTACCTACATAATTGTTATGCCTATTTTCCATTTGTTTTTTTTTTGGGTTTTCAACGTTATTCTAGCAATTTTCCACATTTTCCAGTCGTTTGCTTTAAATGCAAGCTTCTCCGATATAATCAATTGGCCAGAAAATATAGGGCTCGAGATGATCCCTAGGCAAAAATAACCCGAATGGTGTAACTGATAACATCAAACACAAACACTCAAACTCAAAACCAAAGCTCAAGCTTATTTTAAATTAGGCAACAAAAACATATATTTATGAATATCAATCGTTAAAACCGGACTATACTGGAATTAAATAACCGATGTTATGAAATTATAAAAGCCAATAAACTAATCTTCACCAGCTTGATAAACGACGAGCATGTAAAAATAATGGCACGTGCTTGAAACAACGCCCATGGACGCGGTCGACATCTTGAGATCGAATCCGTGTACCTAGTGACTTCTTTTTTCGGTCAAATTAAAACGAACACTGATGAGTTCATTTTTCCTTAGTTATATTTTTTTTTTTTTGTTTTTGTTTACCTGTTTTACCAATACAGATTATGTTTATTCTTCTGACTTGCAGAAAACATAGAGACATATTTTTATGATAAAATCGTTTATCAAGGTTTAGATACAATCGTTTATAACTTTTGAAGATACAAACCTAAACGCCTTTGTAAACAAACTTTAAGACTAAATTAAATCTTTAGGTATAAAAGTTAGTAAGGAAATCTATTTGTAGATATTTATAGACCAACCTAATGTCGTGTGGCTAGATCAGTCGGATCGTGACCTTATAGCGACCGGTTCGGCCAACAGCACGGGACCATTAATATTAATAGCAGATAGGATAACGCGAATCGTTTGTATTGATCGCGAACGACTTATTTTATTGTCTACTTCTTAAATTATCGTGTATGATGCGAAATTGTGTGCTAAAAAAAATTCGCGCCAATTTTTTTTTTTGTTATCGGTGAGTAGGTTTAGAATATCAGTGTACAGTGGGTGTTCTAGACCGGGTTATGACGTTTTTAAGTTCAAAAGTTCGTTATTTGAAAATCATTCGTTGTAGTTTAATTTTCAAATAACGAACTTTTCTTATGACGTTGATCGGTTGATGGATGTTTCAAACACGTTCTGGTTTATCAAGTTACTGATGTATAAACTATTGGATTTTAGACTTATTAATATTAGCAGTTCTAATTAAAATGGTCGACCATATAACTGAAATAAAACGTGCTTGTTTATAACCTTAATAATGACTGAAATTATTAGCTCAATAATAAAAAGTTTCTGCAATATCAGACCGTAAATTTGCACAATAAAAATTGAGAAATGACTCAATTAAAACTTCTTGCGATGCACTTTTGCAAACTGTATCGACAATTTAATAAAAGTCGAGTTAAAAATTATCGACTTGTAAATTATCGACCTCGAAAGTTGTGCTAGTCAGCAGATCACCATTTTATATAAGTGATCTGGTTTACGTATTAAATTAAAAACTTATTTAAAACTTATCTTCCTTTATGCCAATTATCTTGATTTCAATGTAGACTGTTAGATAAGATATTTTCTTATAATTCATCGAATAATAATCGGTAACGTGTCTTATTATGCATTAATACATATTATGGTGTAACGAAATTTTATTTCGCTTGATACGTCAAAGTTCCTATATAGAATGACTAACGTTGGATTGTCAACTGTCAATTAGTAGACTTCTATCTAACTACAGCAGTTTTTATACAAGTAAGCTTCGACACAATGCTTACAAAAGAGGTTATAGCTGTATTGACCATAGATATCTAAAGAAGTGAATGCCTCTTGGCCTGAACCCGGAAGCATCAAGAATCATTACATAGAAAGGCATATTAACTAGTGTAGCGAGTCCGAAATCACAACTCGTAATAATTCTGATATAGGCACATGAGATAAATACTGATTCATCGAAGGTAATACCGAACCTCATAGATGCAAAAGAGGTGGTTAAGTAAATCAAGACCTGACTGAACCTACTTGAACTCGTCTTAATGTTCGTCATTAATAGTCTTAAAAAGTAGGTATTCGTCTAATCTCTGTGTTCTGATAGTCATATAAAAAGTCACGCGTCAACTAATTTAGGGGCATTATTATTTTAAGGAAACTGGTTTTTGTGGCAAATTTAGTTTTTATTAACAATTTAACATTTGCAAGCTTTAGTTAATTTGATACACTACTTAATTATTAGCACTCTATTAGCATTATTTAAATCCCCTTTATAATCCCTTTACAGTTTTGGCCACTGGCCTATAAAAAAGGTTATCTACTCGTTACATGTTACCCAAAAATTCAGATATGGAACTCGTTACAGAATTCGCGGGAAAGTCGTCCAAATTATCTCTGCTCTATATTCTAAAAATAAATCATTAGCTGGCCACTCAGGCCAGTCGGTCAAGTTCGGTGAGATGAGTTAGCATTGAGCAAGGGTCGTAATTGTGGACATTCACCTTGCAGCCACCAGTCCGAAGGTTACCCAACTTAGCGCCACAATAACGAGAATTATCTCTCTTATACACGTTTTACTTGTTATAAAATAAGGAATCGGCCTTGTATCTCAGCATAAAAGTTTGTTATGAATACGATGACGTCATAATTACCGATTAAAAAATAATTAAATTGTATTTTTGTGTATTGGAATGACTTTTGCATTTGTCGAGAGTTTCATGTTTGAAATGGAGAGGAAGAGCTCTAAATTACAAATTATAAAGAAAATATTTAATTCGTCACAGAATCTTAATTAAAACAAAAATAAAAGTCACGTGTGAAAAATGTCATGTTATGAAAATATCCGTAGCTATCGAAGAACACGTGTTCAAAATGAATGACGAATTTAATAACGTCCGTCCGAACGTGATATTTACATAATTTCAATCAAAGAAGTCGGTAACAGTCAACGGAGAATCATGAATGATAAAGGAGCAAATATTAAAACGGACTTTTCACGGTTTTTGGGACAGCATTTGTCCAAGTTCCCTGATTCACAATTTTGGTTATGCCGATCAAACTAATCTGTTCTAATTTCAAAGCTGTTCGATATTTTTGCTAGCTAGCTAGCTATTTTATTTTTTTATAGCTATTTTTTAATGGCACTCGACTCCACGAAAACTGGTGTTGAGTCTAGTTCTATAAATCAAATGTTATCTAATGAATCCTACGCAAGAAATAAACTTTGTGTTTATCATTTAATATGAAGACCCATGCTGTTAGTTTATCGACGTAGATTTTATTAGACCGTATAAAATGAACACTTCATTATTAACAGCAATCTATGGCCACCTGTTAATCACAGGATTTATCTGGATAAATATCACCATCAGACTTCTCGAAAAGTTGAGCTCTTCTCTATTGTTTATGCCTTTATCTACTTACTAACTTTATCTATTTACTTTCTGCTTTACTGGCGAAAGCGCCAGAGTAGGGAGTTCCAGTTACCCTATTGACCTAGTGACTATTTCATGAAATCATGACCTTTGGGCCAGTTCGAACTTAAGGAGTTATATTGATAATTCTAATGATTATAATTGTGTTAACACATACTTCTTACGGTCGCGAATCATATATTTATAAACATACAACCTGACACTGACCTGCGAATTGCAAAAAATATAATTAAATTTGAATTTCGCGGGCTACCCTGGCGCTTTCGCCTTAAATCATATCAGAAGGTCAATTCCTATAATTAAAAATATCCAACATCTAGTCGTAATCTCATCTCAACACAAACACATCATCATCTCATCTCAGTGTCAAACATTTGTCATAAAATGAGGGAAAATTACAGGTATTTTACACAGATTGAGACTGAGATTTGAATACGAATGTTCTTAAAAATACGGGAATTGCCCCTCTGGTCATAGGATTTCATATATTATTAATTGAGAAGCCAGAGACCAATATTGGCACGCAAGTTCCAGCTAAGTAAGTTTCCTTTACACTGGTAGCCTTCATTATATCCTTGTACACAGACAGTAGGTATGAACGGTGTGTTTATCTTTATCTTTCCTTATTTTACTTCGAAGAAACAGCAGACTTAAACAAGCTTTCCGAGTCACTCAAAACAGATTGAGATTTAAACTGGTAAGTCATCGGCAAATATTGTTTATCTTTGCTTTAACTTTACTTTACTTATGAAGATTATTTGTGGAGTTTCCTTAATCCTTGTTGCTCTTGAATTTGATAAATAATGTTGTTTGTTTGTTAGTAATCCCACGCTTTTGCAAGGGTCAGGCGAAGGAGGCGGAATATATATATGTATTCAGTCTGTTTTGTTTGGATAACTTAATCTCAAGAAACACAACCGTTATTTTTGCTTCGTTAAGAAGAAAACGCAAAAACTTTTACTTACTTGATTTTATTTTGATACAGTTTAATATCTCCAAATATCAAATTAAACTGAGATCAAAACAGTATCAGAAGGATTCATAATATCATATATTTCTTTATGAGGCAGCTGCCTGACTGGTTTGAGCAGTGGAAAGGCGCCATGACGCGCCGTCTGACATAATACGGCCTTCGACCAATATATATTGTAGCTCCATAACTAAACTTGTGGCCACACTTTTATCCTACAACTAGATGCTACAACCGGGTTTGTGTGGAAAAAAGGATGTTGAATGCTGTTTGCAAACTAGTTTTTGGATTTGATGATGTTGTTCAGTAATCGAGCAAAAAGGTTTTGGGTGACAAAGTATACTTCTACTTCTACACACTCTTTTTATCAAAACTGTTTAGGGAAGAATAATTTGATACCTATCGCCAGAAACCACACAATGGAACCACAAAAGAAAAACAAACCGCAAAAAAATAGACTTGAAATCAGCATGGATGCAAAATCTTTAAAATGACCTTGACAAGATTCGCATAAAAGTTATGTCTTGTAATTTTATTGTACATAAATGTGTTTTAAGTACCAGGGTACCATGCATGCTATACACCGTTTTTTAACTTCCTTTACACCTACTATTGAGTGCAGACGTTATAGAACAAAGTCCATTTAAAAAAAGTTCATATCTTCCTAGCTTCTGTTTTGTTCTCGAAAATATTTTCCTTCAAGTACAAATTGAATCGCTTTAATCATTGTAGATATATGATGCATTATTGACGTTCCTGTACACAACGCTTCATGTTTAGCGTTTCTTCATGGCTTCTCTTCATCCAGTAATAGACTAGTAATTATTCTGATGGACGACTTGTATACAAAAGAAGAAGGATTTGAAGTGTTAATGTGAAATAAAAGACTGACGAAATGCGTTAAAGATTGAAAATAATCTAATGTTTTTGAACGGGTGTTGCAATATCTGCTCAAAATAAGAATACGATGGCCTTGAATTGGGACGATCTTCACTTTGGTGTGACAGGAAAATTCTCAATACCTACATGAAGCTCAGAGGAATATAGTAAAACGTTAAAATTTTCGAAAAATACTCATAATGATCGCTCCGTAAGTCTACACGGGTTATGGTTCCATTTTTTCAGGTACTTAGTAAATAGTTATTTCGTTTAAACAGCGGATGTAAAATCAATAACAATTTCATAACTACAGACACAGGACAGCGTTATCAAAAATCTTAATAAATACTCAAATAACATGCAAATAAAACGCAAGAAATCATGTTTACCTACTTATACATATAACCGCCATATTTATCGCAACTTTTTATATTGCACATGAGTTTACTTTTTACGATCATGTTCCAAGATTTTCCATTCAGACGATTGAAAAATAGTTACATAAGTGGTTTTTCATCCTGCGGTACAACAAACTGGTTACTAAGTTATCCAGAGGCGATGTTCTAGTAACCTGCCTGGGTGGATGCATTTTTCCTGTACGTAGGTATTTATTGAAGTTCTTTAATGCGGCTTAACTTCTTGGAGGTAACTAGTAGAAATCGTCACTGACGAAAAAGCGCGTTCATATTTTAAAAGCGTTCATAATTCCGTGGAATCTCGATAACGTTAATACATGCCCCTTCCAAGCGACTTTTTTCTGTCGAATTCACACTTTCTCATAAAATAAATTTGTTCAAAATGAAAATCCAAGATGGCGGCTGCGAAATTTTTTAAACTTTTGTTATACAGGGTGTAAGGGACATCGACGCGCAAACTTACCATGAATCCAGTACCTGATTCTAGACCCAGGGTAGAAAAAAGAAAAAGAAATATAGAAATAAAAAAAAATGAAATGTAGAAATTCGCCGGTTTTCACAAGAAAAAAATATCTGTTTCATACCTTCACCAAAAATTTCAATCCATGTGGATCTAGAAGAATCATGTGCTGAATTTATGGTAACCCTCTGCACGTCGATTTATGTACACCATGTTTATGTCGTAATGAGCTGTAATTGTAAAAAAGACAAAAGCACCTTGACCGTGGGCGTGCTTTTACTGCGTAAAACGGGATATTTCACCAATAATTATCTAAGTCTGCAAAAATATATAAAGATAAAGAGGCGAGTCATCCATTGTTCATAAATAATGACTTTATAAAATAAAATATTGTCTTTTGCTGTAGTAGCGTTTTAATTGGCATTTATTTATGATGCCATGATACTAAAATGGCGTCTGAAGGTCATAGACAAGGATCTGATGCGTATTGTCACACATTTATTAAACTAAGTAACTACGTTATGTGTAATCGGTTGATTTTATAAAACAACATGTTAGTATGTTATGATGATCTTGATTCTATTTTTAGCTTCTTATGCTGAAAAAAAACCACTCAGAAAAAGATACAAGTACCTAGTAGTATTTGAAATAGCCATGATCTGACGCTGATAGAGATGTATAGACGAATAGGGATGATGCCTGGGTAAACAAAAATCTATTTAGTCCGTCAGTTAGACAATAAAAAAATATTAGACACGTATTTCATTTTAATAAAAAATGACTTATACAAAACGCATTCAAGGTGGGAAGTGGGGGCTCGCTACGTCACAACTAAGTATAAAATCTAGCAAGGCGTGACGTCATGCCACATTTAACTCAATGAATAAGAAAAGAAAAAATTTATATCCAATATTTTTTAATAATCTACCTGACGGCCAAAAATTTTTTTTAGTCATCACCCCTATTAGTCGTAACGGAAGAGGGCAGGAGGATGATGATAAATAATTGATGCAGCAGCATCTTCATAATGATAGAAACTGATATATCTGCACAGCTCAGATCGTCTCTAAAAAGCAAAAGGCAATGCCGATGATGCCAACAATGCTGTCAATACTCTCAAACATTTCCTTGACTTTCCTATACCTACATGAAGAGGTCTGTCGCATTGTGTCACCTCTCTCGCTCACACGGTACCATCTTTTAATAAATGTTAAATGAAAAGATGCTTTTTTGAAAAATGTAATCAATTGGCGAACTAATAAATAATATTAATGTTTAAAAACACATTTCTATTGTGTTATCTAATAAACTCAGCTCAATAAGTTATGATGTGTTTTTGTGATGAGTTAATTAAATGCCACAATAAAAATGTGTTTTAATAACCTATTAAATTAATATTATTTATTAGTTCGCCAATTGATTACATTTTTCAAAAAAAGTATCTTTTCATTCATAAACATTTGGTCCCATGTGAGCGACACAGATAACAAAATGCGACAACCCTCTTAACAAAAGTCACATTGTCTACAATGGTGTTCTTGAGATTAGCTTGTCAGTCACGTATAAGAAGACATGTGCCGAGCTTTTATAATTAGTAACGATTATTTATTTATTTATTGATGATGCCATAAATCTTTACCGGTTATTATTACCACCATCTTAGTGTTAATGAATTATGAACGGACAAGCACCGTCTATGTATTAAGTTAACCTTATTGATCGAAGCAGTAATGCTCGTGAAGGAGGAGGCGGGACGCGTGAGGGAGAGGCAAGCTTTGCACCCTCACGCCCCTAGTCGTCGCAGGAGACGCCCTGGGCGTCGGGAATTGGCAGCTGATTCCCGGCCACCGTAGGCGCGGGCTTGCGGACGGCAAGCAATGGGTAGCTCGCCGTCCGGTAAGGACCAAGCCCGAGTCGACGGCGCGTCGTGTTCCACGCGCGCCTCAAAGAGATGTCAGCACTATTGACGGGGTCCGCTAGGGCCGATGCCAGCTAGGGTTGCGGGATGTTCGAAAGAGTTACCGTGGCCCCGGCACAGGCAACAGAAGGAACACGGGTGGGTTTTAGTCAGTAAAAGTCTGACACGCCCTCCCGCTCCGCCCAGAGCGGGAGAAGTCATTTGATGATTTCCCATCCACAAAAAAAAAAAAAAAAAAAGTTAACCTTATTGATGTCCTTGAAAGAAAAGGATTCTTATTCATATAAAATGACTAATCTCACAACTTTGTTTTGCTGTATTAATCAGCTAATTAAAAAAGAAACAGATCAAGCCATGGGTTAAGTTTAATCGGCCATAGAATTACCTACCTACCTAATTAGAGCAACTAAAGTCAAACTATACAATCACTGCTAATGTACCTACATCAATCAGTGAGTACCATGTAGCTGTATTGTATATACTTACATTGTGCTATAGCACAGACTGTGACTAAGTTTTCCTGAAATATTGTAGATTAGAAGTGGCTAGATTAAGTTTAAAAAATAATCGATAATATTCATTGCATAGTGCGAATTTGCCAGTCAATGCGAACTTTCCCAAAATTGACTACTCACTACAATCAGCAACTAAATCCTGTCTACCACCGAAATCAGAAAACGATTAAGATTAATCTTTTGCTTACAAACAAACATTAAACATTATTTGTTAACAAAGAGAGCAACAAAAACAAGACTACTAAGAATCGACCAAGGATGTCAAGTTTTTATAAAAATTGTCTTATCATAGAAAATCTATGACCGTTTAATCGGAGAATCAACTTTTAATTTGCACTTCACCGACGCAGGTTATATTGGAATAAATACTGCAGGCTAAAGATTCAAAAAAGGTTGATTACACCTACAATCAAAATATTGATTACACCTTCTTTTAAATGTTGGTCGTGGTTTCAAATCGGTGAGCGTGTTTCTTTATCACGACCACTTCGATACGCTTCCGCGGTGTTACACGGTTACATCTAACTTTTTAACTTTATCTGTCAGTACTATTATCTATTCGGTGCTTCAACTTTGAAATATACACCTACTATTGCATTAGGTTTGTGCAAAGTTGGAACAGAAAGAATAAGTGTATTTTCTAAGTGTAGTTTACATTCTGAAGTAGCTTTTGACATGTCAGATTAACACTTGATTATTAGCGTAAGCTTGAATAATTTAACTACTGTATGTATTTAAGATGTTAACGATAAAATATGGCTTTATCCAATAACTTATTCGAAACATTGGATAAACGGCTTAAGGAGATTTAAGATTATATGCGGCGTTCAGGAATTAGTACCTAATTACAGTTTTTAATATGGAGACTTCGACGCGACAAAAACGGCTCAATCAAACGAAACCAAAGTTTCGTTAAACCAAGAGTTTTAGTAAATAAATACATAATTATCTATAAAGCATGACGGATTATTTACAAACCACAAACTGGCAACTAAAACCACCGTTTCACAATATGATCAGTTTAAAGAAGTGAACACCGAGAAGGTAAACATTAGCAATGAATAAATATGAAGTCTTTATCTGCTGTTTAATTTCAATTTCGTATGTTATCGTTAAAAGCTACAACGTGATTAAATCTAACCTTAGGGAGCTAAGAAAAACCTCAATAACCCAAACAGATCTGATACTGATAAACAGTCGTATTCAAATATACATACATATGTAGATTAGACAGAGTATGAGAAAGACTAACCAAAAAGAAATGAGACACGACTCTTTGTTAATCAAGACGTTAACTGTGTTTTCAATGAACAAATCACTTCTTATGTGGGATTAGAAAACAGCAAACCTGCAATACTTAAAGATGATTATTATAATGACAATTTTATGTCCTTATGTTACTAATACATACCTAGTAGGAAGAAGAAATCGCTCCACACTATTCTTTTTTCTGCTATTCTTGTTGAAACATGGACCTGAAACAATACAAATATTTGCTTTATTATGAGAAATAAGAATAGTATTATTACATTAGATCATGTGTATGAATCAGTTTGTAAATACCGTCCACGCAAATTACAATACGTCTGTAGACTCATTATTGCCACTATTCCTTAAAAGTGCTATAGAATTAAATTATTCATTCTTATTTGGTTTTTGTTTCCATATAATTTGATGAATATTTTATGATCGTTAGTTCTAATTTAAAAGTAAGAACTAAGTTACTAGTAAGAACTTTCATTGTTCATGACTTGCAATAAAATAAGTGACATAGACGATGCCATTTCTATCACGTAGGTAAAATGTAATTTCTCTTTGACCTGCGCTTACGCACATGAATTTTAGACACAAAAATTTGCTAAGAATATGTAGGTCATGGATTAAACATCTTTCTAATCTAGAACCTGAGTCTAGGTCAAAATATTTGTGCATAGGAAGGACGAATTATTGAATATTTTTGAGCTGCGCCCCTACAATAATTGTAATGAATCAGTTTCACTAATTTCCCAGCTGTAAATCAGTGGTCGATTATTTTTGCTTATATATAAATTCTCTTACAAACAGTTAAGTAGTCCATGCATATTAGTAAAAGAAAATTCAACCGATAACTTTAAAAATCTATTAATAAAACTTGATTGGAAATCGGTCATTTGTTTATTTACCACCACTTAGGGCTCCGAGACAAAACTGCGAATTCGCATAGGCAAAAACAATTGAATAACTCAATCCAGAAGGGCGAGTAGGTACCAAACTGAAGATTATATCGAGTACTTACCTACCAAGAACGTTATCAAATCGTAATCGTATGCCACAGTGCAACATGATCTATTTTGTGCAACAGCTTTTTATTTGCACAAATGTAGTCTGAGTGGTCAACAGCCGATCTGTTCAAATTTTAGGCGTAATTTCTCAACCGGAGCGGTGAAAGGCGAAGCAAGGCCGAGCACACAATAGACTGAATTATAGCCGATACAAATAAGTACACTGTATAGTATACAGACAGACAGGCCGGAAAGAGGCTTCCATTCATATAAACGACTACTTTGTTCTTCACACTTCCAATAGAAATGCAATTTAATCTAGATTTTGTTCGTGTATTGGATAAAATCGCATTTTAAATCAATTTATATTAATCTTTGTTACAGAAATATGGTAGAGAATGGCAGTGCAGTTACCGATACTAAAAAATAAATATCAAATGTGCAGATCCAATGTTGATATCAAATTGAGTAGCTAAGTGGCTATTATGTACACATTGAGATGATTTCACAGTTTTCTGATTCACTTATATAAAAGTAAAACCTGTACAGTCAGACTTATGAAGACGATAACAATGTTAAAACTCATGTTAATTAAAATAACAAAGAAAAACCTCAAAAAATTAATATAAAACCATTTTATGACGTGATCATCACAATATTTTGTTTGACTCTAAAATCAGATCTCGACACATTATACAGGGTGTAAAGGACAGCCCTCCGCAAACTAACAGGGTGCAGTCAGCTCCTTATTTTGAAGCATATTCTACCGGAAAATTTGTCAGGAAAATTTTCATTTTTTAGAGTTTTTTTCAGTTACTATTCCTTTATTTCGATGTAAAATTATATTCTCTGTACGCAGCACTCCATTTATGTAAATAAAACAGCTAAAATAAAAAAATCTGCAATGGATGGTGAAATACTCGGCGGCCGAAGGCTCGCTGCGCTGCCGTTCGCTACTCGCGTTTTGCCACTGTAACGATACATTGCGTATGAGGTAACAAAACAAATCAGGTTTATTGGATTCCCATAACGTTCCTGAAATAATTTCAAGTACCGGTCATCTTAGTATGATATACTGAATTCACTCCATCAGTACACCCTGTATTGGTACAAGGAGGTACAAATTGTAATAGCTTAGAACAAAAATAATGACTTGTATCATCTTGACAGTTATGCCCTTGACCCACACGTAGTCTGCGGTTGCATGAATTGTGTAGCGCAATGGTAGCGCCAAAACTATAGAAAAACAAAAGTTAAAATAAATATTAAAATTTAAACATTCTTATCATGGCCAAAAAGAATGTATTAGGAGCTATCTTTACAACACAATAAGACAATAATAATAAAAATAAAGGTTTTTCCCACTCCTCTGCAGTAGGTAACAGACTCGTTAGAAAGAAAAATTGAAACAGAGACACGTGAGAGGTACATACATATTACTATTTGAAAATAAACTCACTAGTTAGGAGGTAGTTGTTGCCCACTGTGACCATCTACATCGGCGATCTATGAGGGAGCTTGATATTTTTTTCAAGCTATTAATCATTGTTCTTTAAAATTATATCGTTAAAATGAAACCCAAGCTCTTCCTCTTCCGTAACTTTATTAAGATTTATCTCATGTGCAAATCAGGTTTCGAAACACTGAGTCGGAACAAAACATCGCCGTAATGAACCTTTGTGTTGCATATATTGTGCATAACTTAACCGATAATTTGCAAAAAAGAAGCATTATATATGTATATTCCATGCTACCTGGGCAATCAAAATGTGTGTACCCAATATTATCATGCGTAAATCATGAAATAAAAAGACCCGTTGATGATCTTTTATGGGAGTTTTAAATCGTCCCTCACAGTCGTTGTTTTGGTATTGAATTTGTATCGGTTTTCATGTATTCGTCATTAATATTATTGACCCTCAATTCCCCCTCGTCATGTGATACGGGTGGTGTGGGTTATTAGATCGATGTGCAATGTGCAATCGATCTAATTAACCCACACCACCGGTATCCAACGATTTTGAAGTAAAACTGTATTTATAGAAAACTGCTTGCCTTATCATCAGGCTATTTAGTTACTTTGTAAGGTTATTGTTACTATACTAAGGTTAATGTTTTTGTCATTTTTATCCGATCTGTTGCTAGTCTGTTGTTGTGCGTTGTTGTTGTGCTGTGTGTTTCTACTTTTATATCTGTAATTCTTATGGTGTATATAATAAAGAGTATTCTATCTATATATCTATCTAGTAAAAGGATACCATGAAGTACCACAGTTACAAGTACCATAGTTTACATATTGTAGAAAAATTTACTAAATTGCCTCGATACCATTTTATACTGTTATAGGCATTACATGTTGACTGCTCACAATCATGCACATACCCGGCGCCACACCTTCAGAAGCTAGCTGACTTATATTGCTATTACTTCAGGTTATTCCTATTCCTATAGGGATTCCTGACATTATTTGAACAATTTACCCATATTGACCTTTTCTATTAAACTAGGTGTTTACTAGAAAAGGTCAATATGGGTAAACTACAACATTAACCATATTACAAGTATCGTCATGGGACATAACATTTCTGTTAATCGAATAAAGTAATGCGAGCAATGGTCTCATATCAAAAGATCACAAAACGTATGATTGGTTGGTTTTTGAATCCCAAGAAACAATTGTAGGTGGTCACGGAGCGAAGAGCGTTCCCACGATTTAAAAAAAACAAGGATAACAACTTTCTGCATCGTTTGAACCAGCTAGTGAGAGTTTTTCACGGCAGCTGACTTATATAGATTGTCGTGAGCCAGTATTATTTGTCTTGAAACCAGTAATTTTATCTAATAGTTACAATTACTGTGAACTCCCACCTTCGCCTTACCATTCGTCACGACTTGGAATAAAACATTCTAACTTAAGCTCGTGACCACGACGCCCTACTTTTTCGGTTGCTCTAGCTTAATTCTGAAACCAAACCAATGATTTTTCACCCCTATTGCCAACTAAGCATGGTCTAAAATCGTAAGACCTTTGAATAGAACAGAAGTTTTGAATGCAACAATTGTTTTACAATGGAGTGCCCAAGGGTTCGATACTTGGGCCACTGCATCAAGTATTTTTCAATAGCAATCTTAAGTTTGTCTTTTGTCGCTGGAAGCTTTATGCACCTGATCCCGACGTAATGTAGCTTACATAAGTAATTCAAGTTGTTTCCCGTAGTTTAACAGGTTCTGGAGTTTAGAAAGTGAAGAAGGGCTCTAATTAGAGAAGTTTCCGTTTCATATACCTATATTTATTCGAGTTAAATTTATTTCTTAGCAAGGCTGAACTAGTGTTTTGAACAAATAAGTTTGTGTTATGGTATTTAACCAATAATTTAGCAAACATTAAAAAGATGACATAATATATTAATCTACGTACAGAATATTCAAGCAGACTTTTTCAAAAAAATTGTTAATATTATAGCCAGCAATGTAAAAGCACGTAAAGATAGAACAGCTATAGTATTTGAACATTATGGGTTGCGAAGTAAAAAAATGTATGTGACTTCGTTCAAACAATTGCAAAGCAATCGACGAATATCATGACAATGATTTTATCAAGTACATTCGTAGTAATTCTATCATTTGAGTTGATGACTTGTTCAATTTTTTACTCTAAATTCGAGGTGGTAAGGATGAAAGTTGCAGCAACAGTGCTCCAAATAACAACGCATAGAATGGTGAGTTTCTAAACTGAAATGTCTTGAACAACGTGCTCCACCGAGTGTGACTATTTCGCAAGCAGTTTGTTAATATTATCAAGTAGGTACTTACTTGACCTTATTATGGTTTAAACAAATGTGAAAAAGTTGATGAATATTCATAAGTCACCTTGCTATGTAATATCTACACCTGTGTTTCTTTGCGCTTCTGGGATAAATGTAAAAGGATAATATATGTGTCGCGGTATATTGAGAACAAATTGAGGAAAACTCCTTTGTATTCGGCAGCAATGATGGCACATCACTGTGTCACTTTCACGTCACCTTGGAATCAGATAAAATATTATTTTTGTACATGGTTCTGGAAAATACTCTCTGGTTGACATTGTTTGTTTGGTATGACTTTACATTCCTCTAATCCAACGCAGAAATAGTCTTAAAGTAGATAAAAAATCAGTTGTTTTATTATTCATTGTGAAGCTATTTTATTTTAAAAATATGCACTTAAAGCTTTATAGATCGAAGCTATTAAAATAAATAATTACTTGGAAGTTTCTCCAGAGCTGGGTGCTGTAAATATCAGATCAAATAATATTCAGATCGAGATTATTTTAATGGCACCTTTTCAATTATTCATGAGAACATGAATTTATCTATAACAAGCGTAGTCGCTTGTTAAATTTTATTTCAATCCTTTTGAATTTGCATTAAAGCGAAATGTAAAATGAAAGTGAATATAAAATTAAACGAATAATTTCTACTGAGTTACGAGTTACGAGATGTTATGAGCTTCGTTGATGTAAAAGGAACGTAACCTCCGCATAAGAGTAACCGTTACAAAAACTATTCTACCATATGGCGATTCTATCAACTTTCCCGCTAAATGCAATTTTCATAACATTTTCCTCTTTATATGTTGCAGACAACGGCAACGTAAAGGAGATTCTTGTGTTCAGCTGTGATCGCCCGAGGGCTGTTTTGTAAACCAATATACCACCTACTTTGTATACATTTACGACATGGCTCCAATATTTGCCCCCAATTTTACCTTACCCGTCAAGTACAATACAAAGTTGTCCTTTATAAAAGTATCTTCAAAGATATATCCAACGAATGTCCAAGTTAATCTTTCAATCCGATTCAAAGCAACGCTCTCGTGTTGTGAGCGTACAGTACCGTCACACATGTTGCCTTTATCATGTCAAACGACTTGTCTATGGCACACAACACAATAGATAAGATAGAGCGAGGCGAGATCGTCTGAACTTTAGCACAGAGTCACGGAGCATCAAGGAAAACTGGTCAAGATAAAATTATTAACTTAATTAAAGCCTTCGGGCGTACAACTGCGATATTGATCAAACTGATTTTGTTTTTTCTCGTTATTAATAAAGTAAAGCTGCAAAATTATTGGCTGGTGGACAACACCTGGCGGTTTGCAATTTTTTTGTGAGCAATTTGGCAGTTGTCAATATTATATCCATTGTTTCTAACATTATAACTAATATTATGATACCATTACAAGCTTATTATGTATCTAAATTTTTGATGTACAAAAAGGAAATAAAAATGAACTACCAAGTGATTCAAGATTAAGCAACAATAATCAATCTGGTTCCATAGGGGAACAGTCTATTTCAGATTAAACATCACATTAAAGTTTTGTATGTAGGTGGTCCAAGACCCTCGATCACACCACTTACTCTCAAATAACATAAAAATTTGGATGACCTGTTATGTTTTTCTCTTCGAACTTGTTTAAGCTACTCTTTTTCTTCAACCCAAAGCCGACCTGAGGAGTACAAATGTCTGCTTTGCGGTTTGAGTCAACTTGCATCCCTTCCCTGCTTATCTTTGTCAGATTAACTTCACTATCTTATGGTGTAGGTATATTTCCTTCCCAAGTTTCCTGCATTGCAAGGTCTTCACTGTTTCTAGAAACAATCTTCTTATTAACTATATTTTGTTGTTGTGTTCATCTCGTCTTGAGTTCGCATGTATTCCTACTCGTGACATAAAGACTAACCTTGCAACTTCTATTGTTTTCAGAACCGGTTCTACCGTAGTCGAGAACTGTTGTAGCTGATTTAATTTGTGGCTACACAGTCTTTTGGCAATTTTGCTGTGATTCTTATTATTTTGGTAATTGCCAATCTATTATTTTTGACTTATCAAGGCCGTATACAGTGTCATGGAGATCATGTGGTTTGATGAACCAATCTGTTACTTTATAAGGATAGGTTTATCCAAATTCGTGTAACTTATTAGTGTTGGTTTCTTGCTTAATCCGGTTGTTATAGCCAAGGTTATTAGTTATATTATCAGTCTCATTATAAAACGAGTTCTAAGTTTAGTCCAAACCCAAACTTTCCAGCCGGGGTTGCGGGATGTTCGAAAGAGTTACTGTGGCCCCGGCACAGGCAACAGAAGGAACACGGGTGGGTTTTAGTCAGTAAAAGTCTGACACGCCCTCCCGCTCCGCCCAGAGCGGGAGGAGTCATTTGATGATTTCCCATCCAAAAAAAAAAAAAGCCCAAACCTTCGAGCCAGTTATTGTTTTTTGAACTTTGTAAAGAACTGTAAAAGTTCTTAATACAAAATTGACATTTAGACTCGGGTTTAACGTCAGTTTTTGTAATTAGAAGTATTCAGATTAGAATAACAGCCGCACGGTTGGATTGATCATGCTACGCTTGACGCGGTAGTCTTACCAACGGGTATCGTATTACCCAGTAACTGGGTTGTGAAGGTAAGATAGGCAGAAGTTTCATGTAAAATACTGGCTTTCAGCTGCATTCGGTTGGACTGGAAGGCGAGCCCAACAAAGTTGAGAAAAGGCTAAGAAGGTGATGAAGTATTAGAACTTGTAACTTTGTTGGAAAAGTCCAAAATTAAAAATTGGTTCGATGGTTTAAACCTAGGTCTAAAGATAAACCTTGCTTTGTAATAAAATAAGTAGAGGTAAGTTCAACGAACACCATTTCAATAAGCGCTCGTTCTTTCAGTCTAGTCCGCAGACGGTTTTATTTTCAAGTTTTATAAAGCTTTGAAATAATCAATCAAATGTAAGCAAAATGTAGTAATTCCAAAACTGACTTTCACATTTCTGTTGTAGTACTTTAAGATAAATAAACATCATATCACGTTATGGATAAACAAAGTTGCTATAAACGAATATTCGAGAAGGCTTTTTTTTTAATTTCACACCATTCTGCCAAACGTGTGGCTTCAAGGGGAACAAAGTATGGTAATATCTACCTGAGACCACCTGCATAAACAAGAAAACAATAAAAACACTTGCACAGGTGTCATTGCTACAACCGACTACTGATGACGATGAGCAGCCGGGGTTACATACAAGTAAGTAAGTATGCAATAAAAGTGATTAGAAAACGAAACGAGAATGTCGTCGTTCGGTGTAATCAGACTCCTTTATATCGAGCCCAAGTTACAGAAATCAGAGCGCTCGGGTGGTGCGTTCCAATGGGTCCAGTTACACGTGCATCATTTTACTTGTATGTCTTCACGTTCGATTTCTCAGTACGACCTCAAGGTAGTCTTGATGACCTGTGATGATAAACAACTTCCTGTCAGTCAAAGAGATGGCATAATTTGAAACTTACTACATCTTCATTGATAGCTTGTACCACCCCTTGCTGAGTGCCTCCTCCCTTTTGTGCCATGCTACCCTGGTCTGTGCGAGTCTCATCCATCTAGACTCAAACGTAAACTAAAAATTAATTAAAATTCCAATTAAATCGACTCTGCGGGGTAATTGCGTGTCACACATAAAAGACAATTGTTCGTATGTTCTTTCATTTTGACAGTTCAACCACGTTCATTGCGTTATGTACGTTGTTGAGCAGACGAATTTATTAAATCTATGAAGCAATGAATTAGAAATATGTATACTACAAACCTCTCGGATTGTAATTAAAACTGTGTTACGCAATTAGGGTGCCGGACATGAATATACAACGTGTTTCTGTATGTACGACATTAAATGAAAACGAGCACAGTACTAATCCATTGAAACATTTTAAAACACGAAGATTAGTAGTTAAGGGAAAATTAAAAAAATTCAGTTTTCAAACAAAATAAATAGTAGAATCAACTGCATAAAAAGTAAACACGCTTTATCTACGCAAATTCACTGACCAACGGTGCAGTGCGGGGTACGGGGCGCGCCGGCGGCAATGTTTACCTATTATTACGGACTCGGATCTACATCATGTTGAAAAATAAGAAAATGAAAAATAATTTCCTGTGGCTAAAGTATTCATTGGATTTGATTGATTTTTTATATACGGGCAAAGAACATGATTCTTTTACGTGGTTTAAAGGAATGTCAATCCTCCTGTTACACGTGGTATAGTTTGTGCCGTTTGTGTATTCGGTTCGGCTAAATTGATTTGGCAGGGATGATCGTTTTACATCTTCAACAAGTATTTCTACAAAATCAAATTGCACAGTTTCTTTATTCAACCATTTTCTTGAGAGTTTTTGCTGTGCCCGTAAAGCCTTATTGCAGTCATATTCCTCAAATTGTTCTGTTCAATCATCTATCGAAATCTCCGCTAACTGTAAGTATTCAAAGTATTCATCTAAACCAGCTTCAACGTAACGTCGTTTCTGTAACTCACCATCGAACATTTTGTACTTCCCAGATTTTGTATTTCATGGTCGATTTGTCATATACTTATATCTGAATAACTCTCTCTCTCTCTTTATTTCTTTTTTCTTATTTCTAATGTAGGTGTACTATAGGTACACCTCTGCCCAACCCTTCGGGGAAACAAGGCGTGATGTTTTGTTACGTGTGTGTTATTTCTAAATCTGTCGTAGAGTGTTATCACATTTTTTGAACCCCTACCGTTAGCCCACTTAACCACGGCAGAGTGCTCATCAAATTTGCATCGCTTCAAGCGCTGACCCACCGAATGTCAATTTGCAGAACCAGAGATATTGGCAGAAGTAGGGTAATTCGCTGGAATTGATATTCTGTTGAACATGTTTTTCCTATATCTGCATAGATTCTATTTTTCTCTATGGCAGATAATTATCTGCATAGGATATAGTATTCGAAACGTGATCGTGTCATTTATATGTTTCATATATTCTGTAAGAACAGGAAAACTTTCCAGACTTACTACTTTAAGTGCATTTCCTTCGTTTCTTGTGCTTGATATCCTGGAAACACTAACGAGATTTTATATAAATTATGCATTATCTCTATGTTGAATTGTTAACGTAACAGAACGGATGATAAAATGTTTCTTACACGATTGTTCGAGAACAAAAAATGGTTTTTAAACACCGTGTGCAAACAGCTTGGGAAAATAACTAACTAATTACATAATTAACTTTTATTAATTATCAGATTTACGAAGCGATATAATTATTTCATTAAAATATTTCAGGCTGTCAACCATTCCAAGGGCTTTATCAACGTGGGTCAATTTTAGCTGACTGCGGGTAATCATATGAGAAATGGGTCAAATGTAAATAGGGTCGACCGTATGGGGCTGTATAGGGTGTTTCCGTGACCGATACGCCATAACAGGCCCCGTACCGCATTAAAAGTAATTTATTTAATCTATGCTCGAAAAATTTCCGGGAATTTTAACTTGTCATTATTTTCTGTCATGCTGTTGGTAGATTGCGACGATAAGTTAATTAATTGAAATATTTTTAATTAATTAAAATTTATTATGATGAACAATATCAGGAAATTAGAATTTTTCGGGTCACCCTCGGAATCATCGCAATTTTCAAATTGTATTGCTTTAGTTATTAACATAAGTTTTAATATAGGTAGGTACGTTATAATTATCTTTGTTGCTAGGCACTTAAAAAAATAATCAATCTTCTTTTATAGTTCGTTGCCGAACTCGGTACGTTGACTGTTCTATCAAGAAGTTACTAGTCCAAACATTTACCTACATCGGGTACAAGTAGGTGCCGCGTCTTCATTCATTCTTAGATACCTTTAGAGTACCTAAGAATGAATGAAGACGCGGTAGATGAAAGTATTATACCAGACGACATGGACGAGAAAATTAAACGCGTTGATCAATTAAAACTTAATAACAACAATGGCGATAAATCGAGAATCGATTAATCGCTTCACCAAGCGTACGGTATTTATTAGACTTGCGTTTTTAATATACATTGTTCAATTGGCATAAGTACCGTAACTGCACGCAGGCTGAAGTGGTCTAGTGTCTCGAGCGACAGGTCGGACGTCGGATAGACGAGAGATAATCAGCAAATAGTAAAAATCGCTGTCATTCTCAGGATCCGATCCTGATTTACTGCAAGCAGCTGACTCACCGGTCCTTACACATATCTAGGTACACCTATAGCCGATGACTCACCGAGTCACCGCCGAGCGAGTGCTCAGCTTACCGCACCACGTTACCGTCCTGCCCTTATGTTTGAAACAATACAAACTGGACGCAAACCAGCGCGTTAGCCGCAGCGGTAACCCGGTGACTTGGAGACCGGTTTGGTCTGACTGTCTGAGATACAAGTTTACAGTATAAATATCGATAATACGTTGCGCCAGTGCTAACGTTTCGAGTTTTGTGCAGCTGTGTCCTTATTGGTTCGATTTTGAAGCTCAAATGATCAGTTACGTGCATTGCTGGCGGTTAAACGGTGGTTGTCATAACTGCGAAATATGCACTTATGAAGTTTCAAATGCCGAATAAACTGGATTATATAATGTGATCTTAAAAGTACTCTTTGAAAGCTTTTATTCCTTTGAACACGCGTGTCACGAGATGGCACAAAAGGGCTTGAACCTATTGAAAGGAAACATCTGTGAAAGCTTTTCTAAGCTTAACATCTAAGATAGTATAGTCAGAAAACACATACTTTTATACAGTTTCATTTTCAACTTCACATTTGTTCAACGAAATCTCTAAACGCCTGGTGACACTTCCCGTGACCCAAGGGCTAGCTTTTACCTTGGCCAGAGCATTGCCATAAAAAGTGACAATGCCACCAGTCTCTTGGGTACATTACCAGTCGGCTTTTTCGACAGCATATTTTAGTTTTTTTAATAGTTTTAGTTACTTAGTTTAGAATATTATTTTTTTATGTTAATAAACTTTTATAGATTATTTCAAACATTTTGCAGACGACTCTATAAACACAAAGAACTCGCAAATCTTAGAATAACAGCAAAAACTTGATAGCAAGCTATCAAGAAAAATCTCCTGCGCGGTCTACATCAGTACGCATAAGGAAAGTGCAGGGCGTGGGCGGCGAGTGGGACGATTGTAAAGTTCAACACATATTAGATACCCACCATCTTTGTATTCCAATTTATTTTACAATACAATATTTAATTAATTTTTAGTGCATTTTACTAAGTTATCTTGTTTATCAAATTCACTTCCTGAAAATAGAAGCTCACCCAATTCACTGATGATTTGGGTGAGCTTCTATTTTAAAAAAACAATTGACTATCTCATAAAATATCTGAATATTTTATGAGATAGTCAATCGTTTTTTAAACTTCAAGTCTACTTCACGGGCTTTCCGGGTTTGGACTCAGGAAAAACTTCCCAATACGTTTATATTTCGTATGAACTTGTTGATAAAGACGCTGAAAACTCAAAGAGCAGTTAATAATTGGCGAACAACAGCCAATTACTATAAATTGTATTGTATACCGAATATTGACATTTGGAAGGTTGTTTCGCACTTAACCGTGTATGAAATGTCAGGGTTTATTGTAAATTGGCTTGTAGCAGTCAAATTAGACTCCTTATTGTTTAGAATCATCGAATTGTTACACAATCTATTTTAATTAGCCATTTTCGTTTGAAAGTGATCATCATTATGAGTATTTATGAGGATCTACATCTATTTAATTGTAGGTAAGGTATCTTAGCTATATAATGTAACAAGAATAGAAACATTCACCCTCTCTACATCCCCTATAGAAATTTTATAGAGCCCTTCTATTTTCACAGACATTTCTAAATAAAAACCCTCACCTACCATCGGTATGAACAATAGTCTCAAATTTAAAAAAAACTGTCACGAAGTTTACAAAAGAAAAACAATCATTCTTGATGAACCATCATCTGCCGAGCCTTTTCCCAACTATGTTGGGGTCGGCTTCCAGTCTAACCGGACGCAGCTGAATACCAGTATTTTACATGGAGCGACTGCCTATCTGACCTCCACAACCCAGTTACTGGGTAATACAATACCCCTTGGTAAGACTGGTTGTCAGACTTTCGGGCTTCTGACGACCCGTAACGACTGTCAAAGATCCATTCATTCTTGATGAACCACAAACTATAAAAAAACTCAGCTCACAAAATAATGACGTCATCAGTCACATGTATTCACGTGTGCATTTGAACAAACAAGTTTCGAGTTTTTGATGACAGGTTAGTTTTTTGAAACACTTTTTAACTGACTTCAAAAAAAGGAGGAGGTTATCAATTCGACACGTATGTAGATATGTAATATTATTGGAACTGCATTATGTGTATGTATTAACATATGATAATCTATTAGGGCTTCCAATCAAATATACAAAATTTTATAGGTGTATATATGTTTGTCCAGGCATTTCTCCGAAACTATTAATCGGATTGTGACCGTTTTTAATTTATTTTTGAAGCCAATTAAATTTTTTTAATTACTTTTTTTTAGTAGTTTATTAAAAAAGCCTTCAGCTACCATAAATAAAGGGAAAAAAACTTAATGGCATCTCAATATTTTTTGAGAGCAAGTGGCGAGTATTACGTAAAGTAAATCAAAGAAGGTTGCATGAAAATAGAACTTCATACTTTTCATTAAAAAAAAATCCAAACCAAACATCTATTATCATTATGTTATAAACAAAATAGAAACTATAGAAAGATTTTCCCTTTTTCTCTTCAGCTAAACTGAAAAATCTGCGCCTTGTCTCAACTCGGAATTTGCCACATGGATGGAGTGCAAAAGTATTCGCTTGCAAGCAGAAAGTTCGTAATTAAATACCGACGGGTACCTACCTACTAACCCATCCCGTTGTTTTAAGCTCGACTATTCTTTAGTTTTTCTTTTAGTTTTCACCATTTTCCATAGCAAGTATTTTTTCACCTCACAACCTCAGAAAGATTCTGTGTACCTATCATTTGAAATCTAAGTGCAAAAGTGCATTTTATCCGCTAGCGTTGAAAGATTTTTTAAAATATGAACCTTTCTATTCAATAATTTTCTATACCGCCAGTCCACTGAAAATGCATTAATACTTATTTCATGTCAGTGCGCCAACCTCATTTTTAGAATAATCGCACTGGCCAGTACGACGATTACTTTTATTTTTTTAAATAAATAAACTCTAATTTAATATATTAGATCTTTACTTATGAAACTGGAGATTTGTGTGAAAATTTTAAAATATAAAAATTTTGGTATTTTTTTTATTTCAGCTAATCAAAGTACTGGCCCAAATCATCTATACAATTTTGCCATTTTGATGGCAGTTTGTTTATCCCTTTACTGTAGAAGTCTGCCGGTCGGGAGGCGATGAAGTCAGCGAAAGCTTTTTGTACTGCCTCTCGAGTGTTTAATTTTTTCCCACTTAAAAAATTGTCTAAATTTTGAAAAAAGTAGAAATCTGCTGGGACAAGGTCCGGTGAGTACGGTGGGTAACGGAGAGCTTCCAGCTGTAACTCTTGTAGCTTTGCGATGGTCTGTCGTGAAATGTGAGTGTCGTGGAGAAGCAATGGGGAAGAGCGATTGATCAGTATTGGTTGTTGAATTGCGAGCTTCTCCATCATTGTTTGCAATTCTTGGCAACAGACATCTGCCGTCACTGTTGTGCCATTCGGTAAGAAGCTGTGATGTACAAGTCCGGCACTGGTACACCAGACAGTCACCATCATCTTCCTATGAGTAATCTTTTTTTTAGCGCACTGAATAGGTGCTGTACCCGGGTCCACCCACTGAGACGAACGCTTACGATTGTCGTACAGAATCCACTTTTTACCGCAGGTAACAATTCGATTTAGAATTCCCTCGTTTCTATGCCGATTCAGTAGTGCTAGTATGCATGCTTCGACGCGTAAGTCTCGCTGTGGGTCGCTTAGTTCGTGTGGCACCCAGTTATCTAGCTTTTTAATCTTTCCGATTTGACGCAAGTGCTTCAATGTCGTTTTGACACTAACTCCAAGGCCCGCAGCAAGCTCAGCCGCAGATTGAGTTGGATTCGCTTCCACTATCGCCTTCAATTTGTCGTTGCCGACAATAGTTACCGGCCGACCGCGAGGCTCGTTCTTCAACTCAAAATTGCCAGATTTAAAACGATTGAACCAATAATGCACCGTGTTTATGCAAGCAGTGTTAGGCCCGTACACGTCGTTAATGTTTCGTGTTGTTTGCGCAGCGGTATTTCCATGTAGGAACTTATATTGGAAAATTGTACAAATTTTCAGTTTATCCATGGCGCCAAAAACTACCACAATTTCACAAAATCGAAACTAAAAAAAAACTAAAAAAACTATCTAAAAACAAATGACTGAATTAGAAATTAACACGGCTTTCGAATAAAATTTATTTGAATTTCGAATTGCGCGCCAATTCACAGATAATTAAATCTGAAAATGCTGGTTATAGAATCTCCAATCACAGAAGTAAAGACCTATTATTAAATATGCTGTTTTTCTTGCACCTAGCATTTTCCTCGCTGTAGTGAGGTAAAAAGTTGTGCGTTTCGCTCGACAGCAAAGTTATTCTGCGTCTCGTACCTTTGAAACGCTCGCTACGCTCAGGATTCAATACAAGTACTCGGACCAAAACACAATTTTGCAGCCTTGCGTAACAAATAACTATTTAACGTACAAACGCGAGATCAGAGAAAAATTGGAAAGATATTTTCATTTTTTTATTTTCTAGCCGCTACTGTCACTTCTGAGCACATTTTCATTAGGAAGCCCAGAAAAACTTTAAGATCAATTAGCAGTCAGTTCATATGACTATTGTCTTAAATATGAACCGACTACATTAATATCAAAAACTTCTGAATAAGGGGGTGGATACAAGCCACCAATCTCCCAGTTAATATGACGGTAAGAACACCTAGTAAACAAATGGTCGACCCTTCGCCCTCCCTCCATAAGGAGGCACAATTTACGACGTAGTACAGCCACGGTAAACAGTGGTAAACTGCTAAATATGAGTGCTTTGGGAGTTAATAAACTATTCCGGTATTTTTCCGACTTATGAAGGAAATATTATAGGAAAATATTGCTTCTCGTCTGGTATCCCCACGAACTAAGTAGGTATAAAACTTGCACGTGCCGAGGTACAAATATTAGCCAATCAGCAAGTATGAACGGGGCTATAATATTTCTGAGTAAATTGGTTATTTATCATTTCTGTAGTTTTGTAACAAGAATTTACATGATCTTTCGGTTTTAGTGCGAAGGGGTAACCTATCTTATCTTCATTGAAAGGATTCAGATTAACAAAAAAAAACGACGTTTCTGGATTGATAAGACTTGACTATCAACCACGAGATAGCTTTAACATGAAGTCCCCTAGCTGCCAAAATATCTTTGATTCGTACTCTTCGTGACTTTCAGTTCTGTAAGAACTTTGTTTAAACTTTGTTCAATCAATAACTATTGAGAGTTTATCTGAAGACCTCAGAAGCCAGGCATCAGTAAAATTAGTTACTCATCGTCATTCTTATAACCTTGAAAATAATAAGGTATATTGTATATCGGTATTTCCTGCAATGACATCAAGACTATTTTCCATTAATAAATAAATATTATTATCTGCTCCATTGAGAACCTTCTTAATGCTGCAAGACATTGTGTCTACAAACACATATTTATAGGTTCGTATGTAAATATGTGTATTTCTATTCTAATAGTGTTATGTACAGTCGGTAATGACCGCATAATCATTATTTGCAAAGTAAATGTTTAAGTGGTAATGGCTTATCAAACAATATAATATGAGACACGAAATACCTAACTAAGAATCTACGTACCTACTTATTTTTCAAAAACATATTACCAGTTGTCTCAATTTATTTATTTGTCCGTTTTGTTTTATTTATTTGCGATTTAGGGCAAATTTTTGCAACGTCAGATAAAATTTGTCCTTGGAATCAAATGGCCGTCTGACAATTATCTTCGTATGGCAAACTGTCAAAAATTAAAAATTAAATATATCTGGCGTTGGTAAAATCAGCCCTTATTTAAGAGGACGCTTGCAGCTCCTTATCATTTATTTTGTTATTTCTTTTATTTTCGAATGAGAATGCAGAAAATAAGCACGTTATGTTGTGTTCCACAAGATTATACGTTATTATTATTACAAACAGTAGTTTTATATTGTTAATTTTATTATAATCCTGAAAACCGAAAATAGTGGCCACTAAGCTGATCCTGTCAATTGGAGCAGTTAGTTACCTATATACCAAATAATCGTAAATTAGTGACCCTCACATAAGTGAGAAATTCATACAACAGAATCAAGTTTGTATTTTAATTAGATCTATTTTCGTAGATCTAAAAGCTTTTAACATCATTTAGTATGTCAACTTAAGATCTGATAGACTAATTAATATTTCAAGACTTTTATCAAGAACTTGTTAATAATATTGAAACAGAAAAAGAAAATCGAATCTGGTGAAATGTGGGTGTACTTTAAGTACACATCTGCCGAACCCTTCGGGGATACAAGGCGTGATGTTATGATGTTATGTAGAAAAAAAAATCTACTGATGACTTGGGACACAATTTTTCTCTGAAATATGGGCAGACAACTAACTAACAAACAACTGACTTGGTAATTTGGAGAAACAATAAAAAAAAGAAAAACAGATTTAACTATAAAACAAAGTGACAGCATCAAATTAGTTGACTTCAAAAAACTTAAACAAAAAAAACGTTTTGCTTTGATGTGTGTATACATACGTGTAGTGACGATTTCCGTCGAGTTTCCGACTGATTGCTATTCAGAGTTCATCGTTTGATTACCATTAACTAGTGTCAGTCGGTCTGTGTGTGTCAACGAACTAATTGGCAAACAAAGGACGCGATGGTTTATTGACACAACACACCGTGCATCGCTTGCATTTCTTTTAAATCGCGCGTCAAAAATTGGCTTCGGATTTCTGCGCAAATTTTATATTTGAACGTAACGGCCAGTCTCTTCTGTTGACTTGACTTTTTAAACAAAAATACTTTTAAGTTATAATCATTGTAGCCCTTATAATTACAATATTGTGTTATTTAGTGGGGTTTTCTACAAAATACGAACGTCTATCTCCGATGCTCTCAGATCTGTCTACTTTTCTCCCTTTTCCTTGCAATGACTTCAAAAAGTTTTTTGTTAAAAACCCCGTACAATAAATGTAAAATTATGTGCCTTTATAATCAGTTTAACATATATTGAAACCTTTGAAACTAAAGATTTATTTGACAGTAATATCAGCGCTAAGATATGATCCGTGAAAGAAAAACTGCAGGAAATACCGTCACTGCGAGAAGTTTAATGTTGACACGGAGAACTAATCAAGTCCAAATTATCCAACATGAGACGTCTTATTGATGTTATTGGGCTAATATTGTAATATATCTTTATTATAAAGACTTCAATAGCTTTACATAAGTTGTAAGTGTGATATTTTCTAGGTTATTGCTTCATAAAAACTAAACTACCTAAATAATTACTAACGAATATCCATCAAAACAAAACATGTTATACATACTTGGCACATACCTACTCAAATAAATATAAACATCTCTTCATCTAGTAGGTAAATAGTTTATTATCATCATTACAGCATCAAGTCATCACGATAGTCATCATATTAATTACGAAACTTGCCAAAACGCGTTGAATATTTATTATTTACCATTACAAAACTAAAACAAAAACTCAAACGTGAAATAATTAATGTAATGTAATATGCTAATTAAAATGAAAACGCTTAATTGCGCTTGTTTGTTTGAAATAAGGCAGAAAACTAGTTTAATGGCTCCAAAGAAATAAGATGATAATTAATTAGTTTTTCAGCCATGATGTCTTTTCTAAGTTGGTTAAAAGTTTTTTTCTATTATTTATAACGACAAGTACTACCTACCTACTTAGCGATATTTAGTTGTATGAAAAACCTTTAACAAATATTATATATAAAATAAAAACCGCATGCATGCAATACTTAGTTAAAACGAATTCTTTCTCAATCTGCATAACGTCTGTAAAATGCATTCTCAATCCAGACTCCCATCTCTATGAAAAAGAAAACAACTAGTAACCTATAAAAAAATACAAAACGTGCCTAATTAAGGGCAAAATAGGTGTAGGTACACTGCAAAAAAAACATACTTATTTTTTTTTAAACGTTCAATAATGTAGAAAGAAGTCCTCATGAAACACGTGTCCCAAATATTGACAACAATATAGAACGTAACTAAGCAAGTCGCCCTGATTCATTCACCTTTCCAATGGCCTAAGCTAAGCCTTCAAAGCCCAGAGCTTTCACTGTAGCCAACTAAAATAATTTCAAATGATACTTACAGAAATAAAAATCCAATGTTCTCTTAGAAATTTTTGAAACACAGCACGGTTTTTTCTTAATAAAAAAAATTCAACTGTTTTTTCCGGCACTCAGTTACGACGCGAGAGGGCGTGCGCTCCGCACGAGGTTTGTGAGAGGACTGAGGGACGCCCTCACTGAATGAGGGAAGCGGGGCTGAGCGTCTCTGTATCACGAACGATCCTCTAGCGAAGCTTACTTAGTTTTTGCGTACATTGCTTGTCTCACCAACTATAATTAAACAAACATCTGCGATATTTCTAAACTTTTCGCAGCAAATATCATTAAAATTCAAAACATACTTAACTCCCTTAATACCTCGAATAAATAAACTCATTGTCTCCACACAAACAACGTTAAGACCGCAAGCTATTCAACTCATTACGTGGTCATCATTACCGCGGCTGGTCCCTAATACCGGCACTGTAGAAGTAAGGTCGCCGACTCGTGGTTCGGACCGACTCACCGGCCGAGTTCCGCAACGGTTGCATCTAGGTGATTGCAGCCATGCAGCCATCCTACTCTGATAGGCAATACTCTGAGATCGAACCTGACTTTGATACGGAATCACAGACCTATTTTTGTCTTTGGTTTATCGTACGCTTTAGTAGTAGGAGACAACGGAAATTCATAAAGACTTTTTCTTCTTAAAAGTGGTCGAAGAAAATCTTGAAAAGTCGGGAAAACTGATATAAGAAAAATGAAAAGATGTGTGTTGTTGGCCAAATATATGAGTTAAGTGTAAATAGTCGATGTCTCTGCCACTGATATCATACGTATGTTAACATTATTACCGGCTACTGCAAAGTGCAATGTAATCAACTTATAACATTTAAAATGCCAAAGGTGGTTTCAAAGTTTGCTTCCGCGGTCATACAGACTGCTTTGCCTGTTACTGTTATTGTATTGATACTCATTTTGAGATAGAACTCAGGATGAGAGTGGCAAAAATTAAAAACTTATAAATAGTCTTAACAGTGGCACTGTTAATGATGCAATGATAATTTTGCCCATAACGACTAATCGATAGTTTGTCAAGAATGAATGATAATATGGCAAAGGATGAGGGCTAATAGAGATGAAGAAGAAAAAACGTGCTATGCTTAACTGAAATAAATTAGACAAGAAACAAACGATAATGGAAAGTTCAACAAAGGAAATGATCGACGGTATCGATTCTATTTTTTTTGGGTTATAACTATACTTACTAGTACCTAACTTTTAAAGATAAAGATATTTTATTTTGCATTATTATTTTTTTTTTGAAGGACAATTTAGATGATGCCTAGACCCTTAGACCTAGGTGTAATAAAACTGTGCATCATTTTTCTATCTTCCGAAAAGTCGTACTTTGAAAACGTTCAAATACGCTCTTGTAGGTAATAGCGTGCAACTAGCCTATGATCTGAAAATGATAGGCGTAAAGATCACCAGATAATGACAGGGTTAGTCCATCGCTTCCAATCATCATTAACTGTTACAACGTAGGCCGTAATTATTGCACAATGCGTAACCGTCGGGCACCATCGTGGCTCAGCTATTGACAGGTACCAAGTGGAATGACCCTTACATTATCGTCTGAAACTAACTCGGCGTCATCTTCATTATCTTCGGATTACTTCACTCTTACTTACCCTCTTCATTATAGGACACTTCTTTTCTATGCCAAGGATTATGTTTGAACATGATCATTTACCCCAACTTATCTCTACACGTAATTGCAGGAATAAGATCGTAGTTTTAGGAATATTTATTTGTCAGTTTATGTAAACACATAAACAGACAAGAAAGGAACAGAGGCATACGTAAAAAGGCGATGCTTATTTCTAAAGAAATCTCTTCCAGCATACATGCGATAAGAAAGTAGATAAAGAGATGTAGACAACGTGTGAAGTCCACAATGTTTGAAGTCCCGTCTCTATAAGTATAACCAGTGTGTTCTGCCCACCATGACGTACGGTGCTGAGACGTGGACGCTCACGCAAGAGGCTGCGTATATATAGGGTGAGATAAGATTGATAGACCGAGTTCCAAACGTCGAGATCCGAAGACGAACGAAAGTTTTCGATTTCGGAAAACGAGTTATGGAACTTAAATGGAGTTGGGCAGGACATCTGGCAAGGCGCAGTGATGACAAGTAGAGTAAGGCAGGCAGTGACCGATTGGCGTCCAAGGAAGACGAAGCGTCGGTCGTCTGGCGGCGAGATGGACAGACGACATTGTTACCATCGCGGATAGAACCTGGATGTGGTTGGCACAGGAGCGTGAGGATTGGCACATGAAAAGAGAGGCCTATGCTCAGCAGTGGGTGGAAACGGGCTGTGGATGATGATGATGAGACAACGTGTGTAAGAGTAGAAGAGAAAACAAAATACATAAAATAAAAAAATCTCTAATTTAAATATTTATAAACATACAATATGAGAATATATTAATATACATACATACTTCTAAAATAAATATCACTAAAATAATAATGTAGGTAGTATAAAATAATAAATACATGATATGCAACTATGACGAAGTAGAAAGATAGTGCTGTTTCACTCTTCTTTTAAAAATTGCAACAGTTAGGCAATCCCTAATGTCATTATTAATCCTCATCTCATTATTGCATGAAGAACCAACACTTTTCTCCCTGATTTTCCACTCGTCTCTGTCCTGCAATAAGAGCAGGTAAATAAATAGATTTTCATTATGATACAAGTGAGTTTATTCCAGTCTCCTTTGTCATTGTACTCGAGGCGGAATTGCAGTAGGTAATAGAGCCAAGAGTGTAATGACAAAAATACTCAGGCGTTACATACGACGTTTTCCAACACATTTGCGAGAAAAAACATAATAATTTTCACCATTCCCTTCATAAAATGTAGGAAATTAAATAAACGGGATAATTGAGCACCAACCCAACCACAACACCGCAGGGAAATATAAAAAGTTAAATAAAACTCGGCATAATCCGTAAAGGTCGGTATTACCCGCAATATACAAAAACTGTCAACGTATTTATTTAGGTTAATACCCGATTAAAGGAAAGAAAAATTGAGAAATAAAAAATGTTTGTTTGTTTTGGGGAACGAGAACCAACAACATTATATTGACTTAAGTTTAAGTAATTATTACAACACAATTATTATCAGGAATGGAATCCCTATAGCATTAGGTTTAACCGAACCCGCCCCCACACACATAATTAATACACACACACACATACACCCGCATAATTTGTCCATGTGGTATTACGCAACATGTACGTCCAATCATTCCAGGATTATCATATTTTAGAGTAAGCTCGCCGTGTATAGTATCGCCATTAACCGTCTAGTGTGACACAGCTTTAGTTAATAACTAACAGAATTTTAGATCAGAAAATCCGGCACAGTAAATTGACTACTATTGTTATGTGCGACTATCAACAGCCCAGCTTATAACAGGCGCCTTCGCATTAAGTGATGGTCCAGCGTAGGCGTTCCTCAAACGTTCACGTAGCGTCTACGCATCGTTATGGCTGGCGCATATTTCGGCCGCATTAGACCGCAGCGCAACTCAGTTCAATACATAAAAGTGCAATGCGGCCCGCTTGCAGTGTACAATACAGCCGCCGTATCTTGGCAAGTCCTAGGCTCTTCGAACTTTCGCGCACGTTCTCTCACTCACACTCACCTCATGTCACCATTTGCTTCATAAAAATGTTACTGCGCAGCCTTCTGACTCGCCATGATACGTTGGCCATATTGTACAAAAGTAATGCTGGAGGAGAAGTTTTGCAATACGGTGCGACCCACCCTATTGTGTGCGCAGCGTCTATACACACCGCTCCAGCATCGCCTGCGCATCGTCTACGCAATGTCTGCTCAGAATCCACGTAGTGTCAATGCTAGGTCCACTGCGAAGACATGCTACATGCTAAACTGTACTAAAATATTCATCTAAGAGAATTATTCGACGAACACTAACTCCGTTCTTGTTTAGTTTAGGTAACTTTATCTGAAGTTCTACTAAGTCAATATGAACTTGGACTTTACTGTGCTTGTCTTGAAACATAGTTTGTTAGGATTGATAAATTGTTCCTCTAAACCTAAAATCAACATCAACATTATAATAATATTATATGTATAACTTTCAAGAAATAAAAGCAATGCTAGGAAGGTACCCACCCCACTTAAGAAGTGGAAAAATTACCGTTTTCTTTTTTTTCATAACATAACGGTGTAGATGTGTTTAAATTATAATCCACGAGGTTTATGCGTCGTTCGGTTTCCGAGCAATTTTGGGCGTTCACTGTGTAAACCTTACCGTCCCAAGGGTGGTCGGCAATTGATTACTCTCAATTATTATTTGAGGTTTTGTACGAATTATATTCATTTTTATATCAGAAATATTTTGCCTGAGAATTGTCAAATTATACTCAACACTATTTTATCCAAAAAACGAATGCAATAAACAACTGAGTTTTGAGTATCCTATGATTGACACCCTCCTGCCCTCACCTATCCCAATTTAAAATGCGATCGGCGACTTTCATACATCTTTAGTAGCCGTCATGTCAGTGTTTAATACGGTAAAGTGCGTATAACGAAAGAATTCTCTTCGCTGTAATGTTGGCATGTTAGCATCATTGCTTTTCCAAGTCAATTGAAAGCAATAGTGCCAACATTACGGCGAAGGGAATTTTTTCTTTCTTTTTTTTCTACTTTTTTCGTGAAACGCACTATACATACTTCTCGGTCACTTCCAATTATTCTCTATTCTTATAGCTCTTCACCAGTGGCGCAGCTATAATTATCATTAGAGGGAAGCCGAAGAGAAAATTGTTCAGTTCTCATAAACTCAGACACAAAACTGTAGGTTTTTAATCTTATGATGTATTAAACTGGTATTAAATATAATTATGTAATGTAATGTAATACACAGTTACACACAGAGGTGTACCTACCATATTATTTGACAATGTCTACCATTAAGAAGAGTGGTTGTTTCGAAGGGAAGCCGTAAGGAATCGGGTTGTATGAAGGCTATGCCCCTGCTATCCACATCATTTAAAACTTATTTACTTATGGGAGGTAAAACTTACTTAGTTGCTTTTTGTTCCAAGTGAAGTACGTAACTTATAGCTTACTTATTAGTTCACTGTTATTTGTGTTTAAATAGAACAACATTGCAAAAGCAAAGTTTAAAACTGACCCAAATCCGCTTAAACTTTGAGAAAGTCGTTTGAATCCCGGAAAATTAAATAGTCCATTTGAAAACTATAAATTTTATGGCGAAGTTTTAGTAGTAGAGTTACATAAATCTGTAAATAGAAAGAAGTACGTTTTTATTTAACAGTTGAGACCCTCCTGGTAGTTTGTTTCCGTTTCTAATTGGTTATGTAAATGAGCTTTGTTAAATTTTGGTGTACAATAAATAAAGCGTATTCTATCTAGCCGTCTATCATGCTAGACAAGAACAATAATATAGTAAGTACTGTAGTGACCAGCCACGATACACAGGCAGGTCACCACGTAGATTGTCTGTAGGGTCTCGACTTCTAGGTGTGTTGGGGAATCTACGTAGAATAGAAATATGAACACGGCAACACTATTCTTGTGATTTATTTGCTTATATGAAAGCAACAATACATTATATGAGCAAGACTAGTACTTCACTGACTCGACATAAAACAATATGACTATACGTCATAATTTATACCTATTCTAAATTCCAAATAAAATCAGTGTTTGTCTTATCAGCCAATGTCATAATCCGAAGAGGATTCATGCGGAAGGCAGGCTCAACTAAAGCCTCTACAGTACATACATTATGAAAGTAAGTGGCGCAGCACGCACAATATTGTCATGCAGCGATCACTAAACCTCCTGCTGAAGCGCAAAATGGTCCGTGAAAATTGAAGCGATATAGCAATCTAGTTGGCCATAAAACCATATTAAACAGTGAACCTTTACGTAGGTAATTATAGCAAAACTTTAATACATTTTCTATTCTATTTCTTATTATGGCAAGCAAAGGCGATGTCGACCATTCTGCCAATGTCTAAACTTAATTGGAAATCAAGTGTGCATTCTTATAAAAAAAAATGAATAATAATAAAACGTGTACGACGACACAGTTGAAGTTAATGTAATTTAATTAATTCATTTTAAACACAGCAATAAAAACATTTGTATCTGCTACGTAATGAATGATTGAATAATGTTACGAAACATCCGGTCTGTCTTCCTACACGAACTTTTGAGATTGCACTAAATTAGGAAGATGGATGGATGGATTAGGAAAAAATATACAATTAGCCAGATAATTGGCATTTTTTTTTTCTTAAAACGTATTTTCCAAATATAGGCTACTTAGTCTATCTATGTAGAAAACTAAAATTATAAGCAGGAACCAAAATAAAAGTAGAAGAGAAGTAAGATGGCAATGGGCGGGCAATATAAGCCTGCTACTAAGTACTAACCGAAGGCTGTCATGTTCTGGAGTATTGACCGCAAATCGGCAAACGTAGGGTGAGACCAACTTATGATAGGACGAGCAACGATCTTAATAGGTAATACGGGCTGGTGTCCGCAACTCCATGTGAATGCGCGTATTTTGCGTAATATGTGGGTTAATCGATTTTTCGACCCACCCCAGCTCCTCAAGGAAGGCCAGCAACGCCTTGGTGTTACTGACAATCTCACGTAGGGTACCTGGGTTACTGAAGTACTTTGCCCTGTATGTGACGAGCACCGGGCAGTTTAGTAGCACATGAGCTGCTGTCTCGTCGTCCTCTATGCAGGCCCTGCACAGCGGACTGTCTGTGACTCCTATGACAAAGAGGTGTTTATTAAATGACCCGTGGCCAGTTATAGCCGCTGTAACTGTATGCAGCTGCTGTTTAGTTAGTCGGAGAAACTATTTCGTGAGGCGGCCATCAATTGTAGGGACTAGTTCCTTGGCCTGCCTACACTCACCCAGCTCCAATCATTGCTTGTGATGTTGGTCACTGGTGCGTTTCTTTATCAGAGTGCGTAAGTACCCGAAGGGGAGTGGCACGATGGGTTCAAGTCCCACTGGTGCCATGCTCGACCCCCTTCTGGCAAGATAGTCGGCTGCGTCGTTGCCTAGCGAACCGCTGTATCCTTTGATCCATTGAATGGTTATGATATTGAGGCTACCCACCCGGTTGACGCGTTGGTGGCACTCGTATATTAGCCCAGAATCAACTGTATGACGTTTAGCGCTTGCAGGACAGCCATGCTGTTTGAGCAACGACCTTAACAGGAGTAGCTGGGTAATGACTGGATAAGAGTTGCCGAAGATAGAACTCAGTGACGTGCCATTGGCCAAGGGAACTGCCGTAGACTGATCAATTCAATATTAGACACATAACATAACATCACGCCTGTTTTCCCCGACGGGTGGCAGAGGTGTATCTTAAGTACACCCACGTTCCTTTTTAGAGTCCTTATTAGACTACAGAAGAAAATACAAACAAGTTTTTTTTTATGAACGATGACAGATATATGAGTTTTTCACTTTTTGATTTCAGGTAGAGCAGAACGGCGACACCAGTTGGAGCATGTGAAACAGTGTTAAAGTGCACATTATTCCAACCACCGGAGGGTGGCAGACAACGCATCGCGGAGCAGTACTTCGCAATTATTGAGATTCGTTGCAAGTGGAAATAATGGTGCCGATTCTCTTGTATGTACACCGAACTAAACTAACTAAACTATTACTCAAATTCCTTACTTTTGGCTATGAGAATCTTAAAGGTATTCTGCAAAATTATCACTAAATTAAAAAATTATTTTGACACAACTAAATCGAATTGTGACAATCGTGACTCCACGTGGTAAGTACTTGTTTGCCCTACCCCGTGACTTTTTTTGAGCCGGTGGTGCGCAGGGCGGCAGCTTCGACGTGTTTTATATGGAATTTTTCACTTTTTGTATGGAAAATATGAAAAATGATTACCTACATGTTGAGATTTAGGGGTTTATGGCTTTTATAAAGGGGGTCGAAATGTTCATTATTTTTGCGATAGGACACACCGTTTTCGAGATATAAGCAAAAGAAAAGAAAAAAAAGATACATTACTGTTTTTGCACCTGAAGTCGAGGTGTTGGTGTGAATTTTAGTTCATGCCAACTAATTTTATTCCACACCTTTTTAATCGCGATTAAAAATAGTCAGATTTAGTTAGAAAATCTAAATTTTAGGTGAAAAATTACAAATTCAGAATAGCAAAATTACCATTTTCACTAAACTAATAACTCAGTGCCATCTTAGTGCTGTCAAACTAAAATATAGTTAAATTGTGTCACTTTATGGCCGAACGCCATAACCTATCTATCACCAGTTTTACCCTACTGGAGATAGAAAAAACCAATCTATCTAAGGTTTTAATGTCCCAATAATCTCTAGAGATTATGGAATCTTACCGGACTGACATAAGGACAGATAGAATTATACTGTCTACCATCAGTAGCGATCTGTCTTTTACTAAAAATAGGTTATTGGGTTTGGCCGTATGTCAATTTCACAATGGGAAATCGTCGTTTGACAGGAATAAACTAAATTTTGTGGATTTTTAGTCTAGTTTAGACGCATTTGTGGCAAGAGAATCTACACCATTTTTCTCAATTTTAAAAAGATATGCGTCCTTTATTTATCGCCAGTGTGATAAGGTGACACTTGGCCAGATGTGGTGATGGCAGGTAGAATACTTAGATAACTGAATGAACGACCACCTATACGGAAAGGTGACCTAATGCTATTAACAACAAAGAGGAATTTAACCATACCAACCATAACGACTTATTACGATAATATTCTGGAAGACTAACCGGAAGTGAAGTAGTAAAGCCTCAATGGTGATAATGAATCTATTGTTCTGTTAACTGAACAAGTCTGCGGGGTAATTGCGTAACATACTTACAGTAGGAATCGGTTTCATTTTGACAGCTCAACAACATTCATTGCGTTATTTATGTAGTTGAGCTGACAAATTCGAACATGTGAAGCAATGGATTAGCAATATGCTTCAAAATCATTCAGGTTGTGATTGATAGTGTGTTACACAATTAGGGCGCCGGTTAAAGCATAAAAGCTCATCTAAGATTAGATCTACCTACTAAAAATTCTATATGTAGGTTAATCAGATGAGATATTTTCCAGTAGGTATATGTATTAGCAAACCAACGAAAAACATAACAATGTCAAACTGATCAGCACCAATTTGATCACCATATTCCGTCGTGACCTTGACAATATCATACCCATACCTAAAGCATGCTAAAGTGAAACAAATGCTTTTGCTACGGACTCTGCGCCGACGACGCTATTCGCAAATCATGCTTAGTTAGTACCCATAGATCACGAGAGATGGCGCTAGCTGTACTCCGTAATTGCTATTTATTTATTTTACTTTAACACTAGCTGTGCCCCGCGACTTCGTTCGAGTGGAAGTCGTAAGATACACACTAAACTAAAATAACAGCCACATTTTAATAAAACTCCCTCGTCCCCCGATCCGTCGCATTGCTTCCAGCATCGGCCGCTCGCGCTATTACTTCGTTTTCGCTTAGTGTCTCCCATACATTCAAACTGCAAATATTAGTTTGTACGCACAATATTGAGAGATTTACCCTGTTATTTTAAGACCATAGACTTCTTATAGGTTTTTCTGTAATCTACACTTCTGGACACATCTATTGGCCCACCTTAGAGTTTAGGTTTCGATGGCCCCTACCGAAATATGATTGCTAGATTGAACAAAAACTGTTGATGCAGTTTTAAACCTGATACATTTTACCATCTTTTTCGATCGTATTGTTTTAAATTTGAATTCAGAATACCATACGACATGGAGCTACGCCTAACAAGTCGGATATGCGCCTTGTTAAAGGCAATTGATTTTTGATTAAAAAACATGTTTTATCAAATAAAGGTTTAATTTAATAACGCGTGTTGCCTCCATGGGCATCTACCACAGCTCTCATACGATTAGGCATAGAGTTTATCAACCGCTCTATGAAATTTTGAGGGATCATCTCCCATTCCTCTTCTATGGCAGTTTTCAACTCCTGCATCGTCTGGGCAACTGGCTGACGAGCCCTAACACGTCTTTTTAGCTCGTCCCACATGTGCTCAATGGGGTTCATGTCTGGGCTTCTGGCTGGCCAGTCCATAACTGTGATGTTCACATCCCGAAGATATTCCCTGACTATGCCGGCCGCATGGGCTCTTGCATTATCATGCATAAAAAGGAAATTTGGGCCCACATAGTCCGCGTATGGTATCACGTGAGGTTCTAAGCACTCACGAATGTACCTTTCAGCATTTAATGTTGGCAGCCGTGGTCCTGTAACAACCTCAAGTTGAGTTTTGCCGCTCGCGGATATACCGCCCCAGACAGTCCATGAGCCACCACCATAAGTAACCCTCTCTTCAAAGCAGCATTGTGCGAAACGCTCTCCCTTACGTCGGTAGACCTTCTTCCTTCCATCATTGCCGTGTAACACAATTTTAGACTCATCAGAAAAGAGTACACGGCTCCAATCTTGCTGTGTCCAATTTAAATGACTGCGTGCGAAATGAAGGCGCGCTGTTCGGTGGGCTCGCGTTAGTTTGGGCCCATTAGCTGACTTGTGTGGTACCATATCGCGTTCTTTTAACCTTCTCCGAACAGTTCGAGCGCTCACAGATACTCCGTGGAAGTCGCGAAGTTGGTTTTGTATCTCAATGGAGGTAAGGTGACGATTTCTCAAGCTGGTCGTCACGATGAATCGATCCTGCCTTTCAGTTGTGACCCGAGATCGTGGCCTTCCTTGGCGACGAACAAAGCCGCCAGTCTCTAGGTACCTCCGATAAACATTTCGGACCGCAGATCGACTTAAATTAAGTTGAGCACTCACGTTTCTTTGGCTGTGTCCGGCCTGAATAAGTGCCACAGCTTGGGCGGCGACTTCAGGTGAAGTATCCATAGATTATTGATAGAACCTCACCTTAATGTTAAGAATAAGTAATGTTTGTTGCAAAACCAAAGATATCAATCACTTTTTCAAGAATTAAATCCAAGTAAACCAATAAAACCAAGTTTTCTTAGTATTCGATTGTTTGATATCAACAAACACGCTCCAAATTGTCTTTTGTTTCTTTAAATTCTGTGTTCGAAATTCAAAAAAAGACTATTGAATGAAATTGTGAATGTGCCAGGTTCAAAACTGCATAAAAACTTTTTGCTCGACCTAATATAAAATTTTAGCTAGGACCAAACGAAACTGAAAATACAAGGTGGGCCAATAGATGTGTCCAGAAGTGTATAAGTTTATAAACACTTTCTGTATATTTTTCAAGATTTTAAGCTCAGTAGTTTCGGAGATAAAGGTAAATTTTTATCTATTTTCTTAAATAACTATTAAATATTTATTTTAAAAATATAATAAAAATCTATTCGAAATCTCCACAGTAAGCCTTGAGCCTCCACAGTAATATTTGATATGTCACGCGGTATAGTTCACAAAACTTTTATTTTAAATTTTCTCATTTGCTCTCCAAAAGTGACCCCCATATTCAAAATTCATTTATTTACGTTATACGTCAGTGTTTGGGTCACAGAAATTCATATATGTACCCAACTTAATCGGTCCATTAGATTCGGAGCAAATTGGCTGTGACAGACAGACAGACACACGAGGGATCCTTTATGGATTCCGTTTTTTTCCTTCTAGTTCCAGTTACACCCAAACCTTTCAAGTTGGAATACTGCTATGTTAAAAAATAGCAGTAATTCCCCGGACGGATTGCACTTGCTCTATCTACTACTACAAGAAGTTTACATCACATTAACAACAACCATAAAATAAAAGCACTTAAAATAACGATACTTCTTTATTCGCCATCCTATAATCCAGTTCATTGAGTCCAATGTAATCAATTGTAATCATATTACCAACGTGATCGTTCCCCCTGATCCTAATAGCCCCTCCCTTTTTTGTTTAACAATGAATCGAAGACTGCACTGTCAGCAGCTGTCAGTCACATTTGAATTTTAATTCTACCTTAACACTTCGCGGGACGCAAACGAGACAAAATAGAGGTTTTATTGTTATAATTACTGCTATAGCCGTATAGTGTCCTTCAAAGCGTTAATATTTTGTTTATAAAAATTTATGTTTGGGATATTATAATCATGAGATGGATGCTGCAACATCATTAAATGATGTTGCAGTTCATCCATCTCATAATTCATGGGTCAAATTTGACCCATGGATTATTATTCCGTGGTTTGACCGATCACCATAAAAATGGCACATACTCATGGTAAGTACCTAGGGCAAAACTTGGGTAATCGGTGATAGTTTTGTTTTTTACTTGTAAAATTCGATTCATTGATCAGACTATTTTTTAAATTTACTGTGATATAGTAGACAAAATAAGTTTTGCTAACTTATATCTAAAAATGTGGCAAATACTATAATGATTGAAAAATGTACATTTATCAAGTCAGTAGTAACTTGGTAATAAAACACATATTATCTATCACCGAATAGCTGCATATCACGAATTAGCCAAGTTTTGCCCTACTACTAGCTACTTATTTTTGCATGAAAAAATTTGAAATGGTTTTTTTTGCGTGAGCGAAGCCGAAAGCAAAAGCTAGTTAGTTATAAGCGAAGAAAATAAGATATAGCTATGATATACCGTAACATCAAGCTATTCTACTAAGGGGTCAGAAACGTACCTTTATTAAAGCCCATATTTCTCTATAGGTAATAGCTACTCGGAGGAATCAGGATCGAACCCCAAGAACAGTGAGAGAATATTTCAGTTTTCTTTTTCGTAAGTAGCTGCTCTGTTTGAAACACGATGACCCTTATCATCCCTATTCTCTATGTACATATTTATACTCCCCATTACTCCCCAACCGCCATGAAATAAAGTCCTCTCGTAAGAAGACACCCTTATAAATATCCGCTCTTCGTATTTCTTAGAATCAAATGAAAAATCATGGTCATCTATTTCTATTTTTCCCGTTTCAAATGTTCCCCTATTGCGAGTATTCCAGGGGTTCTAATGATGTCCGATTCCCCTAATCGTGTTACCATCGATTCATGGGTTTAGTGTCCCTGCCCTGGCATAAAAATGTCATGCCGTTGCCTGCACTCGCCTCGCGTAAAACTCGAGTGTTATTCTTATTTACGGAGATAGTAAAGCTGTCGAGTTGATTGCGAGAGTAAATTCTTGTTAGGCCTGCTGGCTGGAAAGATCCGGTGGAGAATTTTTAAGTCTGGGCTTTAGGCAGCTCAGTGTAGTGTGTTTATGCACTTATGTTTATGAAAATTACTGCCGTGTCTATGAAAATTACTTACATAATTAATGCTTATATTTCAAAGTAGGTACTCAACTGCTTATTGTGAATCTTCAGTCAAACAGCTTCTGCCTGTTTTCTCTCGTATCGTCCGAACGAGTAGGGCACATGGCAAGAATATCATTCTCATGGCAGCAACCAGCAAGGTGGTAGGCGTGGTAGCAGGACTAACCCCCATAGCGCGAGGTATCATCCAGCCAGATTCTTCATTCAAAAGTTGTTTTCATCAATAAATAGCCCCGTCCACGGCGTCAACACAACTGTACTGTCCGGCCGTCAAGAGAATGTGTTCCTGACACCTGTCAGTTGGACAATTTATAGTACTATCGAGGAAACTTACATCTCACCAACTTGAAAACAAAGTCCCGTGCACACGATGACCACATCTGTTAGCAAGCGTTACTATAGCGGCCGAGCGCTGCAAGCAAGAATAGTCCTTACGGTGTATAGATGTTCGTTTCTCCCATGGTACATATTTAGGGATCAAATTCGCAAAACATATTTGTTGGTATGAACTGACAGGTATCAAGAATGCATTCTCGCGACAGCCGGGCTGTAGGTTATCTAAGATACCTACAGTTGTGTATGATACCTAAAAGCTCAGAACAAAGAATTTTTGACTGGATTTCAAGCTTTTGCCATCGCACTGTATTGCGTAGGCACGGGCCTGACCTGCCCATGCCGCGCCTCCTCCTGTGGCACCTCCCGGGGGCCGGCTTCTCGAAGCCTAGCCAAGTCCGCTCGGAGCTCCGCGTTCTCCTTTCGGAGAAGCTCCATGGCGGCTGTCAAACGGGCGACCTCCGCCCGCATTTCGGACATTGCGTCCGACGGGGGGGCCGATGTGACTGGCCTCCGCTGCCGCCATAATGGAGGCCGTGGCTGCGGATATGGCCTTGTCTTTAGAGGACTGATCCTCTTCAAGGCCACACTTTTAATAGCGGCTGCCACGACCTCTGCGAACCTGACCGTTCGCTCCGAATTCGAGCCGCCAGTGGCGTCCGGCTCACCACCTGACGACTCCGACCCGGCCGAGACCGGCCCTAACTGCGACTCTGGCTCGGCCGGGCCGGCTTGGCTCGGCTTGCTGGCCTCCTTCATGGTGAGCCCTCTGCCCACACCACTTTCATGGCACCCACCCCACCCCGCCGGCTGATCTTCTTCCAGGCCGAGCTCACCCATCCGTCCGAGGAAGACTCCTGGCCATCCCCTGGTTTGGGGCGCTTCTTTAAGAACTCTAGGTTCTTCTTAACCGCCCCAACCACTACGCGCTCTTGGCTCTTATACGAGCCCTTCGCGCCAGATACGGCGTCGGACTCCGACCCCGCATCACTTCCCTCCTCTTCACTACTTTTATTTTTATTCTTTGATTTATCCATAGTTGTTCCCACGAGTGCAAACTTTTTATTTCCCAAAAACTAGTGGTTCGCACTAGCGACTAATTTAGCTACCCATTAGTCAAGCTATCAACCTCCCTCACGGTGCGCCGCCGCTTGGAGGTTTGGGGTGATTTTTTATAGAGGTTTTCTTCCTCGCGGCCCGGGCGGTTAAGCCAAGACCCTCGACCCCCGTCAAAAGTCAGAGACATGACCTTGACAATCTTCGGGGCTACGAGAATAACGGTGGCAGAAAGAGAAGGCCTCTTCCTGCCTGCCCGGCGGCAGAGTTAGTGCATACCGAGCCCGCTCTTACTCCGCCGCTGTGCGTCTCTGCTTAGAGCGCAGAGAGACACACGTTGGAGCGTACTTCTGACAGGATATTGGCATACGGGCAACAAGACCCCTTAGGCACACAGTACCTAATGGGGAGTCATTGCCCGTACCCCAGGGTGCACCGTCCCGGTGACTGGCCTTCCCCCCGGACGCATCCATAAGGGAATTCCAGCCCACAGGCACACGGGGAGGTTTCCTGTCCAAGCACCCCAAGCAAATGTTACTTATGCCTATCTTCAATACCAACTGAATGCACCTAGTACCTAACATCTGAAACCACCAAATGATACTTAGATGCAAAGAAATAAATTCTTGTCATTTTATCAATTATTTCTTCAGCTTTATCTAACAAGCAATTCATCTGCTCCTGAGCAAGTTCCTGAGCAAAAAAGAACATCCATCACTATCATTTATTACTCCCGCATTCTTCCCGACCTTAGACAAAACTCGGTCATGTCAGTCGACACCGGATATCCACCGATGCAGGGCAAATGTTGACACAACGTTATCACCCTGCCTTGAGGGACCAAACTTACTTTTACACCCTTCTGAGAACACACAAGGAATTTTCAACCTTCTTCCCTAGTCATAAGAAAGCCAATCTTATGTCAAAGTTACACGAAATATATGGTATAGTTAAGGGGTGCCTGTGAAAACAAAGCTTTATTGTAGGGCGGGTCTTATAAAACTCAAAATAAACTTGTGGGCAACGAAAATATTGTTTCTTGATAAAACCTCGCAGGGATTCAGGAATAGAATGGTGTCAAAGTCAAAGTGCTTCACACTAAAGAAGAGATAAAAGTATGAGTTGATGATGTGTTACATTTTCCTATTTTGTTTAGCAGGAACTTACTGTCGCATTTTGTCACCTCTCTCTCTCACACGGGATCAAACTTTTATGAATGTTAAATGAAAAGATGTTTCTTTGAAAAATGTAACCAATTGGCGAACTAATAAATAATATTAATTTAATAGGTAATTTTTACATAACATCACGCCTTGCTTCCCCGTAGGGTTAGACAGAGGTGCACCTATAGTGCACGTCCACATTTCCCCAGTCATGTTTAAGTCTCATGTAATAGGGGGCGAGCCTATTGCCACCAACCGGGCACAAATCCAGACTGAGGGCTGCTAATGAAAAATTCCAGATAATAAAACCCAGTAACACTTTGCCTGACCTGGGAATCGAACCCAGGACCTCATGCTCAGCAGTAGCGCTTGCGACCACTAGACCAACGGGGCAGTCCGGTAATTTTTAAAAACACGTTTTTATTTTGGCATTTATCTAACTCATTTTAAAAACAGATCATAATACTTATTGAGCTCGGTCGGTGAAGTCGGTTGTTTATTTTTTTGTAAAAAAGTTTTTATTTTTCACTTTTTAGTGGGTCAGTTTGTAATTTATCTAAATTACAATAGCCTAATGACAACTGCTAAAATCAACTTTTAGAAAATATTGCTTTTCCCGACGCAGGGACGTTAATTGTTGAGGAGTTCTCCTGGTACTTCACCATCAGTTCCACTTCACCATATGCATTGTGACGAGCATAAATTGCTTAGCAACCGTATTAAAGTAATCGAATCGCATCCTGTGAAGTACTAATATTATATTATTGAGTAGTTCCGGTGGCCATCTGTGGTCTTCATCATCTCAGATCCACTTCACCAAATGATACTTTCTGAAAGCAAATGCTTTGCAAAAGTTTTTGATGAAAATACCAAAATCGCTATATGTATGCCTATAATATTTGAGGAGTTCCCTCAATTCCTCATGGATCCTATCATCAGAATTAAATTTTGATAAAAATGGGACCACATCCAATCCACAACGAATAAAACCTGAAAACCTTTCAAATAAAAAAAGAATTTTTTAAATCGGTTTATAAATAACGGAGTACCGAGGTAACAAACATTAAAAAAAATACAATCGAATTGAGAACCTCCACCTTTTTTTGCAGTCGGTTAAAAAAAACAGGGGACGCGAGAAAGTTGTTGTGAGTTTTGTTTCAGCCAGTTTCAGGGGTCTGTCATCCAGATTTAATGTCTGATTAAACTAGACCTAAATTGCAAGATTGTATGACTATGCAAATGCAATTGAAGCTTTGAAATTGTACTTTTATCCATTTATCCACAAATGCTACAACATGCGATGAGAGACCACGACAGGAAATCGAGACCACAGTATACAGGGTGTAAGGGACAGCCCTCCGCAAACTAACAGGGTGCATTCAGCTACTTATTTTGAATCATATTCCACCGGAAATATTGTCAGGAAAATTTTCATTTTTTTTATCGTTTTTTCAGTTACTATTCCTTTATTTCAATGTAAAATTACATTATCTGTACGCAGCACTCAATTTATGTAAATAAAACAGCTAAAATAAAAATAAAACAGCAATGGATGTTGAAATACTCGGCGGCCGAAGGCTCGCTGCGCTGCCGTTCGCTACGCGCGCTTTGCCACACGGTAACGATACATTGCGTGTGAGGTAATAAAACAAATCAGGTTTATTGGATACCCATAACGTTCCTGAAATAATCTCATGTACCGGTCATCTTAGTATGATATACTCAATTCACCCCATCAGTCTGCGGAGGGCTGTCCCTTACATCCTGTATAAGGTGAAATTTTAGTAAGCGCAAATATTTTAAGGAGCTTATCTACTCATAAAACTAAACAACTTTTCCTAATAAACATGGGTCAAAATGTGAAAAAAATTCTATACCAGTCGGCTGAGCGTAAAATTTACCTATGTTGACAGTCCAAAAAAAATCGTATTACGAACGACTATTTGTATTTAGGTACCTACCATAGGTAGGACTGAATGCCGTTTTCGGGAAACTAATACTGAATTGAACGGGCTCCATGCATAAACGTGATTTTTATGTAGGTGTCTACCATTGATAAATTAGTGGATAATCTTTTCACACCTTGAAATAATTTAAATAGTAGGTTAGTAACTATAATATTTGCAGATTTCTTAACCGAAAATGCCATGACAATATAACAAGGAAATATTCTTTGGCGCTGTGTATGTTAATAGGCGTATAATAGCCCGTATCAAAGGCGTTGTCTCCAGATATATAAATATAAACAAGACGACAGTTTCGCCCATTGTTACGTGCATCGTTAGGTAGACAAACATGTACAATTTTAAGTTTTTCGTGTCCGTTGGCGCGGTGGTGGTAAGAACTGTCAATATTTTAGTTTTCGCGCTCGTGGATTGTGAATTGTGATGATTTTATTTTCCCTCATAACTTATTTCTGAAATTAATATGAATATAGTTGGAGAGATTACCTAAATATTTGTTCTTAAACAGGCGTTCGATCAAGCAAGATCGAGATCAAAAGCGGGGCGGTTTTATTTTACGAGATAGCGATATGTGTTCCAATTTGTGACTATTTTAGCTAAAGTATGCCTGTTTTTAGGATTCCGTTCCTCAAAAGCAAAAAATGGAACCCTTATAGGATGACTTGTGTGTCTGTCTGTCTGCCTGTTCGTCTGTCACAGCCAATTTGCTCCGAATCTAATGGACCGATTAAGTTGAAATTTGGTACATATATTAATTTCTGTGACCCAAATAAATGAACGTGTGTGTGTAACGCAAATAAATGAAAGTTTTGCAAATTATACCGTGTAACATATCAAATGAAAGGGCTTACTGTGAGGGTCTCAAATATATTTTTTATAATTATAAAATTAACAGTTTTCAAATTATTTAAGAAAATATACGAAAATTGACCATACCCCCCTTTTTCTCCTGAGCTATTGAGCCCAAAATTTTGAAAGAATACAGAAAATAGTTCTATACATAGATGAGAACCTATAAGAAGTCTATGATATTAAAATAACATGCTACATCTCTCAGTATTGTGCGTAAAAACTTATATTAGCAGTGGGAATGTATGGAAGAACATGTTTTTCAACTACAATGTTAAGTTTGTTCTTGGGATAATTATTCTTTCTCTTCTTTCTTCATCCCAACTACGGAACTCTTCATTGTGTGTGGTCCAACACGCACTTGGTCGGTTTTTTTAAACTATGGATATTAGCAACTCTATAGGTACCAAGCGACCAAAAGAACCCAATATGCTAACTTATAATTTTTACTATTACTTTACTTAATTTGACTGAACTTTCAGGTTTTAATCTTCGCTACGGACAATGAAGGTGAGACATCAAGTTAACAACGAAAATCAAAAACAATTTGAGTTTATTTAGTTAGACGCCTGCCTTATTTGTATTCTGCGGGCAATCAATTCTTGACAGATTATTTTCCCAGTTTTATAAGTTAACTTCACTGAAAGATGAGGGGTCGTACCTACGTAAAGTTGCAGTGCGTCAACAAGCAGCATAACAAATGATCGACATGCGTTACGTTTCCTCTGCCAATAGAAATAAAATACACTTTAAGACCTATCTTATAGGTACGTCTAAATCAAGTCATTCTTCCTTATGATAAGACGAATATTCAGGGAGTGCGTCAAGGGATGACAGGAGATATCTTCTCCAAAAAGTTTTTCTTTTTGAAGAAGACTCCAACATTTAACAGCATAATCAGCCTATAAATATTTCCACTGCTGGGACACAGGCCTGAGGACTCCTCTCGCGGGACCAGTGCGGGGCAAAATGCAGACTCTTATCTATTCTAGCAATTTTACACCAGTAGAAGGTAGTTGGGTACCTGGGTACTTGATAGCAGGAGGCTACATCACTAAGGGCTGATTTTACCAAATTCAAATACCTTTTACCCGTGGAATAAAATTGAAATCTGACAGATTTTGTATCGAGAGACTGTCGAAAATTCAAAATTTATACGAAGGGGAAGGCTTATACTAGGAATAAAAGTTTGGTCGAATTCACCCTAAAGCAACTAGCAGCATTCGAGTTCAGTGTTCACAGCTCCTAGCTGGTAAATTATTTTTTCATGTTCGCAGTAACAGCTGCACCTGGGCCTGCCCCTCACCCTTGTCAATGGATGCGGGATTTCCACCATGGCCATCCAGAGCCCACCACCACAACAGCCAAGCCTGACGTAGTAGAGGACTTTGCCAAATTGACAAACAAGAAAAGAAATCAGCTGGAGAAACGTAAGTCGTATTTTTAACCACATTCAAAAAAGGAGGAGGTTTCTAAATTCGTCTGTAGATATAATTATATAAGGTGTATCTATAATAATAAGAATAATAACCCCACCGCCGTATCTCTACGTTGACGTCGTGGCGGGGCTTGCGCGCTCCGAACTCTAGGTCTGTGCCGGTAGAGTTTACTTTGGCGGAACAGGATTAGGGTGAGGAGCCAGACCAAGAGAGATACATGAACCCGCAGGGCAGCATGTGGCGAGCTGTTGGGCAGTAGCGACCCCACGGACCCTATCTCCCGGGAGAAGTCTTGTTCCTCACCTCTGGCTTGCTTTTATTGGCCGTCTGGAGTGACCACTGACGAGGAACAGAGTTCCTACCTCATTCTTGCCTTTATTGGCCGGCTTGAGTGGAGATTCGCTAGAGCAAACGTGCTCGGAGGAAGGAAGTATTCCAGTAAGTGCTGGTAGGGATCTTGACCATCTTCCGGGCTCTGGGATTGTCCTGATAGTCGTGGAATACCTCTCCACTCCTCATAAGCACCTCAGGACATGTTGCCCCTTGTCACTACGACACTATGTGCTAGCGACCGTTTTCGGGGGCCCATTATTGAGTGTGCAAGTCACCCCCTGCCATTTTATCCGTGTATTACCTAACATTGATCAGGCAGGGGACATAGTTTTTCCATAGTTCTTGGTAACCAATCCACTATAGCCACCTAAACCCATAGCCCAATATGTTTCGTTTCCATGTCCTACAATAGTCCTGCCCCAACCGGGGGTTGTCCTTGGGTGCATTTGCATAATGCATACAGGGATAATCGTCGGTTGGTGCCTCCTCATCGTTTAAAATTGTCTAAGGGGCCTCTGCGAGTTGGCTTCGGCCCCTCGTACGTCTTCCAAAAGTCCGGGACCCCAGGGTCCCGAGATATTAAAACATATATAGTCAATAATAATAATAATAAGAGGATGCGCTTTGTGAGGCGGGCGTTCTCAGGGACCGATATTGACCCTCAGGACTATATATCCCGTGTCACAGAGCGCATCGACTTCCTAAAGCAGAAAGTGTATGCATGGGCGAACCGTATTCGTAGGTATAAGAGGCGAGTAGAGCGATACACCCAGAATCACACCTTTCAGAGCGATGAAAGGTGGGTTTATAGGACTTGGGAGCGACCGGACCAAGGTGTGACTGACACGCGCCTGCCGGATGATGATACCATGTGCTCTTTCTGGCGCAGTATCTGGTCGGTGCCTGTCAGCCACACCGAAGGTGACTGGGCTCGGGAAGTCGAGCGGGCCTGTGATCCAATACCAGAAATGGGGGCTATTACCATCTGCCCCCAAAATGTAGCTTGTGCAGTCCGTCCGTTACCTAACTGGAAGTCTCCAGGGCCGGACGGGCTGCACAACTTCTGGATCAAATGGTTTGTAAGATCGCACGCTCGCTTGGCAGCTCAGTACCAGGCTGCTTTGTAGTCTGGTTCGCTACCCCAGTTCCTAACAACAGGAATTACCCACCTGCTCTATAAATCAGGTAGCACCGCGGAACCCAGAAATTATAGGCCGATCACGTGTTTACCGACGGTCTATAAAGTTCTTACATCCATTTTGAGAGCTAAAATCAACAAACATATAGACACAAACTTCATCATGCCTGCCTCTCAAAATGGATGTAGGAATGGGTCCCGCGGTACTAAGGAGCTACTCCTCATTGATATGGCCATTAGCCAACAGGTTCGTCGTTCCCGAAAGGATCTGTCGACATGTTGAATAGAAAATAAGTCGAAAATCTGTAAGCGTCTAGTGGAAACGATAAGTCTGAATTCGACCTCGGATCCTTGGTCTCACCCACCCCCATCCACTTCCAACGACGCACAGTGTACTTATACAAAAAGCCGATTAGAGTCACCAACGTTCACCGTTGTTCCTTCTCAATCCGCCACCGAAACAGAAACCTTAACCCCAGATAATCAAACTCAACTAATGCAACTATAATGTTGCCAAATAAATCTATTACTTTTAATTTGCAGAATTGCAGTAATTTTACTTTTAAATTTTAAAATGTTTTTTTTTTATTTGAGATAGGTTTGCTCTTGACTCTAGTCTAGGTCAGAGATGACAAAGTCGACGATGGAGCGAGCTTACCCAGAAGAAGCCTGTTCACTCTCACTTTGAAGAGATCGGGGTTGTATGCGTTCGGAAACACAGACGCAGGCAGAGAGTTCCACTCCTTTGCTGTGCGCATCACAAAAGACATTTGGAAACGCTTAGTGCGAATTGGTGGGATAGCAACTAGGTAAGGATAGTAACTTGCAGTGCGTCTAGATGTTCGCTGATAGAAGGGGGCCGGCGGAATGAGGTCGTGGAGTTCTTGAGCACACTCCCCGAAGTATAATCTGTAGAAGACCGTCAAGCAGGCAACCTTGCCGCGATGAGCCAAGCTGTGAAGCTTGGCATCCACCAGTCTTACGTCGCCAATGAGCCTCTTAGCTCTGCGTTCCACCGAGTCAAGCGCGGCAAGTTGGTATTTGGCCGAGCCATCCCAAAGGTGGCTGCAATACTCCATACCAGAAATCTCTTCCAGCATACCTGCGATAGGAGAGCAGATAAAGAGATGTAGACAACGTGTGTTAGAGTAAAAGAAAAAACAAAATACATAAAATCATTCTCATCGATCGTTTTCTATTTTTCAACCACCTCAAATATCATCGCTTCATCTAGCTTAGGGCGTCCTTCACCACGTTTGCCTATAAATATTCATAAATCACTCAAAAATGATTGTAATTGAAATTATAAGTGGTGATTTATGAATATTTATAGGCAAACGTGGTGGCAAACATTATAGTTGCATTAGTTGAGTTTGATTATCTGGGGTTAAGGTTTCTGTTTCGGTGGCGGATTGAGAAGGAACAACGGTGAACGTTGGTGACTCTGATCGGCTTTTTGTATAAGTACACTGTGCGTCGTTGGAAGTGGATGGGGGTGGGTGAGACCAAGGATCCGAGGTCGAATTCAGACTTATCGTTTCCACTAGACGCTTACAGATTTTCGACTTATTTTCTATTGAGTCTTCAATATAGCCTTCTGCAACCGTATTGGACTTCCACCCGCCGTGACGTTTTATAGTGGTGAGATCGGCTCCAGAATCAGCCAAGAGCGTTACCGAAGTTCTCCGAAAACAAGGACCCGAGTATAGCTGAGGCTTTTAAAGTTTTAAGAAAGTGGCAATTTCTCGCGGTATAATAGCACCTATTTTATTTACTCCCATAGGCTGTCTTGAGCATTTATTATTATGGTATTGTATGAAAAATCGGTCGGTTTTTATATTGGCTGGACGTAAATTTTGGTATTTTTCTACAATAGTTACATATTCTTCGCGTACGACAAAAGACCTGTCAAGGTTCGTCTTCGTATTTTTCAATTTTACTAACAATAATTTATCTGAATGCTTTTCGATATTATTACTATTAGCTGTAATAGCTCGTTATTGCGACACGCTCCACTAATTCCTATGATCATTACAACCTGTAATGAAAATATTACATAATTAATATGCATAATTTAACATTTACAGCATCTTTTACATATCGTAATAAATATTTTTACAGTATGGCTAAGCCAGACTAGGATTCATTGCGCCTCCAAAAATTAGTAGTAGGCAGTAAGTAGCTTTATACATAACAGTCTACACACTAAACTAATATTGTAACCTTTGTTGTTTATGAATCAATAAAAAAACTTAACTTACATAAAAAACTTACACAAATTTTAATAACTAACAACATAGATTCATAGATACCACTTACTTTAGCGGCAAGAAAATTGCAGTCCGGAGCTTCATTAAGAAATTTTTCTATGTTAAGGGCCGTGAAAATTTTGGACTTTTTAGCCTTATGCCCAACTGACATTCTTTTTAGAAAAAATACGAGTTTTGCGTATGTTTCAATATGCACGTTATGTTTTGTTTTTAAAGTAGCTTTCAACATTGAGTAAATACTCCACATTGTAGATGATCGCCTCGTCTGTGATAAATCTAAAAAATAAGATAGCAACACCATCTCCGAAAAACTGCTTGCGCCCTTTGTAAGTCTCTATTCATTGAAGACATGGTATGCTTTCAGATATTTCTCGCGACATTTCTCAGGTAGGAAACTTAATTCTGCATTAATAACTTGTTGTTTTAACTCTTCCGGTGTTAAAATGCTGTTCTCGTCGCTAGTTTCACTCATATTTTACGATTATTTTAATATTTTTTAACTTATTCAACTCTTTACGCCAGCCACGAAATTTTATTCCCGCTCTTTTATTTTTAAGGCGTGTTCGGAAATAGCACCTATGATATTTTATTATTCAAAATATACTACGTAACATTATTGAAACTAGAAATAAATATTTACAGGTTAAATATCAGTTTTATTTGCAGTAAATACTTATTTTCGTTTAAATACAACAATAAGTTAAAATTCAATAAATTACATTAAAAGACATAATTATCTTTTTGCAAAATTTCTTTAGTTAGTACAAAATTCCGAACGTGTTTGTCTTTGAGGTCGAATTCAAAATCGGAACTTCGATAGGGCTGGTCTTTGTCTCTCTCTCTTTCTAATGGCGGGAAAGAGATAGAGTATGAATGTTTCGAATTGTATGATTAACCCAAGGCTGAATAAGATATTCGCGGCTTTCTGAAAAAAAAAAATTAAAAGTTTCTTGGTCTCACTCAGTGAGCAAAATCGCATTTTGCTCTGATTTCAGGCAGCAAAAAATAAGTTCTTTCACTTTAGTAGCTCAAACATGTAGGTTTTAAACCTACATGTTTGAGCTACTAAAGTGAAAGAACTTATTTAAGTACATGATAAAGCAGCGTTTTCAAACGCAGGAAATTGAATATTCCGTGCAAACTCTTGAGTTGAAGATGTTGAATGTTTGTTTTGGAGTTGATAGTTGTTTGTTAAAGGACTTTTCCTCTGATATTAAAATTCCTGTTGACTCGAATAATGTTTATTGTAATATAAACTATTGGTGGACTTCAACCGAGTCTTTTGTAAAGCCTCCCCCTTCTTGGGGACCTTTTGTAGTCAATTGTTCCTATTGTTTATTGTCAATTGAGTTAGGGGTAGGTAGATAGGTAGGTACTCTTTACAATTGGGCTCCAGTAATTTAAGAGGACATGGGTCCACGTACTTAACGGCCTCAATGGAACACAAACCGTAGGCAGAATCTCCCGGCCTGAATATTTGACTGTATTTTCTCCTTTATACGTGACTCGAGTAGATAGGTACCTACCAGACATGTATGACACTGTTCAACTTTCTATTAATGCGTGTAACTAGTAACTTTGTATATAAATTCTAATTATTTGTTGTTTCAGTTTTCACCGATTGGAGTAAGTCTAAATAACATTAAAACTTGGAATGGAAATTCGCTTTCGAACCTAGACCTAATATAGGGCAACTAACAAAAGATGGCGCTAAACTCCAATGTACTAATCTTTACTTTAGCGACATCTAGTAGAAAATTAGTGAACTAAGATGACAAAACAAATTGGGCCACTTCGAGGCGACTACTGAAGTGGGATTGGAACGAAAACTAAAGAAAATCTGAACAATCGTAAATGATTTTATTTTAGTTTCTTTTTATATTGATTGTGCATCATCTCTTCCAAACAGTTATGTGGGGGCCGAGCAACGATGGTCAGAAGCCCCGCTCTAGGAATACACTGGAAAATATGATTTCTGGCTATATTAAGTTCATAGCAAATATACTGAACATGATATAAAAATGTACTTGTTTGAAGTTGTATCAAACGATTTTGCATGTTGGTTTATATAAAATGTAACTATTTCTACGTAGGCTCTTAATCTGCTATTGTTATTGTAGTTAAATTATAGACAAGATTGTTTAAAATGTTAAGTTTATTATTTATAGTAAAACCTGGGCATGAATAAGAAGTACAAAATTGTTTCAAATAAATCTTAAAAGATTAAGAACTTAATATTTTATTTAGGAGGGTCATTTATAAACCCGCGCACTCATCATTCATCAAACATTTATGCATAATAATTGGGAAAAATACTACTCCTTGGTGTGAACTACAGACTTCTGAGCCAATGCAACACACCAGCTTTCGTTGACTTGAAAAACTTGAGTAACGAGATTCAGCCGATACTCAAACCATCCAATTCGTACCAAAACAAAATAAAACCAAAAATAAATTTAATATATTAATTTTAATCAGACTCGTTTCACAACATAAATGAGAAACTTTCACTCACAGATTTATTCTACAACATTAGTCAAATTCTTACAAAAAATTTAGGCTACAGCAACTAACACTGTACAATAAATCCCTGCACTCGACGACACACAGTGCCGTATTAACATTAATACAATAAAAACTGAGCGTGATTGCAACCTTTATACAAAAAAAAAAAGTTTGTTGTGTCCGCAAAAATAAATATTAACCCCAACTTGGAATATTTCGAGCCAGCACACGCATTGTAAGATAAGTATGATAATGAATTAAATTTTACAGCTAGGTATTTATCATACATATTGTATAGAAGAAGACTGGAACAGACACACTATTACTCACTATGATGAACTAAGGGTTCTTCAAGTTTTTGGAACTACAACATGCACACAGGCATGCCCCGCGCAAACACACACGCTCACGTATGCATCCGACGATTCTTATTGTCTTTACACACTCATTGACACAGTTTACAGCTCATCGTGGTCCTCCTGTAACAAAGACAATTCCTAATTAGAATGGAGGTCAACAATAAATTAAGACGTAGTTACGTATGTCTTCAAACTCACTAAAGAATTCTAATTTTAAACACAACAAAAGACGATTATAATGCCAAGAATTCGAGTACAAAATATGTATATCTAAATTCGTCAGAAGAGCAACTTTTTAAGGCTACTGCTATGTTGTACATACTTCCTTTTCAAGGTAAGCACGTTTTCATGATTTTTATTATTGAATTACTTGACTCTGTCAACAAGAACCAACTGCAGCAATCTTCTAGCTAGGCTACAATATAGCGAATTGAGTGTGCATAAAAATCCACTTGTATTGCACCTTCTTAGGTGGATTAAGCAGATAACAGATTAGTTGAAAATTAAAAGAATGTCCACTTACCACAGGCGCAGCATCACCAGCTTCATCATCCAGGTCTTCATCATCGAGATCCTCGTCATCAGGCTTCTCAGCCTTTTCCTTCTCCCTCTCAACCTCATCCTGTTCACTCTTCATCTTCTTTTCACCTTCTAGCCTCTTCTTGAGGGCCTCGCCACGTTCTGCGGCCTCCGCAATGTCATCTCCAAAGAAGACGTTGTCGAAGATGGTGCCTGACTTGACCTGCCATAAGTCCAGACCGACGGCACAAAGTTCGTCGCGTTTGTACAGGTTGGGGTCTGAGACGTATTCAGGGTTGTCGATCTCTGGGTGCACCCATGGTCCCTTGTAGGCGGGGTTGTCGATCTGTGTGGGATTTTGTAATGAGTTTATGATAGGTAATTAGGTGACATTATTTGTTAAAGGTAAAGCAGTGGTAGACCTACAAACGATTGCTTCTAGCAAAAATGACGCATTATTATAAAAAAAAACTAGGTTACAATTCGAGTGTCAATAATCGCATGCTGGAAAATCGCAATGAATTACTAAGTAAACAATTCAAGTCTATCGAACTATTACGGCTGTAGTAACACCGGTTTACAACGCAGTCAATGAGACATTCAATTTTCACATTATAACTGTAACGCGGGTCAATACACGTTATGAACGTTATGCAAACTGCCACGCGCGACTTTTAAGGAAGGTGACGTCATCAAATGACTCAGTGATGCTTTCTTTAGTTAAAAAGATTCTCCACGGTGCCACTGCGAAATTAATAGGTTCCAAGGTGTAAATGTGTAATGCAGTTTTTAGGAGAAATTTTGTAGAAAGGCGACTGTTAATAATTAAAATACTCTAAGTCGACAAAATGACTTGGAAAATTCGTTATTTCCGTGTCATTGCTCCGGATTTTCAGTGTTTTTGTCGAAACTATTTTTAGCTCTACTGACACAGCCTTTTATCTGACCTTAATTACCGAAAACTGAAAATTTTAACCACACACAAATACTAAATCGTAAGTTGTGAGACTTCTGATGCTGCAGTCAGACTGATTCTGTTTTGTCGATCTACCTACATATATAATAACAAAAATGTGAAAACAAAGACTACCCGCTCATGATTTATGTAGCACACTATATAGACGTGACACATTGTCAATGACGCCATTTAAACCGAACCGGTTCACACAATGCCACAACATCTAAAAGAAGGCACAAAAGTCACAAATTACCTGCTTAGGTGCCCAAACTCCCTTGTAGTCGGGGTTATCGATCATGGGGGGTTCCCATTCGCCGTCCATCTCATCATCCCAGTCCTCAGGCTTGGTGGCATCAGGGTCAGGAATGTGCTCAGGTTTGTCCCAGTCTTCTGGTTTCTTGTCATCAGGGTCAGCAATGGTGGCCCTCTCATCCCAGTCCTCGGGTTTCTTGGCTTCGGGGTCCTTAGGCCAGAAAGAAAGTTTAGAAAATTCGAAGAGTGATTAAAACAAAGTTTATTGGCTATGGTAATGACATTTTTTGTAAATGCTTACCTATTCCATCATGGTACGGTTTAATTATTTTTTATGGATGGTTTTTATTGTTATCTAATTCCGTAAGCAGAAACCTCCAAATAGACACAACAAATCTCAAATCATAGTCAGTTATGCCGCGAATCACTAGTCATATTTTGACATGCATGAAACTCAAGTCTTCAAAATGGCTTCTTACCTTGATCTTCTTGGGCGGCAGGAAGTCCCAGTCAGCCTCGAGCTCTCCAGACTCGACCTTCTCATTGTCGATGAGCACCTCATAGGTGTTATCGGGCTTCACAATCAGAGTATACAAGTGGGTGTACACGTCATCCTTGCAACGGATGTCCTTCTTGATCAAATGGTTCTTGCCTTTGTAGCTGAAGATCACGTGAACCTGGAGGAGAAGGAAGATTCAGTTAGCACTAAGGATCCAAAGAGAAAAGTGATAGAAGTTCGCCAAACGTGTTTGAGGTTGACGAACTGTGAAGTTCTATTGAACTTTTGCATTAAGGCGATAATTTATGTATTTGCATATTTTATTAGATGGGATCTAGACGCGCAAGTTTGGTTTCAAAATTGGTCAATGACCCTAATTTTTTTTATTTTTAGTGTAAGTATAAGTATCAGTGGAAACGTGTAAATGGCCTTAATTTTATTTTGTTTAAGAACACTGTATATTATATGCTAGCTGTAAGTTTCCCAAATAGAATAGAATAAAATAAAATAGTATACATTTTTTTAATAATACCTATTATTTAATTTCGATATCACATTAAGATCTCATTTAGGAAACTAAACAATTAGCAAATGATACCTCATTAAATTAGCAAATGAGTACCAAATTAGTGTTGCCATCTAATGTTACTTGCAGACAATATCGGCTGCGTGAAATCGCCGGTAGGAAACCAATGTTATGCAACATCCTAGCTATTCAATGCTTCATTGAACATTTGTTATAAAACGTAACGCTGGGGGCCGGCGGTGTAAATATATCGACACCTATAACAGTGACGAGCCTGGGATAATCGATAATGCTAAAGCTGCAAGCACTCGACAACTCGACGCGTGTCCCCATAAGGTCACATGAGTTTTTAATGAAGATTGATCAATAATATTGAAATGTTTTTTTTTTTATGAGCTACTTGCACGCGTGTGATAAAATTAAAAACTTTCACAAAACGCTAAAATAGTGATGAAACCGCATCAAAATCTGTTGAGTATTTTACGAGATCAACTACCTACGTTAAAGAGTTGAAAACGATGAAAGACGCAATCTCAAGAGTTGATCTATCAATTAATTTAATGTGACGAGAAGTAGATCATTACTTTTATGTATTTGAAAATATGAATGTATATTGTGAATATAGTAAGAGTAGGTAATATATATATGTTTGCTGACCTCGGAACTTTTTATTATCTGTAAAATATTGATTATAATATCTCCATGCTGTTTGTCCAGCTGTCACGATACCTACAGCGCATTTTACTAATCTAATTAATATTTCGAAGATCATTTTCAGTTTATTCGATAGTATGACCCAAAAAACCGTATATAGTTTCAGAAAACAAGCAGACACAACAGTATTTTACATAATTAAAGTTCATCAATAATGCGAGATGTTTTATCAAAAGACTAATCGAATGTAAACTACCTGTCACATGAATGATTCATTGGAACATGGAATTTTATTATGTATTAAATAACCCAGACTTGACTCAGATGTTAGTAAAATAGAAGGTAAATGAGATTAATAAGTTTAATATGAAAAGATGTCTGAACTTCTTTTTACCTTTTCTAAGTATAAGTTTTATAATAGGTAATAAGTAAGCATAGTGCAAGTCAAGTGTCTTAATTCTGAAGCTCTTAGGCCCGTATTACAGAACGTCACTCAATAGTCAAGCATTAATTAAAACTAGTTTCAACCAATGAAATGGCTTGAATCTAGTTTTAAGTAATGCTTGAGTATTGAGCGACGTTCTGTAATACGGGCCTAAGTCTTGATGAGCCCTAATAAATTAATTATAGTCCAGCCGTCGAGAAGATGCGTTCATGACACCTGTTTGTTGGTCAATTTCTAGTTGTAATAAGGATCAAATTCGCAAAACATATTCTTTAGTATCAAACTGACAGGTGTCAAAAACGCATTATAAAAATAAATAAAATTCTATTCTATTCTATTCATTCTTTTCATGGCCGGGCTGTAGCTGTATTTACCATTAGGCTCTCTCATCATTACTACTAATCTAAGGAAGAAGATCATTACTATTGAATCATATCTTAGCCAGCTAATCACCATGAAAACTAAACATAGCTAAATGAAAGCCAATGTCCTAATCTGATAAGAACCTATAAAATCCATCAGTTGTAAGTACTTACCTATCTGATAATAGAAAGTGAAACTGTTAAACATTATGTACATACACATTGTATAATTTTAATTATTATTTCCTCCGACTGACAATGATCTCACAACAATTTTGTACAATAGGATTTATTTTCTAATGGAAACAGATTTTTTTAATATTATACCTAAACAAGTATGTAAAAAACATTTTGATATTATGCCTTATACATAGTCAACTTTAATGATCATGGGATTGAAACTGGTTAGTCGGCATTTAATGTGTTAAAGTTTAATGGGCCATTAATTTTGCATATTACTTAACATTTTCATTTACTTATTGAAGCCAATTTATAAATTAAAAGTGATAAGGTATTGGGATTATTAATTTTGTAGTTATTATGGCATTTTGGGCTCCTTGTTTGTCATTGCTTCCAAAATGCTCAATCAAATTACAATATATTACAAATAAAAAAAAAATATTCTTACCTTCTTGGTACCAGGACCGCAGATGTCAGGGCCGAACATAATCTCATAGGGGGTCTCTCCATGCATGTCAGTCTGCTGCAACTTGCAGTCGAAGACCTTGAGGTAGCCACCTCCGCAGTCAATGTCCTGCTCATGCTTCACTGAGAACTGCACTACCAGGGGCTTGCCTTCGTTGCTGAATGGTTCGAACTTGCGCGACAACGCGTAGAACCTCGCGTCTTCAGACGTCTGCAGACCTGACGGGTACCAGGAGAACAGAAATTTATACGAGATGCAATGAGGGTAGCGTGTTGTGACGCTGACGCTCGGCCTATTGTTAATTTGCTGTGTGTAATTGAGTTCAGTGCCCTTTGCACATTTACACGCTCATAGTATTGGGTAATTTACTACATATACATACATGCTTTACATATGTATCAAATGTTACATTGTAAGGGGCATTAGAAGGGAACCGGTCTCCACCTACCTTTATCTTCCTCCGGATCGTTGTAGAACTTGCCAGCAGTCAGCTTGAACTTGCCGAACTCTTTGCCAGGGTGTTCACTGTAAACCCAGTTGGATTCCCATGAGTCTGAAATGAAAAACGTACTGTTTTAACACATTACTCCCCAAAATAAACCGGCTGCCGATAATCTTGGTGACGATCGATAGCACACGCGGCAAGCCGGCACATCTCAAAATTAAGATTTTTGAATAAAATGCTTAAACTCACCATCGGGGAATTTCTCCTCGAAGAACACTTCACAATTTATTGATGAAATCGCCAGTAAACTGACAACAGCTAGCACTAAAGACTTCATTTTGATTCACACAAGCACCTCCACGTTCAAAGGACTGGCCACGAATAACTTCAAAAATTGGCGAATTCTCTAATAATACTTCGACCGGTTTGTAAGCCTCAGCAATGTTTTATCTCGCTCAGTTGAACACAAACATAGGAAGTGCGAATGAGATGGGCATAAAACGGCAATGTATTGGGTAATGCGGAAGTGAGGCAGAGATACTTTTGAATTCGGTGAGTTCGCATGAGAGTGAGAGAGTAGGAGCAAAATGACGTTTTACGTTAAATTACGACAGACAGATGGAAAGCCGCTATTGGCTGGGCGTTAGCAAATAGGAATTGAACACACTACATGAAATTAATGATTCAGACGGCGGGAAATTATGAACACCGGTTGTTACATTTCAGTACTCTTCATTTTTGATTTTTCGTTCATGTTACAAACTATGTTTTTTTAATCCTTCAATATCTAAAGTTTCAATCTAATTATCTGAACTATGACCATAGTTTATCATGCGTAAATACTATTGTTGTTCGATAATCGAGAAAGTTCATTCATAGTATTGATGATAATGTAAATGTAGCCGCCAATCACTACCGCACAGAACATAAGAGAGGGATACAAATACACCACATCATTAGTTGGAAAGAGAGGTGCTTGTCTAGTACGACGTGGATTTTTCGTGGGCTCTTCATATTAGTTGTTGTATGTACCTAATGTAATGTGGCCTTCAATAATGTTTATATTATTTTAACATGCATTTTATGCAGGAGAATACCTAATACCTTTTGGGTAACTACCTACCATAAAAACCAGCGAGTACCTACAGTAGGTACTATACTTACCTACCTAGAGAAGTATAATCCGTATACCTAATCGGTTTATAATGCGATTAGACCCAAACCCTGAAAACCTTCCCAATCATAATATCATCTATGTAGTGACTAAATCTAAAGCAGATCGATTTGGACGGGTCATTTTCTGATAAGTAGGTACACATGGCTACATTTTTACATTTCCAGTATAAGCTGACCTCTCATTGTACGGACATAAAAACAATGCGAGATCAGCGTAAACTTACTATCCAATTATACATATAATTAGGTCAATAGTCTCTTATTATATATTTCTCATATCGCTTATTTAGAGGATGCGTATCTAGATTAGATCGATACATTAATTTTATGTGTCATTCATATAGGTAGGTACGTGGTTGAGGAGTGCTGCCTGGAAAATTCTTCTTTCAGAACCACCTGCTATGACTTGGCAGATACATTGACATTAAAGGAAAGCCGAAGAAAAAATTGGTCAGTTCTCATAAACTCAGACAAAAACTGTAGGTTTATAATCTTACGATGTATAATGGTATTTTTAAATATAATTATGTAATGTGATGCGATACACAGTTACACACATAGTTGTACCTACCATATTACTTCAAAATAGTAGACATTAAGAAGAGCGGTTGTTCTGAAGGGAAGCCGATAGGTTGTATGAAGGCTACGCCCCTGAGAGACAGGAAGGTAGAGGTGGTGGAGGCAGCATCTTTGGAGACCTACCTAACCTAATTCCTTTATAAGTTTTAAGAAACCCGGTATTTAAAAGGCTGTAATGCCACTCCCTAGAGGGGTGAGTCCACCCGACATGCCCTTATTTTGTTGAAAAAAATAGTAGGGATTTGGGAATGATCAGGTGACCTCGCTAATGTACCTACAGTGTATAAAAACGATAGCCTTTTCACAAGCGATAAGGAAAGAACTTGGTAACTATATAGGCAATTATTAATGTTTATGTTTTTCAGGGTTCTGCTCGGTGGGATTGTCCAACTCCCACTTTTTTCATCATCGTCGGACAATCCCGTGACACGAGGTAGTGTTTGAAAGCTTAAACCAACCATGCAGATACCTACATCCTTATACTTACCTAGGACTTAGGTATGTGGATATAGGTATCTACATGAGTCCTAGGTATTCTACCTGGAACCAGAGGTCAAGGTATTCAGGTGCCAAATGGAAGGCCCAGCATCTTTTTGCTCTTGAATGATATTTACAGGGTTGTTGGTAAATGGTTGTCGACATTGTGATATTTTTTTTTTCAAAATTGTAGATAAGTATAGAAAAAACGAGATGGCAGCGTTACTTCCGACTAGCTGTTGCCAGCGGCTTCGCCCGCGTGGATGTCAATACTTCCCTATTTGAATCGGATTTTGTTGACAATTTCATGGGTTTTTTTTTTTGCGCGGAGCTCTAATTCTTTTCCTAAAATAAAAGTAGCCAAGTTACTCCTTATAACATCGGCTATCTGCCAATGACAATCCCGTCAAAATAGGTCCAGCCGTTACGGAGATTAGCCGGAACAAACAGACAAGACATACAGACACAAAAATTTTAATAATTGTTGTTTTTATCATAAGTAATTAAGTACCGTTTATACTTTCTTAGGCATTTATTAAAAAGCTGTTGTTTTGACATTACAAACAGACATTGCAATTTTTTATTTGCAAAGATTTTAACCACCACGAGCCAAAAACCTTGTAGCGCTACATGTAGGTACTTATACTTACGTCCATTTGTTTGTGGTAGTTTTCTTACCAGCCAGTCCCCATGAATCTTCTCAATCATTGTTTATCTGATGAAACAATGAGCGACATTTATACCAATAGGTTCCGGTATTCATACGGACAACTGGATAATCGTATACTGGCGACGATTGATCTTGAATTCTTGATGACGTAAACTTTTTGTACGTAGGTAGGTATGGCCGCTAGAGATAGGGAGGTGTGTGTAGTGCAGCCATGTTTCGCCAGGTCGCCAGTTATGTTTAAAACCCATTTAATATTGGGAGCGAGCCTATCTACCGAGGTACTTAGCAACTGAGAATTTCCTGATGGAAAACCCAATTACGCTTCGCCCGACTTGGGAATCGAACCTAGGACCCCACGTTCAGTAGTCGCGCTTGCGACCACTAGACCACAGTATAATACAGTAGTAACTTTACAATAGCTTTTATACTGTGACTAGACCAACGATGCAGCTAAATATTAAGAACAATAAATTAATTAATACAAAAGTGAGTGGTTAGGTGACTAATTAAATTGAGGAATGGATATTAATTAACAGGTTAAAAATAATGATTAGCCTAGGATATTGAAGGATTTTTCTTGTGATGTTTTTCAGCCTGTAGGTACTGTTTATAGGCAAAAGTTTATTTAGAAAATAATATCATTTTTTAATAGTTAGTAGGTACCAAACAGAACAGAACCACATCAGAACAAATTAATTTGGCTGATAATAAAGCAAATAACCCCTCATTACTATAGTTTTGCCGTCACGCATGCCGTTGATAATTTCAATGGTTAGCCAGAGATAGTGGGCTGTAGGTACACTGACGTGTTCCAATTGAATAGTTTTTATTTATGTACGTGCTTATAGAACGTTACATTACTTTAGTTACATGATTTCTATGTAAATAGAAGAGTTATTATTAATAAATAATGTCCTTGGCAGATCCTCACAATGATCATCACAGATAATATTAGCTAAATATTTTCGTTATAGGGGTCTCGCTCTTTTGCCTGCAGCGTCACCCGCTTGGAGGTCGGAAATTATCCCACGGTGGGAACGTACTACCGGGAAAAAAGTATTCTACGTCCTAAACTCAGGTCATGGTCAAATCGCATCCAAATCCGTTCAGTTCAGAGTTACTTTCGTGCAGTATGGATAATCACCACGCGGGCAGGTCTTCCTTAGGGTGTATTCACGTAGAAAGCTGGCAACCGGCGCCGATATGCCAGCGTTTGTTGGCGCTGGTTATCAACGCGATCGTCGGCGCAGGCAGTTTTCATACTTTTTGCCAAATCAGCGCGAACCCGTGCGAACTGGCGTCGACGACTTAACCAGATACGAACGTTTAGAACTTGCAAAAAATATAAAAATCGCCTGCGCCGACCAGCGTTGACAACCAGCGCTTATCAGCGCCGGCAAACGCTGGCATATTGGCGCCGGCTACCAGCTTTCTATGTGAATACACCCTTACAAGGGTATGTAGCGAGCGCTGCATGGGAACAGGACCAAAAGACGAATTTACATTATGAAACTAGTTGCGCAAACTTATTTATTCATTGATAGTTTCACGTGTAAATAGAAAATTATTTACACGTGAAACTATCGATGAATAGCTAAGTTTGCGCAACTAGTTTCGTAATGTAAATCCAGCTTTATGGCTCATTTATGCGTTTCGTGTCGGACCGCTGCCGCACGCTTATACCGTGCCGCAGGTTATATCTCGCTGTCGGGCCGCTGCAGTACCTACGGTAGCAGTCCGGCACCGAACGCCTAAATTGAAAGCGTATTTTACTGCTCTGACGTCTATTCACCGCACTATTGAACACCGAAATGAACACGTGATGCGACGTTGCCGTCCTGTTGTCGAGCGTTCGCGGTACCGGCGCCGCACCGCGCGTTTTGTGTGAAAAAAAAGGATCGTCCGTGCGCTGTACGACTAACGCACCGCTTCGGCACCGCAGCAGGCCGTCAAGAAACGCATAAATTGAAAGCGCCCTTACGGCCTCCGGCAAGCCAAAATCGCGCGCTTAGCGTTTTTAGGAGACTAGTTAGCAGCGCATATACAACATGGCCTGAAAAAACGCACAACCTCTCATTATGAGTAACTTTTACTATGGGACCAAATCTGAAATCGCGAAAAAAAATCAGCTGTAACCTACATTTTGACGAGATAACGAACATAAATGTAGGGAACTGCTGATTTTTTTTTCACGATTTTAGATTTGGTCCCATAGTAAAAGTTGTTCATAATGATGAGTGCAGTGACCCCTTAAGAGGTTGTCGTTAACTCCTGGACATGTTGTATAAAATGCTGGATGATACTTGTGTTATGATTAGATCCTTCATCATCGTCAATCCTCCTCATGCAGAATTATTCTCAGGCAAGCTAGAGCTCATCTGCGAAAAGAACCCAGTTGGTAGGTAGGTAGGTACTTACGAACTGTAGCAACAGAACTGATAAGTACATCAGATACATCTTGTAGGTATAGATTACATAAATATTTATTTCTGTTTTGGTAACTAGAACGAAAAAAAACAAAATCAAACTATAAAAATATGAGACGTACAACCAAAGTTACAGATGTCACATTGACACTGACAAAACGTAAATGGAACTGGATAGGCCACATGTTAAGAAACATGAGGAATACATCGTCTAAAGATGTCACAATGTGGTACCCTCGAGATGGAAAAAGAAGGAAAGGGAGGCAAAGAATGAGATGGGAAGATGAAATTAAAAAAAACGGCAGGAGCAACGTGGAGAAGAAAAGCCACAAACAGAAAACTATGGCAAACTTTAGGGGAGGCCTTTGCCAAAGGGCAAGCTGATACTAATGTGACCGATGTCGATGATTAATAATAATTTAATAATAATTAATGAAACCAAATAATGTATAACTATCAATATTTATTTTTAATTTCGATATTCTGTAATTAATAATGCATGGAATGTGAATGGAATGTGTAAATATAGTGAAAATTAAATTGGATAAAACTTGTAATAATCTAAGTAAATCACAATTTGTATTTCTTAAACGATGGAAATGTAAATGCATGTGCAGTATCAGAAATAAAGGCTATTTGTATTTGTATTGTAACTAGAATGGAAGTGATTTTTAAAGGATGAAAAAAAGGAGGTTCTCAAGTCGACGCGTATATTTTTTTTTTATTTATGACCACGCATAACTTTTTACAGAGTACTCCGATTTTAACGATTCTTGTTTTATTCGGGATACTTCGAAGTTGGTTCCATGTAAAATTTATTAACTTTGCTTAGGTAGTTTTTGAGTTAGCTTCAACAATACGTATTTTTCCCTACATAGTCTATGTGGATGATATACTTCCTGTCACTGTAATTTACGTAGCAGGTAGTGGTATTCGAATTTGTGTAGGACTAGGACCCACAACTAAAAAGTGAAAAATAAAAACTTATTTACAAAAAAAAAACCGACCTCCGAAGTTATTTTTCATTTTCTACTGTTTTTTTTTTGGAAGTCGATTGTTTTTTGTAAAAAAAGCTTTTGACTTTTCTTTTAGCATCAGCAAAACAGTTCTATTTTCATATCGTCTGAATTGCATATTATCAATCAACAAATTAGTCAGAAAATACCAAAAAAATATATTAAAACACTCATTTCCATGTAAATGTCTTTAATGACTCAACAAGTTTACAGATAACCGTGGCAAATACTTGAGTAAATACCGTTCAAGGCAACATAGGACTTATTACAATGACAATAGTTATGCACTTATTTAATGTTGATAGTCCTTGAAAAACAGCTCGACAAATACAGTAGTACCACATGTACTTCAAACATTATTGAATAACTTATTTTATAAAAAAACATGACGTGGCTTTAGGGATGCTCCTGATTGGCCAGCGAAATTCCAGTTTCTCAAAATGATAAGCAAAATTTAAGCATTTTAGTAAGAAAATTTTGGTGTTTGCTAGCAATGAAATTTTGGTGTTTGCTTTGTTGTGTTTAACAATGTAAGCATTTACTTGTGTGCTTTTTAATTACGATGAGTTATCAGTCAATAACCCTTCTTTTCAATCATCAAAATGGTTTGTAAAACTTCGTCTTTTTCAATGATTATTCACCAAACTTATTTTATTAAATTGATAAATAGAGAAGATTCTTAGGTAAATACTAGTGCCGATTCTCTTGTCACAAATGCTTCTAAACTAGACTAAAAATCACCAAAATTTAGTTTATTTCTGTCAAACGACGAGTTCCCGTTGTGAAATTGACTAAAGTGACACAACTATATTTTAGTTTGACAGCACTAAGATGCCACTGAGTTATTAGTTTAGTGAAAATGGTAATTTTGCTATTCTGAAGTTGACGTTTTTCACCTAAAATTTAGATTTTCTAACTAAATCTGACTACTTTTAATCGCGATTAATAAAGGTGTGGATTAAAATTAGTTGGCATGAACTAAAATTCACACCAACACCTCGACTTCAGGTGCAAAAACAGTATTGTATCTTTTTTCTATTCTTTTGCTTATATCTCGAAAATGGTGTGTCCTATCGAAAAAATAATGAAAATTTTGACCCTCTTAATAGAGCTCATAAATCCCTAAAACTTAACATGTTGGTAATAATTTTTCATATTTTCCTTAAAAAAAGTAAAAAATTCCATATAAAACACTTCGAAGCTGCCCCCCCCCCTGCGCGCCTCCGGCTCAATAAAAATCACGGGGTAGGTCAAACAAGTACTTACCATGTGGAGTAGCGATTGTCAAATTCGATGTAGTTCTGTCAAAATTATTTTTAAGTTTAGTAATATTTTTTTGCAGAATAGCATTAAGATTCTCATAGGCAAAAGTAAGGAATTTTAGTGATAGTTTAGTTCGTTGTACAAGAGAATCGGCACCACTACCTACATATGTCCCGAATAAAAATATTTCGTCTCAACAGACTCGACAAAAACTATAATTTCGCGAGCCAACCGAACACAATCATCTTAAAGCGAAAAGTCTTCCTTAAAATCGTAGTCGTCCTTCTTGTAACTGGTAATCGTCACATTTTCTAGAACATCAGCTAATTTGACAGCTAGCTTCTCATTTTTCGCTTTTTTCTTCTTATCTTTCTTAAACTGTTGTTTCCTTAGTTGGTTTAGTTTGGTGTTTCCTTCAATGAGCATTTCTGGGTCTGCTTTAGTTCTTTCGTTCGATTTGGTGCCTTTGTCTTGTTTGTTCGCTCGTATGCTCAAAGATTTTGGGAGAAGGCTTGAATCTTCTTCGTCGACTTGCATGTCATCTTGTAAAGCTGCTTTGACGGGGCCTGTGCTTGAAATCTGTGGATTTAAAGGGCGTCATAATTTGAACCTGGACTAGAATTCACTACTATTCTTAGACCTAGTTTCACCATACCACGTTAGTTACAATCCTCGTTAAAAAGTGAACGGGACATTAAGAGTAGCCAGTGTTTCAACAAGCGCTAATCTGTCTTAATCAGGCGTTAAATTTAATTGCAGCCCTAGAGGTTCGTTAATTTAGTAACCGACATGTAATCATGATTAGTCAGTTGTCAAAACAAATCAGCTGTTCCCCACATTTATGTTCGCATAACTCGTCAAAATATAGGGATCAGCTGATTTTTTTTCGCGATTTCAGTTTTGGTCCCATAGTAAAAGTTGTTCATTATGATGAGTACAATGACCCCTTAAGAGGTTGTGCGTTGATTCCGGGACATGTTGTATATCACTTCATCGACATTAAATAAATTCAAGGACAAGTAGTATTTCCAAAGAGTGTAAGATTTTGTCCAGATAAACCTTTACGGCAATCATTTACGAGATTAATCTGAACATAGAGAATGAGTCTTCAAAAGGACCAAGTGCAATGCAATGCTTTTAGAGCCAAAAGTTTATCTCAAAACGATAGAAGTCTGGGTTCTTTATTATAATTTTGAAATAATAAAGATTTTGTACGCTCTTAACTACTTAACAATAATGTCTACTTTACCGTAATTCCCTCAACTCCGGTATCGTGCGAGGCTAGTTCGTTGATAGCCTCAGTCTCCATCGCTTCAAACGAGTTGATGTCAAATTCGGCGGCTATTGTTGATACAATCTTCGCGTCTATGTGGATATCTGAGTCAGGAGTTTCAGGTGGCAGAGTGAAGTATCGAACCTGATAACAGAATTAATAAAAAGTAATGAGAAAGAATTAAGAATGAGAGGCTTGTGGCTAAGTAATAAAGGCCGTTCGGATCGATCGATCAGGTTAAGCTACGCTAGCCGCGGTTGGTCCGTGGACGGGTGACCATTTTCACATACCAAGACCCCTCCGTGCCTCGGAAAGCACGTTAAGCAGCTGGTCCCGGCTGACATTCGTGGATCTTTGACAGCCCTTACAGGTCGTCAGAAGCCCGAAAGTCTGACAACCAATCTTACCAAGGGGTATCGTATTACCCAGTTACTCGGTTGTGGAGATCATATAGACAGTCACTCCATGTAAAATACTGGTATTCAGCTGCATCCGGTTAGACTGGAAGCCAACCTCCAATCGTTGGGAAAAGGGTAGGCAGATGATGAAAGAAAGATTTAAGGCGAAAACGCCAAGGTAGCCCGCGAAATTCAAATTTTCTTTCGTTTTTTTGCAATTTGCAGGTCAGTATTAGGTTGTATATTGATTAAAATATGATTCGCGACCGTAACAAATATGTATTTACAGAATTATAATCATTAAAGTCATCAATACAACTCTCTAAGACCAAGTAATTCTATTGAATGGCTATTTCATGAAATCCAGGATTAGGTATACTAACTTAAGGAATTGTATTACTGATTCTAATATTATAATCCTGTAAATACATATTTGTTACGGTCGCGTATCATACTATGATCAACATACACTCAGACACTGAGCTGCAAATTGCAAAAATCGCAAGAAAATTTGAATTTCGCGGGCTACCTTAGCGGAAAAGTTTGAAAAGTGATTGTGCTAAAGAGGGGCACAGATTAAGGGGAAGCTGTTAGGACCCAGTTCAGGATCGAAAGTTATGATCATCATCATTCTTCTGCCCTTATCCCAATTTATTCGGGGTCGGCGCAACATGTCTTCTCCTTCCACACTTCTCTACTAGTCGTCATCTCGGTAGTCACTCCCTTTCTCGCCATAATCATCTTTCACACGGTCCATCCATCGTTTCTTTGGTCTTCCCGAATTATAATAAACATATCATCAATCTGGAATTTCTCAGTAACGACCCGGAGTCTGGATTTGTGCCCGGTTGATGGCAATAAGCTCGCCCGATATATGGGTCGTAAACATAATTGGCGAAATGTGGGTGTATTATAGGTGCACCTATGCCCAACCCTTCGGGAAACAAGGCATGATGTCATGTTATTTCAGCCAAAAAATTGGTGAACACATATTCAGATAACATCGACGCAATCGTAACCAAACCATGTTTCACAAAAGTGGAAATTATTGAGAAAAAAAAATACATATTAATAAAATGCTGCTGTATTTTGTCTGACATCATTTGGAGAACAGATTTTCAATTCGCGTATTTTTTCGAACCTTCGCATTCTAATATCAGTTCAAATCTATAAAAAAAACTCTAATTTAGTTACATTTTTGAACAGTTTTTGAAAATTATTGTCACTGAGATGAGATTACTACTTGAATTTGAACAATTTTGAAGTATGAGAATTGTCATTCTGTTACAGCAAAAGTCTTTAATTTGAACGTCATACCTTGCCAGTATTCCAGTCGTTTAGCAGTATCCTGGCAGCGGACTCTTGATCGGGTACACCACCTTTCTTAAACCTACCCATACGAGATGCCAAGTGTGCGAAGAATTCCTGAAATAAAAATTCGTCACATTGACAAAATGTGCAAAAAAAAAGTATGACAGTAGATGCCAGTGATACTAATCCACGTTAAGCGAGTTTAATATGCAAATCATGGAGTGGGAAGTTTGTAAAGTCCAATATACCATGACAAACCTGGCAAAGCACAACACAGTGTGAGTCTAAACAAATATCAACATTGTTCTAGACGAAATAAAGGCGAAAATTTTTTTTTATCTGCCTGTCAACTATGCTGCTCTAACGAAAATTTATTTTCAACTTCGTTACAATTAGCGCTAAGTTGATATTTGTTTAACACTGAAATGGTTTTCAGTGTTAAACAAATCTGTAAAACCGTCACTCACTTCAGAGCCAAGTTAAAGAACTTACTTTGAACAAACTTTATTTATGACGTATAAAAGTGTTTTTTGAACCAATTAACAGAAATAAATAACATTTGTTTACCTGTGGCGTATTAAAGTCAGGTATACAATAGAGCTCAGTCAGCGTTTGTTTGTTGGCTCTCTGCAAGATGGCGGCCGCCGGTGTAACGGGGTCCTTCAAGCTGCCCACGCGCACAGCGTTCTTGAGCGCCACCGACGAGTCGCTTTCTGGTCCGGAGTGGAATACTATACCGGGACTGTCCAGGATCTTGATTTTGGAGTCTAACTGGACTGTCTGCATTTGTCTAGAATGGTTAGAAGATGGATTAGATGTTTGTATGTTGGACTTTTACTATGGGCTGCTTCAGCTGTTCTCTACATTTTGACGAGTTATGCGAACATAAATGTAGGAAACAGCAGATTTTTTTTCGCGATTTCAGGTTTGGTCCCATAGAAAAAGTTGTTCATAATGATGAGTACAATGACCCCATAAGAGGTTGAGCATTATTTAAGTTACACCTTGTATATTTAATAAACAAACCTGGCCAATCTGGCCATATCTAAGTATAGGACATAAGCTCCTGAAGAAACTAACAATACTTACTTAGTAACACCTGGTGTGCTGCCAACATTGCAAGCCTTAGACCTGTTGAGACTGTTGATGATGGAGCTCTTGCCCACGTTGGGCAGACCGACCACACCCACTGTGATGGACGTCTTGATGCCCTTGTTGCGACAGTAGTTACCTAGCAGGCTCATTATTAACTCTGCGCCAACGCATGCTGAGCCTGGGAATGGTGAATAAGGTGTTATAAATATTGATTGTTGTGAAAGGCAGACCGTCTGGCTGTCGAGGGATTTCGCGAGTTTCGTGCAACTGAATATTATAAAAACCACAGTCTGAATTATGGCTGCAATCTTAAATTGTCTTTCAAAGGCTTATTGGCCACTCATGCAAACCCAGTTCAGGATTTCAATATTTATTTTATTTTATCTCAATATAGTTGGTAATAGAGAAGGTAGAAGTTGTTGTTTTATAAAGAAAAACTTGCTCGACTGCATCCTAACATCTCAGTTACATAAAATTACACGAAATATCTGACTGAGGAACCCTTTCATTTATTGGATTAACAAGTAGTAAAATTATACTTCCGTTAAATTATCCTAAATAATGTAACTGTATTTCAAACTACATACTAACAAATGAAATAATTACCTTTCATCTGCTTGTCCTTAACAACATGCTTCATCTTCCTCGTCCCAAGATTATGCTGCTGGTCTTGCGTTGAAGCCTTGAACGGTACTGCGGGGGCTGTCCGACGCAGGTATTTGAGCCAAGCTTCGAGGTTGGTGCGGGGAACCAGGTCCGCTTTGTTCAGAACTAGGACTAGACGCTTTCCTGACTCACGGACCGCTTCTTCCACTTGAGAACAGCGTGTACCTGAAGATTATAGCATATATTGTAAGTATAAGACAAGGCTGCGACATTTTTAATAGGTCCAGCAAAAAGAGAAATATTAGGTTGGGGAAAAAGTCTTTTCGCATTATAGTATGTATGAACTTGTAATAAAATCTCTGGCTATACTATTTGTATCTGGCTGGTTTTGGTATCATTGAAAGTTTAAATTTTAAAGAACATAATTCCAAATTCAAATTAGGAAAATGTGTGATTTTCATTTGTTTTTCGTACTGTCAAGATGAGTGAATCTAATGAAGAAATTCGATACATTTTAAAATTTTACTACAAAAAAGGTAAAAATGCAACGCAAGCCGAGAAAAAAATTTGCGATGTTTATGGACCTGGTGCAGTGTCTGTGAGAGTAGCACAAATTTGGTTTAAGCGTTTTCAATCCGGAAATTTTGATGTCAAAGATGCACGTCGCTCTGGTCGCCCTATTACGGATAAAATGGATGCCATTTTTGAAAAAGTGGAGCAAGATCGGCATATCAGTAGTTACGACGTAGCTGAAGAACTGGGAATTGACCACAAAACAGTTTTGGCGCATTTGAAAAAAACTGGGTACACAAAAAAGCTCGATATTTGGGTACCTCACGAGCTCACTGAAAGAAACCTAACGTACTCATTTGTGATTCTTTATTACGACGTAATGAAACCGAACCATTTTTATAGAAGCTGATAACTGGTGATGAAAAGTGGATCACGTACGACAAGAACGTGCGAAAAAGGTCGTGGTCAAAGGCCGGTCAGGCTTCACAGACTGTGGCGAAACCCGGGTTAACTCGCAACAAGGTGATGCTGTGTGTGTGGTGGGATTGGAAGGGCATTATTCATTATGAGCTGTTACCACCAGGCAGGACCATCGATTCTGAACTCTACTGCGAACAACTGATGAGATTAAAGCAAGACGTTGAGAGAAAGCGGCCGGAATTAATCAACAGAAGGGGTGTGGTTTTTCATCATGATAACGCTAGACCTCACACATCTTTAGCCACTCAGCAAAAATTAAGAGACTTTGGCTGGGAGATGTTAATGCATCCGCCGTATAGTCCTGACATTGCACCTTCAGATTTCCACCTGTTTCGGTCTCTTCAGAATTCTTTAGGCAGTGTCAGGTTAACATCACGAGAGGACTGCCAAAACCACTTGTCGCGGTATTTTGATCAGAAGTCCCAAAATTTCTATAGCAATGGGATCATGTCCCTACCTACAAGATGGCAAAAAGTTATTGAACAAAATGGTACCTACATACTTTAGTTAAATGTGAATAAACTATATTAAAAAATGTTTTGAATTTTCTTAAAAAATGCGAAAAAACTTTTTCCCCTACCTATTATGACAAAAAAAAATAGCTTCCTGTATGCTATTTCATTTCCCCATAAACAACAGAACACACACAAACAACAGGACCAGGACACACAGTGGAACAGGACGATTGACATTCCTTTAAACCACGTAAAGAGGATCATGTTCTTTACCCGTATACAAAATAAATCAAATCCAACGAATACTTTAGCTACAGGAAATTATTTTTCAATGTGATGTAGATGTCCGTAATAATTCACAAAAAAAAAAAAATGCAAAAAAAACCATACCTACCATACATACCTTGCCTATTACCATGATTACAAAAATATAGATTATGCAATGCCAAAAAACTTTTCAAAACTTTTGAAAGACAGATGACGATCTGCGGCCGGAGTAGGTTAGGTAACCCGACAAAGAGAAAACTTCATACAAATGCGCAATGACAGACGCACTATAACAAAGCGTGGCAGTTGCCCATTACCCAAACAATTTATCTTCGATAAAAAATACAAGATCCACGAGGATCGCCGATGCGAAGGGCTACGCCCTGTAGAGCTGCGCATCTTCACGGATGGATCCAAAACAGGTAGAGAAACAGGTGCTGGAATCTTCTCGGAGGACTTCAACATACACATAGCTACACCACTGGGTGTCCATAACACAGTGTTGCTGGCCGAATGCATGGATATTTCTCTAGGCGCTGCAGCCATCATGGCCCGGGATGTTAAGGCCCATTTTTTCCGCATACTCTCAAACAGCATAGCTGTCCTGCAAGCGCTAAACAGTCACACAGTTGATTCTGGGCTAATATACGAGTGCCACCAACGCCTCAACCAGGTGGGTAGCCTCAACAACATAACCATTCAAAGTAACAAAGATCAAAGGACACAGCGGTTCGCTAGGCAACGACGCAGCCGACGAACTTACCAGAAGAGAGTCGAGCATGGCACCAGTGGGACCTGAACCCATCGCGCCATTCCCCTTCTGGTAGTTACGCACTCTGGTAAGGAAACACACCAGTGACCAACATCACAAGCAATGATTGGAGCAGGGTGAGTGTAGGCAGGCCAAGGAACTAGTCCCTACAATTGATGGCCGCCTCACGAAACAGTTTCTCCGACTAACTAAACAGCAGCTGCATACAGTTACAGCGGCTATAACTGGCCACGGGTCATATAATAAACACCTCTTTGTCATTGGAGTCTCAGACAGTCCGCTGTGCAGGGCCTGCATGGAGGACGACGAGACAGCAGCTCATGTACTAAAACTAAACTAAACTGCCCGGTGCTCATCACCTACAGGACAAAGTACTTCAGTAACCCAGTTACCATACGTGAGATTGTCAGCAACACCAAGGCGTTGCTGGCCTTCCATGAGGAGCTGTGGTGGATCGAATAATCGATTTTCCCACCTGTTACGCAAAATACGTGCATTCACGTGGAGTCGCGGATACCAGCCCGTATTACCTATTACCAAAGGGTGGCAATACAAAACTTATAAGCTTTGCCTTTGTTGGGGTTTACTCTTAGGCGCAACGTTTGTGCTAATTCGGAAACAAGAAGCTTACCGAAGCGCATACCTTTTCTGGTTTAACTGTATCTTATTGTATCTTATTATTACTTAAACCTCAAACAAAAACATTCCTTGTAATTGACTTTTCAGATTATAATCTCACCTGCCTATATTATTCTTACGACAAAACAACAGATTCGTTTTTGAAGAACCTCACTGAAAATAACAAAATTCATCAATAATTTTCCTCACCTAAAGGATCTCTGGCATCAACAACTTCTAAGATAACTTCAGCCTCTGATATAACCTTCTTGAACTCTCTGTAGTAAGTCTTGAGTGAGTTCTCCTTTTTTCTGTCTTTGCCAAACTCTACATCATCTGTGGGTTCATCACCTTTGAACGCATCATGGACTTTGCTTCTGGCTTGTGCATTTTCTACCTGTAAATGATATAAACAGAAATATAGTTACATTAAAGAAAAATACTTTATTCTGTACAATATATGTATTATATTAATTACATTATATAAATTATACACAATTAGGTATATTTGGCTGCATTTAAAGTCTCGAAACTTTAGAGACTGGGCAATGATTACTACTACCAAGTACTACATAAAATTATTAGTGAGCAGTAAACTTAAATAATAAATAGGAGGTGATTCAAAACAGTGAATGGATACTGGCATATCCTAGAACCAAAAATTTGAGACATGTGATGTCTACCAACCCACACTGGGCCCGTGCGGTGATTACAGCCCACTCCCTCTCAAAGAGAGGAGGCCTGTGTCCCAGCAGTGGGTGCCAGATGAGTTGAGGCTCTGGCCTACTATGGCCAAAAATAGCAAAAGAATGAGTCAAGTGAAAAGGGCTAGAGAAGGCCTTTCTGTCATTCATAAGATTTTTAATTGTTTTGTACTACAGTGGAGGCTTTGAATGTGAATTGAATTTAAAAGTTAAATAAATAAAGGCGGGAATTGTGTTACCCAGTAACTGGGTGAGGTCAGATAGACAGTCAATCAAAGTAAAATACTGGTATTCGTAATCAAGACTAGAAGCTGACCACAACAGTTGGGAAAAGGTTAGCCAGATGATGAAAGTGCAGTACTGAAGAGTCTGCTACACAGTCGCCAATAGCGTCCCGACCTTGGTGGTTTACAACCGTGTTTACGAGCAAACATTGAAACATATCTGCCGACAGAGATGACTTTGATGGTGTACAATCGTGTAGATGGTGGTTTAAAAACAAAGATTGAAACAGCACTGCCGGTCGCCAGCCGAGGTCATGGATGTTGGGGACTCAGTTGGCGGCCCTGTAATAGGCGCTTAAGTAAATAACTTACCAATGTTCCCATACTAATTTTACTCCCCTTCTTTTCTTCCTTTTTCTTTTGTTTCTCTTGTTTAGCTAGTTCTCGCTTCTTCTCTCTCTCTTCTTCCTTATGCTTTTTGACAGCTTCTACCTCCTTCAGAATGTCATCTTTGAATGGGCAACCATTAGGAATCTGTATGGGCTTGGCTTTCTTTGATTTGGGATTCTTTTTTGCTTCTTTCTTTAATTTTCTGTTGTGATCTTTTACTTTCTTTTCTATTTTGTAGCGGAGGCGAGCTGGCTGCCTCTTTGATGGTTTCTCTGAGGGAATAAATTGTTTAAGTTGAGTTTTATTCATGAGTGTAATTCTTTGAAAGGCTAGTTAAATGGCACATATTGAAGGTTATGATTGTGTAGAATTTTGAAGATTTCAGTAAACACATGTTAGAAAATAATTGAGAATATTGACGTATTTCGTTACATTTCATAAATAGTCAGTATATTGATACATAACTTACTATTATTGGGCAATATTAATCTTTACCTCTGCTTAGTTATGTACAAGTTTTTGTCGATAAAATATACAGAAGCTATAATAAACACTACATATTTCATAATCGACTATTTAAGCTAGATATTTGGTAGAAAAAGCATGAATTTGTTTTAAAATTATCGTCATCAACATTGCAATGTCGCATGCTCTTACGACTTACAATAAAGTGTTAACTGATAAATCGGCGATTTTAATGCTTTACTTACTCAATTTAAACTTGGCCATCGTACTAGAGATACGTTTCTTCTTATTATTAACACTACACTATGTTTAAATATTTAAAAATGATTTATTTTAAACAATTTGTAGATTACTATCGAACTTAACCAAGTTATTTTATTAATGACATTGACATTGTTGACAACAGAATTGAAACATTTTAAAACATTGCCAGTATAGCTTATCTCTTCTTTTTCAGGGTCTATATATTATGACATCTCTTTTTACAGGAAAAAATATGCTTTACTATATGAAATTTGTTAGTTTTGAAATGGAACGCATGAAGCATGGCAGCTGTCATTATAATGTCACAAAGTAAAAACACGTGCTTTGTCAAAATACCATAGAATAAAAAACTTTCGTTCGGAAATCAATATTTTTTATTTTACGAAGGATTACGATAATTTTATTACATTTAAATTCAACTATAATTATTTTACTTAGCTTACATTCTTTTCTTCTTCGCATCGTTGGCACGACAGTTAATCAAATTTTGTTGGCCCAAAATTTCGCCACTTCCACGGCGGCGGCGTTCTCGGTGGTAGAAGTGGTCACTTTGGCTGCATTTTTGGGGCACAGGGGGCGGGATAGGAGGTGGAGCATAGCTTGTGATACATCTTCACCCTGCTGCCATTCCGTCGAGGTAACCCCACTTTACGAGGTTCGTCTTTACACCTTCCCACTTGGGTTCGGAGACGGTTCATGGACTTCCAAGTTGCCCACGGAAGGTTACGCCCTGTAGGAACATGCTCGTTTGGTGGTAGATAGTGGGCGGGTGGGGGAAAGGTATCCTATGCTGCTACAGTTTGCAACGGGCGTTAAAAATAATTTTCACACAACTAAATTGAATTTGACAATCGTGACTCCACGTGGTAAGTACTTGTTTGCCCTACCCCGTGATTTTTTTTTTAGCCGGAGGCGCGCAGGGGGGAGGGGGGCAGCCTCGAAGTCTTTTATATGGAATTTTTCACTTTTTGTAAGTATGAAAAATATGTTACATAACTATATATGTTATATATGTTAAATATGTTACATAAATATGTTACATAACATGTTAAGTTTTAGGGGTTTATGAGCTCTCTAAAGGGGGTCGAGATTTCATTATTTTTGCGATAGGACTCACCGTTATCGAGATTTAAACAAAAGAATAGAAAAAAAAGATACAATACTGAGGTCGAGGTGTTGATGTGAATTTTAGTTCATGCCAACAAATTTTATTCCACACCTTTTTAATCGCGATTAAAAATATTAGTCACAGTTAGTTAGAAAATCTAAATTTTAGTTTAAAAACGTCAAATTCAGAATAGCAAAATTACCATTTTCACTAAATTGTATGCCAGGTTTCGTATAGATTCCACTTCTTCTAGCTGTTTACCGTTAATGCTATATGATGATTGATGTGGGTACAACATCTAATAACTCAGTGCCATCTTAGAGCTGGCAAACTAAAATACAGGGTGTAAGGGACAGCCCTCCGCAGACTGATGGGGTTTTAATATATCGTTGGTCATGATCCTTTACGCTCAGCCGACTGGTTTATTATAGGGTTAGAATTTTTTTCACATTTTGAGCCATGTTTATTGGGAAAACTTGTTTAGTTTTATGAGTAGATAAGCTCCTTAAAATGTTTGCGCTTACTAAAATTTCACCTTATACTGGATCTAAGGGACAGCACTCCGCAGACTGATGGGGTGAATTGAGTACCTATATCATACTAAGATGACCGGTACATGAAATTATTTCTGGAACGTTATGGGAATCCAATAAACCTGATTTGTTTTATTACCTCACACGCAATATATCGTTACCGTGGCAAAATGCGCGTAGCGAACGGCAACACAGCGAACCTTCAGTCGCCGAGTAGGTATTTCAACATCCATTGCAGATTTTTTTTATTTCAGCTGTTTTATTTACATAAATGGAGTAACTGAAAATACTATAAAAAAATATGAAAATTTTCCTGAGAATGTTTCCGGTGGAATATGATTCAAAATAAGGAGCTGAATGCACCCTGTTAGTTTGCGGAGGGCTGTCCCTTACACCCTGTATAGTTAAGTTGTGTCACTTTAGTCAATTTCAGAATGGGAAATCGTCGTTTGACAGGAATAAACTAAATTTTAGTGATTTTTAGTCTAGTTTACACAAGAGAATCGGCACCATTGATAATAATAACAACATGCCTGTATCACCTGACGGGATAGGTCTCATATGATAGGGCAGCAGAGGCGAGCCATATCATTGTTATTGGTCTTGCCAGTTTTCTACTAAACCGGGCACAAACGTCATCCTAACCAGAGTCCGGATGAAATTACTTTATCAACAGCAATTCGAAGGTTGCTGCTGCTAAATCCTGATGCACCCTTATTTGCACTGAAATACCTAGGTACCTTATCTTAATTCCGCACTTCGGCGGTAGGTAAGTAGGTAAAAACGAATCCATATCTGCTCACAACCAGAGTAAATAATAAAATAAGAAGAGAAATTATAAGCATGGCACCATGGCTGTTCTTATAAACATAAAAGCATCGGCAACTGTATTCGAAATACAAAACTTTTACATACATAAACTCAAGCCTTCTTCCCATGGGGGTAGGCAGAAACTACAGAACGCCACGTGCTACGATCCTTACATACTCCTTTTGATCCTCATATTCATTCTCCTCGTTTACGTTCATACATCTGGTCATGCACGCCGGTTGCGAGTACTACGCACCTGACCTTTCTGAAGAACATCATCAACAAGGCATAATTTTTAATATCTAAATATTTGCCGACTACCTTGCTGGTCTCGTGGTCGCAAGCGCACAAGTCGCAAGACTCTGACTTTGACTGTCCTGGGTTCGATTTCCAGATCAATGCACTTGTAATCGCACCATACACCTGCTGTTTTCTACAGGGTGTACCAGAAAGGTGTGGTATGATAAATATAAATAATAATAATAATATCTTGATCTGTATCTAAGTATCTAGGTTAGTTATGTGTACTTAGAAATACTACCCAAACAACAACTAAACAGAGGCATGTTAGTGTTGTAAAGAATAATGTTTGATTGAATTACGTTATTGTGACTTGAATTTATTAAACTATTTATAACAAGGACAATAGTCCTTAGTGGTATTTATGAATAAAAGGGCAATATAATGACATCAATGATTTGCATTATTTCAAATTCCATGCCACTCCGGAATGCAACCTAGAGTCTTGAAACAAAAGGTAAACCACAAGGAATTTCATTTAGGTACCTACATTGGTAACAGATAAACTAGAATAAAGTTATGCCTTTCAATCCAAGTTATGAACATTCGATTAGGGTCTATTCCACAATAATACAGTCCAATACGAGGTTGGAAGCTATCTGCTGAACCTAATAAGTAAACATTGAACATTTGGTAAACAAAACACGTCGTGGTTCATTCATCGTTGGATATCGTGAATGAATTTCCTAGCGGCTGGCGAGTGGTGACGGCCCCACGCCATATGACGGCTTTGTTCACGGGCAGCAGCTGCGCTTTGCTCGCGAAACGGTCGCTTGTACCTGAACAGGTAACAGAAGCAACAGGTCATTTCTCCGGGCGAGGGGAGCGCGGCTACCACCGGCCGCCGCCGAGACAGTCACGTTCTGTACTCCGCAGCGACGACACGTCGCTTCTCGCGTCCGCGCGCTCCGCAAACTGCGATATATTTCGATTACATACATCGCGCAAGTAATGTGCGCGAATGCACACCTCGATAAACAGTTTGTTGGCAGCCAGTCGTGACAGTGCAAATGTCTCCCAGTTTAGAAGGGATCATGTTTAACAGAAACGAGAACCTGTCGGCGCGCCGGCCGTTGTTGGCGGAACCGCAAAAGCCTCTAGTGGTCCCACCACGCGCGCCTCCCCGCGACACTGGCCCGCACAGGCCTTTGCCCGCGCCCAGGAACCTGCCTACAGATTATTCCTACGAATACCGACCGGATTATTGGAAACCATCGAACGTCGAACTCGAAAGGCGACTACAGGAGACAAGGGCACGCGAGAAAGTTGGATACTTTCAAGATAAAGTTACACCTCCAGAAATAAGTTTGGATCGTAGGGAAGCGGAACTAGTGTTCAGGTTCGATCCGCAGGCGTCTGACGAATACCTTTCGAGTCAGTACCGTGCCCCGGTAGTGCATTATGCGAAGCCCCCGACTCCGGCGAACGGGTTCGCTGCCCGTGTGCCCGAGAGAGACGGGCCGTTCGTGTTCGGAGTGCACAGTCCGAGCCAGTTCCCGATCTCGCGGCGGGATGACGACGACTACGACTACTCGGAGGTGGCTGAAGAGAACGGCCGCACTGTGATACGAGACGATGTGTCTGAGGACCTGAACTGCTGTGATAAAGTGAACGAGTGGGCGGTGAGGGACAAAAAGAGCAGGCGGACTTTGAACCGAATGTTTCAGATAAAAGATAGGAGGAAGGTGAAAGGTGGAAAGAAGGAGAAGATAAAGTGTGTGTTGGTGGGTGACGGAGCTGTGGGGAAGAGCTCGTTGATAGCGGCGTACGCGCAGGATACGTTCCGGGAGGATTACCAGCCTACAGCTTACGACACATTCAATGGTAAGTTTACTTGTATTAAATACTAAGAAACATTCACCAGGAAACATAAAAGAATATGTTTGAGATAAAAACAAAGACATCATCGCTCCACGGGCGGCCAGCTGCGTGACTTATTATCGCGAACGACCCTGATTTGTGGAGATAATGAGTGATTACCTCTAGAATTATCGTCTGGCGAGCGATCGTATCGTTGGCTGCATTTTACGATATTAATGTGTTTTGTTATTACTGGCGCCATAAGCAATTTTTATAAGATATCAATGTAATCCGAAAATACTTTTACATAACATAACATCACGCCTGTAATCCCCGAAGGGTTAGGCAGAGATGTACCGTACCTATAGTAGTACACCTACATTTCGCCAGTTATTTTTAAGTCCCATGTATTAGGAAGCGAGCCTAATTGCCATCAACCGGGCACAAATCTAGACTCCGGGCTACTGAGAAATTCCAGATTGAAAAAACCCAATATCGCTTGGCCCGACCTGGGAATCAAACCCAGGACCTCATGCTCAGCAGTAGCGCTTGCGATCACTAGACCAACGAGGCAGTCAAAATGCTTTTAATAAACATAAAAGGTCTTTGGTTGTAATAGAACACTACGATTTCAGAAAGGCCAATCAATACAAATATTAACTGACAAGTTTTTAAACTCCTGTTACAGTTACAGAGCTTCAAACTATATGGCGGTTCTGAAGTAGGCTACTCGCTGCGCAGTACCCCACCCCTCACCCCCGCGGTCACATGAATTTGTTACTGCGCAGCTACTCGCCTCGTGTTCAGAGCCGCCATAAAGTTTGCATCGGGCTGTAACTGCTGTAATTGGCTGAAATAACAACAGTCAATCAAATCACTTGACATCAGTTTGACAATCATCATCTGCCTAGCCTTTTCCCAATTATGTAGAGGTTGGCCTCCAGTCTAACCTGATGCAACTGAATACCAGCATTTTACTTAGCGACTGCCTATCTGACCTTCACAATCCAGTTACTCGGTAATACGATACCCCTTAGTAAGACTGGTTGTCAGACTTTCGGGCTTCCGATGACCCGTAACGACTAACGACTGTCAAAGATCCACGAATGTTTGACAATCTGTCAGCTAATTTTTGCGATGAATCAGTCTTCAAACCGGATGTTAGGCACTTTATACATGGGAATCCTAATTCATGATAAAAAAGAAAACTTATAAAAAATCCTTACGACACTGCTTTGCACCAACTTCGAAAGCCATAACCAAATAAGCAGCCGGTCTTTTCTATAAAAATGTCACCGTGAAAACTTAGGTGAAGTGAGTAATTACGGGAATTGGTCTTCAGTTTACTTCTAGTAAGCTGAAGACCAATTCCCCTAATTAAAAACGTTCAAAATCTAGTCGCAATCTCATCTCAGCGACAATCAAATGTCAAAAATTTAGGTAAACGCTATGATACAATTTTTGACAGATTGTGACAGATTAGAATTCGAACGTTCTTAAAAATTACCGGAACTGGCCCTGTGATGTCATTCCACCTGATGCACTATTGACAGCTCAATTCACCTAAGTTTTCAGGGTGAGATTTTTACAGAATAGATCGGCTGTAATCATCATTCTCAAACTACCTATCCTATAGCTATAATTAAACAATGCATGTGAACAGAACGCTTTGTGCATCGTTCCAAGATCATCGGAAATCATCGAGCTAAGCAGAAGCAGTGGTGCAGTACACACTTATCATAACTGAATCAAGAGTTCTTTACTTCCACGCTCTGATTGGTTGTTATCATTAACTCGTTCTAATTAAAAATCTTGTTCTTTTTATAGCCTTATAGAAACATCATATGAGGCATATTGTGGTTTAAATACGTTAATAATGTATTACGTTACGTTATTGATAAGAAAAAGAGTATGCACAAGCTGTTGTACAAACACGGGAATTTATAAATAAATTGAGCCTTTTTCAATACGATTGTTTACTTTGATTACATTACAAAGGAAACTTCCATGTTCGGTAATCCGTGTCGCTCGCAGTCGCTGCTACGCAAGGAACATAAATAGGGAACTACTACGCTATCAAAATAGGAAAGGATTGGCCTTGACCGAGACCGGACGAACTTCACTTTGATGAGTTAACACAAAGAGACTGTGAAAATGTTGTGAACCTCTGTGATAATGATAAGTCTGAAAACAGACTATGTAATTTCGCATTCAGTGAAGTTGATGCAAGACATGCAAGCGAATGCTGATCTTTGGAGTTTATAGGCAATACCTTTTCAAGTTAAACATAAATTCATATATAAATGTATGAAATAAAAATACACAGCAGGAGTCAATGACTCGTCCAGACATTTTCTGTTGGCTTATCAACAAAAGAAACTTGTTTTAAACACACGTAGCAATAACACCGTGGTCGGTTTCTTGTTTAAAATTCTTGTTACGCTTTCTCATTTCAATTTATAACTGGCATTCAGAAGATTTTTTTTTCATATTACATAATTTAAATTGTATCATTGTTATTTTATAGACCTTGGGAAAGTAAGTGGCCCGTTTCGCTGCCCACTATACTCCATTCATAATAAGATGACACAACTGACAGGTGTCAGAATTAAAATTACTTATTTACAAAACTTCAATTAAAAAAGTGATATTTTTAAAACAAAACAGAATCATTATGACTAATTGACAATAATACATACCTACCCACAGTACCATAGAAATATAAAAAAACACTTCTTTCATAAATTTATGCACAGTACCCACACAGGGATTTCAATGAACACGATAATTAATAATGTCAGCTTCTTTCAGTAGATTACTCAGCTGTTGTCATTCGTGTCAAGCTATATTTTACACAGTTTGTACCATGTAGTAGATAGTACGTAACTATGAGATCTTCGTAATAGATTTAATACTATTTCCAAGATCTATGTTAGTAGCAAAGTAGCTACAGAACATCTGGCTCATTTTCCAGTCTGTGTTCTGGATAATGTAATCCCAGAAATGATGGCACAGATTATGATTTAGCCAGAACTTGCATGCGTAAATAAATAAATCTAGTTTACTGTTATACTTTACATAGGTCCTACAGACATATAACTAACATAAATCATTCTAACCTGCAGATGATTGAAGATACTCAATAATGAAAATGAAGCACAGATACGTTTCTGCGAACTCCTTAATGATGATCATTGATGACGTGATAAATAAATTAAGCAATTTTTAGTACCTACCTAGTTTATTTGCTTTTATATATAACACACACATAACACATAACATCACGCCTTGTTTCCCCGAAGGGTTAGGGAGAGGTGCCTCTGCTTTTATGTATCTTATTACTATTTTTCGGAAAATGCAATTCTAAGTACCTACCTATACGACTCACTCTTTTTAAATATGTACCCACATAGGCGATTGTGGACCCACAGTTTGGTCAGAATTGTCTGACAGTCAATGGAGCTTAGTGACTTCGCGATATTTTGAGATTTTTCCCTCTGGAGTGTGGCCATGAGTTAGGACTTCGTATGAACTATTGCTTCTTGAGCTTTCACCTCCCTCACGCTCATCAACGTCCGGTGTAGTTAAAGTTTAGGTTGATTAGTTTAAATTTTCTTCCTTAGCCCCCTCTGGGCAGATGTGAATTGTCACGTCTTATTGTTAACACTTGAGGGGCACGTTGGTTCATTTTTGCTTGCGGAGTTTTTGGCCAACGAGGCTGGGACAGTAAAATGTTAGGTTGCCGGGGTGCTTTGTGGCATATGTTAAAGTTTAGTTTGGCTGGCACTTGACGGAGTGCCGGGACTTCGCGGTTCGTTCTTACTGAGTCCAGCTTTCTCCTATAAGAGATATACCCCATGTTGTAAATTTTGACCCCCGCGTAGGTCCTTCTTCTGTTAGGCGTAGGTAGGTTAAATCAGTGGTTGTCTTAATGTTCGTTTCCTATGGATAAAATGGGGCACCCTGGTAGCCCAGTTTATCCAGTAGGGGCGTAGCTGATGTAGAGGCTTTAATTGGGCCGGCCTTCAGCATGAATCCTCCTCGGATTGTGGCATTGGCTGATAAGACAAACACTGGTTTATTGAAATATAGAATAGGTTCGAACTATGACATATAGTCAAATTGTTTTATATTGAGTCAGTGCTGTGCTAGCTTTACGGTTGACAATGTAACGTGCTTTCATATAAGCCAATAAATACTAATAGCAGTGCTTCTGTGTGTCTCATTGATATATCCACCAACACACCTCGGAGTCGAGACCACATATACAGAAGTAGTGATCTGCCCTAGTATCGTGGCAGGTCACTACAGTACCTACTTAATTACTTATAATATTCCGTCGTATATCAGTTTTTTCTTCAGGTATTTGCGAAAAGGCAAATTAAAAACAAAAATTATTTGTAAAAAATACTGTAAAATTACTAATTATCTACTTAGTTTTAAAACACGGGTAAACATTATTATTAAAATAAGGTAGTAAACAACTAAACAATAAAACTAAGTGATTCTAATTAGGTTATTTTTTGCAAAAACTCGAAAAATAGAATAAGTCAAATGTTACGTGACATTAGGTAACTACACGATAATTCAAAAACTAATTATTATTATCACAATATAAACAATTGAATCATTCTAAACTACGAGTCTATGACCGACCCTGTGATAGCAAATAACAAACACCAAACAAAAGTTCTTTGAAAATGTTTTCTATGATTGAATTCAGAAATTCATCATCCTATTCTTTCAAATATAAACAGAATTCTGCTGTTTAGATTTTCGTTCAAAATCTGACATTTAGAAAGTGAGTCATGCATTTGTATCAGTCATCCATGGAGTAGCAATAATAGTTGTAAACTTCCACTGCTGAATATGGCTTTCCAAAGACAATGAATTCTGTCAAAAGAATGCGGGCACACTGATTAGTGGTCAGTTTTTGGTACCTACTTTCATCCTGAATTTGGGGGGTGGTCAAACTTTTGATCGCAGTCACGCAAAACTAGTTCGTTCATAATACACTTCTGGACACATCTATTGGCCCACCTTAGAGTTTAGGTTTCGATGGCCCCTACCGAAATATGATTGCTAGATTGAACAAAAACTGTTGATGCAGTTTTAAACCTGATACATTTTACCATCTTTTTCGATCGTATTGTTTTAAATTTGAATTCAGAATACCATACGACATGGAGCTACGCCTAACAAGTCGGATATGCGCCTTGTTAAAGGCAATTGATTTTTGAATAAAAAACATGTTTTATCAAATAAAGGTTTAATTTAATAACGCGTGTTGCCTCTATGGGCATCTACCACAGCTCTCATACGATTAGGCATAGAGTTTATCAACCGCTCTATGAAATTTTGAGGGATCATCTCCCATTCCTCTTCTATGGCAGTTTTCAACTCCTGCATCGTCTGGGCAAGTGGCTGACGAGCCCTAACAAGTCTTTTTAGCTCGTCCCACATGTGCTCAATGGGGTTCATGTCTGGGCTTCTGGCTGGCCAGTCCATAACTGTGATGTTCACATCCCGAAGATATTCCCTGACGATACCGGCCGCATGGGCTCTTGCATTATCATGCATAAAAAGGAAATTTGGGCCCACATAGTCCGCGTATGGTATCACGTGAGGTTCTAAGCACTCACGAATGTACCTTTCAGCATTTAATGTTGGCAGCCGTGGTCCTGTAACAACCTCAAGTTGAGTTTTGCCGCTCGCGGATATACCGCCCCAGACAGTCCATGAGCCACCGCCATAAGCAACCCTCTCTTCAAAGCAGCATTGTGCGAAACGCTCTCCCTTACGTCGGTAGACCTTCTTCCTTCCATCATTGCCATGTAACACAATTTTAGACTCATCAGAAAAGAGTACACGGCTCCAATCTTGCTGTGTCCAATTTAAATGACTGCGTGCGAAATGAAGGCGCGCTGTTCGGTGGGCTCGCGTTAGTTTGGGTACATTAGCTGGCTTGTGTGGTACCATATCGCGTTCTTTTAACCTTCTCCGAACAGTTCGAGCGCTCACAGATACTCCGTGGAAGTCGCGAAGTTGGTTTTGTATCTCAATGGAGGTAAGGTGACGATTTCTCAAGCTGGTCGTCACGATGAATCGATCCTGCCTTTCAGTTGTGACCCGAGATCGTGGCCTTCCTTGGCGACGAACAAAGCCGCCAGTCTCTAGGTACCTCCGATAAACATTTCGGACCGCAGATCGACTTAAATTAAGTTGAGCACTCACGTTTTGTTGGCAGAGGGGCTTGTGGCTAAGAAATAACAGCCGCACGGGTCGATCGGTCAGGTTAAGCTACGCTTGCCGCGGTTGGTCCGTGGATGGGTGACCATCTTTACATATCAAGACCCCTCCGTGCCTCGGAAAGCACGTTAAGCCGTTGGTCCCGGCTGTCATTCGTGTATCTTTGACAGTCGTTACGGGTCGTCAGAAGCCCGAAAGTCTGACAACCAGTCTTACCAAGGGGTATCGTATTACCCAGTAACTGGGTTGTGGAGGTCAGATAGGCAGTCGCTCCATGTAAAATACTGGTATTCAGCTGCATCCGGTTAGACTGGAAGCCGACCCCAACATAGTTGGGAAAAGGCTAGGCAGATGATGATGACTCACGTTTCTTTGGCTGTGTCCGGCCTGAATAAGTGCCACAGCTTGGGTGGCGATTTCAGGTGAAGTATCCATAGATTATTGATAGAACCTCACCTTAATGTTAAGAATAAGTAATGTTTGTTGCAAAACCAAAGATATCAATCACTTTTTCAAGAATTAAATCCAAGTAAACCAATAAAACCAAGTTTTCTTAGTATTCGATTGTTTGATATCAACAAACAGGCTCCAAATTGTCTTTTGTTTCTTTAAATTCTGTGTTCGAAATTCAAAAAAAGACTATTGAATGAAATTGTGAATGTGCCAGGTTCAAAAGTGCATAAAAACTTTTTGCTCGACCTAATATAAAATTTTAGCTAGGACCAAACGAAACTGAAAATACAAGGTGGGCCAATAGATGTGTCCAGAAGTGTAATATCTTAGCCGTAATTAAATAAAATAAATAAATTTTTATTATCACGTTGCGTAGGTAGGTACTCGTGACGTGTAATCTCAGCCATTAAAATCTGTAATTACTTTGGTTTACCTACACCGTTGACACTTGAATTTTATAAACTGCGATAGGGTGCGTTCCTTGTTAAAACTTTTATCTATGACATAACAAACATCAAGGTTTTGGGTATTTTGGTACTTACATATTTCGCAGAACGAATTATGTATTTGAGTTAGCTATACGATAAATGTAATTGTTGATTGTTCGGGTTGTTCCTGAGTTTTCGGGATATTGGAGTAAGGAGCTGTAATCACTTTTATCTCCTCCAAGCTATTTTCAATGAAGGTATAGTACGCGTCGAACATTATGGCGGCTCTGAAGTGCGCTACTCGCTGCGCATTACCGCACTCCTCACCCCCGCTGACACGTGAATTTGTTATGCTGGGGCCACACCAACGGGGAATGCCGTTGATTATCGCGATGATGGACGTGGGCCGTAGGTGTAGCCACAACTTATCGCGATAATTTGACAACGGCATTCACATTGCCGATTGACGTTTGGCGATAACTCGGGAGGCGGTATTTTTTGGCAGATCAAGGAGATTTACCGCGAGAATTATAGCGTGGAAGCGGCCACATTTACGATTTTGCGTTTGTTATTGTGCACCGTGAGCGCGACGGGATCGCACGTGTTTGTGTAGCGGAGCCGACTATGGAGTGGAGTGATGAAAAAGTTATCGAGTTTCTCGAAGTTCTGGAAACAGAGCCATGCTTGCGGGATCCGAGACTCAAAAGCTATAAAAATCGTGCATCGCAACATGATGTTTGGGGACGTATAAAATATATTCATATAATAAAAATTGACGCTCATTAAATGCAGTGCAGCAGCGTCAGCGTCCATCTTGAAACAATGCCAATTTGATCACCATCTAATGAGCATTAACGTTGACTGTTCAAGTGTGGCCACTCAATTTATCGCGATGATCATCGGAATAGTTATCGCGATGTTTATGGCGATTGTCGTTGACCGTTCGTGTGGCCCCAGCATTACAGCGCAGCGACTTGCCTCATGATCCGACTTCCGAGCCGCTATAATGTTTGAATCGGACAGTATTCTAGTGATAATTCCATGCCTCTGAATCATCACAGTTTCCTACGCAGTCAAGTCCTCATAATTTATCGAAGTCATACTATCTAGCATCCGTTGCACTAGTTACCATTACAATATCTTGACTTGTCCCAAACTCCCACCAATCCATTTACATAGGTAACCGTACCAAAACAAGAGTAACTTCAGCTCATCAGCTACTCAAACATAGACAGAACTTACGAAAAGTAGACTGACAGTCACAAAATAGTGCCGAAATAAGAGCAGTGGCCCAGTGGTAACGGCCCCGACTTACGAGTTGTAGGTCTTGGGTTCGAATCTAGGCAGGCGCTTTACTAATCTCATCACCACTGCCCTCAAAACGGTGAAGAAAAACATCGTGAGGAAATCGGCTTGCCCTAGAACCAAAAATTCGAAGACCCGTGACATCCACCAACCCGCACTGGGCCCGCGTGGTAGATTACAGCTCACTCCCTCTCGAAGAGAGGAGGCCTGTGTCACAGCAGTGGGGAAATTATAGGCTGATTATGCTAAGGACTGAGGAGTCCCGCCCGCAGTAATTTCGTCGGTGTATCTCACTGTACTTGAGTCGTGTGAAGCCAAGCCGGCACGTCATAAAAGTAGTGATAGATAACGTATCGAGTGAGACATAACACTTCTGTGAACTGGATATAAACGCATCCTTGAAACGAATGTCTAGATAACTAAATGATTAAAAACGTAACACTTTTTAGGGTTCCGTAGTCAACAAGGAACCCTTATAGTTTCGCCATGGCCGTCCGTCCGTCCATCCGCAGCGGCAGCTTAGCTCAGAGACTCTTAGTACTTGAAAGCTATAATTTGGCATGGATTAGTATTAATCACTCCGATATAGTGGTAAAACAAAATCATGAAAAAACATTGTTTTAGGGTACCTCCTGTACACGTAAAGTGGGGATGGTTATATGAGAGAACATGTTTTTCAACTACAATGTTAAGTTTGTTCTTGGGATACATTCATCTCAATTACGGAACCCTTCATTGTACCTGCAGTATGGAGAAGCATAACACTTACAATTAAATGTTTCCTTATTGGTTATGCGGAAACTATGTACAGCCAGTGAAATTAATTGTTAAGCAAATTGATACACTAGGTGCATCAATTTGCTGTGTTATAGCCGATACGGAATAGAATGACGGTTGTGATTTGAATATACAGACTATCTAAGTTGCTAGTTGCTTAAGAATTAATGCCCCTCACTTTACCACTATCAAGTGTTTACGAAACGTTTGATGCATAGAGAACCAGTTATCGTTAAGTATTGGAGATTGTTATCAAATATTCGCGGTAAGTATGCGAAATCGATATCATGGCGTCAAGTTCATATAGAAATCGAATTAAAATTATTTATGGAAACGGAAAATAAAAATTCCTGTTGTGCCACTGGCAACATCATAGTAAACTTGAGGTACTACAGGATCCCGGATCTCTCTGTCCATTCATAATATAATAAATTATTGTGTATCTTGTAAACCAATGTTGCCAGTGGCGCTAGAGCTACCTATTTCTATTGTTTTCATAAACATGCCCAGAATAAATTAGCAATAATTCTATACAACAATTTTGGTCACTAATAGCTCTAAGAATTAATTTAAATACAATAATAGAGCCATCAACATCTATTGCGATAGTGACATTTATTGCTAACAAAGCTTATCTTCAAAAATTAATAGACAGCCTTGCATTATGCCGAATATAATCTATTCGAAATTCAAATCACGCGCGAACTTCGTATGACAATAGAATAGTATTACCAAAAACTTAAAAATAAAAAAATAGAGGATTCTCACCATACCTGCACGTAGGATAGGGTTGTTGAACCTTTTTAATATGTAGTCTCTAATACCGAGACCAATTAATGTTACACCGCCTTTGGGATCTGAATACAGAGTGGAACAAAGAGTTTCATTAATCAAGAGGATGTATGGAAGGATCAGGCTTGAATATTTAAAAAAAAGACTAAATAATTACGGCAATAGAGCTCTAATTAAAATAACGTACAGTCAAGGAATAAAAATGTTAAGCACCTTAAGGTTAATTTACTTCCACCTTGTTATTTTTCCGATTACGTAGGTATTAATTGACAACATTTTATGACATCTTGTAAGTACGCATTTCTATACCTAAATAAAAAGACTTTTTCAACACCTATTTAACTCGTAAGCCTGTTTCTTTGCCGTTGATCTGTGAGAAAAAGGAAAAGATAAAAAACACATTATCCTCTTGTCATCCCACGCCAGTCCCAAGTCGTTAACATCGTAACTCGTATCTTAGGACACAGCTTAGTGCCCGTTCACACATGGTCTCCGTTTTACTGGTCCGTTTTATCGAATACGCTTTTTTTCATCGATGGCGTATGGAGTTGTATGAGCGACTTCACATATTATGACACAGTATTCAGTATACAGTATGGAGGTCAGATAGGCAGTCGCTCCATGTAAAATACTGGTATTCAGCTGCATCCGGTTTAGACTGGAAGCCGACCCCAATATAGTTGGGAAAAGGCTAGGCAGATGATGATTCAGTATACAGTAAAAAACTCAACTCCATACGCCATCGATGAAAAAAAACGTATCCGATAAAACGGACCAGTAAAACGAAGACCATGTGTGAACGGGCACTTAGGGTTACTGTTGTACCTACTTATAGATAGACGAACTTTTTTTTTGGGTGGGAAAGCATTAAATGACTTCTCCCGCTCTGGGCGGAGCGGGAGGGCGTATCAGACTTTTACTGACTAAAACCCACCCGTGTTCCTTCAGTTGCCTGTGCCGGGGCCACGGTAACTCTTTCGAACATCCCGTGACCCTGGCTGAATAGATAGACGGACTGGCCTTCTCTCTACTTAAAAACAACTTTAGTATACCGACCGTAGAAATATATTATTATCTATGATACTGACTGTTGCTAAGTATTGCTCGCTGTTAATATCGAAGTCACCTGAACTTTCCCTTGAGTCTGAAAAAAAACCACTTAGCAACAAACTCCTAGCCCAGACGCTGGAAAATAGTGCAGTCACCAGCCGAACTTCTCGAATGAGTTTCGGAATGCTTTTCCTTGTTTCCTCGGAAAACTTCTAAATAAACGATTGTAGTAGGTATTCCAGTAGGTACCTAGACTCTAGGTCAAATCTAGATGACCAATAACATGCACATTTTTTCCTTTTACATAGATGTGTATGTACAAGGAACAAAAAGTACTTACCTAAGTAAATTAAAGAAATTAAAAAACCTGACTGTAAAAAGTGAACTTTAAAGAAGCGATTGTAGTAGGTATTCCAGTAGGTACCTAGACTCTAGGTCAAATCTAGATGACCAATAACATGCACATTTTTTCCTTTTACATAGATGTGTATGTACAAGGAACAAAAAGTACTTACCTAAGTAAATTAAAGAAATTAAAAAATCTGACTGTGTAAAAAGTGAACTTTAAAGAAGATGGAAACAAGATGACCTATTATGTTTCCAAACAACCTCATGCAGTCGGAGGCAATAGGTATTTATTGTTAAATCTAAGAAGATGCCTCCGACTGCATGTGATTGTTTCCATCTTTTTTAAAGTTCTCTTTTTACGCAGTCGGGTTTTTTGATTTTTTAAAATTAACTTTTTTATTTTACGCTTATAATTAGGATTATTTTTTACGTAGGTAACGGTCATAAATACGTATACAATACCCACTAACAATCGGGTGGTAACGCTTAATAACTTGTATATATTTTTGAAATCACCTTTTAAAACCCTTCTTTTTGATACCCCACTACAGGTTTGGGAGAAAAATTATTTTTGAGAACATACAATTTGGCGCCAAAAATCCGCCATTTTGATTTTTTTTAATAATTTTAATATACCCAGTGACCATCGCGCAATAAAGACGAATCTAACGACATATCATTTATCAAAATCGGTTCAGCCGTTCAGTAGTGACGAGGGAACATAGGGGTGGTCATACATACATACAGGTCAAACACATAACCCTCCTTTTTTGGCTTCGCCGCAGTCGGGTAAAAATAGATGAAGATTTCGGTAGATTTAGTTATAGGTACTGTTTAGCGTAGTATATCTATCCTACGACCATCGATATAACTAAATCTACCCAAATGTTCCCAATAGTTTTCCGCGTTCGTTTGCTGTCCACAAACTTTATTTTCGACTGAGGCCATCTCGTTGCCATGCCACAAGGAGGAAGTACTTCTCAGGAAGTACTTGTCGTCAAGTCCTTGGTTGATTACACTGCGAACAGCATTAGTAATCGTTACATCCTTAATTTGGAGTAGGTACCTACTAAATATATTTAATTGGTTCATGTTTACATTGTTTTGTGCCAGTTTTCCTGTAGAGATCTTCGTTACAATATTTGTTGATGACAAGATCCGCGTTCTGATTTATTTTCTGATTTCTCCGCTTTTAATGTGTTCGAAATGATTAATTTGTAATTTAGATAAGACGTTTACTTGGAAATGTTACACACGTAATCGGCTAATTTGTAGAGATTTATCATTTGACTAAAATTAATGAGCATGAGGTCTTGGTTTCTATTCCCAGGTCGGGCAGTGTTATTGGGTTTTCCCATCAGGAGTCTAGATTTGTGCCCGGTTGATGGCCATAGGCTCGCCCCCTATTACATGGCGAAATGTACTGTAGGTAAATACACCTCTGCCTAACCCTTCGGGGATTACAGGCGTGATGTTATGTGTGTGTGTGTAAAATTAATGAAAGTCTCAAATCCTCTTCATTAATTAAGCCAGTCAACTAAATAGTAAAAGAAGGGTCTTGAAATAATTCCCTAGTTTAGTCCTAAGCCTGAAGTTCGCTAGGCGCTGTAATTAGCGTCGTCTCCAGACTAAATTAAAGCGTTTAAAAAACGATTAAGTCGCCGTCTACTGTGTCTGTCTTTGACAAAGAACTTGCTCCGTAGAGAAACCCATAAAAGACAATCCCTTTAACGGCATTTTGCTCAGAAGCCACAGAATGACTACATTTACAACACAGAGAAATTAATGTCAATGTTGTTGTATGGCGCCTTAGCCTTTTCCTTGCCAAGTGTTATTTTATTGAAAAGGTAAAAACTAATTAAGGGAGTCTGCAGCTGGACTCCTTTAATAAAGATTGGTCCTTGGCAGCTCTGGACAGAGAGAAGTGGAAAGAGAGTAGGGAGGCCTTTGCCCAGGAGTGGGACAATAATGGCTAACAAAAAAAAGTAATTATAACAAAATCCTGTTATAACTCGGTAAGCAACAATCAGCCTTATCATAATCGTGATTAGTTTCCGTCAATTACAGATAAAAAAACTGGTTATGACAAGAAATGTCATTGACATTCCGAACTACATAGTACATACAATAGCCTAACTTTTAACAAACTCTCGAGTTCCAGTCCAAAGAATATACTACTCTCTAACGAGAGACTATGTCCATTCGTTTGCAAGACTTTCTTATAAATATTCTTACTTTTGGATGACGCATTGTGTGACGTGGGCCATTAAAAAATTCTTTCGTATCTACACAATCATTATGCTGAACTTATTTGAAGTGTGGTAACGCCGTCGTAAGTTTGGTAATGGCATGATGATTATCTGATGCTAATGACAACTGCGAATTGAGTTTGCAAGCGTAGACTATGACATAATTGGCTTGACCTGGTATTGCAAAATGGACAGCAGACAGCACAAATGTAACACAACCATTATTATATTAGAGTAGAAATAGATGTTACCCGCGAAGAAGTTTCGATAGAGCTTTATAGTGCACCTAAGGAAGATTATTTTACAATTTTCATGTTAAGTTTTTCAATCTACAGTTGTTTATGCTGTGCGATGATAGTCAGAACCGCACCCTAATTGCGTAACTTACTATCAATCACAATCTAAATGATTTTGAAGCTGCTAATCCATTACTTCATACCTATGTTCGAAAAAAATTGTCAGCTCAACAAACGTAAATAACGCAATGAATGTTGTTGAACTGTCAAAATGAAACCGATTCCTACTGTAATTATGTTACGCAATTGCCCCGCAGGTCCTAAACTCCTATCGTTGTTTTGAAATAAACCATTTGCGTGGACTTACTTAGGTAAGTACGTACCACAGCGTGACCAAGCATGAAGAACAGCGAAGATCTTCCGCGTACAGACAATACGTTCATAAAAACATTGTCTATGCTAAACACACAGTTATATTATAACTTATCGTGATAGTTTCCAGGAACCCGTACGCAGGTATTATGTCTGCATAGTAATGTGAAAGTGTCAAGACAACGTACTTTCGCCGGCTTCTACATTAGCATGCGAATAATCATGGGTTTAAAGAACTGTGGACATTGAAAGTGGCTAAACGTGGCCAAGCTTAATGACGCGGTAAATAAAAAGGTATACTTTGACGCCCTGTAGCGCTTGTCGATACAAATCTCACCTTGGAAACTTAGTTGAGGTGAGTTTGGAGTGAGCTGTCAATATTGTCAATCCCTAACGTCAGATGGGATGACAGTTTGCGGGATGTTCGAAAGAGTTACCCTGGCCCCGGCCACAGAGTACTTTATACTATAGCCCCGGCACAGGCAACTGAAGGAACACGGGTGGGTTTTAGTCAGTAAAAGTCTGATACGCCCTCCCGCTCCACGCAGAGCGGGAGAAGTCATTTGATGATTTCCCATACAAAAAAAAAAGATGGGATGACAGTTCACTTCAAGCTCACTTCACCTATATTTTCACAAAATAGATCGGTTGGTCTGCGAGTGGTCTTTGACAAAGGCAAGACACAGTTGAAGATCTCTGGTCGACGAAGTTTTCTTATAACATTGGCTGTCCTGTCAACTTATCGTTTTTGTGGATCATACGACATGGCTAAAAATTACGTTAGCGTTACCATGTAAAAAGCTAAATACGCTTAAATCACAGAATTGTAAAGTAACCGTAGCTGAAGTAAATTTTCCGTGACCGTAAAGGCTCCTGCAAACAGGCGCGACACAAAGATACCGCGTGTCGCGCGACAATCGGTGCCTTTGTGTGGCGAGGCGAGTTCGCGACACGTGTCGCGCCTATTTGCAGGGACCTTAACGGCCTGTGTAACAGCGATTATAAAAACAGCAACTTATGTTTTGAGAAACACTATTTGTGTAACCGACGTCGATAGTCGAAACCATAAATACTCCATAGCCCATAGTGCACTGTGACTGTATTATCGTGGACGTCCACGGCATCACGATAACACAGGCACAGATAATATAATACTACGTAGGCACACTGACACAGGGAAGTAAAATCTATGGAAATAAAAATATAAATAAAGATGCTTTTAAATTTCCGCCCACGATAACGTTATAACGTGCTCGTATTCCCATACATTTTATGGACGTGGACATCCACGATATTATCGTCACGTTAGAAATTATAAAAGCGCTTAAACAGCATTGGCCAAAAGTATTGAGACATGACATCTATCAGTTTTTTGAGGAGTATCAAATCGAAATAAAATAAAACGTTTTAAATAGGTTTATTTTACTATTTATTAATAGAAAATTAACATGTTGTGGGTCCACCCTTTGCCTAATTACGGCAGAAATTCTTTTTGGTAAAGAGTTTACGAGATTTTACGTGCGTCGCCCACCCGGCGACGCACGAAGGTCACACGTTTACCAAAAATCTGCAGTAATGAGAAAAATATTGAGTTCCGGAAAATTAAAATAACTTCATCGATGCATTTGGTTTTTAAACCATTTTATTAAATGTTATTAATGTGGTCGGAGAGCCACGGCTTCTTCCTGGCTTTACAGCCTTTCAGACCAGCTTCCTGAAGTATTCTACGAGTAGTTCGAGCAGAAATTGGTTTCTTAATTTCTACTGACAACTCAGCAGCGAGCTCTGAAGATGTTTTTTTCCTAATTTTTAACGACTCTCAGTAACTGACGATCCTGACAGTCTGTAGTGATGCGTTTGCGCCCGGTTCTTGGTCTATTTTGATGTAATCCGGTAGCAGAGAATCGCTCAATAGCATATTGCACGGATCGGCGCGAACATTTCACAGTTTTGGAAATCTCTACCTGAGGTTTCCCTTGCTCATGCAGAAGCTGTATCTGCACACGTTTTCTAATGAAAGTTCGTTGCATTTTGGCATATTACAGCGATATCACTTAAATCTTCTGAAATAAAAAACCAAAAGCGCGCTAGATCACTGGATGTGTCCACAACGAGCGACAGTAGCGAACTAATTAATAAATACAAAAATTGAAAAAGACAAATTTCGTTGCACCCGAGTGTTTTATTGCTAACTGCGGCGTGAGTCATTATTTTTATTTTAACCTTTTTTTTTAACCTTTGTAGATGCCGATTAAATAATATCCATAAACAATAGATTTAGTTTCTTCCCATACTTACCGTGTACGGTCGAAATTTGTAAGGTGCTCAATACTTTTGGCCAAGGCTGTAGGAACTAATTTCCAAATGTACAATCATACGTTTTATATGTTGCAGCATTTTGCAAACCGAAGTCGCGACTTCACGGGTAAATTATTGCAATATTCGTTATTGGCGTCCATACGTGCGCGCGCAATAACTTCCATTGAGTTACAAAATAAAATAATCTTACAAGACTAAGTTACAACACACATCGTTACCTTTAGAAATAATGTAGGTGATATAGGGGAAAATAAACTAATGATTAGCTGTGTTTTCTGTTAGGTTTTGCGTAGTTTGCATGCGAATCAATGTCGTTATACTACGTGACGTTAGGAAGTAAAGAACGTGCGAAATTAATGATGAAAAGGTATTTTCAACTCAAACTATTAGCAATTTTTATTCATGGCATATTAGAAAAAATCGTTTTGGGTATACCGCCGTTTGCCCGAATTTTATTTACCCTAATATCATTTGCCTAATATTATACGACGTAATATTCATTTGCCCTACTCTTATTTGCTATATTAGTCACGTGCTAGAAGCTTTGTTTCCCATAAAGTCACTTACCATAACATCATTTGTCATAATCATTGTAAGCCCTAATTATCACATGCCCTAATTATCACATGTCCTAATTATCACATGCTATAATTATCATATGCCATAACATCATTTGCCATCGACAGTGGGTATGTAACGGTTGTTATATCAGGAGAAACTGGATGCAATCGAGACTTTAGGGCACTCCGGCTCGGATAGGTTAGGTTAGAAGGGGATGGCGGGGTCGTGTGAGCGAGCGAAGCGAGCGAATAGACCCCGCCATCCCCTTCGTGGTTATTTTTTCATAAACCACACAGAAGTAGGAGCCCCGCGAAGCGGGGCTCCGTCGACCAAGCCCACCATCAACCATGCATAGAATATTTTAAGGTTTGGCTAGGTCGATTCGCTCGCTTCGCTCGCTCAAACGACCCCGCCATCCCCTTCGTGGTTATTTTTTTATAAACCACCCAGAAATAGTTTGGTTAGGTGCCATTTGAGTTAGGTTAGAACTGTGACCATTAAACTTAATAAAGAAGAATAAATAAATTTATTCTAATTATACCAAACATTACACATCATTATGGCGTTTAAATATTATGTCTAATAATCATTATGGCGTTTAAATATTATGTTTGATAATTATTATGGCACTTAAAAATATGAAAAACAATACGTATGGCACTCGTATCTTATGGTATCTAAGTTTCGGGCAATTAACAGTATGTCATATGTCTTTTAGGGCAAACAAAACATTCGGGCAAATGAAATTCGGGAATATGATGATTATGGTATATAATCTTCGGGTAAACAATAGACAACCGAGCGTGAACTGTCATCCCACCTTACTCTACTAGGGATTGAGCTCACTTCACCTAAGTGCTCACGGTGTGATGTTTACAGAATAGATCGGCTGATCTTATTTTATGGCACCTACCAACGAAGAAATTTCTTCGTTGGTAGGTGCCATAAAATAATAATAAATAATAATGGAGAGTAATTACTCTCCTTTCTTTACTCTTTTTTGTAATGAAAGGCTAGCACAGTATCTCCAATACTTAGAGGACCTCCTTCATTGATGAACGTTATTTACTTACATTTGCCGAACCCTAAAAAAAATTACATGCCTCTGCATACGTTTACGAAACACACAATTACTTTAGTTCGACACATTGTATATTTTTATACACGAGTACATTAATTTCACAAGCGAATACATTATGTATAACAAAAAGCAGTAAGTAATAAAAATGGAAAGTTTTCACAATGTTTATTCGTAGGTAGAACATTACAACATACAGATCGGCCTATATTCTTCCGATAAACTTACAGGGAGAGTGGTGCAATGGAATAAGGTCACAAACTCACAAATTAACAGACCGGTTTTAAAACACTTGTGCTATTAATCCAGTTACATGTTACAATGATAGCATTTAAATGTATTAAGTGTGTGCTATTTAGATATTCAATCATTTTATGAATAGGAAGTCTTTGTTGATGATGACAAGGATTCGGGTCGTGTGTTGCAATTTAAACTGTACGTGTGTACATATTATATTCATCATTCATCATAACTATCATTCTTTGACATTCGTATGAAATGGGGAAGGTTGGGCAAAGCTAATTGTAGATGGCGTGATCATAGCTAGGTCCTCACGGCCTACAATAAATTTGACATTTCGTTCATTCATGAGTTTGCTTTTATTTCGCTATTTCGTTATTCTCGGTGATTTCAATAATTTAAATCAAGTATTTGACATGGAAAGTGTCAGAATTTAAAACCATAAATATATCCTCAGTCAGTTTCTTTAAAATGTTTCTACTCTGTTTAATTTATAAAACATCTCTACGAATAGGTTTAAGCTACCATCTTTTAATTTTAGGGTCTCTCGGGAAATGGTGGACTCCAATTTTGGAGTATTTAGTAACACAACAACGCATCATTTTCGCAAAAATAAAATAAAACCACCTCACGCCTTGTATTATTGGCTAGTGTTGGGAACTAGCTACGACAGCGCCATTTTGACAGTTGCCTTCCCCATTGCTCAAACACGTCAAATTGACGTGCCGAGCAATGTATGGACGGCAGCACATCAAGCTATTACAATCTGTCAAATTTATGTAATAGATTTTCAACTTTATCGTTAAAGCATTATTAGGTTCAAGGTTGATTGGGAAAATTTGACAGTTTCGGGTAGCTTTGTTTTTGAAATATATGACTATAGAAGAATTTAATTTTATGAGGCTCATCATCTGTCAAAATCGTGACTTACCAATAGTAGATCACAAATAAATACGATAGCCGCTAAATAATTTAGGAAATCGTCGTCGGCTGAACGCGATTCCCGTGCTCATACCGAGAAAGACTAAAATATTGATTGAGGATAGATTGAGTTAGAACGGCCGCATTTTCTGATATACATATAATAATACGGGAATGTAAGACTGACAAACATCCTCCATTTAGAATATCTACTAGTTACACAAACAGAATATTCTGTGAACTAATTCTGATGTTTTCTGAATATCCCTGTAGTCAGACACGTTTTGTTAAACAATATGTATTTATTGTATAGAGACACTTTAACATTATTTAGGTATATATGTCAGTGGCGAGGCTTGACATTTCGTGGGAGGGAAGCCGAAGAAGAAATTGTTTAGTTATAAATAGTCCTACAAATATGATTATCAAGTTGTTGCGCCGGCTTATTTGGAACAATTTGTGTTGTTGGAATATAAAATATTAAAGGGTCTTTCAACAAGGACGGGTCGATGTTAAAATTGAATAAAACAAGATGTGTGTGAGATATTAACGACATTTATTTTTTGTTTAAAAGGCCCATTTATGCCATTATGGATGGAATATGACATCGTTCAAATGTCCGCCACGGCTTCGTATGGTGGCACGAATCCGAGAGGTCCAATTTTTAATGACTCTGCTGCATAGATCCGGCTGAATCCGAGCGATGGCCTGCGTTATGTTGGCTTTCAGGGCAACGGTCGAATGTGGTTTATTGGCATAGACCTGCGACTTCAGAAAACCCCACAAGAAAAAGTCTAGCGGAGTCAAATCACACGATCTTGGTGGCCAATTCACGTCACCTCTGCGAGAGATAACTCTACCCTCAAACCGTTCATGCAGAATGTCGATTGTGTCGTTGAGGTCTGCGAAAGGCCGAGTTCTTGAGCACGGCGAGAAATCGACTGCCTCGGAGTCTCCTGAACACTCTCACGTACAGCGGCGATGTTCTCGGCCGATCTGGCGTTCCTTTGACGTAAAGGTGTTGGTTGGTTGTTTACCGAACCGGTCGTCTCAAATTTAGTCACCAATCGTTGGAGAGTGGACTTTGAAGGGCCACCGCGTCTGCCGTAAAATGGGCGCAATGCGCGCAACGTTTGCACTAACGAACACTCATTTTGATAATAAAGTTTTATCATTTGCACATGCTGCTCAACCGTGTAACTTGCCATGGTGATTTGGCATCACTGACTGCATAATATACAACAGATTTTACAGATCCCACCAAAATAGTATGGCTGCCACAGACTGTCAACATCGACCCGTCCCTATTGGAAAACCCTTACTTGGCAATCGTAGACATTACTGAATGTGCTATTTTTCAATAGTGGTAGGTGAAATTACTCTTCCGATCCTCCAAAGGGAAGCCGGTAGGAATGGAGTTGTTAGCGCGCTTCGCCTCTGATATATGTAACAATAATGATAAAACGATTATCTAGGAGGAAATGTGATAGTGCCTCGACTGTGACTGCCTCGTTTCTCTGCTGACGTCGAGTGCATATCTACTTGAATTTTGAAGAATTGCTCAGTGTTTACGTAGTGTGTAGGTAGTAACTCACATAGATCGCCATTGTCAAACAACTTAGGTCTTATAGATAGGCTTCAATTTTGCTGAATCAGTATTTTGAGTCACATTTTAGTCATATTTTCGGCGTATTTTTAGTATATCCTCAAGAAGATTTCCGGTCTTGTCTTGGATATTAAAATATCTCAGTTGGTTTTAGTAATTTACTCGTGCCTAGGCCCGTGGCATGGTGTGAATATTTCAATTCGATTCATACGTATGCTGATTTCATGCTATGCAGCCGGGAACGTACAAAAATGCTGTGGCAGTGCCAGCCAATTATTTATTTACATTGCAAATACAAGTAATCGATGATATCTTACATTTTAAGATTACAGAAGAGGAAACAGTCACGTATAGATAGAAAAAAGACAAAACGAACGTTCAACTCTACGAATACAAATCTAATTTTAACCTGTTAATGCAGTCGTATTCTTTCAAACACGCAAGTGTACACACGGCTACGCATCAAGCTATACATATGCAGTATGAGCTGACCTCTCATTGTGCGGAAATTCTATACAATGTGAGATCAGCTTGTACTGGAAATGTATAGATTGGTATCCATGGGAGAAACGAACATCTAAACACCGTAAGGTCTATTCTTGCTTGCAACGCTCGGCCGCTATAGTAACGCTTGATAACAAATGTGGTCATCGTGTGCACGGGATTTTGTTTTCAAATTGGTCAGATGTAAGTTTCCTCGATAGTACCCTTGTGTACGTCCATAGAGCGCATACAGCAAACTTACATTACTCCTATAAAGCGATTCACAAGCGGAGTCCGCCTTTTGTGCGGCTAATCTGTCATGTTGTTGAAGCAGTGTACAATGCAGCGTTTTCAGTACTTACCTATAGTGGGTCAAGGAAGCAAGAAAGTATTGTCAACGTTAGCAAAAGTTTACAGGTGCATTCAGTAAAGTGTATTGTAAATCGAGATAATGGATGGAGGCGCCAATACTTGTCTTTTGATTTTATCATTGTTTCTACTTTCAAGTATGTGATATGAGGAAAGAATATTATTATATTCTCGGTTTTCCAATACATAAGTACTCGAATTTATGGTTTGTAATGAGGACTTTTATTAAGATTTTTAAACAGTTTTTTTTTGTTGTCGCACAAAAACTCTTTTCATACAAGAAATGCAAATACTCTTTCGGCATTTCAAAGCTTGTTCTTCGCGGTAGTAAATTATGCATTGTTTGCAGAAACATACGTTATATTGACAATGTAATGAGTGTCGAGTTTCCGTACAAGGTTTTTATCAGCATTGTGATTTATATTGCGACAATTTTCTACTGGAGCACATAACCGAAGTAAGAAACTAATAACACACCGCCTAATAACGTTCTCAACCTAGGATGAATATTTCAAAACATTTTTTTACACGTATACTTGCCGTACTCTATAATCATCTGATGAAACATATAAAAAAAACATCTTTTTAAGCATTTCCATTAATCGTAAGCCAGCCGCTTGGCGCTAGCTCCAGGTGACATTAAAAAACATAAAGATAGCTCAACCAGCCAGCTGTCTTGGCAGCTGCCTCAGCCTCAACTCTTTGTGCCTTCTACGAAAAACGAAAAAAAAAACTAAACCTCCGAGCGATTACCTTTTAGAAAAGGCACCCGGTGCCTTCGGGACGTACCTTCATACCTTACAATTTTTTGTAGATGGGCCCCGTCCAAAGCCATTATGACCGGCACATTTGATGTTGAAAAAAGTAAGACCGATTTTAAAATAATGTAGACTTGGAATGTTAATTACTGTACTGATTCTAAGGCTCTGTAGAAACTATGAGAAGGACGATGTAGTTTTATTTATAAGTATACTTTTGAAATAAGACAGAATCCTCTCTTGACAGTCTATGGCTGTTGAGATTACTCTTAGAACCCGAGCAAGTATTGCTCTACAATAGAATCGGCGTCCCTTTACTTCTTGTAATTAAATAAAATGTGAAGTATGTCACACGTTATTGTAGATATCCTGTCCCAGCCGCCTCCTTGTGCCGTCTGTCTCGGAGATAACAGGTAATGCCTCCGAGTTTATTGCATCTTTATTAAAGCGAAAGCGCCAGGTAGCCCAGGAAATTCAAATTTTCTTACGTTTTTTGCAATTTGCAAGTCAGTATTAGGTTGTATGTTGATCTAAATATGATTCGCGACCGTAAAAAGTATGTATTTACACAATTATAATAATTAAAGTCATCAATACAACTCTTTAAGAGGGCTATCACATTTTGTCACCTCTCTCGCTCACACGGGACCAAATTTTTAAGAATGTTAAATGAAAATATACTTTTTTGAAAAATGTGATCAATGGGCTCCCTACTAAATAATATTAATTTAATAGGTAATTATTAAAAACACATTTTTATTGTGGCATTTATTTAAATCATCTCAAAAACAGATCATAATACTTATTGAGCAAGTTTATTAGATAACACAATAGAAATGTGTTTTTAATAATTACCTATTAAATTAATATTATTTAGTGGGAGCCCATTGATCACATTTTTCAAAAAATCATCTTTTCATTTAACATTCTTAAAAAATTGATCCTGTGTGAGCGAGAGGGGTGATAAAATGTGACAACGCTCTTAAGACCAAGTAATTCTATTGAATGAGTAGGTAGGTATTTCATGAAATCTTGACAATTAGGATTATACAAACTTATGGAGTTGTATTACTGATTTTGATGATTATAATTCCATAAATGCATAATTGTTACGGTCGCGAATGATACTTTAATCAACATACAACTTAATACTGATTTGCAAATTGCAAAAAACATATGAAAGTTAGAATTTCGCGGGCTACCTGGAGCTTCCCCTTAACGCAGAATTATTAGGTACCTACTTCAAATGCTCATTATAAAAAGTAAAATATTTACCTACCGTTCATTTCCTAAGATCAAATGTAGACCAGCACTGTTGGATAAACAGCCTGCGGGAACTATGGGTCTGCGAGACTCATCAAACTTTTATGTGGGACCTCGAAGGCCCGAACATAAAATACTTGATTATTGACTACGACGGAAAAAGATACGCTTAGGCTTCGTCCGAGAAAAGGAAGACGTTTTATGACCATCGCTGTATGTAAGCGATAGGCACCTAGGAATCAAACTAAAAACTTTTATTTAGCTATAATTCTCAGAGACCGCCAATTTGAGTCACTGTCTACCTACGTCCTGGACAATATAGTATACAGGGTGTAAGGGACAGTTCTCCTGGTACTTCACCATCAGTTCCACTTCACCATATGCATTGTGACGAGCATAAATTGCTTAGCAACCATATTAAAGTAATCGAATCGCAATCCGTGAAATACTAATATTTGTATTATATTATTGAGTAGTTCCGGTGGCCATCTGTGGTCTTCATCATCTCAGTTCCACTTCACCAAATCATACTTTCTGAATGCAAATGCTCGACTTATTAATGAAAATACCAAAATCGCTATATGTATGCCTATAATATTTGAGGAGTTCCCCTCAATTCTTCATGGATCCTATCATAGGAACTGGGGTTTGATAAAAATGGGACCAATCTGGAAGTATATCCTTTCAAATGAAAAAAGAATTTTCCAAATCGGTTTATAAAAATGACAAAGTACTGAGGTAACAAACATTATAAAAAAAAAATACAACCGAATTGAGAACCTCCTCCTTTTTTTGAAGTCGGTTAAAATCACACAAAATGGTATTTTTACTATGAGAAAGGAATATTTTCAACGAAAATGTAAGGTTTATTTAAAAAAAAAATCACGCTCCTAATGTTGAAATACCGAATAATGGAACGGAATGCGGTAATGATGTTAGTAAATTACTGCGCATTGCGTTCCGTTCCACGCATACATTGTAATTAAACGTTTTAGTGGGCAAGAATTCTGTTGTAATAGAGATAAAACGGATAAAACTCTCTTTTGTAACTTTTATTACTGTATAATGAAGCTGTTATTACATGTTTGTTTGTATAAGTAGTAGATGGGTAGTTTAGGAAGTTACTTATAACGTCATACAAATGGAGAAAGTGTATCGTTTTACGCAAAAAATAAAACCTTTTATGTTTGATTGTATTAGGTACTGCTCAGATTAATTACTTGATTAGGTACCCGACCTCACATTAATTTTGATTCTTTCTCAATATCTTGCCTAATTTAGCGCTTTAATAATATTTACTTTATCTACCTTTTATTTGTTTTGATTGCACTATTCCGAAAATCAAGCTTACTGGCACAACTTAATGATTCCCAGTAGTAATTAACGTCTTGCGCCTCTGCCCACAACAAAAATAAAAGTAAGTGATGCCTGATAGTGTAGGTGTGTATAATCGTAGTCGAATGGCCATTTCGTCATCGTCTATAAATTATCGGTAGTGTAGACAAACGTAATGCCTCGCAAATCTTGTCATGACAACAAACACAAACTAAATTACCCACTTTCACGAATCTCAGTTATAATTATTAAGCATTTCTTTTCCAATGAGTGAAAGTACGCCTCGCTTCTGTGAACAGTTTAATTTTTGATCACACGTTCGGATACGAACGATCAAACGATGGCCAAAAGGTTGCAGAAAGAGAACGCATAGCGGGTACACTTGTTATGTCACCTCTGTGAACTGGCTTTTGGATTCTTATTATTTTATGGCAACTCGGAAAAATAATAAGTCGCGTGCACTATGTATATAAAAAGATGCCCTACAGGAGCTTAACCAATTCATTCCCCGACTGTTCATCACATTCTATTACCGAGTAAATAAATAGAAATACATATGTACGTGAGGAGCGAATAGTATTCTGTAATAAAATTCATCACATTCGCAGCGCAATATCGTTAAATCGCACCTTTCATATTTATTATGACGCATCTATATATTATTAATGTAATATTCAGTCACACAGCGAGTTCGTGTCCAACTCTTTTAAATTGCAGGATGTACACGAGAGACATGGTTGACCACGAGTAGGTAGGTAAATGAACAAAACCAATTGTCAATGTAATGACATTGCTTATTTGCGCGATGTAAAGTTCAAAATCAATGTCATTTTCGATTGCTTTGGTGTGTTCGGAAAAACAAAAAGATCTTCCTCCTTTCAGATTATATCTTTGGAAAGAAGACTGTAGGTACTATCGGCAAAACTTAAGCATGCTCAGTTTAGAAAATATTTCTGCTGAAGCGTAGCTAGTGACAGACGACACTCCTTCCTGGTATCGCCCAATTAGATACACATACAATATGCATTTGTGCGAGTTCAGGGCGTGTAAGAAAAAATAAAAAAGCAAACATTAGCAACAAATCAAAAGAAACACAAACGTGCAACCTATTGGTCAAATCGCAAGCATCGGGCGATCAATTCGTGAGCTGTGCTATGCGATTATCGTCTTTAAAGTAAGCATGCGGAAGTTTGGCCTATACTACAGTCAGGATAATCAATTCTTAAGCTAGTTGACAGCTTACGTCAATTTTCCGTGTTACAGCTGCAACGCTACAAAGTTTTTTTGACGCGTGCCCAAAATCAGAACTAATGCCGCCACCTTGTTTTGTTAATACAATTTCTGTGACAATTTCACAAATGTTTACCAACTACGCCCCCTGTCAATGTCATCAGGCGCTAGAAGATCCTTGTAACACTCTTATTTCATACAACTGACAACTGAATGACAGTTCTCACTTAATTTCCCTGATTTTACCTACACTTTAAGGGTCAGTTTCCACCAAACGGAAAAACCCTCGCGGATGCTCGAGCAGCAGCAAATTCGACGCAGACATCACGCTTGATAAACGCTAGATGTCTGCGTCGAATTTTATTGGATACAGTTAAGTATTTATTCAATGAAATTTAAAAACTGCTCGAGCATCCGCGAGGATATTTTGGAATAAACATATAAATAAAACACACATCCCTTACGCTATCCGATTACCGTATTTCAAACTATCAGGTTGGGAGCACGCGGCGTTCAAACGAACAAAGTTCCAATGTGCGCTGCACAACTGAATAATGAATCAACATTTCTCACGACCTTCCCGGTTGATCGACCAAGTCTATCATTGTAGCATAATCCGTTGCGTAACTACTCCGATGCGGGCATGCCTTGCCTACGTACCGTTATCTGGCAATGCATACTATTCATACAGGCACCCACATTGTATAAGCTGGTTGTTTGTGGGCTCGGGTTAGTAGCAGGTTTTTAATGGGTGGTAGGTATAAAAGAATCTCATTTCTTTGTCCACAATTTCCGATATTGATCGTGTAGAACAATAACCACCTACCAAGGAAGAAATAGAATAGTATATGAAAGCCAAAAACATCTTGAAAGCAGTAGGTAAAAATCATGAAATTGGTGTCAAAGATTTAAAAAAAAAATTACCCATTTTTTGTTTTCATTGCAAATTACAAGCTACAGGATTCCAATAATAGACCACTAGTTTCACTAGGTAATATGCCTGGAAAGAATCCATTTGAAAAACGCAAAGTTACTCATCCAAAAACATCTTCCTTCCATACATTATTACTACAGTATTTGGTAGAAGCCTCGATGTCGAACGTTACTCGAACTCCCGACAAACCAGTTCGGTAACAGAAGCACATTTCGACGTCGAATCGTGACTGCCGCGTTATAGCTTATGTGCACCTCTGAACGTGGACAATTCGATGTTTGTCAAACACATCTTGATTCACAGTTTCTCTTAAATTAACTTTTCTGTGCAGTTTTAATGCTTTTCTATGCACATTTTCATTGATTCTCTTGGTTCATGTTGTCAAAGCAACAAAATTTAATACCACTTAAACATTATGCTAATACTTCGTGATACAAACAGTCGTTGTCATTGACAGACATCTGATGGCCTGTCTATATCAATGAAATGAGTCCTAATTCCATCTAGGCTGTGTCAATCAATCAGTCCGGCCGTTGATTGTAACAATCAACGGCATACCTACTTCGCTTAATGGGTTAAATTGCTTAATACCGGGGTCCCGGGTCAACACGTTATCTAATAAGAAGGGAATTCGCGGCTACATTTACAATTAGTGTTGTAATTGAGGAAGATTCAAAGTATTATTTTATTTAGTTGCGTTGTGCTGTGCCAGAAATACTCCTAAGTATGAATATTAAGGGGTGATTCACACATTGGGGTACTGAAAGGAGTATGTTCTTTGTTGTGTAAGTTATCTTTAACAAACGAAGGTTTGATTTGATTAGAGTTAACGCTAAAAGCTTATCCAAAATTCATCTTCATCTTGCAACAATTTTATTCTGAAGCCCTAAATCCTTGCACCTACTTACATCGACTTTTCGAAAGCTTTTTACATGTCACGGTGTTCGACACATTGAGCAACTCTCGTGAGATTCAATCAGACTGCGTCGATTTGGGATCGTTGGAGTTTGCATACAATGAGCATTACCATCTCTTTTTAAATCTCGATGTGCACTAAAACACGCTGTAAAGAGGCGCGGTGGATAAGAACCGCCGGTATTTTGATTGTAGACTGCTTCGTATTGTATATTAAGTTTATAACTGCCAACATCCTTCTGTCCTTCTACCAATTTTTTGGGGTCGTTGACTCGTTGCAACACTTTTTTTCTTCCACGTCGCTATTAGCCGTCACTTCAGAGTTCACTACCTTCCTAGCCTTATCATATTTTACTCTTACAAAATCCGAAATCTTGACTCGGGTCTCCCGAAAGAAAAACCATTTTTAAAACATTTCTGGTCGCCCCTAATTCCTTCGCGTCACGTTACTTTATACAACATGTCCCGGAATTAACGCACAACCTCTTAAGGGGTCATTGTACTCATCATTAAGAACAATTTTTACTATGAGACCAAAAACTAAAATCGCGGGAAAAAACAGCTGTCCCTACATTTACGTACGCATAACTCGTAAAAATGTTATGGAACAGCTGAATTTTTTTCCCGATTTCAGGTTTGATCAGTAAAAGTTGTTCATAATTATGAGTGATAATTCCGGGTCATGTTGTAGGTATTTCTTTCTACAAGTTCATTACCGTAAGAATGAATATTTGCTTCGACATTCTACAGAGATGATATCAGATAAATGTGTACACAGCAAAGCTAAGCCCGCAAGAGGAGATAATTTATGGAGCGTTTTAAAGAGTTCTAAGAAATTCGTTGGCGGTATTTGGGGCTTTGGCCTAAAATAGGTTTTCGTTATTGATGTGTTGGTTCTTCCTTCTTGTAGAGTGTAGAGCTGATTAGTAAGCGTTGGATTTGGTTTGATTATATTATAACACTAGCGACCCGCCTCGGCTTCGCACGGGTGTAATTTAGAAAAAAAAAGAGGTGCAAAATGTGAAGTTGCTGCCTTTGATTATAGAATTTCTTTATAAACAATGTTTGCAGCTGACTTGTTTGGAAGTGACGCGCGAAAGGGCTACGTATAGCTGTCCATGGGAAACACTCCCGCGACGTTGAATGTCTGACCTTGTGATTTGTTAATTGTCACTGAAAACAGCCTGTGGCGACCGAGCGACTCCGGTCCGTGAATTATTTTTTCAGTTACTTTAACCTTGGTATCTTCTAAAGTATTTATTAGAATTAGAATGATATACTGTACAAGACAATTATTATAATCTACATTTAATGCCCAAGAATACTATCATATTTATTTGGATAACTATTAATGCTGAATAATAGTAACGCAACGTCGCTAGTAACGCAATTTTTAATCAAAGTTTTAATGAAATAAATAGTTACTGTGAATCAACCATAACAGATTAATATAAAATAAATTAAATAAAAAGATAATTATGGAAACTAGGTGGATCGTTCTGGCAAAAGCAGAGTTGTTTCTGGCAAAATCAAACCTGTGAGTCAGACACTCATCAACTCATGGTGATGATAAATAATGTACAAAGTTTGACTGATTTACGTTTCTAAATATTCATTTTATAAATCAATCTTGCTAAATATTTAAACTAAATACTGCACGCGCCTGCACTTACTGTCATAATTTTGATTTTCCATCGGGTGTGTCTGTTCAATAACATTTATAAAATTTTCAAGCCTTTATAATTTCAAATCCCACATCGTATTCCACTATAAACATTGATTCAATGTTTTCAGGTCAAAGAAAGCCAAACGATTAATATTGCTAAATTATTTCGCCTTAGAAAATTCGCTGTTGCGGACAGAAATATGAATGGCCGATGACAGGTCAAAAGCGCGGCAAGTCTTTGTAAATATTTATATCGTTTATGAGTAATTTCTAGTGTTCATAAATAAATTATATTGCTTTAATGACACGTTTTATGATAGCTACTAACCGCAATTTCTTTGAATTATTTTTGAATGACTGTTTTTTGCTTCACTTAGCTTTTTCTACGTTGTAATGATTCCAGTAAAAACCGCGACATAACTCGGAACGAATCAGCTGCTTGTGAAACAAAACAAAATCGTATTACCTGTTACGAGGCGCATTTTTTGCAGGAAAACACGAATTACGATTACGAGATGTAAAAAAATAATCTTTGTGCTGCTCATTCTGCTTTGCAGTTTTTAACTTTATTCCGTTACGTTTAAATGAAAATTTGAGTGATAAGATCATAAATTAGTTTGTAAATCGAGCAAGTTGTCTGAACATCCCGTGAATCACAATGTTAGAAGCAGCAGCTGTTATTAAAGACCGTACCATCAGAACCGGTCCAGAACCTGGGCGATTTACTGAATAGAATACATACGTCGCAGGTGATTTGCAGGGCATTTGAGACAATTTACACTGCATTAGATAAAAATAAATACAGTACTAATAATACACTTTGTACAGTTAAAGAACTTGATTGCTGACCGTTTTGAAGCCATTTCAAACGACGGACAAAGAATGACAGTTGTCATTTGATTGACTTTACGGAAAATTTAAATTGATAGAGACATTAACTGATAGTGATAAGTAAATTGACTAAGTATTTCCCAAAATAACTATAAGTACTCCATACTATACAAATAAATAAAATTGAAGTGTCTGTTTGTAATGTCAAAATAACAGCTTTTTACTAAACGCTGAAAGTATATACGGTACTTATAACAAAAAATCCATTTTGAAAATTTTTGTGTGTCTGTTTGTTCCGGCTAATCTCCGAAACGGCTGGACCGACCTTCACTGGCAGATAGCTGATGTTTTAAGGAGTAAGTTAGGCTACTTTTATTTTAGAAAAAGAATTAGGGTTCCGCGCAAAAAAATTAAAACCCGTGAAATTGTGGACAAAATCCGCATTAAATAGGAAAGTATTGAGATCCACGCGGGCGAAGCCGCGGGCATCAGCTAGTCCTATACATATAAAAAACTTGTGTGTGAAACTTTGTAGTTCTTATATCAAACCGGTTTTTGATCTTGGTGACAAAGACCAGCAGGTATAATGCATGCCTCTATTAAAGTATAAAGTAGGGATTAAAATACAGAAAAAATGTGTCAGCACCCGTTGTTGATTGTGAACTTACAGTGAACAATGCGAAAATATTAATAAGGATGATGTAAATGAATTAAGGGCGCGTTTATATGACACGGAATGTTAAAGCGTGTCGGCCGCGCGGCGAAAGTACGGTGACCGCGCGGTCAGGCCTGGTGGCCACGCCACTGCGAACCCGAACCATTTCCAGTTGATCTTGGTCTTTCTTAAAATTCACACGTGTTCGTTATGAGCTATTTGACTAAGAAGAATAAAATTATGATTGCATATTATTGTATATTATGATTGCATAACATTCGAGTGATTCGAGCGAGACGGCCGCGCGGCCGCCGTGTGATCGAGGAGCGAACGCCGCGCGGTCACCGCGCAGTTAGTTACTCAAAATTAATTTCAACTTTACGTCCTAGTTAATAAAACATAAATTTGCTATAACTGAACAGTTAGTAAGAATTTTTTCGCGTCGTCTAACTGCAGCCTAAGAGCATGTATAGGTAGCTGTGCCCCTGGGCTTGTGGCTAAGTAATAACAGCCGCACGAGTCGATCGATCAGGTTAAGCTACACTTGTCGCGGTTGGTCCGTGGATGGGTGACCATCTTTACATATCAAGACCCCTTCGTGCCTCAGAAAGCACGTGTCAAAAGATAGTCAAATAAATAGTTTTTTGACAGCTGCGCGCACAGATAACACAAATCCGGCGGCGCGCGGCGTGTGAGTCGATGCCGATGGAACGCAATGTTGCCATTCTTAATATTGTACTTAAATAATCATTTTAGATTTAGATATTGTTTTTATTTTGTTTCTTTTTTAAATTACATTGCGTGCTGCACCGGCTGACGTCATCACGTCAACGCCGGCTGTCGCTGAAAACCAGCGCTGGGGCTCTGTCTCGCATAGGGTTGCAGCATTATGCTGAGCGATGGCCGTTTTGCCTGAATGTGACGCATATTTTCCGCCAGCTTGTTTCTTTTTGTTTTTGTGTTCTTTTTTTTGCGTCATGTTTACCGCAAATAAACGTATTTTCTTTCTTCTTTCTTTCTTTCACGTTAAGCAGTTGATCCCGGCTGTCATTCGTGGATCTTTGACAGTCGTTATGGGTCGTCAGAAGTCCGAAAGTCTGGCAATCAGTCTTACCAAGGGGTATCGTATTAGCCAGTAACTGGGTTGTGGAGGTCAGTTAGGCAGTCGCTCCATGTAAAATACCGGTATTCAGCTGCATCCGGTTTGACTGGAAGTCGCCAATATAGTTGGGAAAAGGCTAGGCAGATGATGATAGGTAGCTATGACCCTATCTTTCTGGTGTACCATTTTAAGAACCGCGGAGTAATTGTGTAAACCGACGTTCACTCGGACGCGAAAATAACGCGACGGGATTTTATTGCGCACTGGATTTTCAACACTCTGCTCAACACCGAGAGCTGAAAATCCAGTACGCGAAAACTTCCCGCCGCGTTATTTTCGCGTCCGTGCGAATGTCGGCTAACACTTACAAAATTGCAATCGATCGCAATGCCTTTCATTTGACAGTTCAGCCACGTCCATTGCGCAGACGAATTTTTCAAACCATAAACCTATGAACCGATGGACGTCAAAATGAAATGCATTACGAATTTGCGATCAATTTTCATTTTATTTGTGTTATGCAATTACCCCGCCGATCTCTGAATGACTGATGAGTTCTTGTGCTCTTAGAGTTTTTTAAGACTCAAGAAGCAAGTTCATTCGTCATTGAATGACAAGAAACCATAAACTTTCCAATGCAGGATATGGTTGGCAATAAAACGATATAAATGAATACAATTTTCCGCATCGATCATCGAAGAAAAATCGTTCGATTGATCGATAATTCTCTGCCGTGTATGGATGGTATTGCTCTGTATAAGGTGTTTACACTCGGGTTATTTTACCAAGATATCAAGTAATTGTATTGTTTAGTTATTGCTTTTGGTTTAAGGTTGATTTTGGATTGGTTTGATGCCATGGTGGGTTTGTTTTTACGTAACGGTTAGTGCCTGGGCCGCGTGACGGGTACCGCACTCATTTTCATTATGGACGCGGCGCATGCGCGATGCATTCCTGCGTCCGCTCCCAATAGGCTCTTACCTACTATTGTTCGAACATTGGATGCTAGTACATTGCTTTATTATACTTACCCCTTTTTACTTTATTACCTACCAACCATTATGACTACTACGAAACTGAGCAGGAAAATTATTGTCTACCATGGGAAAATCCCTTTAACATATTGTACCATTACCTGTCTGCTTGCTTAGATTCTTCTGAATAATGGTAGGTACCATGGTGGAAGAAACAAACATCTATAGACCGTAAGGACTATTCTTACTAACGCTTGCTAACAGATGTGGTCATCGTGTGCACGGGATTTTGTTTTTAAATTGGTCAGATGTTAGTTTCCTCGATAGTACTATTGTATTTGACTGTTACTTACACTGGTGAAACATAGCCATTCGACACAGCTCAAGTATTCTTGAGCTGTGTCTAATGGATAGATACCAGGGATGGTATATCTTAAACTTGGTCATTCTTTAAAACTATTTAAGTATCGGGTAGATTGCTCAAAATATTAATATTCAAATGTCATAAGAAATTAAAGGCTAAAGGCTGCAAATCCACACAGAATAGAATATAAACCCTGCCTGTAAAACAAAGGAAACTAGACAGAGACTGCTCAAGCAACTCACGATAATCTTTTAAAGCTCATAAAAATATTAGCCAGTAGGTTCATAAATTTTGCCGCCAACAATTATTATCATTCAATCAAAGTCGAGTGTTCAACAAAATTAACTTACGCGCATAAGTTCACCTTCTTTATTTGAATCATTACTCATTACCCGAAGCAACCGTTGCTGATTTGGTCATAAAAATAACCTAACAAAAACTTCTTGGCGCCAACTCACGTTCCAAAATGGCGGCAACAAAAGAAAATCGTAAAACGTTATATTAATAGGCATTACTTTTTACGTTAGCTGGTTAGTTTTGGTTACGGTTTTGTAGTATTTGTGTTAGTTGGTTGAATGACTGTTTTTGCGCCAAATTGGCGGCTAACCGTCGTCTTTTGTTCATGATTATGGGTTTGGTATAATCTACTGATAGTCTGATAGTAGATCATGTTACACAACACGGTGTAGTGTCTGAAGGTGAAGACTCCGGGTCTTTCAAGGTCCCTACAGTTTTGAAAATGGAAGTCTTATTACCGGACTCATACCGGTAAACGGAAGCGTCGCAGGTATCCAGTACCTACGCTTCGTTCCCAATTTAATTTCTAAATTCCTTTCATTCATTTTTTTTTTTGACAACAATGAAAGAAAACACCTTTTCGCGCGTACAGGGCCTAAACGCGTGCAGAATTGAGTTGGTCTTATTGATCGTCCAAAACGTTTCGATTGTCTACCAGACCTGTCAGTTCTCAAGCAATAAGGTCCGTATTCTATGTAAAAGGATTTTCAACCCAGAATCTAGATTTCAAACTAAGTAAGTTCTTACTCTCTCAACTCAATAATTCGATCTCCTTCGAAAATCGAGGTCCATGCTTACTGTGTACTAGTATACCCACAAAGATTTCTCTAAACTCTGATTTTAAATTTGCTAGACTAAAAGAACATAACATCATGACTAAAATGTCAAAATGACAAAAAATATCGCAACTGTCATTTTGGTCCAGCAAATTAAAAATCAGATTTTAGATTGCGTAAGGCTGAAAGTGGTCAACCGCCGTTGTCCGCGATTGTAGGTACATAAATTATGAACATTATTTCCCTAGAAGATCATTGATTATTTATTTATAAGACTATCATTCAATTTTTTCATGAATGCTTATCTAATCCTAAAATGCATCGTATGTTTACTCGTCATTTTACGTAGGTACCTACTTATCAATTGCTGCGAATTTCCTTATCGACTTATTATACCAAGATAAACACTTCAGCACTCGATTCAGTCGCCTGATCTGATAATGATCTGTATTATGAGTTGTTATCTGATAAGAAATAACGTTAAAAGAATACTCCAGTTACGCAAACGAACAAAAATATTATCTTTAGTCCTATTTTGTTGAAGGTTATTTTATTTGATAGACATTATTAAGTTCTTTTTGCACACCTAGGCCTGAGTGAGTAAGATAAGGTATAGGTAGGTACCTACCTATAGAATTTCCAGCACAAATTCATCTCTCATAGACCATAGTAGAACAAGATTATTCTGTTGTGCCTACCCATCTATGATATATCCCTATAATATCTAGGATAGGGTAGTACATACAATGCATCCTAGATTCTTAGACATTCCTGAAAAAACGGACCCTATTATCTTTGTTAGGTACTTAAGGTGATTCTTGACCACAGTACCAATTTGGGAACACTAAGCAAAGATTCAGCAACAGAACAATAGAAGTATTTTCACAATGGTTCATAATCCCATGGACCGATAGTCACACTTTATTGAAACGTAGTATGAAACGTATTCTCCGGTAGCCTGAACGCTACCGTATTACCAAAGAAAACAAGATCTTAGTTGGGTTGATTAATGACCAGTGGCAGGATATTCCGATGCATATTTATCTAAAGTTGAGATGTTTGCTAATATAGAATGCACTTTTGAATCGATAGTAAAAATTTGGCGATTCAGGAATTGATAAATTTAGTACTTTTTGACTATCGGATCGACACGCACTACCCTTCCTCCTCCACCCCTACATACACATACTATATTTGTATCGGGGGTTAAAAATGAATTTCAAGCATAAGAATAGTTATGTGATCCCGGTGTCTCGGTATTTTTTAATTAAAAATACCACATCTTTAAGAAGTCGTTTCCATAACATATATCCGATTAGTTGTGCATTCCAGGATTTTCTGGAATCCCAGGATTTATATTAAGAAAAAAAATTAAGAAGCCGCTTCCATAATTTCTTGGTAAAAATTAACTGTAGGTAAATATCCGATTATCCGATCTCTATTGATGACTTAACTTTTGAAGAATGTCTTCAATCGACAATATTGATCTTTGAATCCCAAGCCCGACCCATTTTAATCTTTGTGTTATTGTATAAAGATGACAATAGCATACAAAACTGTGTCCTTTTAAATAAAGCTAATTTACTGAGAATTATAATAACGGTCAACTGCTTTTGAAATGTACAATGTGTCTGTACACAGTGTGACGAAAATTAAGGGTGAGGTACAGACCATCAAACTGAACAACTTTCTCCCGGGGACCAACATCGTAATCGCAAAAAAAATATCAGTCGTCTCATACATTTGTTCGAGTAGGTATTGAAGTTTTGTATGGGATGACTGATTTTTTTTTCACGATTACGATGTTGGTCCCCGGGAAAAAGTTGTTCAGTTTGATGGTCTTTACCTCCCCTTTAAGTTTTACTATTCCGAAACCAGACACCCTGTATAGGTAAAATAAGGTTTTGGAAAACTCAAACTAACTGCGCACTTTTGAAGGAAGGAACCATGTTAACAATTTTACTTTTTATCATGTTTTTATCCAAGAACAATGTAATACATATATTTCCGTAAAGGGTGTAATTACGTGTAATTCACATTCTCATCGTGACGAATGATCGAATCGGGTGCAGCATGAATGCGGGACAACTGAACTTTTCACCGGCACGACCGGTTTGTGGATTACGAGACTGTCAGCCAATTGGTACGTAAATGAGAGAGAGAAATTTTAAGGCCAATCGTGTGTGCTGGCTTTGCGTTGTTAGCAAAGATTTTGTAAGTGTCCAAATCGGAGCGTTGTTGTTTATTTATTTTCCAAAGTCGAGCAAAGAACCTACAGCTCAGCATAACATGCTTTTGACTTTCACAAAGCCTACATTCAGCCATAACCTCTTTAAAACTCTAAATTCATTTCTAGGGCTCCTGCAAACAGGCGCGACACGCGCCGCAAATCGCACGCGACACAAAGGCACCGCTCGTCGCGCGACACGCGGTGCCTTTGTGTCGCGTCGCGTGTCGCGTCTGTTTGCAGGAGCCTTTATTATGTGGAGTTAAAAGAGAGGATCCTCGGTGATTCTTCAGCCAGACGGTCGATATTGTCTGGTAGGCCTCCGTCAATGATATCGTCAGTCTAGCTGAGTTGGGTCTCACACTCGCAATATGCTTACTTATACGAATTATATGAGCTGTTGCGATGAGTATTGCAGCTTTGCAGCCTATAAAACTGCCAGAAAGGCAACTTTCACGCCCTTAACACAAGTTAACTGGCCACTGTGTCCAAAGAAACACACATTTATCGCCCTACTCGTAACAAGAGGCACATCCAAGTAGTTATTTTGTAATAAAGCGGAGCTGTTAGTAGGAGCTTGTTCACGCGGCTACATTTCAAGCTATAAATTTCCAGTATAAGCTGACCTCGCATTGTACAGGATTTCCCAACAATGAGAGGTTAGCTTATACTGGAAAATATAGCTCAAATGTAGCCGTGTGTACAATACAGAATATTGTGACTTGTGGCTTCTGCTCATTTTGGATTTAGATTTTAGAATCTGCACTTTTTGTATGAGAGAAAATAACCACCAGTATGCCACCAATAGATATAATTTTGACAGTTCAATAATATACATTATTGTGATCAAGTGTTCTCGAAGACATTTTGTGAACAAAAAATTGCGCACTAAACATTATGTAAAAGAACAAAATTAAAACTGATTGCGATTATAAGTACAAAACGAGGGCTGAAGCAATAAATAAACGGAATAGAATCACGGAACAGTTTGAACCCATTGTTTAGTTCGTAATGAACGATTCCGTCTAATAACAGATGGAGGACACATTAACGTTTTTGTCACGGACATTAGTATTCATCCAAAGCAGTGAATCTGCCGGTGCCCTTATAGGGCTAGTTTGCGTATATCGAACGGACGCGACAGGACTCCTCAATGATATGTCCCTAAATGATAAAATATCGTTTCATTCAATGACATTTAGCCCTAAAAATGTTTTGTTTTGTGCAGAGAAGCCAGACACAACACACAGTACAGACAGTACAACACACACAGAAGTACAGACTTCTCTGTAGGACATTTTGAAGGACTACAATAAGTTTTTCGAAGAAATGGAAACAGACAAAATTGAAACTTTTCAGTGAGACGAAAACGAGTGAATTCAATTTGTAAGATTTATATTCTGAAGTTAGAAATCTCGCCGATTTGATATTGGTTACAGATTCAGTTTAATAGCTCTTTGGTATGAGTTTGTACTTATATATATATATATTCACGGAAAACTAAAATATATGTAACCACTATCAGTTATTTTCAATCTATTTGAATGATACATCACTCAACGTTAATATAACGAGATAACAGAAGCGAAAAAGGTAAAGTATTCAAGGTACAGTAGATGATTCATCGTATTTATTCGTCATATAGATGATTAAGAACTAAAACTTCTGCTAAAGGCGGAATGTCTGCTTTATCTTCTGTTATAGTTGAGACGAAAAGAATAACATTTTATGGAGCACTGCTTACTACAATAATTATAAAATCATCAGCATGGACGCATACATCATCATTCATCAACGAACTGCAACAGGACTGTTGCACTTGAAGTTGTTAAACTTGAAATGTTGATACTCTTTCAAAGGGCAAAAACTAGATTAATTCAAAGATTTCAAACAAAGCCATTGTAATAAATTGTGAATACCAAGCTTTTTGTTATAGCTTCCAAGTTCGCAATCTCCCCGTCTCCCTTAAAAAAGATAGGTAAAGAAAGACAGAGTTATAGATAAACGCACTGCACTAATTTGTCAGCAAGGACGAGTCAATTATTTCCAGTAAGATTACTCACTGCACCTAATGGCGCGACTTTATTGAAAACTATTTATAAGTTGGCGCCATGCTTTCCGCCATATTATGATCTTGGGCTTGTCGCTGTATGTAAATTTCTACCATTACACCTATCCGGTTATCAAGTGTGATACTTTTTGAGTCAACGAGGCTGTTTTATGGCTGTAATGGGCGTGTAAACGTTTAATCATTAAAATTATGATGATTGCAGCTATGTTTTATTAACAAGAGGGCTTTATAGGTGTGTTCAGAATAAACATATCAGTTAGTTGAAGTTGCATAGAAGTAGTGAGGCTAAGGAACATATTCATTAGGCTATTCAATTAAGACTCGAGACTGCCGGAATCCAGTCGTATTGTCTGTATTTTACTATAAGTCAGTCACATCACGCCATAGGTATCCGAATGTATTTGGATTCAACGTAGTACATTATCGTTTGCTTCCACATATTTCTGATCAGCGGTCATCACAGCATTCACTTACTTTTTGCCATAATATTATCATTCGTTTGTTCTCAGGTTTGTAGCACCCATTTGAAATTAGTTATCATTCTTACAATTATCCATTATTACAAACAGTGAAAGTATCTCGTCTATATCGACGACATAATAATATTTTCATTAGGCGACTGCCTCTACCTCGGAGATTGTTTTCAATCCTTCGAAGACTATTCACTGTTCATTGTACTCCTTTAGAAAATTACCATATTCAGTAAATTGGTCACTGTTACACCGCATATCATGAAAAAATATATCTGTCGATAACCGCTGCAAGAATCGACTCGAATTAGTCATCAATAAACAAGACAAAAACCTAGAATTTATAATAGTCATACCACATAAATACGCCGTATGTGGTCGCGTTTAAAGGTAAGCTATTTACCCTTATATAATTATAGAGAATAAAGTCTTACATATCTGATGGCCAAGTTTGGTCGAGTTAGTTCAGATATAAGATTATTTAATTTACTCGCTAGGATGTGTGGAACAGATATGGACACAAATGACTACCCTGCGGATGTGGGGAGACGGCGACGCTGAGTCAGGCGAGTGTTATGAGATGTAGCGATTTGGTTAATAAAACTGTTTCCCTTTTCTAGCGCAGCGCTAGGTTTTACGTGAACTTTCGTTTAGAGAGAAACAGAGGTCTGAGTTTTTAAAGCAGTGTAGGTTTATTTTGTTTTAGTTTAGTGGATTAGAGCAGCAGAAGCTCTCCTTATATGTTTTTTTTGCCATTTGCAAATTTCCACAAAAAATGTTTATTGGTATTCCAGACATTTACCGACATATTCCTTATGTGACTTTACAATATAATCTTACCCTCGATTTTTTAGTCATGCAATTCTCATTTTGTAACGCTTGCACCACGCTCCGTGAGACGCCGTGGAAGTAACTCAGCTTTATTTTATACCATACATGGAAAGCATTGTAGGCGGTACTTACCTGACTTATTGCTACACGTCGAGCACTTTGATACCCCACGAATAACACAAATTGTAGCCTGCATGGCTGTGTTCTTTATTTGAAAATAGGGTTTATTGCGGCGTAGGCTCCTCTAGTTTACTTTTTCACTTTCTTTTATTACCTTGGTACTGCAATACTTGGTGAATGCAATTTGAATTTCTTTTTTATTTATTTTTTGGATTCTAGTTTTGGATATAAAACATCATCGTGAAAATACACACTAACAAGATATGATGGAATTAAAAACAGATTTTAATAAGTGACTAAAAAAACTGGGGCCATTATTGGACATACAAAGCTCAAAAGAATAAAAACATTGCACACAGCATAGAACAAAAAAGCAGAACAAAAGTACTTAACACATAATAAGAAGGTACTTACGGATAAAAATAGCAATGGTATTAACGAGTGACAGTACTTACATGTCATAAACCAGTTTATTTAACGTTAATTGAGGAAAAAAGTTGTCGATGCCTTACTCAACACGTCCGGTATCTGTGGCATCGAACCAATTAATGAATGACGTAGGTATTAATAAAACGGCAATTTGTAATTAGGGAATAAGTTAAACACACGTCAAAAACATTTTCATTTTTGCACTGGCTGCTAAGAAGTGGATATTGCCATTGTGGCTGCAATCACATAAAAAAGAAATCTTTCAATCTGAAGATGAGTAATGGGCGTACCTTGTGTTGCTCCTCATCGGTGTCACTGCGGTGAAGCTGTTGATAATCTCGGGCACCATGGACTCTCCTGCTGCAGGAGCGCAGATCGCATAGCAGGGCACGCCAGCATTAACGATATTATTCGTCGGGCCTTTGTCACCGCCGGCTTGCCAGCGGTATTAGAACCAAACTGCTTGGTACGTGACGATGACAAGAGACCAGACGGCATGACGTTGTTGCCTTAGAAGGTGGGTAGGCCTTTGGTGTGGGACGCAACCTGTGCCGACACCCTTGCGCCATCTCATGTTCCTAGCACGGCGGGCTGTGCTGGCGCCGCTGCTGCGGCTGCTAAGACGCTCAAGCGGCGCAAATACCTTACCTTACCTACCTTATGGGTAACTACAGTTTTGAGCCGTTTGGGTTTGAAACGCTCGGGTCATGCGGCCCAAGTGCGCGTCTCGTTTTTACGGAAATTTCTTGCCGACTGGTCGATACTTCACGTGACCAGAGGGCTGGCTCGTTCTTTTGCCAAAGAATTAGCATTGCCATTCAACATGGCAATGCTGCCAGTCTTCTGGGCACGTTTCCGGATGACAGCGATGCGGACGAATACTTCGACGTCTAAGTGTCCTTTTGTTTTTGTATTTATTTGTTTATGTAGTTATAATTATTCCCTAGCTAGGTAGTCATTTAATTCAGTTCCTAGTGTAAATAGCTAATTGTGTTAAATACTGTAAAAGAAACCTGTAATGAATATTTATTATGTATTATTCTTGTTGCGATGAACGGATTGTGTGATTGGGTTCAATGACGGGAATGAGATGAGACGACTAGCAGAATAGAGTTTAAGGAAGAAGATGCTGCACCAACCGCAAATAAGTTTTGACAAGGACATAATAATGATGAGGATGTCTGTTCTTATGCTTATTCGAAAACAAATCCAGCATTATTCTGCTTTAACCAATAGATTATCCCAAAGTTGCACTACAAACTACAACAGTCACCGCCCCGCGGGGCAATTGCGTAACACATTATCAATAGGAATCGGTTTCATTTTGACAGTTCAACCACATTCATTGCGTTATTTATGTGTTGAGCAGGCAAAATTTTCGAGCTTATGAAGCAATGGATTAGCAATTTGCTTCAAAATGATTCAGATTCCGATTGATAATGTGTTACGCAATTAGAGTACCGGTTTTTTGCAATCTTTGCCGTTGCCTTGTCTCTATCGTCAATATGTGATGGTTGTTGACCTATCTGCGGGACAATTGCGTAACACACTTACAGTAGGAATCGCTTTCATTTTGTCAGTTCAACAACATTCATTGCGTTATTTACGTTGTTGAGCAGACAAATTTTTCGATCATACAAATATGAAGCAATGGGTTAGCAATATGCTTCAAAATCATCCAGATTGTGATTGATAGACTTGATAGTGTGTTACGCAATTAGGGTGCTGCCGATCTATTCTGTAAACATCACACCGTGAGCACTTAGGTGAAGTGAGTTTGAAGTGAGCTCAATTCCTAGTAGAGTAAGGTGGGATGACAGTTCACATCACGCTCACTTCACCTAAATTTTCACGGTGGGATCTTTCCAGAATAGCACCACAGATCATAATTATATGTAGAGCAGCAGCTAGTTGGTTATTTGTTATTGTTATACACGTATCATTCAGTCGATAATTATATAATGTTATCACTATAACAGGAACACGTTGGTGGATGTAAATAGACCTTGTAAATATGAAATTACTTACAATAGCCTCTAAGGGCATGAAAGTTTATTGATTAAAGGAAACTACTGAGTATTTAAATCATAAAGGTTGCAATTTACAAAATGATCCTCATTATCGCAGTCAGTGAGGTGGTAATAAGTAATATGTAATTGAATATCATACCTACGTTTACCTACTCAGTACAGCATTTAGCTAGGTAGAAACCTACTTACAAAGTGCCTAATGTATTTTTTTCGTTAAACTAGCCAGCTAGTAATTGATATCGATCGAAATCAGCAATAAATCTACCTTAATATATATAGCAATGATTAAAAATGAATGTTAAATTCCTGAATGGGTATCGAGCGTTTTTATAATAAAGGTAGGTAAAACACGTTCTTTGCATTCAGCCTTAAAAAGCTGAATGAACGTGGATAGACAGACCTGCCAATCGAGTTTGACGTGACAGGTCATGACTACAACTTATTAAGTATCTATACTATATATGATTCCAATCATTTTAATAAATGATCATTATGCTCCTCTTACTTTTCAGTCTGTCTATTTTTACAAAAATGTACTGTAAAAGTAGCCGTGATATTCTAAAAAGGTTTTTAATTTATGGTTGATCACAAGATGACTTAGTCAGCCGCCTCCTCTTACCCCTCGTAGTCTTCTAGATATTTCTATTGCACTTTAGTAACATAACATCACGCTTGTAATCCTCGAAGGGTTAAGCAGAAGTTTAACAATAGTATACCCACTTTTCGCCGTGTTTAAGTCCCATATAATATGGGGCGAGTCTATTGCCATCAACCGGGCACAAATCCAGACTCCGGGCTGGTACTGAGAAATTCCTGATAGCCACTTTACCCGACCTGGGAATCGACCCCAAGTGCTCATGCTCAGCGGTAGTGCTTGCGACCACTAGACCAACGAGGCAGATACGGAAGAGGCACTTTAGTACCTATACCTAATGTATATACTATGTGCATAGAAAGTACATAAGTAAGATAAAACATTGTTTGTTTTCGCATTCCTTGAAATCAATCTGCTGTCTTATCATTTTATCTTATTATTTTATCAAGCTGCAATTATACATATTATTATTGTATCAACAAACGGGAAAATTTTCCGTTTCCTATTTTTGACAACTTTTACTGGTCTCTCTGTATAATTTTATTGTTTTTTGTTTTCATATTGTTTTGTGTCAATGAGTCATGCTCGTGAGTAATCTAGTGACGGTTTTTGTATCTTTAACGGCCAAATTCTGTTTTTTTTTTTTACTTTTAACCTTCGTCTATGATTATGATTTCTTTAGCTCTCAGAGATTTGTTCAACTGTCATTCATCCAACGAATGCTGCTGGTCGCATACACTTTCTAGGATATAGAATATAGTAAATAACTATTCAGTTAAAATAGGCAATTAACATGATAGATTCTAATAAATTGCGAAAAAATAACAGTGTTGCCAGTCCAGCCGCTCGTTCCAGCCTGCAATATTGATGAATGTGCTAGAATACGGCAATAATTCTCCGTAGCGATCGATATCACAGTGCAACCGTCCCGTATCCAGGTCACTAGATCGACTCTTATTATATGATTCATATAAATTATTGTTGCAGGAATAATAACAAGCTCTAACACAAAGAAAAACGATTAAAGATGTTGTACCGTGGACTCGTGGAGCGCTTTGTTTAAATTAATTAAAAGTACACTACTAAAAAGCGCTCCACGCTTTTTGAATTAATCATTGGATATATAAAAAACTTTTTTACAAAAAAAAAACAACCGACCTCCAAAGAAAACACTACACAGTGAAAAATGACTTTAATTTCGGAAGTCGGTGTCTTTGGATCTGTATTTTAGGTTTTTGCCACCGACTTCCGAAATTAAAGTTATTTTTCACTGTGTAGTGTTTTTTTTGGAGGTCGGTTGTTTTTTTTTTTTTGTAAAAAAGTTTTTTATTTTTCACTTTTTAGTGGGTCGGTTTTTAATTTATCTAAGTTACAATAGCCCAATGACAACTGCTCATCACCTTTTACAAAACATTGCTTTTCCCGATGCAGGGACGTTAATTGTTAAGGAGTTCTCCTGGTACTTCACCATCAGCTCCACTTCACCATATAAATTGTGACGAGCTTATATTGCTTAGCAATAATTTTAAAGTAATCGAATCGCAACCCGTGAAATACCTACTTATTATTGAGTTGTTCCGGAGGCCATATTACCATCTGTGGCCTTCGTCATCAGTTCCACTTCACTAAAAGGTGCTTTCCGAGGGCAAATGCATAAGTTACTATAAAAAATACGCAAATCGCTATAAGTGTGCCTATAATATTTGCAGAGTTCCCTCGATACACACCTCTAGGTACACCTCTGCCTAACCCTTCGGGGAAACAAGGCGTGATGTTATGTGTTATGTTATGTAGTTCCCTCAATTTCTCCAGGATCCCATCATCAGATCCTGACCTGATGACTATGGGGCCACCTGAAGGGTATACCCTTTCAAACAATAAAGAATTTTTCAAATCGATCCAGCCGTCTTCGAGTAATCAGGGAACACACTTAAAAAAAAAATCCGACGAACTGAGTGAGAACCTCCTTTTTCGAAGTCGGTTAAAAATAATAAACGGTCGGTTATAAATAATTTATAGCCAGAGTGCATCTTAAGACAATTCCAATAAGCCCAAACACGGCTAGGATACATTGTTTTATTACGGAGTTCCGGTGGCTACCTTCCGGCTTCATCATCAGATCAGTTCGATGGTACCATTTTCATCAGCACTATTTATTTAAATTGGCTTCGTCATTGTCGCTTAACTATCTTAATCGAGATATCTTATCGCCACCCGTGTAATACTTATCATTGAGGAGTTCCCGTGGCCATCTGTGGTCTTCTCCATCAGTTCCACTTCACCAAATGATACTTTCTGAATGCAAATGCTTGACTTGTTGTTGAAGATATCAAAATCACTATGTGTTTGCCTATAATATTTGAGGAGTTTCCTCAATTCCTCACGGATCCTGTCATCAGAACTGGACTTTGATAAAAATGGGACCAATCTGGAATTATGTCTTGTATATGTATGAAATAAAAAAAAGAATTTTCCAAATCGGCTTATAAATGACGGAGTACTGAGGTAACAAACATTTAAAAATAAAAACATACAACTGAATTGATAACCTCCTCCTTTTTTGAAGTCGGTTAAAAAGAAGTGACAATTGCATAGGTATTTATATCTTAACTCATATAAATCAATTTAATTATTTTATCACTTTTAGTGCGTGATAAAACCGTGTTTTTTATTTTTTTTTTAAACTAAGTATTTTTTAAATTTTTAGTCCAGTACTTAAATTCTTCATTTAGTAAGTCTAAAGTCAACGAAGTTATGACTTGACCGGTTTAATAGTAGTCACTAAACAATTCCACTCTCCACCTGGCTCCATCATCAGGCCCTCGACACTAAGTGCAATATACCTATTGGATTCGTCAAAACGAATCATATGAGCCCAAACTCGACGGGCTCACTGGTAGCCACTGAAGAATTCCGCTATCCACCTCCTGCTCCATCATCAGATCAGCTCGAAGATACCAATTTTAGTATTGCCAACCGAACTACATACTTAAAAAAGTTTCATTTCGATACGGCAATATTATAAGTAGTTTAAAATTTACTTCCAAGATTTTTTACACTGTTTGTTTTACAAGTGAAGCTAATAAAAGCGATTAAAGATGTTATAATGATAAAAAACTGGACTTAATAATCTGTGGTTTTTATTTCACTGGCAAGTTAGGCTGAAAAAGGCATGTCGCGGTACCCTTAGTTAAAAAGGAAGAGCCGTTACATCTTGTTAAAATTTCTTCGTTTTATGCTAATTCACGGATTAGCCCAAAGCGTTTGTAGAGTATGACCTGACCTTGACCTTGCTACAGTAATAATGGAAATTCGCATTGCGTGTTTGTACACTGATAAGGACTCGATTTCTTGTCTTAACTGTCTCACTTGTGTTTATGGAAACATGTCTTCTAGAGACGCCACAATATTCCAATCATTGATGAATAGTAATATCTGTAATTGTTATATACCCCTTAATTATCGTTAATACCGGAAGGTTTACCTTTCTTAAGTACCTACATCATACATGTCAAGTAAACGCCAAAAAAAACATGTCAGTGTCCATGTTATTTTATTTTTAATTTCCTAAAGGTGAAAGCACTGAGAAATGGGCCATTGTTGTGCACCCAATGGCCTAGTGGCCTACATAAGTTGTTGCATTCTTTATCAAGGGTAGAACTACTGCACCTTATTATAATTATATTATCATCTACATATTATAAAGTCGTCTTTCGTGTCCGTATGTGACCGCGTTGTTCATCTAAACTACGCAATGGATTTTTTTCACCTTTTTTTAGAGAATTTACTCCGGCAGGTTTATGTGTACAATGTGTACATCGTGGCCAGATCTTAGAATTGAATTTCATGAAGTGTTTGGTCATTTCATGAAATGGCCAGCGAAAATCAATTTTATTCTGTCAACGTTTAATGATATGTCAGTAGGGTAACTGTCGTTAATCAGTACGAGCCAGCCAGACCCCTCTGCCCGCCCCAGGGCGGAGGACATCCATGAGGATTTTCCACCCTGGAACAAAAAAAAAAAGTATCTGTCGTGGTCCGATCGTTGAAATCGCTAATGACATTTATGGCACCCCGACGGGTTAGGTTAGGTTAGGTTAGACCCTAAAATAGGAATTATTCGAATAGGAATAGATGCACAACAAAAACAAAGCGACTTCAACGCCTCTACCGGTGGATAATCTAACTAATATATTTTACGATATGATCACTAATCACGTCATGAAGTAGTCGTGCGTTTAACTGTTCGTCAAACGTTGAGTATTCAATGATCTGTCCAGATCTCATCACGATGTGAACAGCGGTCGGTTCTATTTCATAAAATACAACCACTAGGAATAGAACCATTTCATGAAATGGTCGAACACTTCATGAAATAATCAATTCTAAGATCTGGCCACGATAATGTATGATATAATACTCTCGATGTTCTATCAAGTCGTAAAAAAAAGCGTAAAAACCGTACGAGGCAGGGGCGTGTCGCTAGTTGTCTTACTACAGCACTATCTCGAATGTCAGTAAATTAAATATCATGTGAATGTCACGTAAGTTAATGATAAGGAATGATTACTTAAGTCAATGTTTTTCTTCAACTCTCGTCTGAATAGGTCACCAATAAATAGGTACAAGTTATAAACTTACCTGAAGTTTGTAACTATTATTTATTGTTGTATTTCGATTCTATTTTTATCATGACTTTGTGATAAGAATAAAAACAAATGACAAAGTTAACTTGTTAAGTTATATTCTATCAAATATTCTCAAAAGTGAAGAATTGAAAAATGGACTAGGTACTCTTGAGTCTTTGGTCTTAAAATAATAATAATAATATGTACAAGTATATAAAAAATGAGGGGAAATAATCAAAAAATTCATCCGCATCGATGTCAAAAGGAAAAGTGCCCAAAAGGCTGGCAGCATTGCCACGTTGTATGGCAATGCTGATTCTTTGGCCAAAAAATAGACCAGCCCTCTGATCACGTATAGAGTCGACCAACCGCCTGGCGATGCCTCGAAAAACTAAGTGGGCACTCGAACCCCATGGCCCTAATGCCCCAAACGGATCGAATATATAAGTCCCAATAAGATTGGAGATTTGCGCCGTTTGAGGTTTTCCGCACCCGCAGCAGCCGCCCCAGCACAGCCCGCCGTGCTAGGAAGATGGGATGGCGCAAGGGTGTCGACACAAGTTGCATCGCACACCAAAGGCCTACCTACCTTCCAAGGCATTATGGTCTTCCGTCTGGTCTCTTCCCATCGTCGCGTGCCAAGCCATTGGGTTCTAAAACAGCTGGCACCCCGGCAGTGACAAGAGCACGACGGATGATGTCATTGATGCTGGCGTGCCGTGCTATCCGGCCTGCGCTCATACTGCAGGATAGGCCATGTTGTCCGAGGCTGTCGACACCGTCACCGCATTGGCAGCGATGCGGACCCACGCAAGGAGCGCCCAGACGCAGACAGTTAGCGAGCCGGAAGGTGGTGTCACCCAGCATAGTGCCTATGTTGGGTGACGGTAGCGCCTGAAGCCAGAGGCCACTCCCACTCACCCACAGCCAGCAGGCGGGCACGCTCAGCAGTATTGGTGGTCGTATTAATAAGATTATTTTGTACCAACCTGCAGAGCGGTTCATCCCACTGCCTCTGGAAAGATGGGTTCAAGGGCCGATCTGTATCCGGTTGGCTCAAAATATTGTTCATAGTTTTTTTTTTGAGAAAAAAATTGGTAAGTGCTTAAGTAGGTAGTTGAATGTGGACCAATACTATACAATTTGAGCTAACCAGACACTAATAACTACTTCAAAGGTAGGAAGTAAGTACATATATCCGTATACTCGTCCACTACGGTGGTCTTATTTATTTTTATGGCGACCGAAACGAGGTTATAAAACCAGGAGATCGCATAAACATTTTAGAAATTTCCTATAATGTCAATCAGCCGCATGCAGACATAACTATTTATAATATTCATGTTCTCGTAACTGGATATGTTATATATAAACATACATATAATAATTACCCTCGTGTTTATGATATAGAGTGGGGAAACCATAGAAATATAGAAAACAAAAACTTCTTTCATATAAATATCTATAAGGAACACTGGGCTGTATAGAAGAATCGTGTCAACAGTATCCATTTAGATTTCAGTTATTGTGATGACAAACATTTCTAAGTACGCGTGAGGCCTTGTTTAGACAGCAATAAGTTGAGAGGTGAGAAATGTCAGTGTTTTGATCCAATAGAAGCACTGAAGTTCGTGAATGATAGTTACGTCATTAACGAAGGGAGGTAGGATAAATCATGCACGCACATGTAGGTAAAATCTGTATCTAATTCTGTGCAGTATCGAAATAAAAAGGAATTTATTCACATTAGGCTGCGAATCGGCACTTTTTGAACGTCAAGATTACATAAGCCAGTTCCCCAAAACACCCGCCCTTCACCATTTCCTAGTGCTTCAGCTGGGAAGAAGTGGCGCAACAAACTCCAGCAGCACGACAAACTTGATTCTATTATAATGATATGCAAAGTAATTAACATTACACAGTACTATTTGGAGTAAGGTTTATAAACTGCATGGGTAGAGCATACGATTTACACATTAATAAATGTCAGTGCTTATTTACGTCCAATTAATTTAAAACGTTCAATAGTATCAACAATTTCAATCAGCCATCATTTTGTAATGAAACCATAATTTAACTTTATCATTATTTTAATATTACATTCACATGCAGCCTATTTTAATTTTAATAACCATTACATTTCCGTTAATTAACAAAATATTTATTATTCCTCGCTGATGTAGCGGTCGCAAGAATCGCATGTACTGCTGTTGAGCATGTTGTCCAAGATTAGATTCCTAAAAAAAAAAGGTCGGGCAAAGAGTTAAATTGAGTTTTTTTCACCACGGATTTCTCAGAAGCAATAACATGGGACATATCTGGTGAAATCCAAAATGAAAGTGAATGAGCCTGAGCTTCTGAACTTGGCGTACCCTTCAAGGAATACAGGAGTGAAGTTATGTCTGCGTCATATTTTCAATGCATTAATAAATTATAACTTTTACATCTTTTGTCCACACATCGCTATACTGTAGGTACACGTGCAACAGATCATGCAATTCAATAAGACAATGCCTCATTCATTATGTGCAAAGTCGTGATTTTTTCACCTTGATATTTGAAAGGTTTCACTTTCTCTGAAAAAAATTGTAGCTCTTGATCATGTGTGTCGATGTCGTATTATGACCTGCCACCTACTTACATTATAAGTACATTTTTACGAACATGAAACACCGACTACAGGGTACCCTATATGTACATATAATTTACAGGGAAGTTATTATGTTTCTATCCCATGAATCCTAGTCTTTTGCCATGAGTCGGACACTCCGAGCACAAATCCAGACTCAATAAATTCTTGATGGAAAAAACCAATAACATTGCCCAACTACACCCAGAACCAGAACCCAGGACTATTCAGAAGTGGCACGTAGCATACGTTCAGTTTCTATTTCTCAACTTATTCGCAGACAGACACTAATTAGATACTCGTAGCTAATTTATTTATTTATTTAAACTTTTCACACTTAAAAAAGTACAAAGGCGGACTTAATGCCTTAGGCATTCTCTACCAGTCAACCAAGGGTGGTGAAGAGATTAGATGGCAGGTGCTCTGTTAGAAATGGAACAATTTGTACATAAATAAGTCATAAACTTATAATACACATACATACATATTTACTATAATATATACCTATATTATATACATATATTATATACAAATTCAAGAGAGAGAGGTTTTGAGATGACTCTACGCTATTTATTTTGAAAATAACTCCGCAATCTCCGCTTAAATGCATACCGACTGGTGGCCATCCTGATGTCAAGAGGTAGCGCATTCCAAAGAAGAATGGACTGAATATGAAAGGAAGAATGAACAAAGTCAGAAGTATGAGAAGGACAGAGCTAATCCAGGCCGTTGACACTTCTATAATAGTTGTCAAACATTTTGTAAAATGGCAACATTTTTAAACGGTTCGCGCCATCATTGCGTGCACACTCGTAAAATCCGTCCGACTATAAAACCTATGAGACGTCGTAAATCCGGATCTAATTTAATGGCACACTAAAATTGACCGGGTATAACGTTAGCTAAGATTGTCGGGACTAGGGACCCAGAGAGCTGATCGCTCTTCATTGCAAGTAAGATCGAATATAAGTAAGTACGAGATTTAAAGATGCTTTAATAACGGCACTAGATTAACTGAATTATAACAGAATAGTGTTACAACTTACAACCACAGACGTTTTGATGATGGTGCTGAGATAGCAAAGAGAACAGCAAACGAGGATGTCAAAACTGAATGAGATGCTTGGCATGGCTACGGTGTAACGTGAATGTGACAACGTTGTAGGCTAAATAGAATGTAGATTTGTAGACCATTTTCTATTTTGTTAAGTACCTGGTACTTGTTGACAGGCCTACTCTGTCATCCCTTAACTAAAAGCCAATTATTTTTAAAAGAGTAACCGTTGGAGTTTCTTGCCGGCTCTTCTCCATAGGAAACGACCAATTTGAACCGTGCACCTAGCTTTCTGACGTTTCATAAGTGCCTATGTAGGTTTATGTGAAATAAAATATTTTGATTTGATTTGATTTGTATGCATGTCGAGTCGAAGAAAATCTCCACTCCCCATCCTACTCCACTACCGGTCAGAGATAAATTCGAAATTATCGAAGCAATATTAATAATACCTCTCTAGATGAATTCGGAATCAACGAAGCAAACAATGATGAACCGACAAAAACAGAATCGGTAATTTTCTGATCAATCATCATCTCTGCACACACATCGTTGTCTGTGTGTGCAAGGATCTTTCTGCGCGTGGCTAAAATCGGAACTGACGCCGCCATCTTGTTTTGTCAATACAATTTCTGTGACAATTTCATAAATGTTTACCAACAGCGCCCCTTTTCAATATCATTCAGGCACAAAAAGATCCTTGTATCACTATAGGAATATTTGAAAGCACTTACGTGACGTCACGCTTTCATTACACCACATACACCGACAACATCCGACGTAGTTTAACGATAAACGCCATTTAGATGTCTGTGGTAGTGCAGTGACTAAACGACCTCTCATTGCCACTCATTCTGTTGTGATCGTAACCGCAATGGTCTGCCCATTTATCTGACCACAGGTCTGAACCAAATTGTCACTATCCAGTCTTTAGCCATAATAATGATTGTGGTATGATGTATCAGTTTCCTGTTCCTAATTAAAATAAATAACTTAACTTTGAGTTTATTTCATTGAACTCCGTTTTGGAGAACCGAACTAGTAAGATTTAGTAATTATTCTACTATTCAAAAAGTATTTATGCTCTTGTTACTAAAAATTATCGTGTAAATTAAAATATCTTCAAGGAGTCGAGCGTAACTTGAAAGGCTTGCTTGATTTTTAAAGAAAAAATGGCTGTAGGTACTCTTGCTCCATGTCTGCTGAAATTAAAATTATTTATGGAAGAAGTAACGACATTCTTTTTTCATTGTAGATATCTCTATGCACTCTCTCTGTTAAAAGCTGTTACCATCAAACGCATCTTTGCACAATCTTGCATTTAAACAGAAAATAATCCATGAATCCAAGGTCAGAATTTGATATATTTTCTTAAATGGCAACTTTATGATTGTCTGTCGCACACTTACATCAATACTCGTCTTTATTCGATAATAGGTCAAGTTGATCTAAGTCCTCGGGAAGGTCACAGTGGCGCCATCTAAACGGGGTTACCAGGGTCGACGAACCGTGTCAAATGGCAAGTAAAGGTCACAAATTAGATTATCTGTCTATTTCTATGTACGCTGCGTACTCTCAAAATGACTAAAGTAGATGTAAAAAGAAATGTTTATGCTAAGCCTTTTACATATTTTATTCATGGCTTTTATGTAAAATGCTCATAAAAATAAGCAAATGATATTATGTGAGTTTCAAGTTCTTACTAAGTGGTTTTCTCATTCATGCTTGATAAGCTTCTTAGTTTAATAAGTAAACTTATTCATTCAGAATTTGTTTCTCTGTATTTGCTCGTCTAAACTTCCAAGTATCTCATACAACTTAAAAACTTTTTTCTTTTATTACTTTTTGTTATATATCTTATCCAGACATAATCTTCTTGCTTTTAATCAGTCTATCGCAATACTTATCTTTGGCTAGATCTTTTAAAACAGAGGTCAACGCTCAATTTCAACTAACATGGCATTATCTTGCAAAATATAGCCAAGATTCCAGCTCCAAAACCTTTTATCTTGCAGGCCTGTTTGCGTGACTGCACCCCAGGCAGTGTTTTCTTTGTCTAGACTAGTTTATTTTGTTCTCTGTGATACGAGGTCATTTGTTTCCGTCCCACATCTTCAACGAGCTGAGTCTGTGACATTTTCTTGCTTTATTTTGTAAAATAACCAACCATTGTTGAGGGTCTTCGTTCATCATCTCCCTAGCCTTTTCCCAACTATGTTTGGGGTCGGCTTCCAGTCTAACCGGATGCAGCTGAATACCAGTATTATATATGGAGCGACTGCCTATCTAACCTCCACAACCCAGTCACTGGGTAATATGATACCCCTTGGAAAGACTGGTTGTCAGACTTTCGAGGTTCTGACGATCCGTAACGACTGTCAAAGATCCACGAATGACAGCCGGGACCGTGCTTTCCGAGGTACGGAGGGGTTTTGGTATGTGAAGATGATCACCCATCCACGTACCAACCGCGGCAAGCGTAGCTTAACCTGATCGATCGACCCGTGCAGCTGTTCTTATTACATAACCACTTGTGGTTGGTGGACCACCCTGGTCTTCGTTCTAGAACACAATTTGTATCTACATAGATGACGTTCTGATTTCAAAGCTTGATATTAAAATAGTTGGGAGGACAATTCATATTACATTTAGACGAGATCTCCTGGTATTGAGACCAAATCAACGTTAATTGATGGATCAAGTCCTAACAGCTTTGATTGACCTCTTGTGTTAAACTTTGAACTCCCGCTTGGGTCTTTATTGTTACTTGTGACATTAGCACTAATAATTTAATTAACCCGAATTAAGGCTCCTGCAAATAGGCGCGACACGCGACGCGAACCGTGCGCGACACAAAGGCACCGCTTGTCGCGTGTCGCGCCTGTTTGCAGGAGCCTTTAAAGCACCGATTTGCGATAATAACGGTTCAAAAATACAAACAAAAACATAAAACAGAGGGTACTGGGGCGTTAATTTGGCAATAGACTAAGAAAATGTAGATTGTGTAGAGCGCTTTGAAAGGGACTGTCGGAAGTGTCGGACGAATATGAGTGACCGAAACGATTCTGTCAGCCATACTCGTCAGACAGTCTTTTTCTTAAACTCAAGTGTGCTATACAATGTGGATCTGGACGTACGACATTAAATTAAAATGAGCACAGTACTTGTCCATCAAAACATTTTAAAACACGAAGATTAGTAGTAATGGAAAATTAAAAAATTGCAGTTTTCAAACAAAATAAATAGCAGAATCAACTGCATAAAAAGTAAACACGCTTTATCTACAAAAAGCCACTGACCAACGGTGCGGAGCGAGGTGCGGGGCGCGGCGGCGGCAATGTTTACCTATTATTACGGAATCAGATCTACATCATGTTGAAAAATAAGAAAATGAAAAATAATTTCCTGTGGCTAAAGTATTCATTGGATTTGATTGGTTTTTTGTATACGGGTAAACAACATGATTCTCTTTACGTGGTTTAAAGGAATGTCAATCGTCCTGTTCAACCTTGTATAATATGTTATTGCTTGTGTACTACTACATATATCTCTAAGCTAAACCAAATAAAAGTAGTGACATAACTTTACTAAACTAATACGGAGTACGGACACAAGGATCGTGAGTCACGGTCACGGCTACGCGACTTAATGACTCATTCGAGGCACTGGACTTTGGCCAAACAGCCTGACTGCCTCACTGGCTGATACGCTCTCGATTTCAGCTTCTTTTTTTCTCTATTTTTTATGACCGTCTCGTGACCTCCTTTTTATTGGAAACTTTTTGTCCAGTTACGTCGAGTTGTACTTTGTACAATATTCCTCTTTTGCTCCGCTTGACTAAATCGTAACGATTTAACCTATAAATAGACGAAGAATAGAAGAAGAGCAAACGGTTAAATTGTACACAGATTATTTTTCTTTAGTCTATATTGCTTTGTATGTTTGGGAAGTCCAAGAGGCTCGTCGCAGGTCGCAGTCTATTAAAATGCAGTTGGCCTGGCTGGCCAGGCTGGTGCTGTACTATAGGCATCATGATTTTTGTGTACCAACTAGGTATTCTTATTATGCATTGGCCCATGCCCTGCAAGCCTACAACTCATACAACTAGCGCACATAAAAATACGTGAACAATCATCAAACAATAACAAAATATTACTACAAAACAAAACAGTATGGTGGCTCGAGTGGTCAGTAATCTCAGTAATTGCGAATGGCGGTAAAATGCGGTAATACAGGTTTCTGAACAAAAGCCAGGATGTTCGGGCATTCGCTGTTTACCGCGCGTATCCGGGCCGAGGGAGACGTGACGTATCGGGTGTCGACGCAGTGTTGTCACTGTGAAAAAAGAAATCATACACCGTTTTACATTATTGTATTTTATTTTAATTACTTATTCTGGTTCTGCTTCGTAGTTTTTTTACACTGCGTGTATTTTATGAGCTAGGATGACTCGTTACAGGGCAAATAATTGCCTAGGCTTAGTACTGAAAGTCTTATTCCATTAGATATTTCATATTAGTATCGGAATTATGATGTAAAAATAATTGTATCAAAATTGTTGTCTAGTTCCGCTGAAATTATTTCTAGGAATCCATTGATTAACAGCACATAATACCTACCTATCTACGATTGGAAAGTGCAGCGTCTACCATATAACTTATAATTTTTTATCAATTTGTTATGTACTTAAGTTTAATCTTGCACCTCACTTTGCAAGGAGTTGAGAATTCTATTGTTAGAATAAAATACAAGAAACAAGTTGGTTACCTAACTTAGCTACGTTTGCGGCTCGCGGTTGTAAGCCGTGTTCGCACTGACATTTAAAATATTACTTTTAAGTTACACAATCAATGCGTACACAACAAACTTGAAAGTAGGTACTACGAAAACGTAGTTCATTGAATTTTGTTGCCAAGTATAAAATGTTGCGTAAGCAAAACAAAGTATAAAAAATGCTGCCAGCAAAAATAATGCGGAAGTTTTTGGTATTTTTGTCATCATATTTTCTGCATAATTTACCTCTACCTTGTATTTTAAATTACTAATTAGTTAGGTACTTATGCCTATTTTTCAGGCAGCCACCATTTTTATTTATTTTTAAAAATTATTTTAAAATATACGCCATGTTTGCTTGGTTAATGTAATTATTGTGGCTAAAGTATTTAATCTTGTTCAATATTAACGATATTTATTTATTTGTTTCAGTTGTGGTGGACGTGGATGACAGGCCGCTTTGCGTAGAAATCTGTGATACTGCGGGACAGGTGAGATATAAAATTAATTAATATTGAAAAGTAACGAAGAAAGGAAGCAATATCTATATTCTATGTATTTATTCTTACATATAAAACAATCTGTACCTCCTTATCCGATTTACCGACTGACTACGAGACAGACAACGCAAACCACTAAAGATGAGACCATCTTCCGAAGATATTATGTTCCACAGTCTGATGCTTTAGAGGTGACTTGTAAAAAGGATTAAGTAGGGCAAAACTTGGGTAATCGGTGATAGTTTTGTTTTTTACTTGTAAAATTCGATTCATTGATCAGACTATTTTTTAAATTTACTGTGATATAGTAGACAAAATAAGTTTTGCTAACTTATATCTAAAAATGTGGCAAATACTATAATGATTGAAAAATGTACATTTATCAAGTCAGTAGTAACTTGGTAATAAAACACAATTATCTATCACCGAATAGCTGCATATCACGAATTAGCCAAGTTTTGCCCTACTTATTTTCAATTCAGCTATCTATAAGGATAGTAGTTTATATTCAAACGAAGTCCTGAAGCAACACAGTTACTCTAATTATGACTAGGGAGAGAGTCTTCAAGAAATTAATGAGGAGGTACGTAAAAGACTCCTTTGATTTTCCAGGTGTATATTGGCGGCTTTGATTGCTTACCAACAGCTGGCCGATATGCTCGTTTACCTCCTGCACCTCTTATAAAAAAACTGCCGCATTGGAACTCTGACAGTAATTCAGAACAATGCTGGGAAGACGGATATGTATGTAAAAGTCATCTCATCCGATGAACTTCCTCAGCCTGGGCATCATGTGTTATGTTTATGTTGGCATCATTAGTTCTTCACGTAACAACATCCTCCTATACTTTTCCCAATTCATTTGGGGTTCGGCACACGCGCAGTATGTCTTCTTCTTCAATACTTCTATCAGCCGTCATCTCAGTGTTGACCTCCTTCCTACCGATATTATCACAATCCATGCAATCCATTCATACTAATTCATAGTTTCTTTCTATTAACATTAGTAACATTGATTTGGTTTATAGTCATTCCATATCCATTGCTAAACTTATTGAGAACCAGTCTTCCTGAATCAATTTACACAAAAACAAATCTTTAATTATCTTAGAAATATCTAAGAACACCCGTCCTTGGTTTCTTCATTCTTTATCGCAACACGAAAGCCGTGACATAATTTCGAATTATCAGTGAAATCATAACACATTATCATTACCTTATCGACCGCATGGAATTATTGTCAAGATTCGCACACCCAACCTAAGCTAAGCTTACTTTTTACGTGCTCACCTTTTCACACATCCATAGAGAAAATGCATACAAAATGGCGGATCCCACGGCCATCACCTGGCCTAGCGCCATGTTTATCTAACAAAAAGGTGGCATTATGCGGTTTAATAAAAAAAAAATTAGCACGTGTACTAATCTATAACACGCCCGCCGGATTCGATTTTTTTTTGAAGAACAATAGATACGCAACCTGGTGCATTCCCACAGTTTCTCTACCTGTGTAGTGTATGGTGTAGAAAAATTGAATTGCACATTGTGTGTATACAAATGCAGGTGGCACCTGAGTGATGCGTAACTATTCATTCATAGGGACTGTTGACTAAACTACTGACAAGCAGCAAGACTTACTTCTTAAATCAGTGTGTCTTTTGCATCCATTTTTCACTTTTCCAAGTTCAGCATGTGTAGCTTATCAAAGATAGGCGTCAACTTTACATATAAATATTTTTATATTTCGCATTGTACAACGTGTCCATTGTACTCCAAATGTTTGATCACGTTCGCGTTGGCGCCGGTTCGTTCTCTCATACTCGCATCACTATGGTTCCATCGTAGTAGAATGCGCATGAAAATTATTATCAAAAACCTTTTGAAAAAACGTGATATACAGTTTGATTCTGTGAACTCCGCACACGTTGTTATTCACTTATTTTATTATATATATGAAGAAAGCACATGAAATTAACTGCCGGAATGCATGCAAGACTTGATTGTCAATTGTATGAATGCAAAGATACCGGTCCGCAGTCTTTGTCAATTTTATACTTAGGTACATTTTCCAGAATATTTTGCGACATTTTATTGTTATACAAAAAGTCATGACTAAAGTTTTAACATGATTTAATATGATGTAAAACAATCAAGGTTTATTTGCATTTGGAACTGCATTAAAGACTTTTATCGTCGTTTATATTGCGGAAAGATTGTGTTATCAGATGTAGGCATTAAGTTATGAAAATGAATCTATTTGCGAATCTCTTCTACAAATATTGTCTCGGTACTGTTAATGAATGTCACTGCAGGTAGCACTTACCACACATTGATTAGGTAGACTTGATCATTACAATTAAGAATTCTTTTGTTTTAGGTAGGTGCATTTTTCAGTCACAAACCTGCGAGTATTAGGTCCATTGATATAAAACCTCGACTATGAATAACAATGAAAGTGAAATGTACGCAAGTCGTCATTTTACTGTATAAGAAATCAGAGAAACTCCTCTAGGGTATTAGTGAAAACGAACACATCTTGATTTCTCATATTTTCTCGATGAACAATAACAATTATTTTGCAGCCATTATTCTATAACAAGAGGATTCTCAATTGGTTAGATTTGCTTAGCGTGAGAGCTCTCTGGACCAATATAGATTCCCTCGACCAAGTTTAGACAAAGCTGAATCTTTGAGGTGCTGAATCAGTTCATTTAATTTAAAAACGATACATTTATGTGAGGTAACATAAAGGTTTAATATTGGAACAGACAGCAGTGCAACATTCTGAACAAAGGTTCAAATCATAACTACCGGTGCAAACAAAAAAGTGGATAAGTGAATTCACAGAACATTATAGATATAGACATCTCTTCTGGGTTAAATAAGGCTAACAATACGCATTTTATTAAAAAAGCATGCTTGTTGGCTAGTAAGTAGCAACGTAGCATTCTTATTTATAGCATGCTCTCCGTATGTGTAAAATAATCATACTCTTTTTACATATTAAATGTGTGCCTAAGAACTAGGTAGCATCTACTCGAAAGCATGCTTTTGTGCTACTACATGGCATGTGTATATTGTGTATTCCAGGCTTTCAGCCAGATAAATTATTGAAAATCTTGGCGAGGTATTCGAGTATAAAGATAGTGAAAGAACAATTATTAGCACGCTTTCTGAACGCTGATGTGATACCATAGAATACATTTCATCACACAATCACGTTCTAATACAGCACCGACACCAAACATACAATCTGTCCAATCAAACACCGATACAAAATCATAGCTATAAAAGGTGCCATCATGTTGACGGGAGGTTGCGTCACTCTGGGCAACCGACCAGAAATGGTACCGTCAGTAAATAGATAGTTGCTACCAATACTTTCACTCATGGACCATGGTGGTAGGTATCTACCTACTGCGGTGGCCATTTAGCACTCATTATCTGAACAAAACGTTTTCATTGTTTGCGGGTGTTGTGTAAATTCTTATTTGTAGGTACAAGATATCTATATCGCGATGTGGGAAAACTTCACAAGAACACTTTGAATATTTGGACCGGATGTTTTCGGGAATATCGGCTTTATATAATTTTACAAGGAGCTTGAGAACTATTGAAAAGACATTAGAAAGATTGAGGCTACGAGATGGGTCAAGAGCAAAGTTAAGCTTGTCGGTAAAACCTAGACGAGATAGGGGTTGGGACTTTTGGACTACCACAACAGGGAAGAACTGCGTTAGTAAGAGGAAGCTTGTCTTCTGCAGTGGGTCTGTAAGACTGTAGTAGATGACTCATGGCCAGTGCCAGTACCAGTGTATTTTAAGACGCGAGCGCGCGTTTTTCGCCAAAATGAATCTTATATAAATTAACAGTAACAGCCGTGTGAGCCATGGTAACAGTCTTTGAGGGTCTATTATATTTATTTAACGGTTATGTTTTAATATGGGTTTCATAGTAAAATAGCGAGAAATCGGGGTTTAAACGCAAGTAGTCCCAAAGGGGCATGCCAGTTGAAGAGTTATGTTTTCTCTTCCCTTATTACTTTGGTTGGTATTATTTTGTTTCGCCCTATAGCTAAGAGCAGTAAAAACTCTTGGCCTAGTCTTTAATCATCATCCAGCTTGAAAATAATGATAGACCACATGACCTTAAGAACTACTTGATATACCGTATAAAATCAATGTGTTACGATAGTGTTATCATTCGTAATTAGTCGGTCAGAATAATTACGATGTAGGAACAGTATTTATCAAATGTTCTGTTCGTTGACCCTGCGAGGCGCGTTAAGGTCCGGTTGCACCGTTATTATAAATAAAATGATAAGTTGGGTTATCCCTTTTGTGCAGTCGCCGGGGCAATTGCGTAACACATTTACAGTAGGAATCGATTTCATCTTGACAGTTCCACAACATATATTGCGTTATTTACGTTGTTGAGCAGACAATTTTTTCGAACATACATACTCGTATTATGAAGCAATGGATTAACAATATGCTTCAAAATCATTCAGATTATGATTGATAGCGTGTTACGCAATTAGGGTGCTGGTCGAGATTCCGACATTTATTTGGTTTTGTAAAGTATCCGTGCTGTGTTGGTTTCGGCACAGAATAGATCACAGATCGTCGTCTTGTCGTCGTAACTAGTAAGCCGACGTTCGCACGGAAGTAAAAATCTCGCGGCGATTTTTTTTTCACGCACCTGATTTTCAACGCTCTGCTTAGTGCCGAGAGTTGAAAATCCAACAGTGTGTTTTATCGACGCGTTGGAATGCACTGTTGGATTCTCAATGCTCGGCTCAACACCGAGAGTTGAAAATCCAGTGCGCGATAAAATCCCGCCGCGATATTTTTACGTCCATGCGAAGGTCGGCTGAAGTTTTGGTTTCCTAAGAAAGCGGACAACGTTCACAGTCACATGATGACGGCTGTTCAAATATAGAGCGTTTTTTGACACCTAAATGTCAAATACTGGTGAAAATTACAATTTTCATGACGCCCGTTATAATAATATGAAGGAACCGCTTTCCTAGGAAACCCAAGCATGCGAGACATTACAGACCATAGAGAAAATAGACGTGTGCTGCAAGCAAGACATTTGTGTTGCATACGCATCTAACACTTCTAACGGGAAACATCACACGAAAGGAATGTATTGTCTTTTATCGCAAATTCGCAATGCACACTATAGTAATTTTGGTCTATAGTGCGCCTCTGGGATATCAAGAGAATTGGTACCTAATGTTCTAGCAGCATCTTGCGTCTAGCGATTTGCTAAAAACAATGTGGTTACCTATCTGTTATACTCATGATAGTTTTATGGCCCCCGCAGACTGGCGCGACGCGTAGTTGCGACGCGATTCTGGTAGAACAATTTACATTAGGTTTTTATAGAAATTGTGAAACGTGAGAACAAAATTATCATCCCTATAACCTAAACAAATCTGTCCCCTGATTTGGGAGGCTTTTTTTTACGATTCCGTACCTCAAAAGGAAAAACGGAACCCTTATATGTTCACTTCGTTGTACGTCTGTCTGTCTGTCCGTCTGTCTGTCTGTCGGTCAGTCTGTCTGTCTGTCAGTCAGTCTGTCTGTCAGTCAGTCAGTCTGTCTGTCAGCCTGTTAAGACTCATCATCTCATTTTCTCAGGAACGCGTGGAGGTATCAAGTTGAAATTAATATCAAATACGTATGTCTACGATCTCTTGGAGCTCTAAAAAATCAAGCTTCTAAGTCAACGCAGTAAGAAAATACGGTCATTTATGCGACATATTTACATACTCGCAAATAAATCAAAACCTATATGATACTTCCCATTGATCTAGGCAAGAATCTAGGTGTCGCAGCAGTCACAGCACAAGTAAAGGAAAAAGTCCGAAAATCGTTCATTTCATTTTCACTTTTTTTTTGTGATTACAAACTTACATTTGCCGTTGGAGAACTGACCGTGACGTATATCGATGTATGAACGAACATGTTTTTCAACTACAATGTTGTTTGTTTTTGGGATAAATTCATCCCAACTACGGAACCCTTCATTGCGCGTGGTCCGACACGCACTTGGCCGGTTTTTTATTCTCAGTCTCGGATGGCTACAAATGAAGATACGACGAAAATTCGAAGTAAATCGAGCCTTTTCAGGAAGAAAACCGTAAGCGACAATTTGCACTTTTTACAGGAAATGGTTTTTTCTTTCCTAATTAATGATGTTGTCATTTAGGAAGATAATTTCTCACAACAATAAAGTTGTGTAAATTTAAGAGTAATCGCGACAAGGTGTAAAACTGTCTGATAAAATTAAGAGGTTACGAAGAAAAAATAGTTTTGTGATTTTTGGCGCTTATGATGTTTTACCTGAAAAGGCTCGAAATGTCAAGTTGGATTAGAGAGCTCCCTCGAGAGAAAAAGATGCAGAAACATGATAGCCACTTGATATTTACTGAAACGTGATTATACATAACTTTATTATCTATCATACACTTAGTAAGTCGTGCGTCGCGTCGTGCTATTGACAATACCATCCCTATTGATAAATATGGCACACGTTGTTGAGAGCGAGAGGTTATCTCCTAATCCATGCTATCCATATCCATACTTAATATTATAAATTCGAAAGTAACTCTGTCTGGCTTAAACCGCTGAACGGATTTCGATTAAATTTGGCAAGGAGATTGATGGCATCCCGGGGACGGACATAGGCAAAATTTTTCTTACAAATAATCCTACAGGGAGTAATATATGGGAGTTGAGGGAGTAATGTATGGGAAACCCATCATTTTTGAAGTTCGGGATATGGACATTCAAATTTAAGCTTTTGGTAAGAAATAAATAGTTACATGTTTCAGCGTGTTTTTTAAATTTATTCCTGAGTGTAATAGGGTGATTATAAAATTCACATGTAGGTAATAAATTTTTGTGTACCTACCTCTTTTGTCATTGGAAATATAGTCCGTATCTTGAGGTAACTTTAGTCTTTGTTTCATTAAAACCGGGCCACTTGGTCAAAAGTAAATACAATTTGAAGTCACAAAATAACTTGGCAGAAATCGTACACATACACTTGCGTGGTCAAAGGCGGCGCAGAGTAGATATTTCAAATTGATGTTATTAAAATAATTTATATTATTTTTATGTTAGACATTTATTTTTAGAATCATAAAAACCTGATACTTTTTTTTTAAATTTCATAGATAATATTGTGCAAAAAATCGTAAGCGGTGAAGGTAGTTTTTTTTTTTTGTATGCCCTGGGAGGTAACTGATAAATTTTTCTTTTAAATCTGATTTTAATTAACTCAACTCTGGAAAGATAACGGAGTTGCTGTTGCCGAAAAATGTTTGCCCAACGGCACATTCGGTACTTGAACTGCCACTGCAACTTAGCTTATGAGGAAATGTCAGTTAACATTAGTAAAAACAGCGAGCGGGGACGATTGTTGCAGCAATATAAACTGTTGAATTGTTATGAATGTAAGATGTCCTACAAAACTGTAATCGAAGCACTAACGGCCAAACCCTATTTTCAGTAAAAGACAGATCGCTACTGATGGTAGACAGTATAATTCCATCTGTCCTTATGTCAGGCCGGTAAGATTCCATAATCTCTTATAGATAAATGGGACGTTACAACCATAGATAGATAAGTTTTTCTATCACCAGTATGCCAAAACTGGTGATAGATAGTTTAGTGGATAGCCGTAAATCAAACTATCGAAGATATCAAGAGCAACCAAAGTTTCACGGAATATATGGTGGTACTGCTAGACGGCGATTTTAGACAGTCACTAGGGATAGTTTCCGACTTCCATTCGGGCTAAGCCGCGGGCAAAAGCTAGTATCTCATTTTTTTCACTTTTTGGCGTCCTCGGGAAAAGAGAGGGTAGCCCTTTTAGGATACAGGAGTGTTAATTCCAAATAATTAATATAAATTTAAAAAATCTACTAAACTTCCCGAGAGTTGATCATCATGCATTCATGATGGCGGGAACGGGAACAGCATGCCACAATAGTCATGTCATAACTTCATAAAATGTTGCAAGTGTAAAAACTGAATTACTTTCCATACTTAGTTCTTCTAATGTAACCTATCCACTGAAAACATCTAATCTAACCTGTTCACGAAAGACCTTATTTGTACATAACTAAAACCTCCTTTCTCTTAATTCCAGGACTCAATGTCTGAGCTCCGTGAGCTGTGCTACCCCGGCACCGATGTGCTGATGCTGTGTTTCTCTGTGGTGAGGCCTGAGACCTTCAGGTCCGTTGCTGAGAGGTGGACCAAAGCTGTGGCCAATGTGAACGCCCCGCTTATACTCGTTGGCACGCAGAGCGATCTTGCGCAGGATTCAAGAGTGCTGCAGACTTTGAAGGTGAATAACTGCTTCAGTTTTTAACATACATTTTTAAAATGTTTAAAACTGATCGTGGTGTTGAAGTAGTTCTCGTAGATTTTTTCTCTCAAACTAGACCATGTTTCTTGACACTTTCCAAAATAGGTGATGTTTTCTTAATACATTAAAAACATTGAAATAACTTTGAATGTACTTGTACCATTTTGCAGGGTCGTGGGGAGCACGTTGTCTCAGACATCGAGGCAAGAGCGTTAGCAACTAAGATCAACGCAGTCTACATAGAAACCTCTGCGAAGACCAGGAAACAGTTGAAAGATGCCTTCGACGCCGCCATCTTGGCTGGGTTGCCAATTAGACATGGAAAAAAACCTTTTTGGAAGAAACTATTATGTTTAAGTTAAAGTATTTTAGAAGAAATGGACTATTTTATGAAAGCCTATTTGGAAAATTGTTGTGTACAGTGTAGATTTGTTGCTTGGGAATAAGAGATATATTAAACTCAAAAGACGGAGGAATGGACCAGTTTAGTACCTACATTGTTATTCTTATAATTATGAATTATAATAAGAATCATTAAAAACTAGCAAGCTTTAAAATGTAGCGATTCTGTGTTCTATTGTTGTTAGAGATTTGAATTGTGGTTAAATGAAATTATATTGACGCAATGTTTGTTTGTGAAAGAATAGAAATTAAATTCTTGCACGTTTTTTAACCTGGTTTATGCACTACCTACAGGTTATTTGATAAACTCTCTTTAACTTTTTTCGAAGTGCCTTCTGAAGATGCTTAGCATGCTTCAATATGTATTGCTATTAACAAAGCGTCAGGCAATTATTTTAAAAATAAATGGCTGCTTTAAATAGAAACTGTATAAACAAAGAAAAATGTTGCGTGTCCTACTTTTTTTCGCAACGACTTTCAGTTATTTCAGCCTGTTATAAATAAATTGTACGATAAAGTAGGCTCTTATTCATAATTTACTGTGCAGCAATAATAGGTACCTCTTCGTGTACAACTGCAAGGCTTCTCTAATGCCTTGGCCTACATCAAATGAATCGATTGAAGAGGCTTATAGCTTAGATGCCGAGTTTAGATATTCCCGGCTAATACCAGCAGAACTTACACAGCACTTGTTCTACAATCACAACGATTTATTACAAGGAACTATAGAGCACAATGGTTGATTATAAAATAAAATATGTGTTAAGTAAATATGTGTCTTGAATACATCTCAGGCTATTTTTAACACTGGTAAAATCAATAGGCTGCATAAAAAGAAAACGTAATGCGGTGATAAATTCTATTCGCTTAACCATATCTACACACGTATGATGTACTAAACGATATGTACAGTAGAAAATAATTAGTTTTAAGTATATGATAAGTGTTATAGGTGTATATACGGATAATTATTTTAATGTTGTTTTGATACTCAACACGAACTGATAATAATATTTTATTATACTTAATGAAAAGCTGTTTTATTTGTCTTTACTTAAACTTTATACCCAACTGCATAGAATGTATCATAATAGAAACAAATTCTTAAAGGAATGGATTTGCAATGAAATCCTGTGGATAAGAATCATAGATTTTTTTACTCTATGATAAGAATAGATAAGTAGTAGGTAGGTACACATGAAAAACCAATTCAATGTTTGCCAGTTGTATAATTTTGATTAAATAAAACGAATAAATTAACTACATACGACAATAAATAAATACTACACTAATTAAATTAAAATACAAAAATATGCCGTTTAAATACTGCACAGTCTATACAGGTTGATTATTTTTTGTTAATTAGCAAAATTTTTCCGTGGCAATCAGGACGAGGGCGCAGTGGCCTGCCATGGTAACGCTATCTTTCTGTACCTTTGCCCTGTAACAAAAAAAAAAAACAATTTAACATTTGGTACACGGCTAGAAGAATCTTTTGGCGGTCGAATGACGTTGGCGGGTGGCGCTGTTGGTACACATTTGAAACATTTATTTTGTGAAATGTCCCTTGAAATGTATTCAAAAAGAAAATGGCGACGTTAGTTCGGATTTTGGTCACGCGGCAAAATAGCTTTGTAGCGCTATACACTACATTCAGTAACGGCTTAACGGACATCACTCGACCTTAGCCACTCAGCCGTGGTAAGAATTTGCTAAGTTATATCATGGTTATTATCCTATCTATTTGTCTTTACCTTACTATACTCAATTCCTATGGAAGCACACTCGCACAAGCGCACTTTGATTTTACTTTTTAATTTCAAACGAATATAATCCTTATTTTATGGTGACTAGGTTCATATTCGTATGAAACGCTTGCTCAGATTCTCTTATACGAATAAGAACATGCTTATGCTTAATAATAAGGTTCTTATTCGCCTGAATCTTGCCCTTACTATAGTAACATGGTCTCTTACCCCTTGTCCAGTGAGCAATTGATACCAGAGGCTTCGACTTGTAGCTGTTGGGGCAGCAGACGCAAGGAGCTGAGGTCTACTGCGATCTCCTTATCAGACAGATTCATGACACCCACGACTGCAGGGTGGCCGGGCAGTAACCTAAATGTAAAAGTTCAATATTAAAACTTAAAAAATATTCCTGAGACGCAGTCTATGGAAGCCAACAAGGCCTCCAGTCTAACCGGATGCAGCTAAATACCAGTATTTTACATGGAGCGATTACCTATCTGACGGTCAGATAGGTAATCGCTCCACGTTACCACTTGGTAAGATTGCTTGTCAGACTTGCGGGCTTCTGTCTCGGTATGTAAAGATGGTGACCCATTGGGGTCCAACCTTGGCCAGCGCAGCTTAACCTATAATCGATCGACCCGTGCGGCTGTTATTACTTAGCGCCACGATATGAGACTTATACCGTAACCACTCCATTTCAGGGGGTAAATTTAGTAAAATTATATACCTAGCAACAGCCAACACGAATTCGCAGAGAGCTCGCACGTCCAGGTCACCGGAACGGACAGCCGGGAGACGTTTCAACGCAGCCACATCCTTGTAGAACTGAAAATGTTAATAAGTACTTTGTATCTACAAGGTATAACTTAAATAACGCACAACCTCTGTAGGTACTCATTATTATGAACAAGTTTTACTGTGGGAACAAACCTCAAATCGCGAAAAAAAATTAGCTGTCCCCTACATTTATGTTCGCGTAACTCATCAAAATGTAGGGAACAGCTGATTTTTTTTACAAATGTGAGTAGTAATCGTAAATAAATAAATATTATAATAAAGAAATCTCGATTTTTTTTTAAAGTCGTAGAAAACTAGATGATTAGTTTTGGGCATCGAATTCACGCCTAAAATTACCTTAGCAGTATGACGTTAGTGCCAACACAATCTTACCTTATAATGACTTTTGTTCGCAGCAATCTGAGCCGCCAAATTAACATTAGCGTAGTTATCAGCGATGGGAAGCCAAGTAGAATCACCAGTGGAGAAGCCAGCATTCTTGGTAGCGTCCCAGTGGTACGGCGTACGCGCAGGGTCGCGGCTGCTCTTCCAGTAGTTGATAGGATCGTCGGTGTTGCAAGCCTGAGGGTCCTTGGTGTCTTTCCAGCTTACATGCCCGTCGGTCATGCCGAGTTCTTCGCCCTGGAGTTAATATAAAGGCTTGAATCTCAGGATTGGGCGAACGGAGGCATGAGTTCGAATTTTAACAGTCTTAGCTTAGTTGGAGAGGAACACGCACGTTTAAAAAAAGAAGCCCCATAACTATGGCAGTCAGTGGCATGGCGACAAATGGCTGAAGTAAAATCGATTGAAGATGATTATAAATACCCCTTAGATTTCTACACCCCAATTGCGTAACGAAAACTGAAAGATTTTGAAAAAAAACTCACAAATACATTGCTTCATATGTTTAAAAAATTCGCCCGCTCGTCAACGTAAATAACGCAATGAATGTTGTTGGATTGTCAAAATTAAAAACATAGCAATTGTGTGTGAGTTACGCAATTACCCCACTGGGCCGTTTACCTGATAGGTGATGGTGATTCCAGGAAGAATGAGAGCCAACATGTTCATCGCGTCCACTCTGTCGACACCATATCTTGAGGCCAGGCGGCTTTGATCATGATTGCCGTTCTGTAAGTACGTTGAAACAATACATGTTATAATTCATAGCAGCGGTATGCGGTATTCCGACAGATCTATCTACATCACCTTCAAGTGTAGCATAAGAGAGTCATGCATGAGTCAAATTGAAGATGGAAGGTAAATGAATCAAGATAACTTATTCTCTCTCACTCTCGGATTCTTCAATCAAGAGCACATAGCAGTAACACAGTTTCTTTACATGACGAAAATGTGTTAAGAAATTATGATACTTACCACCCAGTTTGCAACATTCCCAGTTGGCATATACGTCATCCACATATCAATCTTCAGTTTAATATCCCTCGCGTTTGACTTATTGGACAGTTCACAGAGGTAAACGAAGTTGAAGGGAACGGAACCATTCCTGGACCTGTTTCCGTAGTACTGCATCATCAGGGGTAAATCGGTGTAGGCTTCAGTCATCATTATCTTGGACTCGTTGTGTTTCTTCGTGAACTCGTCAAGAACTGCCCTCCAGTCATAGATAACGTCGTATGTTTCTTTTTGGTCTCTGGTGTAGATGTGGGTTAGGTAGTCATAGTCATCTGGTGTCTTTCCGGACGTACCTGCAAAAAAGTAAAGGAGTTCTAGATGCTTATCAAACAGAAGTATGATTATTTCACGAAAATTATATGAACGGTAAATTAGGACCTTTCTCACACGTTTTGCTTTATTTCAAGGATTACAAACTGTTTTGGTTTGAAACCAGCGTCATGCGGTAGGAAAAGAAAATATTGACACAATATTCAGCAGTTTCTTGTAAAATTTCACTTCACTTCACCAGAAATCGCGAAAAAAATTCAGTTGTTCCCTACATTTATGTTCGCATAACTCGTCAAAATGTAGGGAACAGCTGATTTATTTTTCACGATTTCAGGTTTGGTCCCATAGTAAAAGTAGTTCATAATGATGAGTATAATGACCCCTTAAGAGGTTGTGCGTTAATTTCGGGACACGTTTTCAATAAACCTGGTTATAAGAATAGTTGTATCGTCGTATCAGAGACAGAAAGAGGAAGAAAGAAAAGTATTTATTGGGAGAAATAATAATTTCACTAGGTATGCACAAACCTGAGAGAGGTTCATCAGGGTACCGTCCGTCAAAATTGGCTGGATCCACTTCATACAACATGTTGACTGCATCGACACGGAATCCAGATACACCTTTTTCCAACCAGAAACGCAGAACGTCCTACAAACAGTGCATTAAAAAAAAATTCTATTCAGTCTGGTTAGAATTCAATTCCTGACGAATACGTACCTTCATCTCCTGGCGAACTTTTTCGCTGCGATAGTTAAGATCGGGTTGACCAATGACAAACTGATGCAAGTAGTATTCTCCTCGGACGGTATTGTACTCCCAGGCACTCTTGCGGAATACGCTGATCTGGATAATGTAAAAATTCACTTTGCAGTTGGTGTCCAATGTGTCCATATGGTACAAAATCGCAGCCTTTTTGTACGAGGCCTTTGATATACATACTTACCCAGTTGTTAGGCGGTCCCATATAGTCAGGATTCTTGGGGTCAGGCTTGCCGTGAGCCCAGATGTAATAGTCGGCATACTTGGGGTCTCTCTGAGCTGACTTGACAAACCACTCGCTCTCATTGCTCGTGTGGTTGGGCACGTAGTCCAACACCACGCGGACTCCTGCGCAGCGTACATCAATGTTATAGTTGGTCAGAACAGAATACGAGGAACAGTCAACCGCAATTTACTGTCTGGGTAATTTTATTGTTTAGCAAATTGACTACCAACTTAAAATGTTCGTATATTCAAATCAAATCTCTCTTACTTTGACAGTTGTATAAAATGGCTACCTAGTACCTATAACACGGCAAATTGACGTTGGGTGCCAATTTCCTTAGAATTTTTTTCCTGACTGTTCATGGTGATTTGGCAGTGCCGCCGTAGCAATAAGGCCGGTTTTCGTAGTTGGTCCAAGGGTTACTAATGACTTGGTTGACCGTACTATCTGATGCCTTGGTAGCCTTATTCGCATCTTAGGCTGTATTTAGTGCTATACTGGACGATCCGTACGGACGACCGTCGCGTCGTCCGGAGTTATCGTTTAGAATTCAACGCACACGGACCGCGGACCGTCCGACCATCCGTACGTCCGTCGTATCTGGATGCGCTAGGTGCGACTATACTCGTCCAAGCCGAACGTTGGTCTTGGTCCATGGAACATTAAACTGTTAACGGTACGGATGGTCCGTGCTACGGACGTACTTATAACACGAAATACAGCCAAGCAAAGTAAAACAACATAACATAATGTCCTCTTACAATAATTGGTTGCCAGGCCTTTGAATTGTGAGTCGTAACGACCGCAACATTGGCCACCAATCGCCGGAAGACATCATTATGTCGTGCGAAGATTGTATCGCTCACTGTTGTCGCGGGCGACGCCGTTTATTTAAGATGGGATAAACAATGTCGTTTAAGTACCTACCTACTGTACAAGAAATAAACATGTAGGTATAGTTACGATTCTTTGAACCATTAGAGCAGCTACAGTAGTTTGTTTACATAATTTCAATTTAGGGTACCTACACCTCTGCCTAACCCTAGGCGGATTTCAGGCGTGATGTTATGTTATGTTAATTTTCCGGAATTCTACATTGTGGTTAAGAATTTACCCAAAACATTTTTGATTTGCGAACGACGGCAAACAAGCCGACAGCCAGCCTATTGGCAAGTGGTCAACGCCATCAATGGACATGCGCAATAGGTACTTACAATGCAATGGCAGCGAATCTGCATTTTAGGGTTTCAGGTCGGGCCTATTTGCCTGTATTTTGGTACAGACAAGCATCAAGCATCGCCCTTTAAACCGGGACACAGCAGCGCCTCGCTTGGCATCTGACTCTGTGTGTGTCATCATGACCTACCTAGCTTCTTCCCAACTAACTATGTTGGGTTCGGCTGTGTGTATAAAGTAATTTTACCTAGTTCCTTAGCTGTTTTCATGAGCGTGTCGAAGTCATTCATGGTGCCATACTCTGGGGCTATCTTCCTGTAGTCCGCTATGTCATATCCGAAGTCATACATAGGCGACAGGAACATGGGTGACATCCATATCGCATCGATGCCCGTCTCCTTTAGGTACGGTAGCTTCTGGGTTATGCCTGTTGAAAATCAGGATGCAGGATGTAACAGAATTAATGTATGTGATCTAGGTCCTTAGACCTTACTCCCTGTCGGTTTTTACCAACTTCGTAAAGACAGATTTACACGGTGTGCAATTAATTGCCCGTGGCATACCTCCCGTTGAAGTAACACTAATCTGGACGATGCAAGTAATTTTTTGCTTCAATTTTATTGTCGGCGACAGGCAAGAAACTTGCATCGTGTAAATGGAGCTTTCAATTTCAGGGTAAACTGGCAAATGCCTCATTTTCCTTTTTCTACTCAACTCGATCCTGCTTGAGCCCATTCACTATAAGGCGTCACCGAGACGCCTTATCAAACTAAACTAAAAAAAAAACACATGATAGATCGTGACCTACCCACAGATAATCACTATGAGGTATCTGATGAATGTGTTATTGTTGTTGTTTAGGTACCTACCTATAATTTACATTTGCATCGGAACGTATATCTACGCGAGGAGGCACATTAAAAATAGTGTTTCTATGACTGACTACAAGCGGTCAAGTGATTCCTTTGTTTTGGATTTTTTGTATGAAGTTTACTGTAACATCATCGTGTTATTAAAAGATGGGCAAGAATAATGTTATGACGAACACTTCTTACATACTTTGTCAACTGCGAACATCCGTGGCGACTCCACATAGTAGCATGATGAGCACGCAAGCATAAGGAAACTTCCAAGAGAATATAAATTATAATGGGGTCATGGGGCCCGAGTGCGCGTCTCCTTTTTAAGGAAATTTCTCGCCGACTGGTCGACACTTCACGTGACCAGAGGGCTGGCTCGTTCTTTGGCCAAAGAATTAGCATTGCCATTCAACGTGGCAATGCTGCCAGTCTTCTGGGCACGTTTCCGGATGACAGCGATGCGGACGAGTACTTCGACGCCTAAGTTTCCAAGTTTTTTTAACATCTAATTGTAATTAAGTTCTACTGTCATACCTACATAAAATATAAGTAAAAATAATTATAATTACAATACACTCGTAAGCTGGAATATCTCTCGGACTTGTGGTGTATGTGCGTGTATTTCCAGTGCCTTCGAATAATGGTAGCAGGAGAAATCATGGAGCTATATGCAAGGAGTCCGATATGTTAACCTTTCGACAGAAAATATCCACACAAAAAAATCAGGAACAACTTTCGGTAAAATCTCCCATTTCAAGCAGTGTCCTGCCAACATTGACTTACCTGCGGTGCTAAAATACCGAGACATGGACGCTTATGAGGGTCCACCGAGTGACACTCAAAATTTCAGAAAAACCCATAAACTATTTTTTGATCCTACCTGGCTTTTGAAACTGGGCCCTTACGGTAGGCCTTTTAAGCCAGTCGCTAGACATACAAGGCAGTTGCTATTATAAGAAACATGATAAGGGGAGGTTCACCTCCCCTTGTCGTCATATACACATTGTGTGTGTTATTGTGATGTCAATATATAATGAGAATTTACTGCACCATCGTGTTACTTTCCTACATTTATAAATATTCCATTAATAATTGCATTATTTATTTATTAAAGAACACCAACAGCATATACATTCAACATTGATTTACAAAAGTATTTAGGAAATGTATTACTGCTAATGTATACACAAATTATGGGTGTACATAACATTTAAAGAAAAAAACATTGGACAGAAGCTGCATATAAACTAATAACCTCCTTACTAATAAACGTTGTAGGTATAGCTTCTGTATAGTTACGCAACGCTTTGTCTTCTTCTTTTAAAAGTCAAATAAAATTACTGACGACTGAAAGAGAGAAATTATGGTAACTATTCACCTGATATATTATGTTTATTGGTAAGGAGACGAGTAAAATTTAAACAAAGTTATTTAACTTCAATAAAATAAAATACAACAGAATACAAATTAATGAAGGGCGTGAATATAACACATACATATCTACTTAATTTAGATACATAATTCTACTATAACAGAAATTATCTGACTAAATGATAATTATTGTTCATACATGTATTTTTTGCCGAATACCACCCAAAGAGTCATGAAATATATCCAGGTTTGAATTTAAGTTTTTGTTGACCATATTGTCATGGTTGGTTCTTATTAGCGGACCATGGGCACGAATATTGGTACGACAGAATGGAGGACAAAATGTGTTAGGACAGCGCGGGGTCTTTAACGTGGGATTGTGATGGGAACCTCTGCTAGGAGGTGACTACAATCAATCTTTCAGTTAACAATTTTGTGCAAAAATGAAATACTAAGCATTACTCGACAGTCACGAAGAGAAGTCATTTTGAAGAAAGTCGCTGGTTATAAGGGGGCATCTATGAGAAATACTGTGAGTGCTAAACGCCAAGGAGCGTGTAAACATACGTTGTATACCTTCAATGCGTTGAGAGTGAACATCATAATACAGGCTCCACGCTGTACATGCGTATTCTAAGTTACTTCTTACCAGTGTTTTGAATAGAAGCAACTTAGTTTGGGGTCGCCTGAAACAGTTGGAAGCATCTGAGCAGATTTTTTTAACTACGGTATCAATGTGGGATGTGAATTGCAGTTTGCTATCTATTGTAACTCCTAGATCTCTGATTTCACTTACTGATTCTAGTTTGGTGTTGTTAAGCGTATGTTCAATTACCAAAGGATTTTTCTTTCGAGTAAAAGTGATTTGATGGCATATAGTGGCGTTAAGGATAATTAAGTTATCGGTTCACTAGCGGTTAATATTTTCAAGACCATTTTGTATTTGAGTTGCATCATCAAGGGATTTGCCTGTTTTATAAATCTTAAAATCATCGGCGTACAAGGAGTAATTAAAAAAATGAATTTTCGAAGTAAGATAAGTAATTAAAGAATATCAAAAAGAGTACCAGACCTAAGTGGGACCCTTGCGGAACTCCCGATTCGGCATAGTGCGATCGGCACCCTAATTGCGTAACATACTATCAATCAGAATCTGAATCATTTTGAAGCAAATTGCTAATCCATTGCTTCTTAAGTTCGAAAAATTTGTATGATCAAATAGCGCAATGAATGTTGTTGAACTGTCAAAAGGAGACCAATTCCTACTGTAAGTGTGTTACGCAATTGCACTGCGGGATTTTAGAAAAGTACGATATAAGCCAACGTAACAAGGGACCACCGATACCAATGAGTTTAATTTTTTTTAAAGCAGATGATGGTTTACTTTATCAAAAGCGCTAGTAAATTCTGTATAAATGGCATCCACTTGTCTTCCATTATCAAGATCGCGTGTCAGGTCATAAAAGTATGCTACAAGATTTGTCTCAGTGCAGTGGACCGAACGTGCATGAATCCATGTAGGTGAGTCATGTATCCATGTATGATTTTGCGTGGAGTGTGATTACAGAAGAACAGACAAGAAATTCAAATAACTTTGAGAAGCAGGAAAGAATGGATATTAGTATGGATATTGATCATTATACTCTCTGAGATTCTTCTACACACAACGTAGGTTTTATAAATTAGGTAAGTCCCTTGTTAGTATTTGTAAAACCTACATTACATCTAATCATCACCATTGACGTTTCAATATTTTTTTCTAGTACATACGGCTATATATCAAGCTATACATTTCCAGTTTAAGCTGACCGCTCATTGTACTGAAATCTTATAAAATGCGAGATCAGCTTATACTGGAAGTGTATAGCTTGATATGTAGCCGTGTGTACTTAGTTTCTTCAATATATCGCACTCTAGAGCGTTTTTACCACAGATAAAATTAACTAACGGAACTTCACAGACCTGACGGGTAACCACGCTCAAAACTATAGGCAAAATATTAAACGACATCTAGCTTGAATAATGAGTTCATTTAAATGGATTTACGTCAAAAGGTAAAACATACTTACCATTTAAATCTCCGATCCCGTCACCATTGCTATCCATGAAGGAGCGCGGGTATATCTGGTAGACCACGCAGGACTTCCACCACATGTCCACGCACGAGACGCTCGCCACCGTCGCAGCAATCAGGAACAGCGTTAACCCCCGCATTTTGACTAACTACATACACAAAAACAAAAAAAAAGTTATTACTAGGTACCTAAATACAGAATCATAAACAGACCTTGAGGTGTAAATAATGTTAATTTGCTAACTGCGCTAAAATTTGCTAAGCCTGCCGAAACGTATCGCACTTTTGACTTAAAACTCGTATCGCACGATTGGACAATCTATGGATTCAAAAGGAGCTAAAAAAATTGCAAACTTGGAGATGCAAAATTGATGTTACAGGAACCCAATCAAAATAGTGATCAAAATTAAATTCGAGTTGCAAATATATCTGTATTGAGAACTTGTAAGTGATCGACGCGAATGGTCTGACATAGGACTTAATTTTCTTAAAATTATCTATTGCACAACCAACCTGCAATCACTGCAGCTCCGCGAATAATGCGAAAAGAGTGAAGGCGAGGGCACTTTATAAGTCACAACATCCAAGTGTTTTGTGATACATCAAATTGTTCGCTCCAATGTTATCTTTTCGCTGCAGAATTATTTCTGATTCTGATTGGTTCTCACTCGGATCCCATTATGTTAAGTCTTAAATAAATATTGATGTTATAACGTTACAGGATATTTGTGAGGATTGTGTATAGAAAAGTGAAGTGACTAACTTTTTTATTATGGTTCGCATTTCTTGAACTGATAATTTAGGGATCGTGTGTGTTGAGCTAACTGCTATAGGTAGGTAATCACATGTACGTGGTAATCAGCTGGCTAGAAGTCCACAGTGGTTTGGTTACTGCAACAGATGCTGTTGATCTTCCGAGCGTTGTGGATCGGGTAATCGGGTTACAGGTAGGTACCATCGCGGACATTTGCGGTGCTGGTGGTGGTGGTTGAACCTGAAATTGCGAAAAAAAATCAGCTGTTCCCTACAATTTGACGAGTTATGCGAACATAAATGTAGGGAACAACAGCTGATTTTTTTTTCGCAATTTCAGGTTTGATCCTATAGTAAAAGTTGTTCATAATGATGAGTACAACACTATCGTGGCAGCTCCCTAGCCAAAAAAAACAGCGTGTATAGTGAAACTAACATGAGTGAATTGTGAATCTCGTAACCTCGTCATATATTTAGGCGAAGTCATGTAGTGGAAGAAGATTAGAAGTTTTAGTATAATCAATTTTATTTGAAAAGGGGCAAGTGGCCCGTGGGCCCTGTTAGGAGTGGAGTAGACCAAGCTGGAAAGCACTGTACGTTAATATAACCCACCGATTTTTGTAGTAACTATTTTTTTGGTAGAATATATATACTCTTTTTATTGTATTTTTGAAATCCCCAAAACCATAGGAGCCGAGAAAAAAAAAACTTCACGCAGCGGGTCTAAATTGGTTTTCAAACAATAATATGGTTAATGCCATTTCCAAGGTCAAGGTTAACAATTATCTATTGTAAAACCAGTGTTTAAGAGTGGGGAAAAAGAAGATTATATAGTTATATAGTTAGTTATAACTATCGTCCAATCACATTGGTACCAATTTTGTCAAAATTATTTGAAAAATGTATGTACAAACGATTGAGTGATTTCTGTGATGAACGGATTATTGAGACTGCACAATTTGGCTTCCAAAAACAGAAATCGACATCTTTAGCCATTTTCTCCCTTTTATAAATAATATAAAACCGTTTGACCACAGGACTATTTTTTAACTTATCTAAAGCTTTTGACTACGTATTTCATGACTTATTAAAAAAAAAAACTAAATAAAAACTAGAGGCAATTGGTATAAGAGGACGGCGGGCTAATTGCGCATAATCTGTTTACCCTAATTGCGTACCACACTATAAATCGGAATCTGAATCATTTTGAAACAAATTGCTAATTCATTGCTTCATAAGTTCGAAAAATTTGTCTGCTAATCACGTAAATAACGCAATGAATGTGGTTGAACTGTCAAAATGAATCCGATTCCGATTGATAATGTGTTACGCAATTGTCCCGCCACACTAGATTGGCTGTCGTCGTATCTCAAAAACCGACAGCAATGTGTTGTAATCACAAAATTGGATGAACATGACAATATGACGTCGTACTCGTCCAAATATCGATACAACAAGTATCAAGTGTGGAGTCCCACAAGGTAGCATATTAACCGGGGAGAGTGGAACCGGCGAGAGATGTCGTGCGGTGTCCCGCAGGGATCGGTTCTGGGACCGCATCTGTGGGACATCGGGTACGACTGGGTGCTGCGCGCCGACCTCCCTGGTGGCGTCAGCGTAGTTTGCTACGCTGACGACACGCTGGTCCTGGCGCAGGGGAGGTCGCACCAGGCGGCGGCCGAATTAGCGGCACGCGGGGTTGCGACAATCGTAGAGAGGATCCGGCAATTGGGACTCGAGGTGGCCTTGCACAAGTCCGAGGCCATGTGTTTTCATGGTCCTCGGAACGCGCCACCATCGGGTTCCCAAATAACGGTAGGAGGGGTTCTCATCGGTGTCGAGTCGACGATGAAGTACCTGGGACTCGTCCTCGACAGCCGGTGGAATTTCGTGGAGCATTTCCGACGTTTGGCTCCCAGACTGGAGCGGGCCGGGGCTGCCTTGGGGCGGCTCCTGCCCAATCTGGGGGGTCCAAACGCCTCCTGCCGGAGGCTCTACGCGGGGGTCGTGCGGTCCATGGCCCTTTACGGAGCTCCGGTGTGGGCGCGTTCCGTGAGGCGGCGACCGGTCCGTCGGTTGAACGCGTCCCAGAGTGTCATGGCCATCCGGTTAGCCCGGGGATACCGCACGGTCTCCGGGGAGGCGGCGAACCTCCTTGCCGGATTACCGCCATGGGATCTGGAGGCAAAAGTCCTCGCGCACATCTGGGAGTGGCGCGAGGAGGCAGGACGCCGGGGCGTAACTCCGTTGCCGCGAGAAATCGCGGCACGGCGGACAGAGCTCCGGCAGGATCTCATGGCGGCATGGAGAGTGCGATTGTCGCAACCCAGCGCTGGGCACGCCACAATTGCGGCGATAAGTCCCCTCTTTGAGGAGTGGCTGGAGAGGCGCCACGGCGTCCTCACCTTCCGCCTGACGCAGGTCCTCACCGGACACGGGTGCTTCGGGAGGTACCTGTTCCGGATAAGGCGGGAGGAAACGCCCTGGTGTCACCACTGTGTGGATCGCCCGGAGGACACGGTGGAGCATACGGTGGAAGTCTGCCCGGCTTGGGCGGGGCACCGCCGTGTCCTCGCGGAAGCGATCGGCGGCGGCGATCTCTCGCGTCCGGCCCTGGTCCAGGCCATGGTACGGAGCGAGAGTGCATGGGAAGCCATTACCTCCTTCTGCGAAGCAGTAATGCTCGTGAAGGAGGAGGCGGGACGCGTGAGGGAGAGGCAAGCTTTGCACCCTCACGCCCCTAGTCGCCGCAGGAGACGCCCTGGGCGTCGGGAATCGGCAGCCGATTCCCGGCCACCGTAGGCGCGGGCTTGCGGACGGCGAGCAATGGGTAGCTCGCCGTCCGGTAAGGACCAGGCCCGAGTCGACGGCGCGTCGTGTTCCACGCGCGCCTCAAAGAGATGTCAGCACTATTGACGGGGTCCGCTAGGGCCGATGCCAGCTAGGGTTGCGGGATGTTCGAAAGAGTTACCGTGGCCCCGGCACAGGCAACAGAAGGAACACGGGTGGGTTTTAGTCAGTAAAAGTCTGACACGCCCTCCCGCTCCGCCCAGAGCGGGAGAAGTCATTTGATGATTTCCCATCCACAAAAAAAAAAAAAAAAAAAAGGTAGCATATTAGGACCAATTTTGTTTCTTTTATACATTAATGACATAACCAAAATAACAAATCATAAATGTATTTTATTTGCTGATGACATCTCTATATTGGTAACATCTGACAATAAATTGACGGAATAAAAAATCACGAAATTGACATTCATAATAGAATTGAAATCTTATAGAATGGCTAAATATTAATAACTTAAAAATTAATTTAAATAAATCTAAATACGTACAATTTAATCAATCTCATATCACAAAATACAACTTTAAACTTAAAATATTGGAAATGAATGAAGTAATTCAAACAAAATTTTTAGGAGTTATTATAGACCAAAACTTAAACTGGAAAGCACATGTAGAAAATATATGTAACAGGATAAATAGGTTCGTATATGCCCTAAGACAAGTTAAAAATAAAACTGACATAAAAACAGCCATAACATGCTACCACGTGTATGTAGAATCGATTCTAAGATACGGGCTTATAGTGTGGGTAAATGGTACTGAAAATAGAGAAATAGAGCGTTTGTTGCGCAAAAAAAAATGCATCAGAGCAATTTATGGGCTAGCGCCTGATGAGTCCTGCGAGCCAATATTAAAAAAAACTTGGTTTATTATCGCTACCATCTCTTTATATATATGAATTATGCATGTTTGTATGGAAGTATAAAGAATATTGTGTAAAACTGTCTGACGTAAGCTTGTGATGTTGGAACCTTGGCTTGTATTAAAGGAAACACTGTTTGCAGTTTGGTGTCTTTTATTAGACTAACACTTAAGTACATTATAAAAAAGGAATATGAAGAAAAGTTGCTTACATAGCTAAGTGCGCGCACATATAGGTATACGTAATAATATACTCACACTTCACCTCCCGGGGGCGAAGAGAAAAAAAATTTCGTAGTTACGATTTTTTTTTTTTTAACTACACAATACTATTATTACGATAAGATTAAAATTAAAAAAATAAAACAACTTAAAATTAAACATGACAATGTTATACATTAAAAAAAAACAATAATCAATCTTTAATAAAATAAGGAAGAGTAAGTTCAGTTTACTTTTATTCATAAAATAGTTTAGTCCTATTTTTATGAATTATTCTTCTTTATTTGAATTATTTTTTATCTTAACATTACATCCTAAGTCTTCTACAACTACATATGGTCCTTTATACAGAGGATCCAACTTACGTCCAGTTTCTATCTTAATTAATATTAAATCTCCTACCTTATATCTAACAGGATTCATTGCAATATCATACTTAGCTTTTCTCTTATGTTTTTTAGTTATCAAATTATTTTTAGCTTCAGATTGCGCCAACTGTAATCTGTATTTATTGAAATAAATGCAATGGATAACTGTCTACATTGTATAATGGTTCTACATGATCAGACAAATTAGATGGTATATTACATAGTTTACCAAATACTAATTCATGTGGCGTGTAATTTGTTTCCGAATGTATAGTATTATTAAAACTGAAACACCAAAAAGGTAACCATTGACTCCAAGTTTCAGGATGATTGTCGCACTGAATTCTTAAAAATGAACCCAACACTTTGTGGGTATTTTCTAGAGCTCCTATTGATTCATGATGATAAGCCGTAGAGGAGAGTTTTTTAACATTCAAAATCTTACATACCTGTTCCATTGTAGACGAAATAAACTCCGTTCCTCGATCAGTGGCTATTACCTTAGGAATACCAAATATCAGAATAAAATTACGCACGAATGCATCAGCAATGGACGTAGTTTCTTTATTTGCAAGAGGAATTGCCTGTACAAATTTGGTCAATTCACATTGGATAGTTAAAATATAAGAATTATCACCTATGGACCTGTCTAGGGGTCCTACTACATCTAGATATACTTTTTCAAAGGCTGAAGACGCCGTACTGGTAATCTCCATCGGCTCTTTAGTGTAACGACTATGTTTCATTTTCTGACACTTCGTACATTTACGTACAAATTCTTGAACATCTCGTTCAATGCTAGGCCAAAAATATCGTTTCTTAATAGTATTTATCATTCTGCGCATACCAGCATGTCCGCTAGATGGCAGTAAATGAAAATCGTTCATAATGAGAGTTTTCTCTTTATCGTCCGTTATTCTTTTAACACCTCGCAATATACATATGCGGGGTCCGGTCCAATCGTTTAGTGACTTTATTTCACTGCAAATATGTTTAATAAATTCAACATTTTGTTCATCTTTTACAATGCAAACTTCTTGGATACCTATCTTTTTGCAAAATAAACTTAATTTCTGCACAAATTCGACTCGCGAGAAATGCGCCTTGAAATTAAGATTAATGTATAAATGTTTTATATCTGATCTAAAAGCAAAACACTCTATTTCCGTAGTAATCATATTTCTCATTCTCAATTTATCTAATGTTGTGCCATCCATAAACATCATCTCAATCGTGTCACGAGGTTTTCTTAATATATCTACGACTTTTGGTTGATCAGGCCAATCGTTTTTAGATTTACTAAGATCCGCATTCCCTTTTAAAACGTAATTATCATTCATCTCATCTATCCTTTTTTTCTGTGCTCTAGTCATCACATTTACAACTTGTTCATGCATATTTTTTAAATCATCCGATGTCATACTAACTCTTGATAAAGTATCTGCTACAGTATTTTCTTTCCCCTTTACGTAAATTATTTTAAACTTATATTCTTCTATAGCAAGTCTAAATTTAAGTAATCTATTAGAAGGATCTTTGATTCCAAAAAGATACACTAAGGGTTTGTGGTCAGTCATTAATGTGAAGTTTCTGCCGTAAACATATGGTCTAAAGTACTTCACAGCCCAAACAATAGCCGAAAGTTCCTTTTGGATGGTCGGGTAATTCTTTTCTACCTTATTTAATGGCCTACTTGCGTATGCTATGGGTCTCAAGTCTTTGTTGCATAAAACTGCACCAATAGCTATTCCTGATGCGTCTGTTTGTATTACGAATTCATTGTCTCTCGAAAAATCAGGATATTGCAATATCGGGGGCGTCATTAACAACTTTTTTAAGATTTCAAACGCATTGTGACACTCATCTGTCCATTGAAATGGTTCGTTTTTCCTGCATAATTCATTTAAAGGTATAGTAATATTAGCGAAAGATTTTATAAATTTACGATAATAATTACAGAATGCTACAAAACGCTTGAACTCCTCTGAATTTTTGGGGATTGGATAATTTTGGAGTATTTTAGTTTTTTCTGGATCAGGAGAAACGCCTTTCTCTGAAACCACGTGTCCTAAATACAAAAGTTCTTTTTTTAAGAATTCGCACTTTTGAGGGTTTAATTTTAGATTTACTTTTCTGAGTCTTTCCATAACGCTTATTAAATTTTGATTATGAGTAGTCAAATTGCGTCCAAAAATGACTAGGTCATCTAAATACACAAAACATTTTTCAAATGCTAGGCCCGACAGCAACTGACATCATACGACTGAATGAACTCGGACTAATTTTAAGCCCCATCGGTAACCGTTTCATTTGATATTGTCCTGAACTAGTTGTAAATGCCGTATACTTACGACTGAGGATTCAAGGTCACTTGGTAATAACCTTGGTGAAGGTCAAGGTGACTAAAATAAATTGCACCTGAAAGAGAATCTAATATTTCAGTGATATTTGGCAATGGAAATTTGTCATCAGCCACGATTTCATTTACTTTCCTATAATCTACTACTAGTCTCCACTTCTTATTTTGACCTTCAACACTTTTTTTAGGTACTAATAATATTGGGCTTGACCATGCACTGCTACATTCTTCTATGATGTCATTTTCTTTTAAGTTTTTTATTTGATTTTCAATTTCGGGCTTTAATGCTTGTGGTAAACGATATGGTTTAACATATACTGGGGAAACATTTGGTTTAATAGTAATTGATTGTTGGTAAATATTTGTGGTTGTTAACCTGTCACCTTCTACGTAAAAAACATCTGCATATTTTGCGCATATTGTTTCAATACTTTTTTGCTCTTCATCGTGTAAATGAGATAAATTTAATTCGCTCAGTAGTTTTTGAACTCTATTTACGTTTATGCCAGTTTTATTAAATGAACATATATGATAGTCATTTAAAGATTGTAACTCTGGTGTAAACAATGGTAACTCTACGTCTTTTTCAGTAACATTTAAGATCTTAATAGGAATCCTATTATTTATTACTCTTGTAATTTCATTTGCTAAAAATATATCTTTGCTCAGCTCTTTTCCACACACAACAACATCACCATTTATGCAATTATCCACATAAATATGGTGTATCGATTCGGATCGAGCAGGAATAACTATGAAATTTTTATTTTTACTAGCATAATTAATCAATTTTAACGAATAACTGTAATTGTCTTTATATAAAGTAACTAAATTTGTTTGTAAATTAATATTAGCTCCATATTTCATTAGAAAATCTATACCTAAAATCCCATCAGCCGTTAGTGGTACCGATTCAAAAATTAAAAAGTTGTGATTAAAATGTATGTTGTCACAGGTTTTTAAAGTTAAATTAACCGATCCTTTAGATATGGTCTTCCCTCCAAAGCCATTTATTAATGTATTGTCTCTTTGCACTGGCGTATTAAAGGGAATTGCTCCATTTTTTATAATAGATACTGAAGCGCCAGTATCAACAAGCCAATAATATTTGTTGTTGTTAATGTTTAATATCACGTATTTAGTGTCGTTATTACATGATAAGATGGTATTCTTAAGATCCAAAAAACTGAATCTGACTGTTATTTGATTATTCACTGCTTTGGGGCTCGTCTACATTGTGTTCCGCCGTATATAATTTACGGTTTTGTGTGTTAAGTCTACCCCTGCTTTTCTGAAAACTGTTAGTAGGTCTACGATTACTATAATTTCCTCTAAAGTTATTATGAAAATTGTTTCCTCTACAGTTATAATAATTTCCGCGTCCTGTTCCACGTTGATATCCATTTCCACTATTGTGTCCTAGCTGTCTATGAGAATAATTATTTGAGTTTTGATTATAATTGTGTCTACCACCGCGACCGCGACTGTTACTATAGCGTCTATTGTTATAGAAAGTACGTCCTTGCTTTGATACATGCATGATGTTACCTTGTTGCTGTGTGGCAGGCCTGTCCTCGTCTTTTGCAGCCTGTATTGCTTCCTTCAAGCTGTTGTAATTGCGCGACGCGATGATGGTGGATAGTCTCGAGCTGCGTAGTCCGTCTGAAAATGTTTTTATCGCAGATTTTTCATTTATGGGCTTAAGTACAGAATAAGCACTGCAATCCCCGTCTGCTTGAGAAATCGTCATGTCAGTAAATAACTGCTCTATTTCCTTACCATATTCCTCAACAGTCTTTTGACCTTGTCTCATAGCCTGCATCCGCGATTGAATGGCTGTGTACGACTTTTTTGTTGTTAAATTATTCCTTAAATCTTTAATTAAATCTGAAACTTTCCCATATTTGTCAGAAATACGCAACTTTGCGTTTTCCGAAAGTCTACTTTTTAAGATAAAAATAATTAATAATGAATTACCTTTATCGTCGAGCATATTAGCGTACATTTCGATGGCGTCAATCATTCTCTTAGTGGTGTTTTCAGTATCATCCATAACTGGAATTAAATTACATGCCACCTTTAAATCAAATTCCATTTTGTTGTTTCTATTGATTTTGGAAAAATACATATTTTTTTTTTATTTCATCATACAATTCCTGGCTCTTATCAAAAATATCCTTAGCTAATCGAATTACTTCCGCATCGCTATTTTTACCTATAACTAAAAGTAATGATTTGCACTTCTCAAAAACATCATTTGCTTCTTTCAATTTTATTTCAATAGTCTGGCCTTTATATCTACTTTGACCTCTTTTTACCAAATATGTTCGTATTTCATATAACAACTTTTGGCATTCTTCTAAACTTTCTAACATAATGAATATAATATTTTTAAAATATTGCTATAATTATTCATAAATAGGTAAAACTTAACACTATTTCGTAACATACTGACAAAAGAATGGAATACGTAAGCACTATTCGCCGCGAGGTATCATGTTCGATGAGTATCCGTGCGCCGTTTTATGAGTTATAATTTATTAGCGTAATGAAATTTGATCACTGGCTTTACACTTTATACTCAATATTGTCTTCCGAAACGATTTTAAACTGCTTGAATATATTCTAAACACTTTAAATAACACTTATTGTTCATTTGCAAGCACTTTTTGAGATTATTAATGTTTATAATTATAGGGTTTAAACACTCACGAAAAACGAAAAGTTTATTTGTTTACGCAGCAGTCTCCTCAACGCTGCGCCTGGCTCGCAGAGACGACCTGATGCGGGATATTGCCTGCATACCCATTTCTTCTTGAATAAGGCGTCGATGGCACGCCCTATATAACTTTCAACCAAAAAATAGTACAAGTACCAAAACCAGGGCCAGCAAAATATATGTTACCGTGCTCATATTTTGAAGGTGGTTTCCAAAATCTTTCAACTGAGCCGCATTATCGCCCGCAGCGTTCTAGGTTAAAAACACGTCTTCCTTTTCCACTTTTGACTGACACATCTTGAGAACGAATTTGAAACCAGCTTAAAATTTTTACTTGTGTAACTAGCACTTAAAAACTGAATCAAAAAGGAAACAAAGTTCCTGGGCAGAGCCCTGGCAGGGTCGCCATGTGATGTTGGAACCTTGGCTTGTATTAAAGGAAACACTGTTTGCAGTTTGGTGTCTTTTATTAGACTAACACTTAAGTACATTATAAAAAAGGAATATGAAGAAAAGTTGCTTACATAGCTAAGTGCGCGCACATACCTATAGGTATAAGGTAATATAGAGACCAAAATAGATTAGTTTTCTATGACACTCTCAGATTGTCCAAATACAGCAAAAACTGTCCAACTATGTGTGTAAGAATTTATAATAAGATACCCAGAGAACTTAGAAACTTCAATAATATTGTTTAAGAATAAATTGTTGGAATGGCTGAAAGCCCACAACTTCTACTCCCTTAAAGCATTCATTGAAAATAAATAAATTATGACTAGATTTAAGCTATGACTCGATTTTGCATGCTATATTTCCAATAGCTGTTGTTCCAATGTTTGTGCCCTGTTTAATTGTAAGACCTATAAGCACATGTTTTAAACAAATAAAGAATTTGAATTGGATTTTAACAACCTAAAAGTCAAGGTCAACACCCCAAAAGTCAAGGTCAACAAACCAAAATATGCTCAAATCTTAAAATATTACCTTGTGACAAGCTTTGAGGTCAATAGCATTTTTAATGTCAGTGACAGACGTCTAAAGGTAAGGCGTGATACGCCTTACTTCTACTGTTTCTACTATTTCTGGATGGTTAAAAAAAAAATGACCTAGCCTGTCCGAGTCGGGGTGTCCCAAGGCCCGAACTCGCTTCGTTCGCTCTTGCATCCTAAGTTTTCATTGCTTTTTACAAAGTTGAGATATCACTTTGTCTGAACGTAACATGGTGTTCCATGTTACGTTCAGACAAAGTGACATCTCAACTAACCGAGGAGTGAAATTCATTCATTGTCTGTGCTTTAGCACATTACATAAGGTGCACTGGGGTAATTCCAAAAAAGGGTATATTCCGAAAATCCATAAAATTCTCTTCTTGGGGTAATTCCGAAATACAAAACTATAAGAAATGATATTGGCGATACTATTACAACTCATGATATTTTTTGTAAGGGGTAAATACGATTGAAAAAGAAATGTAAACCTTTGGTCAAAGTACAATAAAGTCGACGTTTAAATAATTTCGGAATAACCCCAAGATAGTTCGTAATTTCCCGTAAACCAAAAAATTATAATTCAAAAATTCAAAATGCTCTATCTAGTGAATCCAACTACATATTTATGAATCTAATATATCCATTGGTTAAATCTTTTCATTAAGTTAACCGAAGTCGCTTATTAATGGCAGTAAATATGAAACTAATTTACATAACTAACCGAAATGTTGACCTCTAGACATCTCGTAAAAATTCCCGTCGGAATTACCCCAGTATACCTTACATAAGAAATAAATTGAAATTTTTTGACATTTTAATGTCAAATTTTCAATTTATTTCTTATGTATGTAAGTTTTTGTTTAAACTTTACTATTTATTTTCTCTAAAACTGTGCATTCGTTGGCTCTGTCATTTTGCAAAAGTTTTCTACATGAAGACATTTACAAGCTATAAAAATATGACGCTTCGGACGCGTGGGTTATAAAGTACAGTGGAGCCCCAAGCTGTTATACGCGCGAAGTTTTTCAAGGCTCCATATGTAATTAACTTCTCGCGCTATTAATATTCGTCATGGAGATATGAGCTGGTCTGTTTCCTGGGAAAAATCCAAATCCTCTTTGGGTTCTTCCGAAGGAACGTCACGACGTCAAAACAAGTCGACTCATTGAGTCGGCGTTTTTTGGGTCGGACTTAATGCGAAATATTGCATTCTAGAGTATACCTTTCCTGTTCTAATTTACACAAGAGTGTAGAAAAAAGAATAGGAAAGACATAACATCAAACATCTGATAACAATTTTTTACGGAATGTTCTGTTGCACTCAATAAAGTCTAGTCTAGACAAGCGCGGCTCCGATTCTGGGACGGTGGGTAATGCGAAATATTGCATTCTAGAGTATACCTTCCCTGTTCTTATTTACACAGAGTGTAGGAAAAAGAATAGGAAAGGCATCAAACATCTAACAACAATTTGGTACGGAATGTTGCACTCAATAAAGTCTAGTCTAGGCAAGCGCGGCGCCGATTCGGGGACTATGATAATGTGAAATTTTGCATTCTAGAGTATACCTTTCCTGCTTTAATTTACACAGAGTATAGGAAAAAGAATAGGAAAGGCATATGACTTAATTATTCAATTATTCGGTCAAGAATAATAAACTTCAAACGATGTTTCTAAACGGAAACTCAAAATGACACGGGTTAACTGACAGTCACAATAAAATAATAAATGACATTGATAGTACTGACACTGACAGCCCGTAAAAACATCGCGCCAAGAGTTTGTGTTGCTTGTGTTTTTATTTTATTAAAATTTTATTTTTGTAAAAGCAATGGCAGAAGAGGAACACTATGACGACGTAGACATATCGGATGTAATTGACGAGTCTGAGCACTATCTTGAAGCGGACCATCAACATGCAGAGCTAACAGAACCGACGGACTCAGAAAATATAAACACGATACAGGATTCAGATTTATTAAGTTCGGAAGAGCAGGCGGTAGACGAGAAGAGGCCTCAGGTGCAAAATAAAAGCGAGGTCATACGCTCCACGCGGCTGCCAATAGCTAGAATTAAGAATATTATGAAAATGGACCCTGATGTCAGCGTGGTGTCGGGTGACGCTGTGTTCCTAGTTACTAAAGCTACAGTGAGTATACACATTATTTTTATAGTGTATGCAGACATCGATACGCTAAAACAATTTGAAGCTTCACACGCGCGGTTGTTAAAGTACAGTGGAGCTTTTTTTCGGGCTATTATTGCTTGTTCCGAGACAATGATTACTTTTCTGATTGAATGCCTCTGGCTTTCAGAAGTGGCAGTTATAGGCAGTAGTGTGGTGAGGGCATGTAGACAGCAAAGTGGATTATACAATTAGGACCCGGCAACATAATTATTATATGCACATTTACATAATGTACTCCCTTTTTTTGCAGGAACTATTTCTGGAAACAATAGCAAAAGAAACTTATGCTTATACAGCTACAAACAAGAGGAAAATAATAGCAAAGAAAGATTTGGACTTAGTCATCAACAAAGTGGACTGCTTATGTTTCCTAGAAGGTGCCATGGACTTTTAATAGATCAGTAGTTGTAGAGGGGACATGGATCATAAATGTTATAGTAGCGCTGCTTGTAAAGGGAACATGTCAATGCCAGTAATTTTTAAGTTACAATCCCACAATGATATCTGGTCTAGGGGCAATGGCGCTGTAGATGAACTAGAACTAGGTCTGTTCCAGTAGTATCTAGTTGAAATGTACACAAATGGATCAGAAAACATATTGTGAATGGCAATTTGTAGTGCCGCTTACAAATTCAGTGCATCAATTTGATTATTTCAATACTTAAACCCAATATTCTAATTTTAAATCACCATAAAGATGTTTTTCATTTGACAATAAAATTGGGGTTTACCTTCATTTTCCTTGATGATTTCTCAATTAGAATTTAATCATGTTATTCAAACAAAAATTGTTGGATAAAAGATAAATTCAAAATTATTACTACAACTTGTACATATTAAACCTAAAGGGCCTACACATTTTATTTGCTGCCCTTCCTTGAGGAGCTAGGGTGGATCGAATTATCGATTTTCCCACCTATTACGCAAAATACATGCACTGATGTGGAGTTGCGGACACTAGCCCATATTACTTATTACCTATTAAAGCATAAATAGTGCGAATTGGTGGAATAGCAACTAGGCAGGGAGGGTAACTTGCAGTGCGTCTAGATGTCCGATGGTAGAAGGGGGCCGGTGGAATGAGGTTGTGGAGTTCTTAAGCACACTCACCAAAGTATAATCAACACACGACGACAAGCAGGCAACCTTGCGGCGATGAGCCAAGCTGTGAAGCTTGGCATCCACCACTTTTACGTCGCCAATGAGCCTCATTGCTCTGCGTTCCATCAAGTCAAACGCGGCAAGTTGGTATTTAGCTGAGCCATCCCAAAGATGGCTGCAATACTCCATGCAGGATCGGACTTGCGCTTTGTAAAGGGTTAAAAGCTGTCCAAGCGTAAAGTATTGCTTCACTTTATTTAGGATGCCCAGTTTCTTGGCCACAGTTTGGGCTTTGTACTCGATGGTGGCACCGAAGTTGAGACATGATGTCAATTCTATGCCCAGGAGCTTGAGCTGATCAGTTACAGGAACAGATGTACCCCGAAAAGTAGGAGTTTGGACTCCTACTTTAACATAAACCAGAAGTATCAATTAATGTAAGGGACAAATCACAGTTTTTCAGGAGAGCCAAAAAAGGTTTTATTTTCTCGATTTTATTTCATTACTATTTTACAATAATTGACTTGATCACTAATTACAAGTTCGTACCATTTTTGTGTACTGGACGTTTGTGTATGAGAAAGACATGTTTGAACGATACTTTTTACATACGATAGGTACACGATCAAACGAAACACAAAGGCCCACGGCGACCGCACGCCCGCCCGGAGCGTGACAAGTGCGCATCGACCTATAGCATCCGGGCGACTGAACTTCTGAAGGGGTTTCTTTACCCCCGCCCCGCTGCCTGTGCGCCCGCGCCTACGCGCCGAGTGCCGCCTATGACTTGCCGTGACCTGTGTTGTGCGCGTATGATTACGGATAGAGTAGGTACTTAGTGTGGCTCGGTGACCAACTTGTAACCTTTTTAAAATATTTTTAGGACAAAATATAACATGATGTAAATATTATTCGAATCAGTTACTTATTCTGAACAAACTATATTCAGGTTTCGCATATACTAAAAATAATGTTGTATATGAACGACATATTGAACCTCATTCTCTCAAATGCGGAAATAATTTCCTACGCAGACGACACGGTCATCATGTTTCATGCCAGCACCTGGGAACAGGTCTACAGTCTCGCAGAAGAAGGTTTAGCAGCAGTAGCGCAAACACTCAACCACAACCTACTTACTCTCAATTTAAAGAACACCCAACTAACAGTGGCGTAGCCTTCATACAACCCGATTCCTATCGGCTTCCCTTTGGAACAACTACTCTTCTTAGTGTCTACTATTGCCAAATAATATGGTACACCTGTGTGTGTAATTGTGTATCACATCACATGACATAATTATACTTAACTAGCTTTTGCCCGCGGCTTCGCCTGCGTGAATTTCGGAAAATATTCCACAGGAACGTACTACCTGGATTAAAAGGAAGCGAAGAGATCGGAAATAACAATGAAATTTTTATCAAATTCTGATAGATAAAAATGGTTACTGTGGGTCATCCTTAGAAGATAGACGTATATGTATATGCTATTGCGGATTTTTTTGTTGATTTTTTAAGATGTATAATACTTTAGAATATTAATAAATTTAATGTATCTCTAACGGTTTACGCGGCGCATGCCAGTAAAGCTCCCCAGTCGGCATAATTTTTTCCGACATCTTCTACAATAATCGTCATACTTCAGCCAATTTACACAAAACTTTAATGAATTAAACCTTGAAAACCTTCACTTAAACCCTCCTCATGAATCACACCGTCCATTGGTGAAAACCGTTTGGAAATCCGTTTGGTAATTTTTGAGTTTATCGCATTCACACAGACAGACAGACGCGACGGGGGACTTTGTTTTATAATATGTAAGGATTTATTGATTAATTTATACGAGTATACCTATTATTTAATTTATTGATCAAAGATAAATTTCAATTTTCATATCGACTGTTCCTCCCTTTTCACCCCGAAAGAGGTTGATTTAAAAAACATCTTCAATCAGGTTTTTCGTCATTTAATGTTTAGATTACTTTTGACTTTATCTAGATACGCAGTGGAATCCTCCTCGAAAAATAAATTACTCCCTATTGTTGGTCGATTTTCGAAAACCCCAAAAACTATGTCTATGTTTTTTGTCAAAAGTATTAATTTATTCGAGGTAACCGGCCAGCGCGTTAAAATTCCATACAAACTTTAGCACCCCGTAAATAAAATCCCTTTGATAGGTAGTTTTGAAAAACCAAATAATGACAAACTTTATTATTCATTTAAGAATGTCTTCGTGCTAAGTTTCAAGTTTGATAAGATTTTTCATACAATAGAAAACCCCCTTTTTCACCCTCTTTAAGGTCGAATTTCCAAAAACCCCTTCATAGAGCTCACCTACATTATAAAAGGAACCCTTGTGCAAAAAATCTGTCTGTCATCTGATATGTCAGTCATTCAGTACTTCGCCCGTTAGTTCGTTCGCGTGATTTTCTTACTTTCCTCTACACATTTCACAACCCCCTCCACCCGCTTTAAATGGTAGTATTATAGATTAAGATCATTATTACCTACTTATTTATACATTAGTAAAGTAAAAATGTTGCGCCGACCCCAAATAAATTGGGATTAGGGCAGGAGAATGATGATGGCAATTCGGGCCAAGTTTCAAGTTAAAATATCAACGAAATAAGATTTTTTTTCACCCCCAATTTCCATTATTAGACCTATAGGTTATTTATACCAATTTTTGAGTTAATCAAGCCACCAAGTAAAATCGTACCCTGTAAAATTGACTACCTCTTTTCACCCGTTAGGGGCAGATTTTCGTAAAACCCTAATACACTTTATTTTTTATTTATGGTATTAAGTATAAATACCGAGTTTCGAGTTAATCAGACGGCACGTTAAAATTCTTCCATACAAACTTTAACACCCTTAAAACTCCCTTTTGAAGGGTAGTTTTGAAAAACTAATAGTGAGAAACTTTATCGCTTATTTAGGCAAATATTCCTGCCAAGTTTCAAGTTTATTAACAAAATGAATAAGTTTGTTCATATAAACTTTATCCCCTCTTTTCATCCCCACAGTGGTGCAATTTAAAAAAAATGTTTACGTTTCTTCCAAAACTTGACTCAAAGATTATTTATACTAATTTTCGGGATAATCAAGCCACGTAGTAAAATCCTCCCCTGTAAAATTGACTACCGCTTTTCACCCCATCAGGGGTAGATTTCGAAAAACCCTGATACAGGTTATTGTTAAGTTTTAGTCTTAAGTATAAATACTGAGTTTCGAATTAATCGGACTGCGCGTCGATTCTACCATACAAATTTTGACACCCCCCAACCCCACTTTTGGGGGTAGTTTAGAAAAACAAAAAATTACGAAGTTCATAATTTACTTAGATAAGTATTCGTGCCAACTTTCAAGTTTATTAACTCAAGGAATAAGATTTTTCATACAAACGAAATCCCCCCTTTTCACCCCCTTAAAGGTTGAATTTCCAAAAACCCCTTCTTAGTGCTCCCCTACGTTATAAAAGGAAGTCGTGTGCAAAATTTCACGTTCCTAGTCCCAGCAGTTTCGGCTGTGCGTTGATATGTCAGTCAGTCAGTCAGTCAGTCAGTCAGTCAGTTTCTCCTTTTATATATATAGAATACCAGTTTAATACATCATAAGATTAAAAAAGCCTACAGTTTTTTATCTGAGTTTATGAGAAGAACAATCTTTTCGTCGGCTTCCCTCTAATGATAATTGTAGATGCGCCACTGCACACGAATCACATTTTGTAAAACTCATTCCATCATACAATATGGTATTCAATCTGGGGCGGAGCTGGAAAAACGACAATGATTGAGCTCGAAAGAGCCCAGAGAGCTGTTATTAAAGTACTTTCAAAAAAGCCTTTTTCTACTCCACTGACTCTCTATACAAAGAGTTTTAAGTTCTCCGTGTCCGCCAACTGTTTATCCTCAATGCATGCCTACACACTCACGAAAAAATAAAAGTCAAACCAGACTATCACCCATTAACTTCCAAACGCGTCTTCCACATTCCGATACAAAGAACCACCTCTCTCCTAGCCAGACGATGTCCCGCCTACCGGACACACGTTTGTATCAAGGTCACCAGTATTTTGCCTTGTGACTCAAAAGATCTCTCCCTCTCTGCATGTAAAAAAGTGGTAAAAAGATGGCTCTTAGGTCTTTCATACGACAAATCTGAAAGCTTTCTCATAACAACTCACACTTGGACTCTCAATAACACGACAGACACACCCACATACCTATACACAACACACTACACTCCACACGCACATACACCCACACCTAAACTGACCTTTTAATTAAGCCTTGAATTTTAAGCCTTGACCTTTATTTAATAAACCTTTACGAGTATATCTGGCCTTTGACAGTGCAACACAATGAAATTTTCACATCCCTAAAACAGCAGGAACTTGAAAAAACATATATTGACCTCTTAAAAATATATACAACAATAGCTCCGCAAATATTAAACTAAATACTGCTGGACCATCATTCAGAATCCAAAAAGGTTAAACCACTCTCTCCCAAATTGTTTACTAAAGGGTCTTTCAACAAGGACGGGTCGATGTTAAAATTGAATAAAACAAGATGTGTGTGAGATATTAACGACATTTATTTTTTATTTAAAAGGCCCATTTATGCCATTATGGATGGAATATGACATCGTTCAAATGTCCGCCGCGGCTTCGTATGGTGGCACGAATCCGAGAGGTCCAATTTTTAATGACTCTGCTGCATAGATCCGGCTGAATCCGAGCGATGGCCTGCGTTATGTTGGCTTTCAGGGTAACGGTCGAATGTGGTTTATTCACCCACACTCCCACTACGACTTCAGACAACCCCACAAGAAAAAGTCTAGCGGAGTCAAATCACACGATCTTGGTGGCCAATTCACGTCACCTCTGCGAGAGATAACTCTACCCTCAAACCGTTCATGCAGAATGTCGATTGTGTCGTTGAGGTCTGCGAAAGGCCGAGTTCTTGAGCACGGCGAGAAATCGACTGCCTCGGAGTCTCCTGAACACTCTCACGTACAGCGGCGATGTTCTCAGCCGATCTGGCGTTCCTTTGACGTAAAGGTGTTGGTTGGTTGTTTACCGAACCGGTCGTCTCAAATTTAGTCACCAATCGTTGGAGAGTGGACTTTGAAGGGCCACCACGTCTGCCGTAAAATGGGCGCAATGCGCGCAACGTTTGCACTAACGAACACTCATTTTGATAATAAAGTTTTATCATTTGCACATGCTGCTCAACCGTGTAACTTGCTATGGTGATTTGGCATCACTGACTGCATAATATACAACAGATTTTACAGATCCCACCAAAATAGTATGGCTACCACAGACTGTCAACATCGACTCGTCCCTATTGGAAAACCCTTTAGATAGCACACTTGAGGAGATATAAATTTAAGTAACTGGCGGCCTCATGGAAAACTAAGGGCATTGACGTCGGCAAGAAGAGGCTGACAAACCTCCGATTTGCCGACGATATAGTCCTTTTTGCCCCCACAGCTCTAGAACTCCAGACCATGCTCCAAGAGTTGAGCCCGGCTAGCTTCAGGGTGGGACTTGCGATGAATTGGTATAAAACCCAACTAATGACCAACAGTACTAAGCGTAGGGTCGAGGTAAATGGGCAGGAAATACATTATGTCGATGAGTATATCTACTTGGGCCAGTTAGTTTCTATCGAAAACAGGCTGATAAGGGAAATTAACCGCCGAATCGAAAACGCCTGGAAAAGCTACTGGTCCATGAAGACGCTAATGACGGGTGATCTGCCGATCTCCCTGAAGTGCAAATCCATCGACATGTGTATCCTGCCCGTCCTAACCTATGGTGCTCAGACCTGGTCACTCAACGAGTCGCAAAAGTTCCGCCTTGGAGTCTGCCAAAGAGCGATGAAACGCAGCATCCTAGGTGTAAAAAGACAGGATAGAATTCGAAACACCACGCTGCGTTCCTAAACGGGTATAATGGACGTTGGCAAGAAGGCTGCCAGGCTAAAATGGGATTGGGCGGGTCACGTCAGCCGCATGCACTATGACCGCTGGGCAAAAGTCTCCACACAATGGGTACCTGAAGATGGACGGCGGCGCCGAGGCCGGCCCAGAAAGAGGTGGCGTGATGACCTGGACGCGTACCGTGAGGCCTGGTCCGAGGAGGCGCGGGAAAAAGTTCCTGGATGGAATTGCGGGAGGCCTTTGTCCAGCAGTGGGACAGTATAGGCTAAGTAAAAAAAAAGCCTAGACCAATACAAGTTAAGTTCCTATTTTGTTTAATATAACTTAGGATTTGTATTTTGTTTAACATAACAATTCTGTCTGTAACTATTGGTGACATGCATTTTGTTATATGCGGTGGTCCCCAAACTAGGCGGTGCCTGTGTCTTGGGGACCTGAGTTGTGATAGGTACAAATTCTGTTTTTAACTGGTGTTGATATGGGATTACGTAATTAATTGCAAACAATTATAAAAAGTCTAAATTAATATTTGAAATGAGATCAAAATAATCTAAAGCATAAAACTTAAGTGGTTTAAACTAATTTTAAAGTAATAATTGTAACAATGTACCCTACCAACCACCAACCAACCACCAATACCAATGTAACCTATTATTATTTTGAAGTCTTTTGACATATCTCGGGACCCTGTGGTCCCGGACCTTTGGAAGGCGTACGAGGGGCCGTAGCCAATTCGTAGAGGCCCGTTAGATGTTTTTAATGATATGAGACACCAACCGACGATTATCCCTGTATGCACTACGCAGGTGCACCCAAGGACAACCCCCGGTTATTGCAGGATATGAAAACAAAGATATTGGACTATGCGTTTGATTGGCTAAAGTGGACTATAGGTTACCTAGAACTATGAAAGGACTATGGCCCCTGCCTGATCAATGTTTTATACAGGCTGTAAGGGACAGCCCTCCGCAGACTGACGGGGTGAATTCAGTATATCGTATTAAGATGCGGTCAGATGACCGCATCTTAATACGATATACTGAATTCACCCACTAGTACATGAAATTATTTCATGAACGTTATGGGATTCCAATAAAACTGATTTCTTTTATCACCTCACACGCAATGTAACGTAACCGTGGCAAAATGCGCGTAGCGAACGGAAGCGTAGCGAGCCTTCTGCCGCCGAGTATTTCAACATCCATTGCTGATTTTTTTATTTCAGCTATTTTATTTACATAAATGGAGTGCCGCGTACAGATAATGTAATTTTACATTGAAATAAAGGTAAGTAACTGAAAAAACGATTAAAAAAATGAAAATTATCCTGAGAAATTTTCCGGTAGAATATGATTCAAAATAAGGATCTGAATGCACCCTGTTAATTTGCGGAGGGCTGTCCCTTACACCCTGTATATACACGAATAACATGGCAGGGGGTGACTTGCACACTCAATAATGGGTCCCCGAAAACGGTCGCTAGGATATAGTGTCGTAGCGACAAGGGGGCAACATGTCCTGAGGTGCTTATGAGGAGTGGAGAGGTATTCCACGGCTATCAGGACGATCCCGGAAGTACGGTCAAGATCCCTACCAGCATGTTACTGGAATACTTCCTTCCTCCGAGCATGTTTGCTCTTGCGAATCTCCACTCAAGCGAGGTGGGAGCTCCGTTCCTCGTCAGTGTTCAGTCCGGCCGGTAAACGTTGACGTCGAATGTAGTGAAAATTCCGCGACTAACAACTCAAAAAATTACGCTCGTCTGGCTTCACCCTTAATCGCGATTAAAAATACTCAGATTTTGATAGACAATCAAAATTTTTATTGAAAACCGTCAAATTCAGAATAGCAAAATTACCATTTTCACTAAACTAATAACTCAGTGCCATCTTAGTGCTGTCAAACTAAAATACACGGTGTAAGGGACAGCCCTCCGTAGACTGATGGGGTGAATTCAGTATATCATACTAAGATGACCGGTACATGAAATTATTTCAGGTACGTTATGGGAATCCAATAAATCTGACTTGTTTTATTACCACACACGCAATGTATCGTTACCGTGGCAAAACGCGAGTAGCGAACGCAACGGCAGCGCAGCGAGCCTTCGGTCGCCGAGTATTTTAACATCCATTGCCGATTTTTTTTTATTTTAGCTGTTTTATTTACATAAAGGGAGTGGTTTAAAAAACCGGCCAAGTGCGTGTCGGACCACGCACAATGAAGGGTTCCGTAGTTAAAAAGAATTTATCCCAAAAACAAACTTAACATTGTAGTTGAAAAACATGTTCTCCCATACATTGTTATACATCACGGTCAATTCTGCAACTGCAAATTTAAGTTTGCAATCGCAAAAATAATTAACACGCTTTATTAGCTTCACTTGTAACTAACTAACAAACAATGTAAAAAAATCTCGGAAGTTAATTTTAACCTACTTATAATTGTCGTATCGAAATGAAACTGTACGTATATGTAGTTCAGACGACAATACTATAATTTGGTATCTTGGAGCTGATCTGATGATGGAGCCAGGAGGTGGATAGTGGAACTCTTTAGTGGCTACTATGATAGTAAACCCCTCGAGTTTGGGCTTATATGATTCGGTTTGACGAGACCAATAGATTGGACTTAGTAACGAGGGTCCGATGATGCAGCCAGGACCTGTGTAGTGTAATTCTTCAGTGGCTACTAGTAAACCCCTCGAGTTTGGGGTCATATGATTCGCTTTGATAAGTCCAATAAATTGCACTTAGTGTCTAAGGTCTGATGATGGAACTAACAGCTGGATAGTGGAACTCTTCAGTGGCTATTAGTAAACCCTTCGAGTATCGGATTATCTGATTCGTTTTGACGAGTCCAATAGATTGCACTTGATGTTGAGGGTCTGATGGTGGAGCCAGAAAGTGGATTGTGGAATTCTTCAGTGGCTACTAGTAAACCCCTCGAGTTTGGGCTCATATAATTCGTTTTGATGAATCCAATGTATTGCACTTAGTGCCAAGGGTCTAATGATGGAGCCAGGAGGTGGATAGTGGAACTCATAAGTGGCTACTAGTAAAACTCTCGAGTTCGGGCTCATATGATTCGTTTTGATGATTCCTATATATTGCACTTCGTGTCGAGGGTCTGATGAGGCAGCCAAGAGGTTTCAGGTTATATAATTCGTTTTGATGAGTCCAATAGATTGCACTTGCTGTTGAGCGTCTGATCTGGAGCCAGGAGGTGGATAGTGGAACTCTTCAGTGGCTACTATTAAACCGGTCAAGTCATAACTTCGTTGTCTTTTAGACTTATTAACTAAATGAAGATTATATTAGACTAAAAAGTAAAAATATGTTGTCTAAAAAAACTAAAAAACACGCTTTTATCACGTACTAAAAAATATAAAATAATTAAATTGTTTTGTATTAGTTAAGATATAAGTACCTATACAACTTGTCACTTCTTTTATATCCAATGATTAATTCAAAAAGCATGGAGCGCTTTGTTTAAATTAATTAAAAATACATACAACTAAACAGCGCTAATACAAGTCAATTTAATTATTTTATAATGTTTAGTGCGTGATAAAAGCGTGTTTTTTTTTTTGTTTTTTTTAGACTACATATTTTTATTATGTGATAAAACTAAACAATTTTCGGACATTTTCCTTTACATGTGCCGTGAGACCTTGCTTCTTGCCAAATTTCATAATTCTAGGTCAACGGGAAATACCCTGTAGGTTTTGATTTATTTGCGAGTAGCAAAATACGATATATCGCAGACCGTATTTTTTTATTGCGTTGACTTAGAAGCTTGATTTTTTTAGAGCTCCAAGGGACCATAGACCTACGTATTGGATATTAATATTAACTTGATACCTCCACGCTTTCCTGAGAAATAGGGTGACAGACAGACAGACAGACGGACAACGAAGTGATCCTATAAGGGTTCCGTTTTTTCCTTTTAAAGTATTTAAAGAACCTTAAAAACAAAAAACAAAAATCAAATTTATTTTCATTTAATTTTAACATAAGATACATCATTAACAAAATATATTTAACAAAAGATACTGATCTTTTAATAACTTACAAGCTCCATCCATTTAACTTACAAGATTGTGGACCTTTCGGGCTCAGTGTTTGTGTACAGACATACATTCTGTGAGACATCCCTATTTTTCAGAGTATGTATGTATGTCCAGGGGCTGTATTACGAACTCAGAATACTCAAAGAATGTTTGCATATGTGAACTAGTTGTTCATACTAAGTATATAATTGCATCAATTTGTTTTCCATCGTACTGACGAGACACGGCCCGGTGGAACCGACTTTATATGTGTGGATAAACCCTAATATAAAATAGATAGATTTAACAAAAGAACTACGTACTTACATTACCAAAGGTTTTTTGATTAAGTTATTATTTCATGTGCCACATTATTGTAGCCATACATGAATCAAAGAAATAATAATATACAGAACGAATGGTGCTACGATACTTGTCGCACCACCTCCAGTATCGGTACCGTTTCCTGTAGTGGTACCGTTTCCTGTAGTGGTACCGTTTCCTGTCGTGGTACCATTTCCGCCGCCAGTATCGGTACCGCCTCCGCCATCAGTATCGGTACCGTTATTGTTTGCAGCTGCAGTTTGCAACGCCATTGCACAGTTTGCTGACAGGACAACACTGTTCCTTGGCACTATAACGCTGTAACACACAACAAATTAAAAATAAATTCCAACAAAATATTCTGACATTTTTACTAGGATAGGTACCTATATTTTTTTTAGGTCAAGTGCGTAGTACTTGCAACCGGCGTGCGTGTATGACTAGATGTATGAACGTAAACGAAGCAAAAGGAGTATGTAAGGATCGTAGCAGGTGGCGTCCTATAGTTCCTGCCTGCCCCCATGGGATGAAGACGTGGGTTTATGTATAGTATGTATATTTTATATCGCCAACCCGTCTTGAGCAAGTGAGGTGATCAATGATGCTCATGCTTTCTCTGTATGAGATGCCTTTGCCCTGCAGTGGGACAGTATTAATAGGCTGGTATTTTTTTTATGTCACAGGTTGTCTATAGAAAACCAAATATTGTAGAAACCAAGAGAATGAAATAATTATTAAAAAGTTTAATATAATGAAACGTTAAATCAGACTGATCAACTCAAATGTGGAATGAACTTGTGACTCCTGTCAACCAGAATCTACTATGGGTAGCAAATGGATCCCCCAGGAAAATTTCAACTACCTTAGAATTAAGAATGAAAACTATAATAACATCTAAGACTATAAGACCTAGAACAACTGCTGAAAATGGATAGGTAGGGCAAAACTTGGGTAATCGGTGATAGTTTTGTTTTTTAATTGTAAAATTCGATTCATTGATCAGATTATTTTTTAAATTTACTGTGATACAGTAGACAAAAGAAGCTTTGCTAACTTATATCTAAAAATGTGGCAAATACTATAATGATTGAAAAATATACATTTATCAAGTCAGTAGTAACTTGGTAATAAAACACATATTATCTATCACCGAATAGCTACATATCACGGATTAGCCAAGTTTTGCCCTATGTTAAGATCTTACTCTTTGTTTTGTGCGCAATCGACTCCCGAGGCAACCACTCGCATCGATTGGGGCACGCCGGCTATAGCATCCAGGTTTACGGTTGCCGATGTCGATGCCAAGTTTATTATTCCCACGACTGTAGGATCACTTGTGGGAGGCACCCTAACGGAGATAAAAACACTTTAAATTAATACAGATATTGTTTAAATTCCCACGCAATGAAATAGAACGCTACCGTAGGTAAGGTACATTAGGTTTTCTCACATGCGTACACACAGATCTGGGAACCCTAGATCTAAATATTAGAAAATATTTGTTCATTACGGTAATCGAACGCGCAACCAAGAAGCCAATCATTCAGCGTTTGCGCCGTAACGTGACGTTGGGTAGCAGCGAGCTCTATGTGCTTCAATAATACAACATACCGATCGAATCCAATCTGTTTGCCAAAGGTGTTCCACTCCGTGTGAAATAGATAACCATTTCACACGGAGTGAAAAACCTTTGGCAAACAGATTGGATCAGCCGCAAGAGTAACCCAGTGTGTAACGGTAGGTGCGGCTGATATGTTGCCGATAGGGTACGTACCTTGTAACAACTAAAATATCACTTGTAAGGGCAGTTTTTCCCAACGAGCCGGCACTCACCGCCGCGGAGTGTTTCAAGGCAACGACGTCCTTGTAAAACTGTAAGAGAACAGTCATTAATAATACTGGCTGGTAATTGTCGCACTGCTGGGTATAGCCTACCGCTACGTAACCAGAAGCGTCTGGACATGCAGTTCTTATTTCGTGGTGAATGTCATCTGACAACTGCTACACAGGTACAGGACTAAACCGTTTTACTAAGATGTAACCGGTGACTCTTAATTTCAAGTTTCTGACTGTATTTAAAACTGTAATTAAGTTAATAGGAGAACAAGTTTCATGATATGACATTGACTTGAGAGGCGCTTCTTATGTTTAATTTAGACTTTAGTAACCTACCTTGTAGTGACTCTTATCTGCTGCTTTCTCGACTGCCACGTTAACAGTCCTGTAGTTACTAGCGACTGGAAGCCACGTAGAGCTGGCGTTTGAGAAACCGGCGTTCGTGGAAGCGTCCCAGTGGAACGGCGTGCGCGCAGGGTCACGGCTGTTCTTCCAGTAGTTGATAGGATCTTCGGTGTTGCACGCCTGGGGGTCCTTGGTGTCCACCCAGCTAATGTTTCCATCAGTCATACCTAGCTCTTCGCCCTGGAATGGTAAGTTTTATTTTGTAATGGTCATGCGGTGACAGTCGACGGGTACGCTCGCCAAAGGGTTGTACCTATGAAATTCATGTAGGTATATAGATTATTACAATCGCTTTTGATTGCTGGTGTACCTAAGGCAGCAGTACATTGTAATATCTCCCCAGTTGGTCCCGACACTTCCGAAAATGCGGTTGATACCTGGGGTATCGGGTCGGTGACACTGAGCCAGCGCTACGCTATATAGTGCCAGTCAAGCATACCTATCCATTGGATCGCAGCGATTTGCGACAGCAACACGGTGAACTCTGAAGAAGTTGTAAAATGTCTTGCGATGTACAGTTCGGCCCATGACCAAGTTACTTTAAGCGCAAATGGCCTTTCGCGCAATTGTGCAAATCAAAAATCGAACTGGTTTGAGGCAAATCGAAATTAAACCACTTTAGTACTGTACAATATTTTTGGAACAACTAAAAATCCATGATTCCAAAACATTGATCAACGTGTCTGCAGTGAGTTGAGAAAGGTGTGGCTGAAGGGGAGAGTTAGAAAAGATAAGGCAGTGTTTCGCTCACCTGATAGGTGATGGTGACTCCAGGGAGGATGAGAGCCAACATGTTCATCGCGTCCACTCTGTTCACGCCGTGCCTTGTGGCCAAGCGGCTTTGATCGTGATTGCCGTTCTGTAATAAACAGTGTAGGTGACTCACATTATTACACTATGTACATAATATATTTATACGTCCTACACAAATAAACACAAACAGACAATAATTATTAGCATTTATTATACTACACTATCACGTTTACCGTACCTACAGTCCGTCCGTCATTTACATAAGTACAGTGGACACACGCGTCGCCTGCTGAGTCCCTTTGTCTAAGGCGCGTGACGTTACGCATCCTATGACAGATGCGCGCACGCATTCTTTCGCCGCGAATTCGGAGCCTGCCGATCGCCAATCCCGATCTATTGCAGACGTCGGACGCAAGTTCGCTTGCGCTATTTTCGCGATCCCAATATACCCTCGCTATTGCTGTGTAATGTGAACTTTCATATGCTTATTGCTTGTGCATCTACCTACGCTCGCTATTTACTGTGCCTTCATAACTGTAAACGCTGTGGTGTGATGTGTGAAATATTAAAATGTTGGACTACCTAAGAGGATTACATTTCTTCAGACCCAGTAAGTCAACCCTCACACGTCAACCACATAACCAAAACAGTAAATACTTAGATGATCTTAAAGTGCCAGCCTGATCCTGAACAATATGTAGGTACAGAACAAGCTGCAATACGTGGGCCAACATAACGCGAACGCACCTTCTGTTGGCACGACCACTCGTTCGGGTGGTTCGCCGAACAAAATGAACGCGACGATCGCGTGTTTGCAAGACAATCCCCTATATTAGGACATGGCCCTACAGTTCATGAATTTGCAGCTATAATTTTTTAACTTTTGTACATTGTATTGTTGTTATTGTACCGAAATAAACATTTAAGTATGTAAGTATTTTAAATTAGGCTATAAGTGATAAAGCGTCTTAAATAGTTTGCTGCACTACGTTTTCAATTTAAACTAACCCTAATGCCACGGGCATAAGTCTTAGGTATTTTTTCTAAGGCCCTGGCCCCGGCATTCCCTGGGTCGCAAAAAAAATCCATTTCCCATGACATTTTTTGCGGTTGTGAGGATGGCAGCTAAGAGATTATTAGCGAACAACTTACCACCCAATTAGCGGTCTTATTAGCTGGCATATTGGTCATCCACTTATCAATTACAGTCGCCATGTTTATCGCAGTGGATGTACCGCTCAGCTCTCCAAGGAACACAAAGTTGAAAGGCATGGAACCGTCGCGAACCCCATTCCCATAGTAACGCATCATTAGGTCCAAATCAGTGTAGGCTTCTGTCATCATGATCTTGGACTCGTTTTGTCCGAACTCTTCGAGGACATCCCTCCAGTCATACACGATGTCGTACGTTTCATTTTGATCCTTTGTGTAGGGGTGATTTAGGTAGTCGTAGCTGTTTGTGTCGTCAGTATTACCTGAAACCATAATGAATGATGGATTATTTAATATTATCTATTTAGATATGAATATATGGGCGTCTAAGCAAAAAGAGTCCAGTTCTCGGCGTTTAGTTTCCGAGATATACGCAGTTTTGTAAAGTTTGGTGAAAAAATTGCATTTCTCGATTTTAATTGCTAATTAATTGTTAATTAATGCCAATTATCTACAAGTTCATATAGTAAATGAATTTATATGATATTTCTAAGTGCCAGAAAATGTAGGTACTTAGAAACATCAGAAAATGTATTAGGTACCAAAAATCAAACTTTGAAAATGCTTCTTCTCAAATCAAGTATTTTCAGAGTTTCAACTTCAAAACGCACGCTTAATCATATACTGACATAACTCAAAAAAGACGTTTTTCGGGAAATCGCAAAAAACTGCTTTAGTTATTGTTCCGAGCAAAAAACGCATACTGATATCTGTCTCAGTCTCGTAGAAACGTTTGCGTGTGAAAGAGACACATATAGGTTTAACTCCGCCTAGAAAGAAGATATCAAAAAAATTCCGAGATCGGCCGAAAGAGGGCGTTAAAATAAACTTCTTGGTGTACTTAATTAAATTTTGACCGAAACACTAATCGGTCAGTATATGATTAAGCGTGCAAAAAAATGTGCCAGTTTTTGAATATTTTTTTAAATCCTTATTATCAATTGACTATTCTAGATACCGAATCTGGTGTTAACTCAATACCCCACTACTAGAGTCTTCTTGCTTGGACGCCCACATATTTTGAAGACTTCCTGGAATAGACTATTTCCTACTTTCTTTTTTACTAAATTTATGTGCACCTAAAACTATATCATATACTTATTTCTATATTTTCTTAGATTACTTAGAGCTAGTTTTGGGATCGATTCATAACTAGTTCATTTATTTTCAGACTGTATGTTAGTGCACTTTACTAGATAGTTCTCTGGCTCGCTTTTAGTCTGTGTGTGTCTATTGGTTGACGTTCACGCGAGCTCAGCCGTGAGCATTTGACTGTAAACAGTGAAAATGATTATCTCAGCCGAACTATTCTGTAAACTTCACACCGTGAGCACTTAGGTGCAGTGAGTTTGAAATGAGCTCAATTCCTAGTATCTAGAGTAAGGTGAGATGACAGTTCACATCACGCTCACTTCACCTAAATTTTCACGGTGGGATCTTTACAGAATAGCACCACTGTTCTGTCTACAGCTAAACGAACTGATAGATTTAAGCTGGCTACACAAACACACTCTCTTGACACAAAATCTGATATACGATTAAGAGGGTTGTCGTTATTTGTCACCTTTCTCGCTCACACGGAACCAAATTTTGAAGGATGTTAAATGAAAAGATGCTGTTTTGAAAAATGTAATCAACTGGCGAACTAATAAATAATATTATTTTAATAGGTAATTATTAAAAACACATTTCTATTGTGTTATCTAATAAACTCAGTTCAATAAGTATTCTGATCTGTTTTTGAGATGTGTTAAATAAATGCCATAATAAAAATGTGTTTTTAATAATTACCTATTAAATTAATACTATTTATTAGTTCTCCGATTGATTAGATTTGTCAAAAAAGTATTTTTTCATTTAAGAATCTTAAAATTTTGGTTCCGTGTGAGCGAGAGAGGTGACAAAATGCGACCGCCCTCTTAAGCAAAACTACGTGAGGAGGTTTGGACTTATATAGACCGACCTCTCCTGCGGATTGAGAAGCTTCTTTGTATGAGAAAAGGCCTTTGACCTGCTGTGGGAGTTGGTATTATTATTGAGGTTGGGTAGCAGCAACAGTTTTCTGCCAAGTGCTTCTGCTGTTAACTTACCCGAGACTGGTTCATCCGGGTATGAGCCGTCGGCGTTGGCTTCCACTTCATACAACATGTTGACTGCGTCTACTCGGAAACCGGACACTCCCTTTCTTAACCAGAAACGAAGCACCTCCTGAAAGATTTTGTTGACTTTTATGCGACATCTTTTCAGGGAGCTATCGTGCGGGGCGCTAGTTAAGGCATATACAGTTAAGATAACAGCGGGTATTGGTCAATTCCAAAAAATTAAAAACTTGTATTGTTCTTATGGTGTGGTTATAAGTGTAAACGTTTACATACTTTCATTTCTTCGCGAAGATACGGGCTGCGGTAGTTGATGTCTGGCTGTTGAATAACGAACTGATGCAAATAGTACTGGCCTCTGTTGGCGTTGTATTCCCAGGCACTATTGCGGAAAATGCTGATCTAAAAAAAAACATGCTGATCTAAAAACTTGTAAACTTTATGCGGATTGATTATGAGGCTTTTGGATACTTTATATGTGTGTACTTTATGTCATTGTTTTTTTTTTTTTTGTAATGTGCGTTTTGTTTGTGCAGAATAAATAATTTTTCTTTTTTTCCCTCTTTCTATCTAAACAACAAGTAAATGAATCTTAGCTAGGTGCTGTAGGTGGGTAGGTAGGTACTGCAGTCCCCTCGAAACTGCTTACGTGTGCGTACTGCCTTTATGTAGAAACTTTGGAAAATGTATAAGATATTTTTATCGCGGGTACTTAAGTAGATGTAATGTAACTTACATGATTGTTATTTTAGATATAAGTGACATTTTTATTTTGTAGGCTAGGAATAGAATATGGTACTGGTTAGCTCCACAGAGCGGCGTAACCGCGTAATAGATGACATGACTTACCCAGTTACTGGGTGGAACGATTGTTCCATTGACCACTTTGCCGTTGGCCCAGATATAATAGTCCGTATAGTTGCCTACTCTGTTTGCTGAATTTAGGAACCATTGACTCTCGGTGCTCGTATGGTTGGGCACGTAGTCTAACACCACGCGAATTCCTGTTCGTCAGAGAAATAGGTATTAGAACATCTTAGAGGTATCGGAGGTACAGCTGTAGGGGTTCCGTTGACTTAGCCAACATAGTGAAACTAAGTAATTTGAAAAACAAAAACAATCCCTGCCTCTATAGTATAAATATTCTGATAAGATTAAAACACATAAGTAGCAAAGTGTAAAAGCACTTGAAAACTGAGTGGTTTGATACTACGGTTTAACATTGGGACCATAGATATAAGAAATATTTATATGATTGGCACTGTCAGTAAGTTGTACCAAGGTTAGGGAAATAAATATGCTCTAAGGTTGTTAGAGGAACACCATGTGGTTATAGTCCGAAAGGGTTTGACAGGTTCCCCGCGTTTTAGTATCTATAATGGTCATCAAAACGTTAAAAAAGGTACCTACTACAAGTCTTTAATTCAATAATTTTGATTGAAGGGGCGAGGAGGGTGCTCCTCTGAACAAAAACGGGATAGGTAGGTACAGTAGTCCGCACGTCACGTCAACAAAACCAGTACCTACATGCTGGCCTCTTTTCGAGCCCCAAGAATGTATTCTCGTTGCCCACGTTAACCGTGTCCCCGTTACGGTACTTTTTAGTAATTATCGCTGTCCCGGTTAAACAGGGACACGGCCTTCTAATAATGTTTTTACTTTTTACTTGTTATTAATCCAATAATCTAAACAAATAAATAAAATTGAAGTGTCTGTTTGTAATGTCAAAATAACAGCTTTTTACTAAATGCATATGAAAATACATACGGTATTAATAACAAAAAAACAATTTTAAAAATTTTTGTCTGTCGCTCTGTCTGCTTGTTCCGGCTAATCTCCGAAACGGCTGGACCGATTTTTGACGTGACTCACTTGCAGACAGCTGATGTTATAAGGAGTAACCTCGGCTACTTTTATTTAAGAAAAAGAATTAGGGTTCCGCGCAAAAAATAAAAAATCCCATGACATTGAGAACAAAATCCGATTCAAATAGGTGAGTATTGACATCCACACGGGCGAAACCGCATGCAACAGCTAGTAATTTAATAAAATGACTAAAAATACCGTGACGGGGACAACGGGAATACATCGCCCCAAGATACAGAGTAACTGTTTAGTTAGGGGCTCACTGGTAAATAATGTATTGTAACACAGCTGTAGGTAATATTTTAAGCTACTTATGTTATCGCAACTTGCTGTTAACCTGCTTACTGTATTACATGTACTATAAAATATTTTCTATTTCTATTATTCTAATGAAACTGCTCAAGGTCAAAGTGTTACCACCGAAGCGTGTCCATGGAGTTTCTTGCCCGTTATTCTCCATAGGTACCTACTACGCTTTGGAATGGGCAACTAGCTTCATATTTCTGACTGACCGACTCCATGACAATTTAAAAGTGCCTATAAATGGTTTAATTGAAATAAACGCTTTGAGCACGGTCAACTGTACTATCTAAAAATTGTTGATTTAACCAAGACTTACCCAATCTCTTAGCTTCAACCATAAGAGCATCGAAGTCGTCCATAGTGCCGTAGTCTTCTGATATAGATTTATAGTCTGCGATATCATAACCGAAGTCGTACATGGGTGACTTGTAGATCGGAGACAGCCAGATCGCATCTACGCCCAACTCTTGTAAGTACGGCAGCTTTTGTTTTATACCTGTTGAAAATGTTATGCATATCATACATAGTTCCTTATGAAGACAATCTCACAGATACTTATTACTACTTATACGTATAGTACGTTAGAGCTGTTATTTTATAAATAACGCTTACAGTAGATAATATCATCAGCACTGAACCAGCAATCGTAATCATCAAATAACTTCTCCCGCTCTGGGCGGAGCGGGTGGGCGTGTCAGACTTTGACTGACTAGAACCCACCCGTGTTCCTTCAATTGTCTGTGCCAGGGACCACGGTAACTCTTTTGAACATCCCGCGACCCTGGCAGGCATCGGCCCTAGCGGACTCCGTCAGTTAGTGCTGACATTTCTTTGAGGTGCCCGTGGAACACAACGTGCCACCGTGGACAGCGAGCTACCCTTTGCTCGTCGTACGCAAGCCCGCGCCTACGGTGGCCGGGAATCGGCTCTCGATTCCCGATGCCCAGGGCGTCTTTTGCGGCGACTAGGGGCGTTAGGGCGTAGAGATTGCCTCTCCCCCATGCGTTCCGCCTCCTCCTTTGCGAGCATTACTGCTTTGCAGAAGGAGGTGATGGCTTCCCATACACTCTCGCTCCGGCGCCAAACGCGAGAGATCGTCGCCGCCGATCGCCTCCTCGAGAACACGGCGGTGCCCCGCCCAAGCCGGGCAGACCTCCACCGTATGCTCCACCGTGTCCTCCGGGCGATCCACACACTGGCGACACCCGGGCGTTTCCTCCCGCCTTATCCGGAACAGGAACCTCCCGAAGCACCCATGTCCGGTGTGGACCTGCGTCAGGCGGAAGGTGAGGACGCCGTGGCGCCTCTCCAGCCACTCCTCAAAAAGGGGACTTAGTGGCATGCCCACAACAATCGTACCTATAGGCATTTTATCAGTATCAACATGTTTGCCAAACGGATTCCTGGAACCTATTTGCGTAACACACTTACAGTAGGAATCAGTTTCATGTAGACAGTTCAACAACATTCATTGCGTTATTTACGTCGTTCAGCAGACAAATTTTTCGAACATAATTATGATGCAATGGATTAGCAATTTGCTTCAAAATCATTCAGATTGTGATTGATAGTGTGTTACGCAATTAGGGTGCTGTTTGATTATTAAATTACCTATTTGCACACAAGAAGACTGCTTATGGCAAGACTCGCAAGATGTTCGCAACTCTCACGCACCACGAACTTTCAAGAGGAGAAAGGGCGTGGTTTATTCTACCACGCCCTTTCTCCTCTTGAAAGTTCGTTCGACAGCCATGTCAAACAAAAACAAAGTTCTAAAAATGTTACCAATTAGATCTCCGATCCCGTCGTTATTGCTGTCCATGAAGGAGCGCGGGTATATCTGGTATACGACAGCTGACTTCCACCACATGTCCACACAGGAGACGCTCGCCACCGTCGCAGCAATCAGGAACAGCGTAAACGCCCACATATTGGCTTAATACAAGAAAAATTATGATTAGGTACTTAAATTATGTTAATATTCAAGGAATATTCTTACTAATTTAGTACTTATAGTGACACGGAACTGGCATTTGAACAGCAAATTGCTGTCCTTTTCGCCTTGATCCGAGACTAATACTTAAATTTTGTTCCATCGTAAGTATGACATGGTCCCAAAGTGACCATGTTGTGTTTTGTAACGATAATGCTGTTTTACTGCGTCCGAACTCGAAGCACACCGCTCATCGGTCTTCTGAGTAACCGGTCAACGGCAGATCCTGGCACCGTCGCCCTCATCAGCTAGAACACCACTTACAAACACAACACAACCACACGCAATGCAACAAACCGTATGCCCGATGGTATTTTCCATCGGCAAATATGACGAACTTTCATAAATACTAATAAATAAACTTTCATCCCCTTTAGGAGAGGAATGTATTTAAGAAATCCTTCCTTAGTGCTCACTTTCATTAGAATATACGGAACTCATGCGCAAATTTTCATGCTTCAAGATCCAGCGGTTTATTTTGTGCGTTGTCTGTCAGTGAATGAATGAATTAAAAATTTTTATTTAGTGAAATGAAATAAAATTGTTTATTCTGTAAATAGGATATCGGAATCACTTTTGACGTCATATTAAAAAAAATAGCTAGATGGAGTCGACATTTTCATTTTTCATTCATTTCATTTGAAGTTTGTCATTTTTATATGGAGTTGAGAAGAAATGGCGAAACAAACTCAGGGGTCAAAGTCTCTTTTAAAGTGCAGACATAATCTTGGTCAAATCATGTGAGGACTATGTAGATCCGTGTCTGAAATGGTCTTTTGAGGAATGAACCACACAAATTTGAGTGGACCTGTCCAGTCAGTGCAAGCATTTGTCAGTAATCGTGTAGCTCAACTCAGGACTTAAGGAGCTCAATGACTCGACGAACAATACCAAAGAAAGGACATTTGGGTAGGCCGCATAAAGTACTCAAAATGCCAGACCATCATTATAAAATTATTATTATTCTCAAACAAAATAATGTACGTTTGAATAATAATAATAACCCCACCGCCGTATCTCTACGGTAGAGTTTACTTTGCCGGAATGGATCTAGGATGAGGAGCCAGACCAAGAGAGATACAGAAACCTGCAGGGCAGCATGTGGCGACCTGTTGGCAGTAGCGACCCTACGGACCCTATCTCCCGGGAGAAGTCTTGTTCCTCACCTCTGGCTTGCCTATAATAGCCGGCTGGAGTGACACTGACGAGGAACAGAGCTCCCACCTCATTCTTACCTTTATTGGCTGGCTTGAGTGGAGATTCACAAGAGCAAACGTGCTCGGAGGAAGGAAGTATTCCAGTAAGTGCTGGTAGGGATCTTGACCATCTTCCGGGCTCTGGGATTGTCCTGATAGTCGTGGAATACCTCTCCACTCCTCTTAAGTGCCTCAGGACATGTTGCCTCCTTGTCACTACGACACTATGTGCTAGCGACCGTTTTCGGGGGCCCACTATTGAGTGTGCAAGTCACCCCCTGGCATTTTTTCCGTGTATAAAAAATCATTGATCAGGCAGGGGCCATAGTCCTTTCATAGTTCTAGGCAACCAATCCACTTTAGCCATCCAAACACATATTCCAATATCATTGTTCCCATATCCTGCAATAGTCCTACACCAACCGGGGATTGGACAATCCCCGGTTGTGGTGTTGGTTGGGGGTTGGTGTTGGTGTAGTAGATACAGACTTGTATAGTGCATACAGGGATAATCGTCGGTTGGTGCCATCATTCCATTTAAAATTGTCTAAGGGGCCTCTGCGAGTTGGCTTCGGCTCCTTGAACGCCTTCGAAAGGACCAGGACTCCATGGTTCCGAGATACGTAAAGATAAATAATAATAATTTAAAAAAAAACTAACTGAGAAAGAAAAAAAAACTGAAAAAAAAAGATGACCCACATAGTGTCTGTAGAAGATTCAGTTGCTGTCGGTGCTGCCTTGCAGAAAATTTAAAATTAATTCCCTATTTACGGACCTGCATATTAGGATGCCAGAAGCGTAACTTGTGTTTGCGATCCGTATGAAGAAGCACCATAGTAATATAAAAATATCTATGGGAAGCACAGAGTTCCAGGATGTATGTATATACCTAAGCCACTTTGAAAGATTAGTAATTTGAAACACACCAACCTGTTTTCGCTGCTACTTCACCAATAGAGATCGTCACAACCGGCTGGTCCTTATATGCACGAAGATTCAAGTGGTATGTGGATGCGAGCACTCGACATTATTTGTCTCTTAGCGATATGTTATCGTTGGCGATTATTATACCTACATAATAGGATTCTTCAGGAATACTTCAACATAGCTAATTATAACTAACATAACTAATATAACTTCATAGTTTCAACTTAACTAAACATGAAATGTAATGTTCACAGTAGGTTACCTACATACCTCAAAGATCTGGTTCGAGCCAAGGATGTTTTTAACGTGCTATGGAAAAACCAATTTTTCATACTTCTGAAAAATAGCTATAGTTCTGTAAAAACATAAATTACAATACATAGTAAAATTCATATTACTGGAAAAGAAGCGGTAATAAGAATTCGTAAGCTTTTTAGAATTTCATCTATACAAATAAATAAAATTGAAGTGTCTGTTTGTAATGCCAAAATAACAGTTTTTTACACTAAATTCATATGAAAGTATAATAAATAAAATAAGAATATACGGTACTTATAACAAAATAAAAACATTTTTCAAATTTTTGTCTGTTTGTTCCGGCTAATCTCCGAAACGGCAGAACCGATTTTGACGGGACTTTCCCTGGCAGATAGCTGATGTTATAAGGAGTAACATATGCTACTTTTATATTCGAAAAATAATACAGGTTCCGCGCAAAAAAATGAAAACTAATGAAATTGTGAACAAAAATAATAACTCTGGAACTCTGGAATCGGATTTGAACAATTCTTTTTCATTTGGTAGCCTAATTTTCGAGGATTGTTATAGGCTGTTTAACATCACGCTACAACAGTTAGGAGCCGAGCAAAAAGAAAAGAAGTCAGAAAGAACGCTAAGCGAAAACGAAGTAATAGCGCGAGCGGGCGATGCATCGCGGCGGGTCGAGGGACGAGGGAGTTTTTATTAAAATGTGGCTTTTCTTTTAGTATTATTTATTTGTATAGATATTGTGTATTTTACGACTTCCACGCGAAGTCGCGGGTCTCAGCTAGTAACCAATAAAATTGACGATTCGGTTTAAAACTATTCCATATCGCTTCTGTCTGTATCGATGGTCTAGCTAGTGATTACACGCGATTGCTGACCGTGCCTACTTAATAATAAAGTATTACTAAAACTTGTAGATACGCAAACAAAACACTTGCCTTTATCGTCAGAACTTCCACTCGGTACCGTGCGTGACGTCAGGGTTTTAAAACCTTTAAACAACGCATAACAAGTCTGTAGTAATTAGCATGTAGTAGGTGCCTACCTAGTGCAACTGAATTCTTCAAGAAAAAATGTAAGGGTGCTCTTTTAGTAAAAAAAAAAACACTATGAAATATATGATCAGGGATTTCTTATGGCAGCTAATCCCAAACCGTTTAGAGTTTGATACGTAGGTAGATTTGATATTAGCAATTCATCTCGAGTTTTTCGGGGGCGAGCCTACTGTTGGCATCAACTACTCCAGGCTGCTAGATCATTCATTGTCACTGTGTTGGATCATAAAGTTCCCTTCAAAATGGTTGAGCTGAATTGGTGCTGATCGATGCGTCGTGTTCGTGAACGGGCGCCGTCAGTAGGGACTGAATGAATACCAGCCTATTATTGTCCCCTTGCAGAGCAAATAGGAGCAGTGGTGGCCCAGTGGTATCGGCCCCGACTTACGAGCTGTAGATCGTGAGTTCGAACCCAGGCAGGCACTTTGTGTACTTAATTTCATCATCGCTGCTCTCAAAACGGTGAAGGAAAATATCGTGAGGAAACCAGCATGTCCTAGAACCAAAAATTCGAAGACATGTGACATTTACCAATCCGCATTGGGCCCGCGTGGTGGATTCTGGCCAGTAGGCCACAATGAGGGATGGAGTGCCCTCCCACTCATAATTATAGAGAAGGCACGAGCATTGATCACCACGCTTGGTCAAGTCTGGTTGGCGATTTCAGACTTAAATTAACTAGGTAGGTACTTACTAACTCTTCGCCCGCGGTAATTTCGTACTTTTCCCTTCGAACTCGAACACCCCTCATCCCCCTTTCAAGGGAGAGGATGGAAAATTGATCATTACTATATTTATTATTTACCTAGATAAGTATTTGTACCAAGTTTCAAACCGAAAGAATGAGATCTGTCATACAAATTATCATATATTCCCACTTCAAAAGGGGTTGATTTTCCATAGATTTACCATAGAAATACAAGAAATAGTTGACCCTAAGATTATTTTTAACAATTATTATGAATTTTATTGAAGCAAGCGCAAAATCCTCCCCTAATAACTTGATTACCTTAGATTTTTGAGAAATCCTAAAACACGTCAATAGTATTTTTTGTCAAGATCATCTGATACCATGTTTCAAATTAATCGGAACGCGCGTTAAAATTCGTCCATACAAACTTTAAAACCTCTAAATTCCCCCCCCCCCCTACAAACAAACAACGACCTACCTATAGGGGGTAGTTTAAAAAACGAATAGTGTCAAACTATATTACTTATTTATGTCCGTATTCGTAGCAACTTTCAAGTTAAAAAGGGGATTTCGTTTGTATGAAAAATCATATTCCTTGAGTTAATAAACTTGATACTTGGCACGAATAAGTAAATGAACTTTGTAATTTTTTGTTTTAGTAAACAGGGGTAGTTTACTAAAGAAGGGGATCAAGAGGGGGAGGGGGGCAAGAGGGGGATTGGGGGTATCAAAGTTTGTATGGAAGAATTTTATGCGCAGTCCCATGAACTCGAAACTCATCGAAACTCAGTATTTATACTTTAGACCAAAAGTAAAGAATAACCTGTATCAGGGATTTTCGAAAATCTACCTGACGGGGTGGAAAGGGGTAGTAAATTTTACAGGAGAGGATTTATTTATTTATATATACTTTATTGTACACCAGATTATACATTACATAAAGATACCACCCCTGAGGGGGGGGGGGGGGGTGAAAAGCGGGGATAAAGTTTATATGAAAAATCTTATTCATTTGCTTAATAAATTTGAACCTGGCACGAATATTTGTACGCAATAACGTTTCTCACAAGGGGTGTTAAATTTTGTATGAAAGAATTTTAACGCGCGGTCCGATTAACTTGAAACTCAGTATTTATACTTTTGACAGAAAATAAATACTAATGAGTTGTTGGTTTTTTTTTTAAATGACCCCTCATGGGGCGTAAAGGGAAGGAAGATTTTTAAGGGGAGCATTTTACTTTGATTCAAATTATGGAAAATTCCGAAACGATTTTTCAAATTTCCACCCCTGTGGGGGTTAAAAAAGGGGATACAGTTTATATGAAAAATCTTATTCCTTTGGTTAATACTCTTGAAACTTGGCAATATTTGCCTCAGTAAATAAAAAAGATTGTCGCTTTTAGTTTTTACCCCTCACGGAGGATTTAGGGAGAGTCAAAGTTAGTAAATAAAATTTTTAACGTGCTGTCAGATTAACTCGAAACTTGGTACTAACACTTAAAACAAAAAATAGAAAAGTGCATGTTTCAGGGTTCTTCAAAAATTAACTTCTCACGGGGTGGAAAAGGGTAATAAAGTGATGTGATGTAATGGATTTTACTGCTTGCTTCAATTAACTCGAAAATGGGTATAATGTTTGAGTCATATAATGGAATGGTACCAAAGGCTTTAAAAAAAAAAAAGAAAAAAATAGGCCCGAATACTTATTTATCTAATCATTACTTTTCGAAAAAAACCTTTCAAATGTGGTGGAAGGGGCGTAAAATTTTTAAAGGAAAGTACGAAATCTTTTACTCATAAAAATTGACATATTGTCAATTATTTTCTATTTGCAGTATTACGATTAAATATTTTTATTTACTATAGAGTAAATTTTAAAATAATTATAAATATCAACGACCTAAGTACTTGACTGAAAAAATAGATTTAAATTTGATCAAATAATCACGAAAAACCTCTAGAAATGCGACGTTGCACGCCCGCGCGGGGTGAACGCTCTTAAAGTCCAGATATAATTAGGTCAGATCATGTGAGGACCATGTAGATTAAGTATCTGAAATGGTCTTTTGTGGAAAGAACCACACAATTTGAGTGGACCTGATCAGTCAGTGCAATCATTTGTCAGTCGAAACCCTTCATTAGTGCTCTGCTCACCTTAGTTATGTAAGGTATTAAAGGTATTCTTGTGTAAAATTGCATACTTCCAGACCCAGCGTTTTCAGCTAGGGTTGCAGGTTGTTCGAAAGAGTTAACGTGGCTCCGGCACAGGCAACTGAAGGATCACGGGTGGGTTTTAGTCAGTAAGTCTGACAACCCTCCCGCTCCGCCCAGAGCGGGAGAAGTCATTTGATGATTTCCCGTCCAAAAAAAAAAAAGACCCAGCGGTGTAACGATAGTTGGATAGCTATTATGAAGGGACCTTTCTAGGGCTTATTTTTAATCTTATGTTTTGAATTGTTTTTAATTATTTATTTTTTACATTGTTCTCACATATAAGCAACAAGAACAATGTAGGTACCCAGGATTTTGTAAAAATTTTGATTTAAAAGAGTGTCCATGGAGTTTCTTGCCCATTCTTCTCCATAGAGATCTACGTTTTGGAATGGGTGACTAGCTCCAACATTCTGACTAACTGACCGACTCTTTGACTATTCAAAAGTGCCTGTAATTGGTTTAATTGAACTAAATGCTTTGAGTTTGAGTTTATGCAGATTCCCATAACCCATTTAAAATTGATGTGTATTAAAACATGTGGTTAAATAAACATTATTTTTATTAAAATGTAACACAATTTACAAATATTCTACGAAACAAACTCATAATCTAGATATAAAAAAATTAATACAAAAGTAGATAATCGTATGGTAATACCTAGTTATTTGTTCATAAGCACATTATTATAGCCATGCATGGATCAATGTAACAGAAATATACAGTATCAATGGTGCTACGAATCTTGTAGCAATTCCTCCATTATCGGTCGCATTTGCAGTTTGTAATACCATCGCGCAGTTTCCTGATACAGCAACACCAGTCCTTTGTACCGTTGCGCTGTAACACAAAATAAATAAGTAAGTAAAAGAGAATATGATAAGTACTAACTTTACTAATAGATAGTTTTTAAGACCTAGGTATATTTAATATTGGTTCATGTTCAAACATGCGAAGCAGGGGCGAATTGCCAGTTTAAAAAAAAAAACGTGTGCGGCCGGGGCACCCCCGTCATCCTTCTCACGTATGATTTAAAACAAAAACTAAATTTTCGCACCCGCCATCTTGGATTTACATTTTGACCTCAATATCGACTTTAGCACCCTCGGAAAACCATGAAAACGATACCCATGAGAAAACAAAAATTTCGCAGCCGCCATCTTGGATTTACATTTTGACGTCACTATTGGCTTTAGGAAAAAGTGAAAGTCGACTAAGAAAAGGTATCACGGCAGATGTGAGTGGAAACGCCGGGAGGGGACGCCCTAGGATATAGTGATCTTATTGGTGATGTTCTTCAGAAGGGTCAGGTGCGTAGTGCTCGCAACTGGCGTGCGTGTATGAATGTAAACGAGGCAAAAGGAGTATGTAAGGATCGTAGCAGGTGGCTTCTATAGTTTCTGCCTACCCCCATGGAAAGAAGGCGTGAGTTTATGTATGTATGTATGTATCGGCTTTAGCACCCTCGAAAACTATGAAAACGACACCCAAGACGAAAAATTCGAAAATTTTCGCAGCCACCATCTTGGACTTTCAATTTGACTTCACTATCTCCTTTAGCACCCTCGAAAACCATGAAATCGACACCCATGTCGAAAAGTTTGAAAATTTTCGCAGCCGCCATCTTGGATTTGTTTGACGTCACTATCGGCTTTAGCATACTCGAGAACTATTAAAATGACACCCATGACAAGTAAATTTACGCAGCCGCCATCTTGGATTTACATTTTGACCTCACAATCGGCTTTAGCACCATTGAAAACTATGAAAACGACACCCATAACGAGTAATAAGAAAATTTTCGCAGCTGCCATCTTGGATTTACATTTTGACCTCACAGTCAGCTTTACTACCATTAAAAACCATGAAATCGAAAATTTTTGCAGCCGCTATCTTGGATTTGAATTCTGACTTAATTCACATTCAGTTATTTTACACTAACTTAATTAATTAATTAAAGTGTGAATTCGAAAGAAGAAAGTCGCATTGAAGGGGCATACAAGTATGAACGCTTTTTCGCGTGATGATTTCTGCCAGTTTACTCCTACCGCAAGCCGCGTAAAAGAGCTTCGTTCCAATATTATGACAGAAACTTACTTTTTGTCGAGTGCGCAATTGACTCCAGAGGCAACTACTCGCAACGTTTGTGGCACGCCCGCTATCGAAGACAGATTCAAGGCTGTGTCTGTAGACCCCAAGTTTAGTACTGCCACGACTGCAGCTTCACTTCCAGCAGGCTCCCTAATAGACAAAACAATTAGTACTATGACACAATAATTTTATTATTCCCTCATATTGAAATAGAACACTATCTGCACACTAGGGTTTCTGCTGAATTGTGCATTTACAGACACAACACACACAAACACAGGTCTGGATCAACTATCTATCTGTATACATAAGCAAATATTTGTTCCTGCATAAATGTGTTTTAGTTTACCAAAAGCTGAAAGAGTACGTACCGTGTAACAACCAAGATGTCGCTTGAAAGTGCGTGTGTTCCCAACGAGCCGGTACTCACCGCCGCAGAATGTTTCAAGGCAACGACGTCCTTGTAAAACTGTAAGCAGGCAGTCATTAATAATACTGGTAGGATAAAGAAGTTGGTGGGATGAGGAAGACGCACGGAAAGTGAGCTATCCAAAGGCGAGCCAGGGACGAGCCCAGCGGGATGCATTGGAGGGCATCTTCAGAAAGCTCAACATAGAAAGAAGTAGAAGAAATATCTCGAGGCCTTTGCCTCGAGATAACCTGAAGGCGCTTCTATGTCCAATTTAGACTTCAGTATTAAGAATAATTTATTTGCTGAAAATACAGGTTTTACCAGATGTAAAAATTGGTGGTTTACGCGCAGACCATATCTTGCCTGTTTAGGGCATGCAAATTGTTTGGTGTAATTGTCACCTTTGAATCTAAAGAACCTATTATGCTTCCTTACAAGCAAATACACAAGTAAGTAATTTCAGTTACCTTTAAGTGACTCTTATCTGCTGCTTTCTCGACCGCCACGTTAACCGTCTTGTAGTTACTAGCGACTGGAAGCCACGTAGAGCTGGCGTTGGAGAAGCCGGCGTTCGTAGTAGCGTCCCAGTGGAACGGCGTGCGCGCAGGGTCGCGGCTGCTCTTCCAGTAGTTGATAGGATCGTTAGTGTTGCAAGCCTGAGGGTCCTTGGTGTCCACCCAGCTAATGTTGCCATTTATCATACCAAGCTCTTCGCCCTGAAATGCGGAGTCTTATTTAAGAACCTAATACTTCCCGTCGACCTAGAATCATGAAATTTGGCAAGAAGCAAGGTATCAAGCACAAGTTATAGGCAGTCTTGCGGACTGCCGACAGAAGTGAAAACTTAAAACTGGAATAAATGTATTTTTTTAAATTTTTTAATTAATTATAGTATGAATAATTTGTAAAATTTCATAAATCTGGTTTGCACATATATTGGCACTCCGAGCAATAATTATGCATATACATTTTCATATACAGCGTATTGTAATTTGACGTACCTATTCCTTCCAGGATGTGAAAGTGTGACTCATTTGCAACAATTAAGGACCCCATAAAGCCTAGGTGAAAATGCATGGGATTAGAGAAAATCCAATTTTTATGTGTTTTTGAAAATTTCCCAGATCTTTTCACTAAATATCACTTTTCTCCAAACTCTCAAATTGAATGGCTTTCTTTGGTATTCTATTGGGCACCTAATACTTTAACAAACCTTTCGATGTAACCAAATTTTCTAAAACATAAAACAGTTAAAAGTTAAAGGAAGTAGTTTATTAACCATTTTCAAAAATCATGTACCTGCTTGAACTTGGACACCAGTTATCTCAAAATTTTACTAAGGCATTAAACGTACAAATAATGCATTATTCTTAGCCTTAGTACTTCTACTGAAGGCGCGTAGAATATACAATGCTTTTCATATGATCCCAAACATAAAAATCTAGAGGATGTATGTCAAACTATTAGCGTGTACGTGCACTGTATGTTTAAATACACGCAAATTAAGCGACAAGTGAACCGTAACCAGCGAGAAGACCATGAGTAGTGTTAGAAACTTAAAAGCCGCTCTGCGACCTGCCGATCTATTCTGTAAACATCACACCGTGAGCTCTTAGGTGAAGTGAGTTTGAAGTGAGCTCAATCTCTAGTAGAGTAAGGTGGGATGACAGTTCACATCACGTTCACTTCACCTAAATTTTCACGGTGGGAGCTTTTCAGAATAGCACCACTGGTCACGACGACCTGACCTAATGTGTGATGAATTGCTGGGAGGTTAGAAAGTAGTGGGATGGCATAAACCAGTTAATTAATTTGATTATATCACTCAATGTTTAAATTTTTCAACAATTTGCAAATTGGACCTTTGCCAGCATTATCGACTGTTTCATGGGCACCTCTAAATAATTTGTACGCTTAATGCCTAAGTAAAATTTTGAGATAACTGGTGTCAAAGTTAAGGGAGGTACTTACATGATTTTTGAAAATGGTTAATTATTAGACTACTTCCCTTAACTTTTAACTGTTTGATGTTTTAGAAAATTTGGTTACATCGAAAGGTTTGTTAGAGTATTAGGTACCCAATGGAATAGCAATGAAGCCCATTCAATTTGAACGTTTAGAGAACAGTCATATTTAGAGACGAGTTTGGGGAATTTTCAAAACTACTTAAAAATTGGGATTTCTTGAATCCTATGAATTTTCGCCTAAGCTTAATGTTTATGGGGTGCTTAATTGTTGCAAATGGGTCACACTTACATCTTGGAAGGAATATGTCTAATTCAACAATACTTAGATTATTTGTACTTTCAATCATTTTATCATTCATTATGTTAAGGTATTTTTCTATGGCCCTGTGTCGCCTGAAATAAATGGTATTATTATTATTATTTTGGTAAACAAGTTTTTTTAAAATCTTTATTTGGAAAAAGGCTTTAATCGCGAAGCGATTATGCCAGCCTCGTACTTGTAAATTGTACTTTTACCATCTTTTTATACCGTGTTTTTATGCAAATAAATATATTATTATTTTGGTAAACAAGTTTTGTTTCTTAGCCCTTTGGCTAGTTTAAGCTACATTAACGGGCCCAAGCCAAGTCAATGTAGCGTGTGTGGTGAATTTTTATCACGAAGAATGAATGTTATGAGGAGTGATTTCATTTTCCATCATTTGCATGAACTTTCTCACTATTCTGCAGGTGTTCAAAATTGCGGCTTTTTGAAGCGTTATGTAAATTGAGTCTTTTAGGTCTATCAATTTGAGGCTATGGTGGAGGTGATTGGGTATAACACCCGTTGTGGAGACAACAATGGGTACTACGTACACTTTTTCCTGTCTCCGAATTCTGCCTACTTCTTCCTTCAGTTCAGCGTATTTACTGATTTTCTCACCTATTGTTTTTAGTAAATTATGTGCAGTAGGGACTGCAATATCTATAAGGTATGTGACTTTATTAGCTTTATCTTTAAGGGTTATATCTGGTCTATTGTAGTGAACGGTCCTGTCGGTTAGAATGGCGCGATCGTAGTAGAGTTTGTGTGTGGTATTTTCTAGAACGGTTTGTGGTACAGACGCCAGCAGGTCACCCGCTGCCCGAAACTGTCTACCCGAAACTGTCAAATTTTCCCAGTCAACCTTGAATCTAATACTTTACCGATAAAGTTGAAAATCTATTAAAGAAATTTGACAGATTGTAGTAGCTTGATGTGCTGCCGTCCATACACACTTATAGTAAGGAGTGTTTGTGTCTTGTATGAGTTTATATTTGAGTGCCAGTTTTTGATGGATGACATTTGCTAGGTACCTGATTGTGTCTGTGTGTATAGTCTGTTTGTTGTGCATGCCCCACAGTGTACATCGGATTGCCGCCATTTTAGGCAGCATGACAGGCATGCTTATACAGTGTGAGTCTTTATAATGTGCACATATCGAAATGAGGGAATCTATGCTTAATTTTATCGACGGAAAAAATGTTAAAAAAAATCTAAATATTTATTTATATTTTTTATGGATTTTTAAAAAAAATTGTTTGCTTTTGTGACCCCAGTGTATACAAAACTGTGTAACTTTTAAACTAAACGATTTATCACGATGAAACAAACTCTATAATGTTTGGAAGTAATTAGGTGTCGTCATAAAATAAAAATTATGGAAAAAAAATAGCCACATTTAAAAATAAACATTTTTGTTTGGCAAAAATCTGATTTTTTTTCATTAATTTTTACAAAAATTGTAAAATTTCTCAATAACATGCCCCCATCACCTTCTTTTTTTATAACTTTAAGTTATTCTTCATTGTATTAGGAACCTAACGGTAAAAATTGCATGTTTTTAACTCAACCCCAACATTTTTTATCAACTGTCAAAGAAAGGCCCAACGCATAGCTATTGTTTAGCAGGTAGATAAACTTTCTTTTGAATGTGCGCAGGTCGGGGAGGTAGGGCCAGCCAAAGGAACTTGAATTATGACAGATGTCAGACTGGCAGTCGCTCCGAATTATTCGCCGCTGCTACATGTGTTTCGGTACTTTCGTTCGCTGGACTTTCATAACTTTCGTTCGCTGCTACATGATGCCGCGTTTAAGTGAATTTTCCCCGGCACACATCGCCGACATACATTTTTATTATGGAGTGGGACAAGGAAGTGCCAGAGCTGCGCGCGCGGCTTACATAGCTGCGTATCCTAACAGGCAACCAGTGCCATCTGCCCGAAACTTCCAGGAAGTTCACAGAAGGTTGTCGATCACTGGACTTGGATCAAGTAGAGATCGTCGCGAGCCACCTCAAGTAATTATTGATGCGGCTACTGAACAAGCAGTATTAAGTGATTTGTTTGCTGATCCATCCATAAGTACTAGACGACTGGCTCTTCGTCACGGAATATCCCAAAAATCAGTGTGGCGTATTTTAAAGAAAGAAGGATTGCATCCTTATCACTATCAAAGGGTGCAACATCTACATGAAGACGTAGACTGGCGTCCAAGGTGTGTGATGTCCACATGGATTCAAAGAAAAACCAGAGCAAACCCAAACTTTCCAAGAAAAATACTATGGATGGACGAAGCGACATTCACTAGAGACGGTATTACTAACTGTCGAAATTTACACAGATGGTGCCGCGCAGGTGAAAACCCGAAACTGAAACGGTCATCTACTTTCCAAGTAAGATTTTCGATAAATGTTTGGGCTGGTCTTATCGATAACATGTTGATTGGACCAGTCATATTGCCGAGAACGTTGACTGGTGAAAGATTTTTAAGTCTATTGAGAGATGATATGCCTCAGTTATTGGAAGATGTCCCACTGGCTGTGCGTCAAAGGATGTTTCTTCAGATGGACGGATGTCCTGCCCATTACGCTACAAATGTAAGAAGATTTTTAAACGAAAATTATCATGACAAATGGATCGGCCGGCAAGGACCTGTAGGGTGGCCTGCGCGTTCACCCGATTTGACGCCCCTTGATTATTTCCTATGGGGGACCATGAAGCAACGCGTCTACAGTACCCCCATCAACAGTGAGGCCGATTTGCGTGACCGCATAATAAACTGTGCGAATGATATTCGCAATGATCCCGAAATGATAAGGAGAGCGACACACCAAATTCTAATTCGCGCGGCTTTGTGTTTACAACAACGAGGTGGACATTTTGAGAACCTGATGCATTAAATTTTGTATTTAATAATAAATGGGTTTCAACTGAACTCTTTTGCATTAATTATCATCCCAAACAAACCACCCTTATGAGAACAATACGATTCCGCGTTCGGAGTGCCATCTTTGAAACGACCCGCGCGCATTCACAACAAAGTTAACAAAAAAAAGTTTATCTACCTGCTAAACAATGTGCGTAGCTATGCGTTGGGCCTTTCTTTGACATTTGATAAAAAATGTTGGGGTTGAGTTAAAAACATGCAATTTTTACCGTTAGGTTCCTAATACAATGAAGAATAACTTAAAGTTATAAAAAAAGAAGGTGATGGGGGCATGTTATTGAGAAATTTTACAATTTTTGTAAAAATTAATGAAAAAAAATCAGATTTTTGCCAAAAAAAAATGTTTATATTTGATTATGGCTATTTTTTTTCCATAATTTTTATTTTATGACGACACCTAATTACTTCCAAACATTATGGAGTTTGTTTCATCGTGATAAATCGTTTAGTTTAAAAGTTACACAGTTTTGTATACACTGGGGTCACAAAAGCAAACAATTTTTTTTAAAAATCCATAAAAAATATTAATAAATATTTAGATTTTTTTTAACATTTTTTCCGTCGATAAAATTAAGCATAGATTCCCTCATTTCGATATGTGCAGATTATAAAGACTCACACTGTATATTTATTTATTTATTTCATAAAAAGTGGTACAGTCTGTTACAAAGTAGGATGACAACATAAGAATAGTTTACATCTGAGATGAGTAGGTAACTATACAATTTTTACGATCTGATGTCCTAACTAGGTTACTTAGTAGCCTGTATTAAGGACAATCAGCCCTCATTTCCCGAAAATAAGACAAAAGTATTGTTTAGACTGAAACATAATTATTGACAAAAATTAGAAAAGAAAGAAAAAAAAAATAAAAGTCCAATTCAAGAACTAGTGAGTGCGCGCGCGCGCGCGTTTGTGTGTGTGTGCGCGTGTGAGAGAGAGAGTGTGAATGTGTGTGTGTGTATTATGAGCTACTTCATGGTTGTAAGAAGGGATTCGGTATCATCATAATTTTTGGTAGAAAGAAATTCAGTAATCCGCTTTTTACATGTTAGCTTACAGCATGTTTGCAGTGGAATTATAGCGATTACTCTGTTATAAAGAAATGGTCCTTGATAAAAAAAGAATCTTTTTGTAAAAGTAAAATATGGATGAGGTACAGTACATACCCTGTTTCTTCTTCTGGGTATTGTCGGCTGTCGTGGAATTGGAGTGTTAGTGTGCTGTTGTAAAATCGTGCTGAGTATGAACATTTGGCGAACGGTAAGGACCTCACATTTTTGGTAGAGGTCAAAGGTAGGAAAAGTATTGGTCGAAAAGTGGCTACCTTCAGGACTACTCGCTGCGCTACCTCGAGAGGCTTGAGAATTGATTTAGCAACACCACCCCAACTTGTAATACAGTAAGAGATTACAGACTGGCACATTGCAAAATATACGGACCGTATAAGATGAACGTTGGCAATGTGTCTAAGAGTTTAAAAAAAAAATCAGTTTGCGGACACGGCCTGTCAGAAGAGAAGTATGTGCTTTAAAGTTGAGGTGCTTGTCTAAAGTGATACCAAGGTCTTTAATTGTATCAGTGGATGTAATTTGTGGACAGTTACAGTTTGGTGTATTAAATTGACAGGAGTGAGCTTACAAAGTTACGGGAGTCGAAGGTTGTGATGTGATGTTGAGAGAAAAAGTAATTAGTTTTGTTTTAAAGGTATTTAACACATTCAGTGCCGAGCCTACAAACGTGTTGCCAAGCGCAGTGCCGGGCGCGTACTAATTCATAGAAACCGAGCGGCGCTACTCCGCATATTAGCAGGGGCGGCACCCCGCGCTCACCCCGCACCCCGCTAATTTGCGGAGCTGGCAGCGAAAGGGTCAAGGCGAGTGAGTGAGACAAGCCAGCAATGAACGGCATCAACCCCTCTCTGAGCCGTAGCTTGGAGGCTAGACCACGAGTTGTCAAAGAAGGTGATGGCACTGTCATCGGCAAAAGAAACAATGTTTCCGGAATTTAATTTCATATTACAAAGATCATTGATGAAGACCAAAAACAAAGTGGGACCTAAGACACTGCCTTGCGGTACACCGTAGGCAATAGGCAGTTCGCTACTTAAATATTTGTCGATTTTAACCCTCTGTGAGCGGCCTGAAAGATAAGAATGAAAGAGTTGAAGTTGTAAATCTCTGACACCCAAACGTTCGAGTTTGGATAATAAATAAGGGAGAGGAACGGTATCGAATGCCTTAGCAAGATCAATAAATACAGTGAGACATTTTTTGCGGTGATTGAGTTTGTCCACAATACCGGTTATCAATTTTAAGGCCGCATCTGAAATCGATTTATTCTTTCTAAAACCGAACTGGTTGGCTGAGAGAAAATTGGCTTATAATGAAACGAGCCTTTCTTCTAACGCTGCGACAGAAAAGATAAGGCAGTGTTTCACTCACCTGATAGGTGATGGTGACTCCAGGGAGGATGAGAGCCAACATGTTCATCGCGTCCACTCTGTTCACGCCGTGCCTTGTGGCCATGCGGCTTTGATCGTGATTACCGTTCTGTAACAGTAAATACTTAGACGATCTGAAGTGGCATCCTGGATAATTTTTTGCAAAGATTTTTTTGGATACTACTTTTGACAATATTGGGCCAATACATAGTCCATGACCAATGTTGATAAAATTATTGATTTAAATTAGGGCAAAAGTTTCCTAAACACCAAATTTGAACAACTTACCACCCAATTAGCGGTCTTATTAGCTGGCATATTGGACATCCACTTATCGACTACAGTCTTCATGTCTGTCGCATTGGACGCGCTGCTCAGCTCAACAAGAAACACAAAGTTGAAAGGGATAGAACCGTCGCGATTCCCTTCCCCGTAGTAACGCATCACCAACGCAATTTCACTGTAGGCTTCTGTCATCATGATCTTGGACTCGTTTTGTCCGAACTCTTCGAGGACATCCCTCCAGTCATACACGACGTAGTACGTTTCATTTTGATCCCTTGTGTAGGTGTGAAGTAGGTAGTCGTAGCTGTTGGGGTCGTCAGTAGCATCTAAGGTCACGGGGTGGAACATATTTAGAAACATAAAGAACACTATGTAACCGGCCTAACTTATTATTTTTAACGTTACCGGTAACTTATGTAAGATACAGCTAGTATTCAATGGAATCCTAACCTAACGAACCGCTGTGTCCCTTGATCCATTGAATGGTTATGTTATTATGGCTACCCACCTGGTTAAGGCGCTGGTGGCACTCGTATATTAGCCCAGAATCAACTGTGTGGCTGTTTAGCGCTTGCAGGACAGCCATGCTGTCTGAGAGTATACGGACCGAGTGGTCCTTAACTTCCCTGGCCATGATGGCTGCAGCCGCCAAAGAAACACCCATGCATTCGGCCTGGAACACTGTGTTATGGACACCCAATGGTGTGGCTATGTGCATGTTGAAGTCCTCCGAGAAGATTCCAGCACCTGTACCACTACCTGTTTTGGATCCATCCGTAAAGATGCGCAGCTCCGCGGGGCACAAACCCTCACATCGGTGATCCTCGTGGAGTTGGATCCTGTATTTTTTAAGAACTCACTTTCAATATAATGATATTATATATACTCTCAGACAGCATGGCTGTCCTGCAAGCGCTAAACAGCCACACAGTTGATTCTGGGCTAATATACGAGTGCCACCAGCGCCTTAACCAGGTGGGTAGCCATAATAACATAACCATTCAATGGATCAAGGGACACAGCGGTTCGTTAGGAAACGACGCAGCCGACGAACTTGCCAGGAGGGGGTCGAGCATGGCACCAGTGGGACCTGAACCCATCGTGCCACTCCTCTTCGGGTACATACGCACTCTGGTAAGGAAACGCACCAGCGAGCAACACCACAAGCAATGGTCAGAGCAGGGTGAGTGTAGGCAGGCCAAGGAAGCAGTCCCTGCAATTGATGGCCGCCTCACGAAGCGGCTTCTCCGGCTAAATAAACAGCAGCTGCGTATAATTACAGCAGCCATAACTGGCCACGGGTCATTTAATAAACACCTCTTTGTCATAGGAGTCACAGACAGTCCGCTGTGCAGGGCCTGCATGGAGGACGACGAGACAGCAGCTCATGTGCTACTAAACTGCCCAGTGCTCGCCACATACAGGGCAAAGTACTTCGGTGACCCAGGTACCCTACGTGAGATTGTCGGTAACACCAAGGCGTTGCTGGCCTTCCTTGAGGAGCTGGGGTGGATCGAATAATCGATTTTCCCACCCATCACGCAAAATACGCGCATTGACGTGGAGTTGCGGACACCAGCCCGTATTACCTAAGTGAGTTCTTAGTTCAACGGTCAAGTCTTTGTTAAGTTGTGGATGCTTTCCATCTCATATTTCGGTTGTGCTTATGTGTTAACTTACTTGAGCGTGGTTCATCGGGGTATGAGCCGTCGGCGTTGGGTTCCACCTCATACAACACATTGATTGCGTCTACTCGGAATCCGGACACTCCCTTTCTTAACCAGAAACGAAGCACCTCCTGAATGATTTCGTTGGATTTTATATGACATCTTTTAAGGTTATTATTATGTTGCACTGCATAGAACAATAGAACAGGATTTAAAATTATCAGCCTCGGCAAGGTGCCTGAAGGTTAAAAGCACAGAACAGATAAAAGAGGTTAGAACGGCCTTGTGGGCGGGGCAGGCGCGCCACATTTACGAGCAGGCGATCATAAGTCAACCGAAATTTGCGCCACCGGCTAACAATTGCGCTCTTATTGTGACAGCGTACGAAGCTCCGCGAAAAAAAAGAATTATGCCATCTTGCGCCATTATAACGCGTCGGAGAAGAAGCCAGGTGTGTAGCGTAGCCCTAGAAGGGGTTTCTTTTTACCGGTAGGTCCAAAACCCTTAAAATACAAGTGATATTCGTAATTATTACAATAGTATTATGTAGTTTGTATTTCAATAATTAAGTATGCGTATATGTATACAAATGTAATATTATAATTAAACTATTTAACTTTGTTTATTATCATCAATTATTGTTTATTGTGGATTATCAATTTAGCTTCTGAAATTCTGAGTGGGTTTTTCGTCTAAAATTTGGTTTTAAGTTAGCCATTTATAATGAAAACATACATTTTAAATTTTATTTTTAGGTTTGCAACAGATCCAGATACAAGAAAACTTTGGATTGAGCTGAGCTTTGAGAATCCAACAGAGAGCGCGTCAAGAAAACACACTGTTGGACTATTTATTCATAAAATAACATGATCCAGTAGAGTTAATAAATACATTTTAAATTATAATTAGTACATTAATAAAATAAAATTGCAATTAAAATTCACAGGGTAGGTTACCGGTACGTATACCTATATAAGAAGTCCACACTATTCGTATTCCGTCCTGAAATTAAAGCGAAACATTGCAAAACCTAAAGTAATAAAATTACAGTAATTGTATCGATACAGATAATCAACCTTTTGGTCCCCGTAACTTGTATGAGAAATAAATTACTTTTGCGCGTGTGTGAGTGTACGTCAAGCGCAGTGTTGCGTTAGTATGAGACCCAATAGCAAATTCGCGATCTAAGTGCGTGTGGTTTATTTGTGTGCGTAATGCGCGTACGTATTGGCTTGTAGTGGAGTTAAAGGGTGGGAGTGTAGCGGCGACACGCGTTCTAATACAAATCAGGAACTAATTTCTTTCTAACCTCTTTTATCTGTTCTGTGGTTAAAAGATATGTAGGTACCTACAAACTTAAGATAACGGGCTTTTTTAATTCTTTAGAATATGAACCAGGGGTTATTGATAATTATAAAGTTCAAACAATTGCATAACGGAACTTTGTTATTATGTTCAGTTATAATGGCAAACGTACTTTCATCTCTTCACGGAGATACTGGTTGCGGTAGTTGATGTCGGGCTGTCCAACGACGAACTGATGCAAGTAGAACTGTTTTCGCACATCGTTCCATTCCCAGGCGCTATAGCGGAACTCACTGATCTAAACAAAAAGAATAAGAAGCTCAGCCGGAGATCCTAGTCAGTACTGACGATGGCGGTCGGCTAAAGGAGATTGCCACGGAGCAGGTCCCTTTTGTGGTATCGTGTGCCTGATTGGACTAATAACCTAAAAATATTTTTTTTTTGTGTACAGAGTATTTTTTATATCATTTCTTTCACCCTCGGAATAAAGTTAAAGTTAATTAACAGTTAAACATTACGTCGACATCCGTTTGATTGGCATACAAACAAAAGTTGCCACGTATCAAAGAATTAAATAATGAAAATGACGTCTGTTAATCGACTGAGTAATCGATATCAAAATAAAACGATAATTATACAATAAAAACAATTATTTTTAAATATATATAACCTATTGGCAGTTCTCAACATTTAGATTTAGATCTCCTCAACATTCGACAACTTCAACGCTACTATGTTAGCGTTTTATTTTCATGACTATGAGGTAGGTAATAATGTTATCCCTGTCCTTTTTATGAAAAGGACCGGGATAACATTATTCTATCTTTGTTCATTTCCGAATGTACAATAATACGCATACGTATGCATATTTAAATACGTTGAGATTTGAATTCCGTATTTACTTAGTTATTATTTACGTGCTTTTTCTGCTACTACCAAGTGAACTAATAAGTTCTTCGAGTGCATTTTGATCTGTGAGATGTTTGACTCTTGTTAGTCGTATCTTTGTGAGATATTTGAAATGTCATTGTCAATTTTGAAGTAGGTATAACATAGATTTTTACAACAGAAAAACAATGATATCTCTTGAACCCGGGTGAATAAATGAAAAATGGTCTATGATTATGAAAATACAACGTTTTTACTATTATGTAGGTAAAATTAAATCTTCAGGGCACAACAATTTTCCACTGGGACCGAGCTTCCCTACAAAACGGGCAATCTCCTTTCTGAAAATTTGAATACCTATTGATATTGACATATCTCGGGACCCTGGGGTCTCGAACCTTTGGAAGCCGTACGAGAGGCCGAAGCCAACTTTTAGAGGCCCATTAGACAAAACGTTGAGGCATCAACCGATGATTATCCCTGTTGGCTCTATGCAAGTGCACCCAAGAACAACCCCCGGTTGATGCAGGACTATTGCAGAACATGGAAACAAAACATATTGGGCTATGGGTTTGGGTGGCTATAGTGTATTGGTTACCTAGAACTATGGAATGACTATTTATTTATTTAATAAGGCACCAAGTCCCAATATACAAACACAGACATCAAAATCATTCAACACAATAAATCATTAAAATAAAATACATTAAAACAACAAACAAAAAAAAAATACACAAAATCTTTATCGTCGGTCAGCACTCCGATGGAGTTCGAGCCAATACCTGTGGATCGGACTGTTCCAATCCTCACCAACGACCCTCAACAGTTGATTGGTCGATTTTCGTCAACGGCTGGAAAATGATGCTATGCGCGATCTAATAATAACGGCATAAAAGTCCGGCACTCTCGCTGCAGCGAACATGCTCGACGTACTACAGTACCGCGGATATTTCATTATGATGTGGTAGGCGTAGGTATGTCCTCTCCCTGATCAATATCATGTAATACGAGGATAAAATGGCGGAGCTGACTTGCACACTCAATAATGGGCCCCGAAAACGGTCGCTAGCACATAGTTCAATATTCAATATTCATTTTACAAAAGAGGGCAATCCGCACGATCCGTTCTTTGGAAACACGTGTATTTATATTATGGAAATCCATAATACAAATACACGTAGTAAACATGAAGTTGTGATACCCAAATTTAGATTAACTAAAACAAGCAAGTCATTTCTTATAAACAGTATCCGCTTTTATAACAAGTTGCCAAAGTCGGTTACAGAACTTAGCGATGGAAAGTTTAAAACCCACACCAAACGTGTCCAAAGCATAATAGGTATAAGATTAAAGACTACGTCGAAGACGGGGAAGTTTGGCGCGAATTCCTTCTGCACATGTGGCTTCCTTGGTACCTCATTAACAACATAAGTATTTATGTAAATGTTTATTAACTGCTCCCAAATTACTTTAATTTTTTTTTTTTACATACTTCCATGATATAATCTTTTCATTATTTTACAGTCTTGATTTTTAAATAGATTATTTTTAAATATTTTGTGAATGTGAGAACGTTGTAGGCTTAATAAATTGTAGATTTGTAGAACATTTTCTTTTCTGTAAAGTACCTGGTACTTGTTGACAGGCCTACACTGTCCTCCCATATTTAATAACACTGTAATTTGAAAACATTGTAAAAGCCAATTATTTTTAAAAGAGTCACCGTGGAGTTTCTTGCCGGTTCTTCTCCATAGGAAACGACCAATTGGAACCGTGCACCTAGCTTCTGACATGAAATAAAATATTTTGAATTTGAACTTGAGTTATTATGATAATCAGAAAAATGAGAATCCTTTGTTAGAACTAGATGTTATTTATTTAAAGTAGGAGCACCTACTTTTAATTTGTTTGTTTGGTACTTAGCGATGGCATATTATACACAACTTACCCAGTTACTTGGTGGAATTCTGGCGCCTGTGGAGTTTACTGTACCGTCGGCCCAGATGTAATAGTCAGTGTAGTTGCCTACTCTGTTTATTGAATTTGTGAACCACTCGCTCTCGTTGCTCGTATGGTTGGGCACGTAGTCCAACACCACGCGAATGCCTGCACGTCGATGGAAGCATTGAATGAATGAACCAGTTTTATTCATATATTTTATAATTTTGTTTATATAGATTTTTGTGGCCTTTTAATTCAGTTTATCTACTACTGTGCTCAACCTATGTATTGCTTGAATAAATAAACATTTTTATTATTATTTTCGTTTTTTTTTTCTTGGGACCCTAGGGTCCCGGACCTTTGAAAGGCATATGAGGGGCCGAAGCCAACTCGCAGAGGCCCGTTAGACGCTTTCAATGCAAATGAGGCACCAACCGACGATTATCCTTGTGCGTACTATGCAAGTGCACCCAAGGATAACCCCCGGTTGGTGTAGGACTATTGCAGGATATGGAGACAAAAAAAATATTGGGCTATGGGTTTGGATGGCTAAAGTGGACTGGTTATCTAAAACCATGGAAGGACTATGGCCCCTGCCTGACCAATGTTTGATAAATACAATACACGGATAAAATGGTAGGGGGTGACTTGCACACTCAACAATGGGCCCCCGGAAACGGTCGCTAGCAAATAGTGTCGTAGCGACAAGGGGGCAACATGTCTTGAAGTGCTTAAGAGGAGTGGAGAGGTATTCCACGGCTATCAGGACAATCCCGGAAGTACGGTCAAGATTCCTACCAGCATCTTACTGGACTACTTCCTTCCTCCGAGCACGTTTGCACTTGCGAATCTCTACTCAAGCCAGCCAATAAAGGCAAGAATGAGGTGGGAGGTCAGTTCTCATCAGTGTTCACTCCAGCCGGCCAATAAAGGCAAGCCAGAGATGAGGAACATGACTTCTCCCGGGAGATAGGGTACGTGGGGTCGCTACTGCCCAGCAGCTCGCCACATGCTGCCCTGCGGGTTTCTGTATCTCTCTTGGTCTGGCTCCTCATCCTAGACCTGTTCCGGCAAAGTAACCTCTACCGGCACAAACCTAGAGTTCGGAGCGCGCAAGCCTCATCACGACGTCAACGTAGAGATACGGCGATGGGGCTTATTATTATTATTCAGCCAAATATACAGAGAAAAACATAAAACTACAAAAATACAAACTAAGGCTATAAGATAGCAATGATAACTTAATAAGGATAAGAAGAGTTCTTATAATATCTGGCCTAAAGGCTAGCGCAAATTATGGCGGGCCGCACCGCAACGCAAAGTATTGCTAAAACCCTCCTTCATCACTTTCGTACATTTTCTATGAGCCACAGCACACTACAGGCGGGCCGCACCGCACTTTTTAGGATTCCGTATCTCAAAAGGAAAAAACGGAACCCTTATAGGATCACTCGCGTGTCTCTGTCCGTCTGTCACAGCCAATTTGCGCCGAATCTACTGGACCGAATAAGTTGCATATGAATTTCTGTGACCCAAACACGAACGTGCAACGAAATAAATGAATTTGAATATGGGGTTCAATTTTGGGGGGACAATTAGAAATTTAAAAAAAAATCACACTGTACCTAGTGACATATCAAACGAAAGGGCATGTTAAGAGGATTTCAAATATATATATATATATATATATATATATATATATATATATTTTGTGATTTTAAAAGAAATAGTTTAAAAGTTATTAAAGAAAATTATCACCTTATCGCCGAAACTGCTGAGCCAAAAAAATTTGAAAAGTATGCAAAAAATACGTCTATACATAAAGGTTACAGGAAAATGGTCTTAAAATAACATGGTAAATCACTCAATATTGTGCGTACAAACTTACATTTGTAGTTTGGATGTATGGGGGAACATGTTTTTCAACTACGATGTTAAGTTTGTTCTTGGGATAAATTCATCCCAACTAAACGAAGCCCTTCATTTTGCGTGGTCCGACACGCACATGGCCGGTTTTTTTTTTTGTAAGACATTGTGCTGCACTGCGGCTGTAAAAGTGCGCTTGGTTTAAGACGACAAGTTTCTTCACTTCGCGACCGAACTTACCTATCGTTAAAAAACTCACTCGTCGCCGAAAAACCGAGTTACCTAGCGGCATCTACAGTACGTTAGATCTCTGTCGCAGCCAAGTAGCTTAATAAGCCGTTTAGTTGTTACCTAGCCTTTGGAAGTAGCGCTCGCCAGCCGCTGGCGCGGCACCGGTCGATTCGCTCGCTCGGCTCGCGCGCGTTTGGTCATAGTTCTTACCTAACCCAGTTGGTCGGGGTGCCCGGCTTAGTTACTGCGACCAATTCAGCTCACGCGTGGTTTGTCACAGTTCCAATCTAACCTATAATTGAATATCATTCAGGCCGCTAGTTGATTGGCGCCGTTTAGTTAAATGGCTAGGCTGTTAACTGGAAGGCTAATTAAGCTAGTTGGCGACATCTCCACGACATTTATTCTTCTTTCATGCCTCTTCAGCCACACCCAACATTCACATCCATAGATACCTAAGCGCAGGTACCACACACCATTGTGGACAGTCGAGCCTTTTCCGTCACTGGACATCGACTGGATATCTTTTCGTTCACTCTCTCTTGTAAACAGAGACATTTCCCAAATGATTTTACCAAACTGATTCTAGTTGACTTACCCAATCGCTTAGCTTCAACCATGAGAGCGTCGAAGTCGTCCATAGTTCCGTATTCTGGTGATACAGACTTATAGTCTACGATATCATAACCGAAGTCGTACATGGGTGACTTGTAGATCGGAGACAGCCAGATCGCATCTACGCCCAGCTCTTGTAGGTACGGCAGCTTTTGTTTTATACCTGTTAAAAATGTTCGGTTTTTGATTTTGATGTCAGTAAGCAGGCCCTGTTGGTCGAGGCTCTTGGTTGACAGACATTGCTGATCACAGTTAACTTTCATAAACCTTGCTGAATACGACACACGCCTGTTTTACGCCTTCTTTCTGTCCGAATCGTATCAGAATATCGTCATTATAAACAATAATTAAGGTCGAGGCTCTTTGTTGATTGCCATTACTGATGACCATTAAAGATAACCCTCGGTACTTCGGTTGGCTCTGAAAGCATGGTCACAATGTAATTGATATTACCAGTTAAATCTCCGATCCCGTCGCCATTGCTATCCATGAAGGAGCGCGGGTATATCTGGTAGACCACGCAGGACTTCCACCACATGTCCACGCACGAGACGCTCGCCACCGTCGCAGCGACCAGGAATAGCGTTAACACCTGCATTTTGGCTTAATACACGAAAAATATGTTCAATATTAGGTTAATATTCCCTATATTTTAACGGGTCGGTACTGGCATCTTGGCAGACAATTTGATTTAAACGGAAACTGTAATTTGTCAAACCAAAATGAAGACTGAAGTGGGCCACAACGGCAGGTCCTGCCACCGCGTGTATGACTCTCATACACTTAGAAAATAACGCGACCGCGATGCAATAGGGTATTTGACTGAATTTTTCGAAACCTAGAAAAAATTCAGCCACGGTAAAAACAATTGTTTAAATATCTCAAAAAATCACGATGCTGTATGCGTTTTATAGCTATGCTAGACAGAGACAGCATTACTAGCATCTGACGTCACAACACAGGAGCGAATTAGTTATTTCGCGCCATTCAGTGCAATGATCATTTCGCGTGACAAGGATATTTATGATTAATTTCAAAAGCGTTATTTTTCCGCATATCGTCTTTTTTAGTAACATCTTTAAAATAAGTATTAATTTATGTATATTTTTGGGTTGTACGTTATTTATAGCTAATGGTTTTATAGAATTTCGTTTTACATAAAATTTTTCTCATATTATCATTTCATAGAATAATCAATACGCAGAATACCTACCTACTTACTTTGAAGAAATTTAAATCACTAATTTTTGTTTCACATAAAGCTTAATGTTAGAATATTCATATCACAGAATAACAAATCAAATATTCTTTATCCTTATATTGTTTACTAGCCTTGCCCTGCGACTTCGTTCGCGTGGATATCGTAAGATACACACTAAAATAACAGCCACATTTTAATAAAACTCCCTCGTCCCCCGACCCGTCGCCAACCGTCGCGTTGAATCGCCCGCCGGCGCTATTACCTACTTCGTTAAGGCTTAGTGTTCTTTCTGACTTCATTCTTTTGCTCAGCTCTAAAGGGTCGTAGCGTGATGTTAAATAGCCTATAACCATCCTCGAGAATTGGGCTACCAAATGCTAAAAGAATTTTTCAAATCCGACTTTTTGTTTATAATTTCATGGGTTTTAATTTTTTTGCGCGAACCCTAATTATTTTTCTAAAATAAAAGTAGCCTAAGTTACCCGCCGTAACATCAGCTATCTACCAGTGAAAGTCACTTCAAAATCAGTCCAGCCGTTTCGGAGATTAGCTGGAACAAACAGATGGACAGATAGACAGACAAAAATGTAAAAAAAATGTTTTTTTGTTATAAGTACCGTTAATACTTTCTTATGCATTTAGTAAAAAAAAAAAATATTTTGACATTACAAACAGACACTTCAATTTTATTTATTTGTATGTAAGTATAGATTTAATATAAAACATATTACCAAGAATAACATTTTATCGAGTGACAGTTTCTAAATGTTTCAATTCATACCTTTAATAAAATGCATACCCTCCTATAAAATTATAACATCGCGTTCACAAAAATAATGCGGGTAAATTCTCGTCAAGCAGGAAAACAATCTTGTTATTCTCACTAATAGTGACTTCATATGCACATACTAAACAAGCATACACCATGCATGCAAGTAAGCATGCAGCATGCAAGCGAGCATGCAACATGCAGCGTGCAAGCAAGCATGCAGCATACAAGCGAGCATGCAGCCGCGGCGGCGAGCGTTAAAGCCACCTGCTCCTCAGCTCGCGGGCCGCTTCGCCCCTTAACGCCTACGCGGGCTTAAATTACACTCTAGGTGTAGGGCAGACGCCGATTCCCGGCCACGGTGGGCGCGGGCTTGCGGACGGCGAGCGATGGGTAGCTCACCGTCCGGTAGAACCAGGCCCGGGTCGATGGCGCGTTGGGTTCCACGCGCGCCTCAAAAAGCTGTCAGCACTATGGACGGGGTTCGCTAGGGCCGATGCCAGCTAGGGTCGCAGGATGTTCGAAAGAGTTACCGTGGCCCCAGCACAGGCAACTGAAGGAACACGGGTGGGTTTTAGTCCGTAAGGGTGCGTTTCCACTGAAGCAGAGACGAGCGGAGCTGTGTGGAGACGTGCCGGAATCGTCCAATCGCAGACGAGACGAGACTCGATGAGGATTTCAACTATTCTGATTGGTCGATTCCCGCTCGTCTCCGCTTCAGTGGAAACGCACCCTAAAAGTCTGACACGGCTGGCGGAGCGCGAGGGCTCCCGCTCCACCCAGAGCGGGAGAAGTCATTTGATGATTTCGCATCCACAAAAAAAGGGGTAGGGCAGACAAGAATACGTGGAGTCGGTTTTGCAGCGATTCGTTTCTGTCACTAACTTTAGGTACTCACTACATTATGGATAACGTAACGTCTATTTTTTACATTTTAGTTGAAATAAAATATCATGGAAAAATACACCGAACAAACAAAAATAATTCTACTGTTTGACAAGTTTGTTAAATAAAAAAATGTGATTATTAAAATTAATTAAATTGTGTTTCTGTAAAATATGTTACATTCAAGTAAATAGTAGTTGAAACAATAATATTCATAACAAAAAGACAAGTACCCAATATTATATGAAACATTTTCTGGGAAACGAAGTTCTATGGAATTTCTGTCTGCGAAACAAGAGGACACCATATTTTTGATAGTAGTGAAATACCCTACTGTGTCAAAGCATTCTGTAGCAGTACTCCGTTCCAGAATATATGTAATAGTACATTATGATACAAGTGGGCTATGTTGGTCATTACACTCGAGGCGGTATTATTCGCGCGAGCCAACCGACCATACAGCCCACGGGGCTGAATTGTCGTTGACGCGAGCTTTAGCCAAGGGAGCCGAGTGTGTAATGACTAATGATCAATGCACACGCGTTTCATACGACGTTTTTCAATACACTTGCGAGGCAAAAAATAAATAAAGTTTCATATTACGCGTAAAATTAACAAACAAAACAAGTAACACTATCAATAACACTTTCATCTCACCAAATCACCTATTATTACCTATGTAAAAAAAAAAAATATAAATATGGCTCGCGGATTCCTTTTATCGCGGTGTCTTCGCAGGTTGAAGGAGAGGCAAAGGCACGAAGCCGTCGAACAGTCTAATATGTATTAAAAGCATAAAAACTGAATATTTTATATCTTATTTCGATGTAGAACACTAAAGAATGTAATTTTTGTGACAAAAATAAATAATGTGATGAAATATTATTATTATTTATGTACACATTAGGCATACAAAGGCATGAAGTCTATTTGATGAAAAATAAAAGCGCACACCTTCGAAAATTACCAGTTATCTGTGGTGCACATTACCGCACTAGTGCGCTAATCTAAACTAAAAAGCATGCGTGTTTAACTGCATTATTAACCTATAAGCGGTTCAATAAAAGCCACTTTACGGGCAAGTGTGTTGAAAAAGTAAATTAAGGTTCGGATGCGCAGGAAGCTCAGAGTTCAGAGATGTAACACTGTACGCACCCTGGGCACTTCCAATATTTTAATAACTTCAAAACACACCTACCTGCTTTCGCTGCTGCTCCACAAATAGCGATAGTCACCAACGGCAGATCCTTATATATATTCAAGTGCACACTCGAACACTCGACGTTGTTTACCGTTTAGCGACAACATAGTTAATGATTTAAAACCTACTGAAGGAACTTCAGAGATAGCTACTAGGTACATGAACATCTACATTGGTTCTGTACTGGTAACGCTAGATATTATAGGTACCCAATACCCCTTTATCTCCGTAGTCGGCTAACCAAACAATCTGAAATAATAAAAGAAAAATGATGGAGACCGACTTGTCTGGATTTGTGGCTGCGTGATGGCAATAGATGACGATAGTGGATTTTCAATATGTAAGTCCCTTGAAACTATTTTTTTCGTAACCCACAAGGCTGAAATCACATTTACTCGCATACGTGAGCATTTTCCTGTCTCTCTATGCATTTTTTTTTCTTTCAGCAATGCAAAATTTACTAGACAGCGTTCGATGCGAAAGAGTGGATGCTTGCGAGAGTTGCAGAAAGAGATATAGACACAGAAAAATGCTGATCCGTACGAGTTAGTATGATTACAACCTAAATGTATGTCCTACATCCTCTAAATCTATCAATGTAAATAAAAATTTACGTAGTTTAAAAAAAAACACGCTCAAAAGCGTGTTTTTCTTTTAGTGCGCGATTTATCGCGCACTAAAAATTATAAAATACTTCAATAGGCTTGTATTACTTAAAATGACCTATGCAGCTTGTCACTATTTTATATTCAATGATTAAATCAAAAAAGCGTGGAGCGCTTTGTTTAAATTAATTAAAAGTACACACAGCCAAAAAGCGCTCCACGCTTTTTGAATTAATCTTTGGATATAAAAGAAGTGACAAGCTGCATATCTTAACTAATACAAGTCAATTTAATTATTTTATAATTTTTAGTGCGTGATGAAAGCGTGTTTTTTAGTGTTATTTAAACTACATATTTTTATTTTTTACTTTTTAGTATAGTATATTCTTCATTTAGTTAAAAGTCTAAAGACAACGAAGTTATGACTTGACCGGTTTAATAGTAGCCACTAAAGAGTTCCACTATCCTCCTCCTGGCTCCATCATTAGACCCTCAACACCAAGTGCAATCTATTGGACTCATCAACACTTATTTTATGACCCGAAACTCGAAGGGTTTACTAATAGCCACGGAAGAGTTCCACTGTCTCTCTACTCTTACTCTGGCTTCCTCATCAGACCCTCGACTGTGTGTACAATATATTGAATTCATTAAAACCCATCATATGAGCCAAACTCGAGGGGTTTACTAGTAGCCACTGAAGAATTTCACTATCCACCTCCTAGCTCCATCTTCAAACCCTCGACTCTAAGTGCAATATATTGAATTAATTCAAACGAATCATATGAGCCCAAGCTCGAGGGTTTTACTAATAGCCACTGAAGAGTTCTACTATCCACCTCTTGGCTCCATCATCAGACCCTCGATACTTCGTGCAATTTATTGGAATTGAACTCGTCAAAACGAATAATATGAGCCCAAACTCGAGGGGTTTACTAGTAGCCACTGAAGAATTCCACTATCCACCTCCTGCCTCCATCATCAGACCCTCGTTACCAAGCCCAATCTATTGGACTCGTCAAAACGAATCATATGAACCCAAACTCGAGGTATTTATTAGCAGCCACTGAAGAGTTCCACTATCCACCTCCTGGCTTGATCCTCAGATTAGCTCCAAGATACCAAATCATGGTATTGGACATCTATTATGAAGAGACCTTTATGCAGATTAATCATAACCCCTTTAGAACGGATGTGTATTAAAACATGTGGTTAATTATACATTATTTTTATTAAATATGTAACAAAATTTACAATTATTCTACAAAACAAACTCATAATCTAGATATTAAAAAAATATAATACAAAAGTAGATAATCAAATACAGGGCGTCCCACGGATATGCCACATGGAGGGAAATTACCTTGAATATTGTATATGGAACATTTTACTGAAAGAAGACATTATTTGAATTTAAAAAACAATTTAAACTGCATTCATAGATATTTAAATAATTACATGGTTGAACTGGGAATCGAACCCGTTACATGAGAAAAATAATCACCCTGTAGCTTTATCATACCGATCGAAAGGCTTCATCATAAGGATTATTTTTGTAAAATAACATAGTGTCAAAAATAAAAGGAAGACCATGAATTTTAGCATTTTTAATACAAAATTAATCAATTTATCAAATGCTCAAAATGAGTCCCTTCCTGTTGAATACAAAGTCGCACTCTTTTGATAATTTCGCTCCCTGTCGATTATTTCTTTATCATTTTATCATGCACTTAAATTATAATAGGGAAATGATGCGTACTTCTCAAGTGGGTACATTTATTAGTAATAGGTACTTATGATATTGTCAGTTGTATGTCCTTACGGTAATGTCAGCTTTTCATTTTTCTGAACAAAATTTCACATCAAATGTTAAAATTCATGATCTTCCTTTTATTTGTGATACTATGTTATTTAGCAAAAAATAACCCTTATGATGAAGCCTTTCGATCGGTATGATAAAACTACAGGGTGATTATTTTTCTCATGTAACGGGTTCGATTCCCGGTTCAACCATGTAATTATTTAAATATCTATGAATGCAGTTTAAATTGTTTTTAAAATTCAAATAATGTCTTCTTTCAGTAAAATGTTCCATCTGGAATATACAAGGTACTTTCCCTCCATGTGGCATATCCGTGGGACGGCCTGTATAATAGTTATTTGTTCATAAGCACATTATTATAGCCATGCATGGATCAATGTAACAGAAATATACAGTATCAATGGTGCTACGAATCTTGTAGCAATTCCTCCATTTTGTAATACCAGCGCGCAGTTTCCTGACACAGTAACAGCGGTCCTTTGTACCGTTGCGCTGTAACACAAAATATATAAATAAGTTAGTTAAAGAGAGTATGACAAGTACTAACTTTACTAATAGATATTATTTGACCTAAGTATATTTAACCAATGTTAAATATACCAAAGTCAAATACGTTCAAACGTGTGAAGCAGGGGCGAATCGCTAGTTTAAAATAAAATAAAAACACGTGCGGTCGTGGGACCCCCGTCAAGAACGAAGTTCCTTCTCAAGTATGATTTAAAACAAAAACCAAATTTTCGCAGCCGCCATCTTGGATTTTCATTTTGACTTCACTATCGGCTTTAGCACCCTCGAAAACCATGAAATCGACACTAATGTCGAAATTTTTTTAAAATTTTCGCAGCCGCCATCTTGGATTTAGATCTTGACGTCACAAAACGACACCCATGACGGAAAATTTGAAAATATTCGCAACCGCCATCTTGAATTTTCATGTTAACCTCACTATCGGCTTTAGCACCCTCGAAAACTATGAAAACGACACCCATTACGAATAATATGAAAATTTTCACAGCCGCCATCTTGAATTTTCATTTTGACCTCACTATCGGCTTTAGCACCCTCGAAAATTATGAAAACGACACCCATGACGAAATCTTATTTGAAATAAATTTGAACGTCTTAAAAGTAACACTAATAAATCCGCCGGCATTAAGTCCGCCTTTGTACTTTTTTAAGTGTGAAAAGATGTGAAATAAATAAATAAATAAATACGAAAGAATTATTATCTAGTTAAAGCAGAGTAAAAAAATTATGTTTAATGAAAAGTTATCCGACTACTTCGTTTTAAAAGATTAGGAAATTGTTGGTTGGATTGGTTTAGTATTGCCATTTTACATTTATTTTCCTAAATAGGTACAACATAATTGTTGTGGTGTTGTTATCATTTTTAGTTTGTAGTTATATTTACATACATGGAGTAAATGAATAAATAACACATTTGTTTTTTTGTATATCTAACTTTATTGTGTTCTTTCTTAGATAATAATATTGCAGTAAAGTAGGAATAATATAAAGTTTTATTGCAATTCTGTACTAAAAATACTAGTATTCAAAGTCTTCAAAAATATAGCTTGGTTGTTGACATTGACAACCGTTGATAATTTATAACTCTTGACTCAAAGAGTATAATAACGCAAAGATTATAGTAATTGTAATAAGGTCTTGACCAGAAACTTGCGCTCTATCCTGTGTTGTTCAAAGTTCAACACTGAATATCTATTAATCTCAGAGTTCTCTAAGAAAAACTCTTGTACAAACTAGCTCAGGAAATGACGCTGAGTTAAATATTTTTCATTTAAGGTGAAAGCGCCAGGGTAGCCCGCGAAATTCAAATTTTCTTAAGTTTTTTTGTAATTAGCGCTTCCCCTTAAAGATCTAGTAATTTAATTTATACTTATATTATAAAGCTGAAGAGTTTGTTTGTTTGTTTGGTTGAACGCGCTAATCTCAGGAACTACTAGTTCGAATTGAAAAATTCTTTTAATATTGGATAGCCCATTATTTTATCGAGAAAGGTTAATTATAAACATCACGCTACGACCAAAAGGAGCGGAGCATCAATGAAAAATGTTGCAAAAACGGGGAAAATTTATTCCTTTTGAGAGCTTCCGTTGCGTGCGCTGCGTAAACGGTTAAAGTTACGTAAAAATTATGTATGACGGAATTGTTCCTCTTAAAAAGTTAAAAAAAAAGTCCGCGATAGCATATCTTTCATCTTTTAAGGTTAGCTCACTATAACTTTTTTAATGGTAATCAAATTTGTTACAAAATAATGCATTATTTGCGAAGGTGTTTTCATAAACATGGTATTAATCCTTATCCAAATAAATAGTTTTATAATCAAGGTTGATTAAGTACATGTAAATTCCTTTTAAATTCGAATCGGACCTTCCGTTTAGAAATTACGACTGGTATAAAAATGCTTAAAGTAAGAAAAATGCGCTTAGTCTATTAGATACCGACACATTTTATTTTTTTATTGACTGTTTGAACGCGCTAATCTCTGTCACTACCAGTCGGATTTGAAAAAATATTTTTGCATTTTATAGCGCAATTCTTGAAGAAGGCTATAGGATATGTAAAAAGAAAAAAAAGTAAAAACGAGCGCTAAGTGAAAACGAAGTAACAACGCGGGCAGGCGATGCGATGTGACGGGGTGGGTCGGGGGAACCACAAATTTCACGCGGACGAAGTCGCGGGCGGAAGCTAGTTTCAAATAAAACAACGTATGGAAGCTGCCATTGTTCTTTTCGCAGCCATCATCTTGGATTTGAATTCGAAAGAAGAAAGTCATATGGAAGGGGTACACAAGTATCAATGTTTAGACAGCGGTACGTTTCCTGATTTAATGAAACAGTAAAGTAGTACCAATTTTCAAATCCGGTGGTAAGAGTGATCCCTCTAACTATAGACCTATATCTGTGCTGCCAGCATTGAGTAAAATATATGAAAAATCATGCTAGACCAGATGTTATCACAATTTAATTCAAATGAGATTTTACAGTCTCCAGTTTGGTTTCACGAAAGTTAGGTCGACGACTGATGCAGGAGTAAAACTTATCAGTCATATTTTAGAATCCTGGGAGTAGTCCCCAGTTTTGTGTGGGAGCCCTTGACCTGCTGAATTCGCTGAAGCCAAAAGGTGTCCCGGGGTTAAACAGGTTAAAGTTGCCTTCAAAATTGGCATGCAAGTAGGTAATTTTCCGTTCCGTTATATATTGTGTTACTATTGTTAGGTTTTGGGATTTTTTGGACGAAGTTCTTTTACGCGGCTTGCGGTAGGAGTAAACTGGTAGAAATCGTCACAAACGAAAAAGCGTTCATACTTGTATGATGAAGATGGCGGCTGCAAATATTTTCAAATTTTTCGTCATGGGTGACGTTTTCATAGTTTTCGAGGGTGCTAAAGGCGATAGTGAGGTCAAAATGAAAATTCAAGATGGCGGCTGTGAAAATTTTCATATTATTCGTAATGGGTGTCGTTATCATAGTTTTCGAGGGTGCTAAAGCCGATAGTGAGGTCAAATTGAAAATTCAAGATGGCGGCTATGAAAATATTCAAATTATTCGTCATGGGTGTCGTTCTCACAGTTTTTGAGGGTGCTAAAGCTGATAGTGACGTCAAAATGTAAAATCAAAGATGGCGGCTGCGAATATGTTCAAATTATTTGTCATGGGTGTCGTTCTCACAGTTTTTGAGGGTGCTAAAGCCGATAGTGAGGTCAAAATGAAAATCTAAGATGGCGGCTGCAAAAATTTTCAAATTACTCGTAATGGGTGTCGGTTTCATGGTTTTCGAGGGTGCTAAAGCCGATAGTGACGTCAAAATGTAAATCCAAGATGGTGGCTGTGAAAACATTCACATTTTTCGTCATGGGTGTCGTTTTCATAGTTTTCGAGGTTGTTAAAGTCGATAGTGAGGTCAAAATGTAAATCCAAGACGGCGGCAGCTAAAATTTTATTTTGGTTTTAAATCATATGTGACAAGAAACTTTGATCCTGACGTCCCGGGGGACTTCAGGAACGAAGGTACCACACACGTTTTTTATCGCCCAGCAATCATATATCAATCCGCGCGCCGCTTCTCTGATACTTTACAAGACGTAACATAAATAACGCACAACCTCTTCAGGGATCATTTAGTCATCATTATGAACAAATTTTACTATGGGACCAAACCTGAAATCGCGAAAAAGAAATCTGCTGTTCCCTACATTTTGACGAGTTAAGCGAACATAAATGTAGGGAGCAGCAGATTTTTTTTTGCGATTTCAGGTTTGGTCCCATAGTAAAAGTTGTTCATAATGATGAGTACAATGACCTCTTAAGAGGTTTTGCGTTAATTATGTTACACCTTGTATAAGCAGTGCGAGAAGACATTGTTTACCTGGATTAACACATAGGGTTCTTTTAATCCTGGTAGTAGGTACGTTCCCGTGGGATATTTTCCGACATCCACGCGGGCGAAGCCGCGGGCAAAAGCTAGTTTCTTATAAACAGTATCCACTTTTATAACAAGTTGCCAAAGTCGGTTACAGAACTTAGCGATGGAAAGTTCAAAACCCACATCAAGCGTTTCATTATTAAAAAAGCATATTATAACATTAAAAACTACGTCGAAGACGGGGAAGTTTGGCGCTAAATCCTTCTGCACAAGTGGCTTCCTTGGTACTTCATTAACAGCATAACTATTTATGTAAATGTATCTATTAACTGCTCCCAAATTACTTTAATTTCATTTATTTTATTGTTTTTTTTTACATGCTTCCATGATATAATCTTTTCATTATTTTACATTATACGGTCTTGTCTTTTAAATACATTATTTTATATATTTTGTGAACGTGAGAACGTTGTAGGCTTAATACACTGTAGATTTGTATACCATTTTCTATTTTCTTAGGTACCTGGAACTTGTTGACAGGCCTACACTGTCCTCCCATACATAATAACACTGTATTTTGAAAACATTGTAAAAGCTAATTATTTTTAAAAGACTAACCGTAAAGTTTCTTGCCGGCTCTTCTCCATAGGAAATTACCAATTAAAACCGTGCACCTAGCTTCTGACGTTTTATAAGTGCCCATGTAGGCTTATGTGAAATAAAATATTTTGAATTTTGAACGCTTTTTCGCGTGACGATTTCTGCCAGTTTATTCCTACCGCAAGCCGCGTAAAAGAGCTTCGTTCCAATATTATGACAGAAACTTACTTTTTGTCGAGTGCGCAATTGACTCCAGAGGCAACTACTCGCAACGTTTGTGGCACGCCCGCTATCGAAGACAGATCCAAGGATGTGTTTGTAGACCCCAAGTTTAGTACTGCCACGACTGCAGCTTCACTTCCAGCAGACACCCTAATAGACAAAAAAAAAAATAGCAAAAAGACACAATAATTTTGTTATTCGCTCATATTGAAATAGAACACTATCCACACACTAGGGTTTCTGCTGAATTGTGCATTTACAGACACAACACACACAAACACAGGTCTGGATCAACTATCTATCTGTATACATAAGGAAATATTTGTTCCTGCATAAATGTGTTTTAGTTTACCAAAAGCTGAAAGAGTACGTACCGTGTAACAACTAAAATGTCACTTGAAAGTGCGTGTGTTCCCAACGAGCCGGTTCTCACCGCCGCAGAGTATTTCAAGGCAACGACGTCCTTGTAAAACTGTAAGCAGGTAGTCATTAATAATACTGGTAGGATAAAGAAGTTGGTAGGATGAGGAAGACGCACGGAAAGTGAGCTACTGATACATGAATGAGCTTTCCAAAGGCGAGCCAGGGACGAGCATCTTCAGAAAGCTCAACATAGAAAGAAGTAGAAGAAATATGCGGAGGCCTTTGCCTCGAGATAACCTGAAGGTGCTTCTTATGTCTAATTTAGACTTCAGTATTACCTTTAAGTGACTCTTATCTGCTGCTTGCTCGACCGCCACGTTAACAGTCCTGTAGTTACTAGCGACTGGAAGCCACGTAGAGCTGGCGTTTGAGAAGCCGGCGTTCGTAGTAGCGTCCCAGTGGAACGGGGTGCGCGCAGGGTCTCGGCTGCTCTTCCAGTAATTGATAGGATCGTTGGTGTTGCAAGCCTGAGGGTCCTTGGTGTCCACCCAGCTAATGTTGCCATTTATCATACCAAGCTCTTCGCCCTGAAATGCGGAGTTTTATTTTAAAAAGCTCCGAATATTAGCTCCGTTCTTTTCCGATAAAAGAAATGGTCATGCATGGTGACAGAATGAGTTTGGCGACGGGGTGGTGTACGATATGTAGCTAGACAAATACTTATAATTATGAATGTTCCAGTAATTATTGGCAGTCTACTTAGTTGGTCCATAGGTTTCCGAAAAGCAGGTTATTACACGAGTACGTAAGCGCGTCGGTGACACAGAGCCAGCGCTAGTACTGGTGTTTCTAACACAATAAAAATACGCCAATTTGTGCAACATATTGTGATACTCGCAAATAAATCAAACTTCTAATTCCCGTTGACCTAGAATCATGAAATCTGGGAAGAAGCAAGGTCTCAGGGCACAAGTAAAGGAAAAATTGCGAAAATCGTTCATGTGTAGCTTTATCACATATTTTTTTTTGCGATTACACACATTTGCAGCTGGAAAATTGACTTTGATGTAGTATATCGATGTATGGGAGAACATGCTCAACTACAAAGTTAAGTTCGTTTTTGGGATAAATTCATCCCATCTACGGAACCCTTCATTGTACGTGGTCTGACACGCACTTGGCTGGTTTTTTTTAAATACATTTCAAGTGACCTTTTCATAAAACAATAGCACAAATGTTTACCAACAGAGCGTCATTCGTACCGTAGTGCGCCAAGAGATCCTTGTTGTGTACGTCGGATTGCCGCCATTTTCGGCAGCATGAAAGGTATATTTATAATGAAACGAGCCTTTCCCCTAATACCGGAAAGTTAGATAAGGCAGTGTGTTGCGTACCTGATAGGTGATGGTGACTCCAGGGAGGATGAGAGCCAACATATTCATCGCGTCCACTCTGTTCACGCCGTGCCTTGTGGCCATGCGGCTTTGATCGTGATTGCCGTTCTGTAATAAGTAGTAAATACTTAGATGATCTGAAGTGCCATCCTGAATATTTTTTGCAACGTTTTTTTTTTTTTTAGCAGAACTTTTAGACCAACATGTCCCGGAATTAACGCACAACCTCTTAAGGCGTCATTTGACTTATCATTATGAACAACTTTTACTATGGGACCAAACCTGAAATCACGAAAAAAAAGTACCAAAACACCAGATTTGAAGCACTTACCACCCAATTAGCGGTCTTATTAGCTGGCATATTGGACATCCACTTATCGACTACAGTCTTCATGTCTGTCGCATTGGACGCGCTGTTCAGTTGTTCAAGAAAAACAAAGTTGAAAGGGATAGAACCGTCGCGATTCCCTTCCCCGTAGTAACGCATCATCAACGCCATATCAGTGTAGGCTTCTGTCATCATGATCTTAGACTCGTTTTGTCCGAACTCTTCGAGGACATCCCTCCAGTCATACACGACGTAGTATGTTTCATTTTGATCCCTTGTGTAGGGGTGAAGTAGGTAGTTGTAGCTGTTGGGGTCGTCAGTAGCATCTAAGGTCATGAGATGGAACATATTTAGAAACTTAAAGAGCACTATGTAATTTGCCTAACTTATTTTTTTACGTTACAGAAAACGTAAATAAGTTACAGCTAGTTCTTCCATAATATTGAAAGTGAGTTCTTGGTTCAAAATACCTAGTCAGGTTAACGGTCAAGTCTTCGTTAAGTAGTGGATGCTTTTCGGTTGTGCTTGTGTTGTCAACTTACTTGAGCGTGGTTCATCCGAGTATGAGCCGTCGGCGTTGGGTTCCACTTCATACAACATGTTGACTGCGTCTACTCGGAAACCGGACACTCCCTTTCTTAACCAGAAACGAAGCACCTCCTGAAAGATTTTGTTGACTTTTATGCGACATCTTTTGATGGAGCTGTTATGCTGCGCAGAGCAATAGAACGGGATTTAAAATTATCAGCCTCGGCAAGGTGCCTGAACGTTAAAAGATAGCTAGGTACAAAGTTAAAATATCGGGCTAATTCTTTGGAATATGAACCAGGGGTTATTGATAATTATAAAGTTCAAACAATTGCATAACGGAACTTTGTTATTATGTTCAGTTATAATGGCAAACGTACTTTCATCTCTTCACGGAGATACTGGTTGCGGTAGTTGATGTCGGGCTGTCCAACGACGAACTGATGCAAGTAGAACTGTTTTCGCACATCGTTCCATTCCCAGGCGCTATAGCGGAACTGACTGATCTAAACAAAAAGTATAAGAAGCTTAGCCGGAGATACTAGTCAGTCGGCCAAAATTCGGAAAATTTGAATACCTGTTGACATTCACATATCTCGGGACCCTGGGGTCCCGGACCTTTAGAAGGCGTACGAGGGGCCGAAGCCAACTTGCAGAGGCCCCTTAGACAAAATGTTGAGGCATCAACCGACAAATATCCCTGTTTTCTCCATGCAAGTGCACCCAAGAACAACCCCAGGTTGGTGCAGAACTATTGCAGAACATGGAAACAAAACATGCTATGGATTTGGGTGGATATAGTGGATTGGTTTTTTAAAACTAGGCCACCTGCTGCTTGATCAATGTTATGTAATACACGGATAAAATGGCGGAGGTGACTTGCACACTCAATAATGGGCCCCGAACACGATCGATAGCACGTAGTTATTATAGTAACCAGAAAAATGAGAATTATTTGCTAGAACTAGATGCTATACATTTACTATTTAGATAATATGATACCCCAAGTCTTTAATTCAGTTAATTTATGTAAACAAAGGGGAACAGATCAAAAATATTTTCTTATTGATAATTCACAAAAAATGGCGGAAAAGAAGGTTATAATTATACTGATTTTAGAAATAATAATTTAAAAATTAACATACCGTAATTATTTTCATAAATTTTCGGTTTTAAAACAAAGTTACTAATTAAAAAATGAGATTTTCTGGTATAAAATATTTTATGGTACTGGTAACACTGCAGGAGTTACACACATTTTCAAATTTCGTTTGACAGAATGATTTGAAATCAGATTCATGTCATTTTAAATTACTGATGCATGTGTGTGTGACTTAAAAAGGCTGATCATGATGATCATAAGCTACGTCTCCGACACACTACAAAAAACATTGTTTGGCTACGGTATTTTGTTTGCATAGTTCTTTTTATTAATTAACTTTAATTTTTAAATGATTATAATAATTTAATGATAAAATGTTTTGTATCACTGTCCTGTCATTTTGACAATGACATTTCTTTGTTTATTTAAATTATCTGAATTAACGACTTTATGTAGGAGCACCTACCTTCAATTTGTTTGGTACTTAGTGATGGCATATTATACATAACTTACCCAGTTACTTGGTGGAATTCTGGCGCCTGTGGAGTTTACTGTACCGTCGGCCCAGATGTAATAGTCAGTGTAGTTGCCTACTCTGTTTATTGAATTTGTGAACCACTCGCTCTCGTTGCTCGTATGGTTGGGCACGTAGTCCAACACCACGCGAATGTCTGCGCGTCGGTGGAAGTATTGAATGAATGATCTAGTTTTATTCAGCCAAATATACAGAGAAAAACATAAAAGTACAAAAAATACAAACTAAGGCTATAAGATAACAATAATAACTCGTCACCGAGTTACCTGGCGACATCTACAAAACGTTGGGTCTTCACGACATTTATTCTTCTTTCATGCCTCTTCAGCCACACCCAACATTCACTTCTTTAGATAAGCGCTGGTACCACACTCCATTGTGGACAGTCGAGTCTTTTCATCACTAGGCATCGACTGGATGGCCACAAACGCATGTATAACACCGTTCACTCTCTCTTGTAAACAGAGACACTTCCCAAATAAATATTCTCTACTTAGTACAAAATGTGATTTTACCAAACTGTGATTCTAGTTGACTTACCCAACCGCTTAGCTTCAACCATGAGAGCGTCGAAGTCGTCCATAGTTCCGTAATCTGGTGATACAGACTTATAGTCTGCGATATCATAACCAAAGTCGTACATGGGTGACTTGTAGATCGGAGACAGCCAGATCGCATCTACGCCCAGCTCTTGTAGGTACGGCAGCTTTTGTTTTATACCTGTTGAAAATGTTCTATTTTTATTTTGATCTGTTTGTTGATCGAGGCTCTTGGTTGACAGACATTGCTGATGACGGCTAACTTTCATAATCCTTGCTGAATACGACACACGCCTGTTTTGCGGCTTCTTTCTGAAATAATATCTACTAAAGGTCGAGGCTCTTGCCATTGCAGCCGACCATTGAAGCTAGGACAAGTAAGAGAACTTTGGACGCCCACGGTACTTCGGTCGGCTCTGAAAGCATGGTCAAAATGTAATTGACATTACCAGTTAAGTCTCCAATCCCGTCGCCATTGCTATCCATGAAGGAGCGCGGGTATATCTGGTAGATCACGCATGACTTCCACCACATGTCCACGCAAGAGACGTTCGCCACCGTCGCAGCGACCAGGAACAGCATTAACATCCGCATTTTGGCTTAATACACGAAAAATATGTTCAATATTAGGTTAACATATTAGGTTGGAACGTTTTACAAAGCAGACGTGTCGCAAAAATTATCATTGATTTATATAACTAATGGTAGTCCAAAGTGCACTTAAACTGTACTAATAACAAAATTCAAAATAAACTGTATCGCGAATAAGTGTTTACGACGCTATTCTACTGAGAACACTATCATCGTCGACAGTTCACCGGCGCGACAGCAGCTCTTCTCCCCCGCAAGAAAGAGCCGGGCTCATTATTTTCTTACCTCCTTGCACAAGCACTCGCAAGACGTCGCAGCGTAACAGTGGAACCATGCACTGAGTGAGTAATATTTACAAAAACATCACGAGTGTAGTACGCTCGCCAACTGGAAGTGGTCCCAGCTTCGAACGCAGTGACTCGCAACCGAATAAGTTATCAAGCGTTTCGCAATCCGAATTTTCGGATACTTCGAAAGTCACCCATCGCAGTCATAAACGTAAGCAGTTGGATGATAATGAGCATATTCGAACTGAAATGCGTAAACAACTGGCTGAAATGATGACAATGCTGAAAACTATAACTACTACACAGAGCGAGTTCACAAAAAAAAAATACTGAAGACATAGCAACAATTAAGGAACGAATTGACGGTATTAAATCCACTACTGATAATTTCGCCGCTGAACAAAGCAATATCAAGTCGGATATAGTATCGCTACGGAATGACATTTGTAAAACCGAGAAGAAAGTTGAAGAGATTAACCAGGCTGTTCAACTGCTAAATTCAGATAGACCATCTCCTCAAGTTTCTCTCCCAATTGAAATACAAGAAAGCATCATAGCAGAAGTTAACGAACGTGAATTCCGAAGCAAGAATATTATTATCAGTGGTATACCAGAACCATCATCACCGAACAAGGAACAACGCATAAACAATGACAAAAAAGAGGTCGTAAATCTACTCAAATCGATTGATTAGGACTATCCCGAATCAAAAAGGATTATGCGATTGGGAAAGTATGATGCAAACAAAACACGTCCAATAAAAGTAGGTATACTTATTTGAAATCTCAGGAAATAGCAAAATCTATACTACGTAACCAAAGCAACTCAAAACAGGACAGTATTAAAATACATTCTGATCAGACTCCTAAACAGCGTAAATACCTGCAAAATCTCAAAGATGAACTTAATCGCCGACCGGTTAATGAAGACAAAACTCTCACAATAACATACATTAACGGCATACCGAAAATTGTGGTGTTACCATCAAAAAACGAATAACTACCGAACCTACTACAAATAAACATACTGATCTTAATAGTGAGAAAATGACCTATCAAGCTGTCGATAACTACGGCAGCATTGTAACCTCAAACAAATCTTTTAAATTTCTGTACGCAAACATGCGAAGCATTGTAAAATCTAGTAAATTTGACGAATTAAAATGTGTGATAAAAGTTTTTCCATCTTGCTTACACGCAGGGGTTCTAACAGAAACATGGATCAAATCTGGCGAAGAAGGCAAAATATATCAGATTCCAGGATACACACATTACCTACTACAACTTTAGAACTGATAAGAGAGGCGGTGGCGTCTCAATATTTGTGAAAAATAACTTAAAACTTGGTCTGACTGAGGAAACTTGTCAAAAGTGCAACCACTATCTTTGGGTTCATATCGAAAACTATACTCTGGTCTTCTGTACAGAAATCCAGAACAATCAAACGTCAAAACCTTATTAGATATCTACTCCCAACAGCTAAATAAAAACAAGCGGGGTGTGATCTTTGGCTACTTTAATTTCAACCTATTAAATACAGAACGTGCTACAAAATGTATAAAGAAATGATCCAGGAAAACGGCTATGAATTTTAAAACAAAATAGATGAAGACTACTGCACAAGAGAAGCAACAACATCAAAGAGTATAATTGACCATATTTGCTCAAATCGCAAACTGAATAATTTCCACCTAGCCTTTATCGATACACCCATGTCAGACCATAAACAAATCTACTTAGTATTAAAACGTTATAAACCGGAACCCTGAAGAAGATAACCTACCATAATATTGACTATGAAGTACTTTATAAGACCATCTTAGAATCCCGCGCCGAAAACAGTGATTTTGGCGAGTCATGTGAACATAAATGTAGGGAACAGCTGATACTTATTTTCGCGATTTTACGTTTGGTCCCATAGTAAAAGTTGTTCATAATGATGAGAACAATGACCCCTTAAGAGGTTGTGCGTTATTATGTTACATCTTGTAGATCAATCATAAGTGAAATAAACAAAAGAAACACTTTATGGAATCAACACAATAAAAACCCAAATGACAAGCAAAAGGAAGACATATTTAGAAAGAAAAGAAACGAAGTATCAGAATTTATACAACGAACGAAATCAAGCTACTACATGAAAACCATTGAAAACTGCAGAAACAGCCATTGCAAATATGAGAACTGATAAACAGCCTATCCTGCAATAAATTTACTGAAAAATCTGATCCGCGGAAACTCCAGTCACAAAATGGCACTGTTACTGATTTAAAGGACACCTGTGAATGATTCAATGATTTTTTTTGCAAATGTTAGTTCGATGCTGGCAAATCAAATTCCCATAAAATATCACCCATCAGTTAGTGCTTTAAATAGCGAGTTTATCTGGATCCAGCTCGACTTCCCCTAGTGATTTAGAACTTGCCACAACAGACGAAATCTTAAAATAATTAATAATTTAAATAACAACACTAGCACAGGTCTAGACGGTATCACTACAAAATCAATAAAAATGTGTTATAAACCTGTCTTGATGAAGTCACTAGTTGCATAAACAAATGTATGAAATCAGGAACATTTCCAAATAGTCTTAAGATTGCATATGATACGCCAATTTATAAATCCGGAGTTAAATCAGAGCCGGACAACTATCGTCCTAGTTCAGTTCTCCCCGTGCTATCAAAAATCTTTGAGAGAGTCTTGTACAATCGCCTCGAAAAGTACTTGATGTCTCTAAACTTCATAATTATATGAAAGACAATACGGTTTTATACCGAAATCAAATACACTCTCAGCTACAATAGACCTTGCGACAAATATAAAGCTTAATATTGATAAACAGAAAATGGCTATGGGTGTCTTTATTGATCTAAAAACCGGCTAAGTGCGTGTTGGACCGCGCACAATGAAGGGTTCTGTAGTTGGGATGAGTTTATCCCAAGAACAAACTTAACATTGCAGTTGAAAAACATGTTCTCTCATACATTCCAACTGCAAATGTAAGTTGGTAGACTCGTAAACTTGTAAAGCCTACTTAGTTGTGATAGTTTTCCTTTTAACTTCGTTGTATATACTACTACCGTGAATTTTTTCGCATATCCCAAAGTAACCGTTTAGCTGGCAGGGGACACACACACTTGACTCTAACAAAAATTAGCAATTTAAAACTTAATATTTCAGAAACGGATCCCTTAATCGAAAAATTGTTTTCACAAACCAGCAATATTTTTGAAAGACCTTTCCAACAACACCCCACACCACGGGGTAGACGAGAAAAAAAACATCCTCACTTTATGTGTAGGTACAGGAGGTACCCTAAAAAAATTTTTTTTCATGATTTTATTTTACCACTTTGTCGGCATGATTAATATGTATATCCATGCCAAATTATAGCTTTCTAGTACTAAGAGTCTCTGAGCTAAGCTGCGGACGGACGGACGGACATGGCAAAACTACAAGGGTCCCTTATTGACTACGGAACCCTAAAAAAGGCATTTGACACAGTCAGTCATGAATTGTTGTTAAAAAAACTGAAGGAAATCGGGATAAAAGGCCCTGCCCTTGAAATTTTTAGATCCTACCTGTCAAACCGATACCAAGTAGAAAATTGGTGACAGTGATCCCAAAATTATACATACGGTTAGGTACGTGTTACGTTGAGCCTTAGGGCACCCCAAGGCTCAATTTTGGCTCCCCTGTTATTCCTCCTGTATATAAATAGTGTTCACAAAGGTAGTCTAAAGGCTGACATAACATTATACGCAGATGACACGTTTGTTTTACTTCGGCCACTCAATCGATACTATTGTTAAGCAAGCACAGAACGATTTGGACTTACTCAACCTGTGGTTTAAACAAAATCTCGTCACCATTAAGAGCGTTGTCACATTTTGCACCTCTCTCGCTCACACAAAACCTAATTTTTAAGAATGTTAAATGAAAAAATGCTTTTTTGAAAAATGTAATCAATGGGCGGTCTACAAAATAATATTAATTTAATAGGTAGTTATTCAAAAACACATTTCTATTGTGTTATCTAATAAACTTATGTAATTAAGTGTTATGATCTGTTTTTGAGATGATGTAAATAAATGCCACAATAAAAATGTGTTTTTAATAATTACCTATTAAACTAATATTATTTTGTAGACCGCCCATTGATTACATTTTTCAAAAATGCATCTTTTCATTTAACGTTATTAAAAATTTGGTCCCGTGTGAGCGAGAGAGGTGCAAAATGTGACAACCCTCTTAATACACCTAAAACAAATTATATGATATTCACACCAAAAAATAAAAATTAATTGGCAATTACACACCATTCACAATAAATAACCAAACCATAAAGTGAATCAAGAAAAATATTTAGGACTCATTTTAGATAACAAATTGACGTGGCTTCCACATATTCAAAAAATAAAATCAAAAATACAATCACTCACAGGTACCCGCGAGGTATCGTTCGTCGCTTACCACGCCAAGTTCGCTATTGAATCTACTTCTCCCTTGTTAAGCCGCATATTGACTACCTAGTTGAAATATGGGGTACCGCCGCTAAAACACATACGAACCTACTACAAACTGCTCAAAATAAACTACTAAAAACGTTATTTAATTATGTAATAATTATGAACAGCTAACTCCAACAGAAACTCTTTACAAAATAGTTAAACATACATATATACATGCATACTAATTCGAAATATACTAAATAAAAATAGACTCACGAACATACCTTCACAAAAATATAAAAAAACACAAAATGAAACTGAGACGTAAACAAGACTTTTTCCAACTACACCTAACCCGCACAAACTACGGAAGAAAAACTAATGTACGAAAGATTTAAAATATTTAATAAATTACCGAGGGACCTCAAAGAATCTGAATCCAAAACCACTTAAAAATAAAAAAAAGCTAGGTATTTAAACACTTTAAAATAAAAAATTCACTTTCCCCACAATAGTGTCAAGCCACACCCAGTTACCGCTGATTTGTTATACGGAAACTTGTTTACGTGTACCGAGCTAACACTTGTATATTAATTTTTAACCTACCCTCAAAATATTTGTAATCGATGTCTACTTTTTGTAATACGTCCTACATTTTGTTCTTTTTTGTGATGTCTAGTTTATAATGTAATTCTTATGAAAATCAATGATCGACGAAAAAATTTCAACGCAGGGGGTCCAGAATCATGTACTGAATCCATGGTAACCGGATTCACGTCGATGTCCCTGCGACCCTGTATTTTAAAGGCTCGAAACTGGCATCTTAGCAGACAATTCGATTTAAACGGAAAATGTAATTTGTCCTAATATGAAGTATGAAGTGGGGCACAACGGCAGGTCCTGCTGCACCGCGTGCATGGCTCTCATACCCTTAGAAAATAACGCGACCGCGATGCCGGGTATTTGACAGGATTTTTCGAAACCTAGACAAATTAAGTCACGAGTAAAAAATGTTTAAATATCTCAAAAATTACGCAGTTCTGTGTTTTAAAAAGCTATGCTAGACAGAGACAGCGTTACTAGCATCACAACACAGGAGTGCCATTCAAGTGCAATGATCGTTTTGCGTGACAAGGATAAAAGAAAATTTCCGTTATTTTTTCACAAATCGTCTTTTTTTGTAACATCTTTAAAATAAGCATTAATTCATGAATATTTTTAATAGTAGTATAATACCCTATTGTATAAAAGCATTCTGTAGCAGCAGCAGTAGCAGTATTGCCTTCCACAAAATGTAAAAATAAATTAAGGTCTGGATGCGCAGGATTGTCAGAGTTCAAGAATGTAAGACTATACGCCATGAAGTGTTAATGCAATCATGATTCCGTTGCGAAACATGGATGGTGCTATAAGTCAAGTATAGCTCCGTCTCTCTTTGACATTGGAAAAATGATAGCATTAATTCTTCACAATAAGGGCCCTGGGCACTTCAAACATTTTAAAAACTTTAAAACACACCTACCTGCTTTCGCTGCTGCTCCACAAATAGCGATAGTCACTAACGGCAGCTCCTTATATGTATATATTCAAGTGTACACTCGAACACTCGACGTTATTTGCCGTTTAGCGACAACATAGTTAATGATTTAAAATCTACAGCTAAGTTTCTTCAGAGATAGCTACTACATAAACATCTATGTACATTGGTTCTGTACTGGTAACGCTAGATATTATAGGTACCCAATACCCCTTTATCTCCGCAGTCGGCTAACCAAACAATCTGAAATAATTATAGAAAAAAATAAAACAGTCTTCCGAAACCGACCGAGTCGGTGTCTTTGGATCTCTATTTTAGGTTTTTGCCACCGACTTCCGAAATTAGTTATTTTTCACTTTGTAGTGTTTTTTTTCGAAGTCGGTTGTTTTTTTTTTGCAAAAAAGTTTTATATTTTTCACTTCTTAGTAGGTCGGTTTGTTTTATCTAAGTTACAATAGCCTAATGACAACTGCTCATCACCTGTTACGAAATATTGCTTTTCATGATGCAGGGACGTTAATTGTTCAGGAGTTCTCCTGGTACTTCATCATCAGCTCCACTTCTCCGCATTGTGACGAAGTTATATTGCTTAGCAATCATTTTAAAGTAATCAAATCGCAACCCGTGAAATACTTATTATTGAGTTGCTCCGGTGGCCATCTGTGGTCTTCATCTTCAGTTCCACTTCACCAAATCGTGCTTTTCGAGAGCAGATGCCCAAGTTACTATAAAAAATACCCAAATCGCTATTGACGTGCCTATAATATTTGAAGAGTTACCTCGATTTCTCCAGGATCCCATCATCAGATTCTGACCTGATGACAATGGGATTACCTGGAAAGTATAGGTACCCTTTCAAACAAAAAAAAAAAGAATTTTCCAAATCAGTCCAACCGTTTTCGAGTAATCGGGGGCCACACATTCCGACGAACTGAGAACCTCCTCCTTTTTTGAAGTCGGTTAAAAATTGTAATCATATTAATACGTAGGTACGTATTAATATGATTACAATTTTTTTTTTAAATGGATGTCCTCCATCCTCCAAATATGTATTAAAAGGAAAACAAGCCTCCAAGACAAACAAAAGGTCTGAGTTGTAATTTTCACTTTAATGAGTCATAATCTTGATTTTATATAAAAAATAAGTCAAACGGAATTAAACATACTATTTTCTGTCACATTCAATAAAGAAAATACAATTTAAAATTACACACACGGATATTTATAATTAAACTTTGATGATGTCTTTCAGGCTGGTATCACATCATCGCCGCGAAACCATAGCAGTGAAACCGCAGTAGTTCAACTGACTCGCATGATGTTCCGCTACTCGAAACGCGATTCAAGTAGCGGAACCTTATGCGGTTTCGCGGCGGAGGTGTGATACCCGCCTTACATACTACAATGTAGGTGCAGTTGCTTCAAAATGTACTTTTTATTTAAAAACTATTTCACAAAATGGTCGTCGTCCATCTAACGCCTCAACATGCAAGCACCGCCTTGCCTCTCTATATAGTATATAAAACATACTCTAAGCTACTAACAGTACAAACCTATAAATTCGTGCCACACGAAGTCAACTGTTTTCGCTTAGATTATCTTTACTTCAGAATATATTTTATTTTTTATTTATTCAGGGACAATAGACAGCTACAATATAAATTCTACATGCGTTCATTCATGCATTTAATCCGGTCTGGTTCTGTAGCGTTGGATGGAAGACGACCGTAGCAAATTCGCTAAAGGCATTCCTGCATTTCAATTGATTTAATAAATATTTTGCAAAATGTCACCGTTTATGCATTTTCAATTTATTATGCAGACTACAGACGTTTACATGAAGCAATTACAATAAAACTGTGTCGCAATTAACACAGAGATTTACCACAATTTTACCTTTTTTGCTTTGCATGTCCATGCAATTATGTCTGTTCAATCTAAATATTATAATTATGCCTATTGCGTTTAATGTCTACTAACAATTAAGGAGAAATACAGATATGGGAACTGTTATTTTTTTACACGAGAAAAATAGATTTATTCGTAATGCTAAGTACTTTGTACTATTTAAGTGTACATGTCAATGGAAGTCGAAATAGAGACTATTTTGTATACAAGTGAGATGAAAAAAGGAAATGTACTGTCTCGGGAAAAAACTGTTTTAAAGATAATTATTTTCTATGCAGAAAGTCATCAAAAATCCTGAAAGTAATGGCATCCATGACGTTTATCGTTATGATGAGAAGTTGTTTAAAACTCAGGAACTTTAAATCAATGCTGCCATTCATACACCGAGATTATATACGTTTTTTCGTTCGTCTAAATGACGAAATGTTTTAGACTGACCTTGGAACCAGAAAGTATACAATCTCGACTTAATTCCATTTAAATTAATTGATCACACTCTTTCATTACAGATTCTTATAACTTCATAATATTTACAAAATGTACAAGACTTTATTCTATAATCGTGAGATGCATCAAACTTGAATTTTTCTCTGAAAACTTCGTTTTCCCTTTTTTTTTAACTTGCAGTCAATCATATCCTAAGCTCAGTTCAAAGTCACTTATTGTAAGATTGAGTCTACATATAATGCACGCTACTATTCCTGTTATGCAAATCGGACACACATATTCAAATTACGCCTCTACATATGCAATTTAAATAACTTACAAGAGTATCAGATTGTATTCACTCCCTGTATTCTTCTCTCTTAGAGATCCCAAGTTGCCTCAATTGATATGTTAAAAGGTATCTTCTAATATTCAATAATACAGGTAAACGAACATACAGACGTTATATTTAGTTAAGTTGACCTTCTGATATTAATCCTTAACAAGTGAACGGGCATACAGACTTGTAAAGTTGAACATGAATTCAGCGTACACTATGAGCAGTGTGCCCAATCATATATTATCGACGTCAGTTAGTAGTACAAATAATTTAGTCTGTTTGGAAGGGTAGATTGGCTGCTATTCTCGGTTTTTTCTTCTTCATTGGCCGCGATGTCGGGTCCTGGTTTTGTTGCACCTGCTTCCAAAGATTTATGTTTTATTTTCAAACTAGAAACCCGCCCCTGCTTTGCACGGGTGCAATGGTGCAATGGCGGCATGTAAATACATCATCAAGATTTCTGTGCTAAATTTAAGTAAAATATTCATGTATTATGCACAGAAGACAGATTATGCAGAGACCAGTGGTGGCGCAGTGGTAACGGCCCCAACTTACGAGTTGGATCGTGGGTTCGAACCCAGGCAGGCGCTTTATTTTGTGTAAATAATTTCATCACCACTGCTCTCAAAACGGTGAAGGAAAACACCGTGAGGAAACCAGCATGTCCTAGAACCAAAAAATCAAAGACATGTGACATCTACCAACCCACCCGCACAGGGCCCGCGTGGTAGATTACAGCCCACTCTCTCTCGAAGAGAGAAGGCCTGTGTCCCAGCAGTGGGAACGTATAGGCTGAATATGTTATGCACAGAAACTTTCCGAAATAAATTCTCTAAATGATGGCGAAAACTGCTTCAAAATCCATTGCTTAGTTTAAGAGAACTAAGCGGTCACACAGAGAGACACAAAAAGCGATTTTTTAATACTATGTATAAATCCAACGTGTTTTAAATCACCGTTTATTTGTGGCGATTGGTGCATGTAGACCGCAGCTACTTTATAAAGAGCTATGTTATCAAGCGTGAGTGGGTAACGTCCGATAGGAAAAAGTTGTTTGTTGTAAAAAGGTGTTACCGTTTTATGGCAGAGCCATACCTATCTGCCCGTATTAAAATTGTCTGTAACTCTATCGCTTAGGAACATCTTTCAATAGAGCGAGACAGTAAAGGCAATAGAAATGGCCCACTGATGGCTTACTACCAATTTATTCTTTTTTTTTTCTAGTTGTCTGGCATTACTGCTGAACCGAGCCTTTTTGGCGCAGCCGTGAGGCACACTTTCCTGCTAATTTCTTACATCGCACTTTACACTTTTTATTTGAGTTTGATTTTTATTTTATTTTGTTTTATTTGTTGTATATTAAGTTGTGTGCCTTTTAGTGTGCTAAATAAATGTATTTTCTTTCTTTCTTTCAAAATGCGAATCCTAGCGAATATATTTGGCTCGGCCCCTTATGTTACGTTACAAAACTTTAAAAACAGTCAACTTCTGTATCTTGCAGTAACAATTAAAGAAAAGAACATTGTGCAAAAATGTATGGGGCTTGGTCCAATGTCCAGGTAGTGGTGGCACTACCGAGACCTATGTCACTGAATAGTCTATTAAATAAGGAGTAACTTCTACTAAGACACCCTTAAAAATCTGTGAGCTGTTTATGATAAAATCCTAACTAATATTATAATAAATGCGAAAGTGTGTTTGTTACACTTTCACGCTAAAACGGCTAAACGATTTGGATGAAATTTGGCACCATGACCTGGATTAGGACATAAGATACTTTTATCTCCGTAGTACGCTCCTGAGGGATAATTTCCGACATGCCCGCGGACGAAGCCGTTGACAAAAGCTAGTCTATAATAAAATAGTAACGAAGTCGAAATTGTACATTACCTATTTTTGAAAAAAGTAATTGCTACGAGGTTAAGGTTAAGGTAAAGGTGCAGATTTAATCTGATGTGGAAAACATAGTTTTAAAATTTTTGTCCGTTTGTCTGGATTTAGATGAAATTTGGCACACCGATACTTAGTTTATAACCTGGATTAAGTTACATAGGGTACTTTTAATCCCGGTAGTACGTTCCTGTGGGATATTTTCCGACATCCACGCGGATGAAGTCACGGGAAAGAGCTAGTTATTGACTAAATAATAATATACCTTTTTACGTACCTACTTACAGTTTTTATGGGTGTCTTAATGAAAATAGTCCTTGTTTAATAGACTATTCAGTTACATAGTTCTCGTTAGTGGTAGCCATTTGGAACATTTTTGCCCATTGTCTTTTGCTCGACGTTACCTCAATCAAGCGACATGAAGGCAACTATTTGAGTCGACGGTCGACGTCAACCGCGGTCTGGTTGCACCCTTTACAATATTATAATATTTTCGATATAAAATAGAGCACTAACTTTTGAAGATAAATTCACCTCTGCAAGGGAAAACTTCATTTAAATTTGTTCTATCGTTGTCAAGAGTAGGGAATGAACTTACCGGTGCATTAGAAGGCTGTGGTTTCGGTAATGTAGACTTGGGCGCTGACATTTGACCGGAATCTCTTCTGTGAGAAGAACCGCTTGGTTGTGAGACGCGTCTGTTAAACACGAAAGCGTAAATTACTATCTGAATATGCAAACTAAAATGTGGTTTTGGGAAAATAACTTCAATGCTTCACACAAAGTTCAGTTTGCGCTAAAACTTCAATTTTTTTATGAATTTTTGTATAGTCATTCTGAAATTAACTTAATTTAGTCTAAAGTTGATATTTGTTTAAGTGGAAATAACATAAAATTGGAAAAAAAGGATTTGAATATGGAATAATTAGTTAATCATTGGTTTAGCAGCTGCATGTGCGGCTGATGTGATTTTCAGATCGGTCAGTGTTATCACGACTTTTCGGCAAGAAATTCTCAGTAGCAGCTCGGAGTTTAGAACTGTGCCCGGTAAATTGCAATGCTCGCCCATATTATGTGGATGTAAAACAACTCTGTTATACCCTTTGCAGAAAAGGCATGATGCTATGAGAAAAACTCTGTTACTGAAATTAATAATTATTTAGAGCCCTTACAATGGATCAGTTAATATCGACGCTAGACCTTTCTAGCATTAGAAAGGCATATTCTTTTAATGACCATTACATAAATGGTTCTTTAGATTGATTTGTGAAAAGTAAAACTTGAACAATTTATGTAATGGTCGTTAATACAATATGCCTTTCTAGCGTCGATATAACTTAAGCATCATGTGACGATCAGGTTACACAGCACTGGGCTTGTAAAACGTGATTTTGCACAAGTACCTACACAATAATAATGATTGTTCACGCAAAGATATGGAAATTAACATGACCTTGTAGTGCTAAGCTCTCTAAAGGCTGCTGCCTTCATAAGTTATCAAGCACTTAAATTGGAGTGGCGCTAGGCACATAAATATGTCGTGGCCTCCTTATGTACTGAATAACATAACGTCACGCCTGAATTTCCCGAAGGGGTAGGCACCTGTATAGCTCTTAGTACATCCAAATTTCATCAGTTATTTTTAAGTCCAATGTTACAGACGGGCGAGCGTGTTGCCATCAACCAAGCCCAAATTCGGACTCTGGGCTGGTACTGAGCAATTCCATATTGAAAACTCGTATAACACTGCCCGAGCTGGGGACCTAACCCAGGATAAATTACAATATTGTAGTCATAGAACTATTATTAAGTACTTTAGTTTTAATATTTTGCTATACAAGGTGTAACATAATTAACGCACAACCTCTTAAGAGGTCATTGTACTCATCATTATAAACAACTTTTACTATGGGACCAAACCTGATCTCGTAAAAAAAAATCTGCTGTTCCCTACATTTTGACGAGTTATGAACATAAATGTAAGGAGCAGCTGATTTTTTTTGCGATTTCAGGTTTGATCCCATAGTAAAAGTTGTTCATAATGATGAGTAGGGCAAAACTTGGGTAATCGGTGATAGTTTTGTTTTTTACTTGTAAAATTCGATTCATTGATCAGACTATTTTTTAAATTTACTGTGATATAGTAGACAAAATAAGTTTTGCTAACTTATATCTAAAAATGTGGCAAATACTATAATGATTGAAAAATGTACATTTATCAAGTCAGTAGTAACTTGGTAATAAAACACATATTATCTATCACCGAATAGCTACATATCACGAATTAGCCAAGTTTTGCCCTACAATGATCCCTTAAGAGGTTGTGCGTTATTTATGTTACATCTTGTAGGTACTAAAGATGTTGTTCAGAAAGGTCAGGTGCGTAGTATTCGCAACCGTGATTGATCAGATGTATGAATGTAAACGAAGAAAAAAGTATGTAAGGATCGTAACAGGTGGCGTTCTGTAGTTTCTGCCTACCCCCATGTCAAAACGGAGTGTATTTATGTATGTACTAGGTAAAAGGTAACTATATATAAATGATTCTATTGTATTTCCTTTTTGGATAAAATTGCGATGCTATCAAAAACGTTCAATGATTTGAATTAACATCTACCGCCGTCATTTAACGGTCAGTCAAGAAAATCAGAAAGTTTCTCGCCTGCGAAAGTGGCATTCGGTCAGCCGTTATTGATTATTTTGTTACTTAGATAACGTAACACATTTATAAGTACTTTATCGAGGATTATGTGCTGTACGGAAGTGTTTACCTAGTGAGTAAGCCACTCACGGTCAAGTGTGACAATGTGGGTATTTTACAACGATTCAAAGACAATCGCGTTTATGTGATAGCGTTTTATGATTCAGTCTGATTACCTAGAGGTATTATAGTAAAAGTAACATTTTTTTCACTATGTTGGCCCGTTTTCATGGACATGTGTTAAAGATAAATGACGAATATGTGTATTCAAGTATGTCATCGAAATTGCAGACATGTTCAAACCAATAATAAAATAACATCACGCCTGTAATCCTTGAAGGGTCTGGCAGAGATTTGTTAAACAGACCTTGCATCGATAGTTAGTGATCATCAATTTATATTATAGATCCAAAAGGAATGTATAAATTTTAAAAAGTATCATGTAACACAACACACAGTATCACGGAGTGTCTCTCTCGAAGTATTGTCTAATGCTCGTGCCTTCTCTGTATGAGAAGAGGCCTTTGCCCTGCAGTGGGACCATAATAGACTGGTATTGTTATTGTGTAACTCACCTTTGACTTGTCTGTACTTGCAGCGGGACGAAGGGGTTGTTGACTTTGTCCGCGTTGCTCTGAGGGGGCGCCGCAGCTTGCTTAGTACTGTTCGGCGGTTGCTTTACATTCTGCAACAATCAGATGAGCTCAAACCAGGACTATATTATATTACCATTAACGCCTATAAATAAAATTGAAGTGTCTGTTTGTAATATCTAGTTAACAGCTTTTTACTAAGTGCATATGAAAGTAAATATAAAAAAAAAACAATTTTAAACATTTTTGTCTGTCCGTTTGTTTCGGCTTATCTCCGTAACGTCTGGATCGATTTTGACGGGACTTTCACTGACAGATAGCTGGTGTTATAAGGGTTATACGGAATAACTTAGGCTACTTTTATTTTAGAAAAAGAATTAGGGTTCCGCGCAACAAAATTAAAACCCATGAAATTGTGAACAAAATCCGATTGGGACAGGGAAATTGTTTTTCGACATACACGCGTACGAAGTCGCGGGCACAGCTAGTATAAAATAATGTTGATACATGAGAGAGGAAAGGGAAGCCAGAGAAAAGATGAATGGATTGTGTAAGAGGGTACAAGGGTAGGTGGAAGAAGAAGGTTGACGTCTCTTATTAAACGCTGTCAGTGACATCTAGCGTCAGCGTAAACTTCACCGAGTATTTTTGAACTGCAGTAAGCGATTTAAAGAGCTTACATCAGCATTCTCTTAGCAAGCATCTTGACGCGGTGACAAGACACTGTATGCGGCCGATGACCTTTATGGAGTATTTCTACTTTATATCTGTAAAGAATACTCTTTATAGACAACACCATACACCTTCTCTCACCACCACCTTCACCATACGGTTCTTTACACCATATTGATGGTGTGCATAATAAAGAGTATTCTATCTATCTAAACCCCTATAACGTCATCGACTTAACCCTTAGGGCTCTCACACAAAACCGCGATGCAACGCGAATTCGTAGTTTTGTGTGCCCTTGACCTGCTGAATTCGCTGAAGCCAAAAGGTGTCCCTGGGTTAAACAGGTTAAGCGTAAGTCACACTGGGAACGAAGCTAAGTTCGTTTAGCTTCGCTCATGTAGCTACCGCGTGTTTGCATACTTCTGTTCACACCGCGAACTATGAACCGAAGTATGAAAAAATGCGGTAGCTTCATGAGCCAAACTAAACGAACTTAGCTTCATTCCCAGTGTGGCCTGCGCTACAGACGCAACCGTATTGGAACCAAATATATCATTTTTGTTTGAATGTGGAACGGGTCTATGAAGAGTATATGGTTTTATTTTATCATATATATTTTATCGCGGTTAACCGACTTCGTAAAGCCGCACTTCCTAGTTTCACAGAATTTTCAAAAAGTATTGATTCCTAAACGCCTTGAACATTTGCATATTATTCGTCATTTTGTTTGATTCATTGCTTCGGTCTTTCAAGCATTCAAAGTGGCGATCTTGTGAAAAATCAAGTCTTAGACACGTTTAATAAGTACAAAACACTCAATAGATAATGCGTTGTACCACTTGTGATATCACACTCCACATTGTGACCGTAAAACGTATAAATCTGCGCTCGAGAATCCCCCGCCACGTGAATAAACCCGTCATTATTAAAATTTTACAACAATTAACAATTTTGTTAAGAAAACAGAAATATCAGCTTCCATGTCTTAGCTGCCACGGCTTATTTTAATTATATTATTTTTAAATTGTTTTTTTTTTTTAATTCTGTTTGCTACTCTGGACCCTTTTAACGTGTACGTTTTTTTACATCATTCTCACATTTAATTATAAATTCAACAATGATGAACTAATATTTTTGTAACAATATAATTTAAAAGAGTGTCCATGGAATTTCTTGCCCGTTCTTCTCCATAGGTACCTACTACGCTTTGGAATGGGCAACTAGCTTCATATTTCTGACTGACTGACGTCTTGACAATTCAAAGTGCCCGTAAATGGTTTCATTGAAACAAATGCTTTGAGTTTGAGCTTGAGTTGAGTCATAGAATACAGCCAAAATGTTACAAATTTTATAACTTTTTGAAAAAAAAAAGTTTCTTCATTGTCACAAGAAACGGATGTTATGCTGAGTGATGAGAAGTAAACGAACCCCTCCAACTAAGTTAAAATGTTTGTAGGGGCAATGTAAAATGGTTATTTTTCGCCCACGTAAGACTATTAGGAGAATGGCCAGTGTGGTAATATCTTTGTTTATCGAGTCGATATTATTGTGTGACTAAGTGCATCATTATCACTTCACAAACAGAAAGTTCCCTGGTTCCAATAATTTCTTGATTAAACACTCGCCGCGTAATCGAAATGGTTCCAATTGCATCTAAATTACGCAATCAGGGACTAAACCGAGCTAAAACATAATACATTCATAAAACAAAGATTTACTAATATTCACCTGTGGTTTCACTTGGTTATTGGGTTGGTTCCAACTTGGTCCCAACGTGACATTGGCCCCAACGGTGCCAACACTCGGCAAATGTTTAGGGAAGCCCGGTTGTTCGAAGCCTCTATTAGGTTGCTGCACTTGGTTGCGTTGGCTGTTGTCTTGGTTACGGAACGTGAAGGGTTGGTTGCGCTGTTGGAAATGAGGGTTTTGGAACTGTGGGAACGGAATCTGACTAGGTCCTGGTCCTTGGAACGGTTGCCCGAAGGTCGGGTACGGCGGCAGAGGCGGCTGGCTCTGTGGGAGAGAAGATTGTTATAAAGTAGTTAGTTACTAGCTGTTGCTCACGGTTTCATTAGCATTATACGGGAATGTCGTGATGGCCCAGTGGTTAAGACCGCGGCTCTCATGTACGAGGTTGTGGGTTCAAATTCAGGCCAGTTATAAATGTGACTTTTTAAATTCATATGTACTTTCTACGTTTATCTTAGACATTACTGACATCGGTGAAGACAACTTGGACTTATAGTAAATATAAGTCTGAAATCGCCAACCCGTCTTGAGCAAGCATGGTGATCAATGCTCGTGCCTTCTTTATATGAAAAGAGGCCTTTGTCCTGCAGTGGGACCATAGTAGGCTGGTAATATATATGGGTGTACTATAGGTACACCTCTGCCTAACTCTTCGGGGATTACAGGCGTGATGTTATGTTATTATACGAGTATACAGGAGCTTCATGAGCCGCCTAAAAGTACCTATGCTTTGCCTTAATCCAGGACATATTTGTGTGCCAAATTACATCCAAAAACATTATTGAGTTACAAATATCCAAACTTTCACGTTAAAATATGTACGTAGGTATTAGTAACATCGGCAACGATACTGTTGGACCTATAATGATTATTTTCTTTTACCAACACCGAACAAGAAAGAACCTAAATAAATTAGGTTTTTACTAATTTGTTTATAAGTGAGTATGGTTTATCACAGTCAGTCTCAAATAGGCACATAAAAGACACTTATAATCGTCAAAGAGTAACAAGAAAATAGAATTGATTCTAGTTGCCCCTTCCAATAAGTAGTTTCGTATGAAGAAGAATGGGCAAGAAACTCTACCGTTAGTTACTCTTTTTAAAATATTTTGTATAGATAATTATATCATTACATGTGAAGATGATGCACCTACAATAAAATGACTATACCACAATAGGTAAAAACAATGAAAATTAAGTAATTACAAATAAGTTAAATGTGACAGATACATGATGTTCACATATTTACAAACATTGTAAAAATAGATGATTTTCCTAAAAAAAATTACCAAGTAATAAGTCAGTATGTGAATTAAAGTAATCACAGAATGTAAAATCAATGTCATAAAAATAATAAATTATACAATTAAATTAGCAACCAGTTTGATTTTGTCTACACTTTAAATTGTCCTATGGAGCAGGATCAGCATGTTTCCAAGCATTCTTATCTTGGATATAATCCTCTAACTTGTAATATGCTTCTTTACAAAGTGTACTTTTAATATCTATGAGTTTTAAATTTTCTTTCATTCAATTGTATAACAAGGTATTTTGTTAAAAAGGGCTTTAAATAAGCTAGTGCAAAGTGAAGTGCTATAGTTGCCGGCACGAGTCGTGAGCACAAACTTCAGCCTTAAACCTAAAACATCTTATTTCCTATCACGGCAGGTAGCACACGCGTGGGGGCAATGTGATCAATATATGATCAAGCATATTTATAAATAAATAGAAAACAGAATACAAGAGCACGCTGACGAGGGCAGTTAAAGTTAAGATGGAATTTGTGCTCACGACTTGTGCCGGCAATAATACTAACATTGTTTTAAGTTTTATTAAGATAAGTCTGTTTTTACTTTATCTATGATAGTTTTTAAGTTATTTGTCTATGGGCCATTGTAGCCTGAAGTAAAATGTTTATTATTATTTACCTTGTACGTGTTGTTCCAGTCGTTATTGTACCCGGGCGGCGGGCGCGCGGCGGGGCCGGGCGCGGCCTCCTTGCGCCAGTTCTGCTGCTGCGGCGGGCCCCTGCGCGATACACATCATAATTATCATAACATCACGCCTGTATTCTCCGAAGGGGTGCTTAGAATACCCACATTTCGCCAGTTACGTTTAATTTAATTCCTGATTTTAGATCTCAATAACACTTCGTCCTACCTGGGAATCCAACCCAGTTGATAGAGAGGCTAAAGGGCGTGCTGATTGATGAGTCAGAGTAGCTATTTAATATTTTGTTTACGGTATTAGAAGTTTAGCTCGCATCATAGAAGGCAATGTAATCATTTAATATCGCACCGGCAGCGCCATCTAGTGAAAAGAGTAAATGTTTCTCAGGTAATTCAAGTAACTTTAAGATAAGAATAAGGGACAGCCGATTGTCACCGTCGGTCTGTGGGCACCCTAACAATAGTATTTCATGAGTGTGTCTTGTGCGTTTTATGAACTTTGGCATAGGGTTCAAATAGAAATTGATGTGCGCCCGTTGTTAATCGATGTGTCGTCTTCTTTTATTTCTTGAAGATATCCAACATATGTCCGATGTGATTTTTAAGTATTTTTTCTTATAATCTATTAAATATGATTCTTACCCGGAAAATAAACTCCAAAACTCAGGGGGGGTGCTTGCACAAAAAATATCAAAATACACTTAGATGTGCTGCGTTAGTTTGATGACGTTGCAACTCATTTCCATTATACACGTAATCATATAACACGTTTGTTTGAGCATGAACAACAGACAAACATTTTGATTTGGAAACTTTCGCAAACGGCTTGTACAGTTAAGTCTTTTATATCTTCGTCAGTTTTCAAATACATTCCTTGATTAACACATACCTTCAAAAGCTACATTACTTCGCAGGCTATTGCATAGAATACTGTATTTCATTACTTGATAACAAAGATCAAAATAGTATACACCTTTAACCAATGTTGAGTTGACGTCAACCTAAAACCTTTTTACAGTCCTGCTGTCACATACAACACTGGACAATTTCTAGTAGTAATAAGGATCAATTTAGCAAAACACATATTCGTTAGTATGAAACCGACAGGTGTCAAGAACGCATTCTCTCGACGGCCGGACTACAATGGCCTGGCCATTTTGCGAAATATATACAAAGTACAGTTACAGTCCGCGAGGCCTAAGCTGAGCTTTGCATTTTGTGTGAGTGCCGATTGTATAAACCGGTTTAAACCAAGTAAAGGACGCGGCGCGCTCTCGGCCGACGTCACACCTACACTATATCTATGTGCACTCACACAAATGCAAAGCTCAGCTTAGGCCTCGCGGACTGTACAGTTTTTCAATTTAATTGTCCGAGTCTGTCAGTGTCACTTTTTTAATTCGGTCTAACATGTAAAGAAGATTGTTGTATCATTCTGCGGTACGACGCAATATAATAATGCTGGGTCGGTAAAGCAGATTCTATCGTGGAAGTAGTAGACAAAAATAGCCCTTAAAAGCTGACGAACATATTTTGGATATGACTGTACAGTGAAAACACACAGCAAGTTGACTTGCACCAACTTGCAAGTTGCTTTTGATGTGTAAAGTTTTCAGAAAGCCAACATCCGGAGGGAGAGTGCTTTCACAATGCAAATATACGTATGTATAATAAAATTTCTATTGAACCTAGGAGTCACGACTTAGAGATTAGTAAGGAAATTTTATACAAGGTCAAATTAAATTAGGCAGCGAAACTCCGCAAATGTGATGGGTTTCTATAACTAAACATAATAAAACAAAAAATAAATTAATTTTATGAGGTTTTTTTGGGGTTCATCAACCGTCGGTAGTGTAATCACTTTAACTATCAGTTTAAAAATCACTTTTTTTTTGTGTAATCTTCGCATTAATCTAGATACTACGACGGGTCTTTTAAAAGGCCCAAAAATTTATTAAATTTACCTGTATTTTTCATATTTATTTATTTTATTGGCATAGATATTTATACTGTAATGTTACTAACTTCTTATTTGATATAGTTACTTGTATGATTGGACACACATTTTCATGTTATTTTTGTGTTTTTGGAGTTTTTTTTCGCAAGGGGTGCACAAAGGCAATTTTTATATGCGGAATTTTTTATAATATTTCACCTTGTTATTTGATTTTAGATATGTTCTTAAAAAACAAGCCTTATTACTTTGTTTCGAAAATGTTAATAAATATTCTTTTTTTATGTTTCAAATCGATGGCCTTTTAAAAGTCCCGTCGTAATATAGGGGTTCATTTGGCGGAGTTCAAAATATCCCCGGTAAAGTAATTGTTTATAATTTATTTTAGGCATCAATGAACTTATGTTGCCTAGTTTATATTGTATTAACATATGTATGTTCTTTTGTTTTAGGGTCTCAGCTAACAGCTGAGGTAATGTTTTATGAGAGTTTTGACGAGGAAGATGCCTTTATAAAACTTGCCTAAAAGAAGGCATACGATTGAAACAATCGGTGACTGATGATAGTAAAGTATCTGTACCTTTCACATCTATTTCTCTTACGCCAGGTGAATTAGAATTAGAATGCTTTGTTTGTAAGCATAGGTCAAATTACAACAGTGTGCGAGATGTTACAGGGAGGTAGATGTTTCGCCCAGAAGCGTATAAATATATTTAATTAACATTCTCAACGGTGTGTCGACCGTTTCTGGGTTTATTCAGCCAACCGTTCCTCTCCAAAGGCAGGCTACAGACAGTGGCATAACGAGCAAAATGGTCTTCAAAAATCAGTCACATGCCACTATGATTACAATTTTTGCCACTACCTAGATATGGCTGTACCTACATAATGCGTGGCAGCTATACAAGCGGGACGGCGAAGAATATGATCACCTAACTTTTCGTCGATCAAAAGCAAAGCAAAGGGTTTGCTCGAAACTCACAAAAAGAGCAATAAGAGGGGACCCTGTCCTACGTATGACACTGAGATGATTTTCAATGAGACTTAGGGGTCTCAAGTCTCCATAAATGTCAGTCATCTCGATATGATGGGGTTGATCACATGGGATTGATGCGAAGTTAAAAGCTTTTGCATTGGTCATAACTGTAAAATTCATGTACACTAAAATGTTTCACCCCTGTTTTTTCACAGTCAAACGGGGTAACGAACGTATTTGTATGTGTGTTTTTCAACATAATATAACTCTGTAATTACGTGTTTCTTTACATTTAAATTGATTAAATACTGATCTCATAACACTTTGTTTCATTATTAGACCATCATATATGTACGTACATGACCCCTATATTACGACGGGCCTTTTAAAAGGCCACCTTTTCTTGGATTTTCCGGACAAGCTGTATTTTTAGTTATTATTAGTCATTTAAAGAAATATATCCAAAAATAACGATGATCGGAGATAAAAAATAGTTTCGGTACATCTGGGTTAATTGGCCCACTATAGATTAGAATATCTTAGTTTATATTCTTACCTTTGTTGTTGAGTTACCGGGACTGGCGCAGGCGCGTTGTCGCTTTTCAACCGCCAGTTACGATTCTGTTCTGGCGTCGTAGGCTAAGGATAAATACATTAAATGCTTAAAAACGAGACGATTACACAACCTCTCTAGTTTTTGAAGTCTGTTATAAATAGTGTTCTTTACTGTATTAGAGTAACAAAACAAACGGAAACAAATTAAATAATGACAATATAAGCATTAAGATTATTTGTGGGCGTTCAAGCAAAAAGGGTCCAGTAGTGGGGTATTGAGTTAAGACCAGGAGCTAGACCACCACCTCTTAAAGCAGTATTATTGTAATCTTACTTCAGTGTGGGCAAGAGATGGAGCTAGACGTCCTATATAGCTCCATCTCTTTCTCACACTGAAGTAACATTAAAATACTACTGCTTTAAGAGGTGGTGGTTGGCCCCCTGATTCGGTATCTAGAATAGTCTATTGATAATAAGGATTAAAAAAATATTCAAAAACTGGCACATTTTTTTTATCAGACATTTGAAGTTGAAACTCTGAAAAAACTTTATTTGAGAAAAAAAGCGTTTTCAAAGTTTGAATTTGGTACAACTTAGTACATTTTCTGGTACTTAGAAACATCATATAAAGTCCTTTACTACCTATATGAACTTGAAGATAATTGAGCATCAATTAATAAAATCAATTAAAATCAAGAAATGTAATTTTTCACCCAACTTTACAAATATCTCGGAAACTAAATGCCGAGAACTGGACCCTTTTTGCTTGGACGCCCACATTTTAAGCAATTCCTCTTTATTCTGAAGACTTTTGTTATTGCATTAAATACTATAAAGCGTTAGATACCTTATTTTTCTTAGCTTCATCATCGCCGGTTTCGCTGATCTTTAACAAGCTTCGCAGTAAGTGCGTGGCGTTGTCCTGTTATCAAACAAATTGCCAACTATTTATAAAAGTTTTTGCTAAATAGCTCACCTGGCTTCCCAGATCTAAAACCTTATATTTTTTTTATTTAATTTTAAAGGGCTTTGTCGCTTAGCGACCACATCGCCCAATACAGAAAAAATCACAAATTAGTACAGTCTACCTTAAAACTAACTCATATAGCTGTTTAGCATTCTCCGATATTGGACAAGCGAGTATTGTGTTACAAATACCAACATCATAAGATTTACAGCGCCCAAAAAAAAAACCCTATATTAAATTACCAAATATTAACACAGTCGTGATCATTAAACATGGAATTTGGATGTCTCGAGCGAGACTCAGGCCGGCTTGGAGCACAGATAACTAACTAAACACATTGAGCGCGAAACGAATTTAAAACATCGTTCTGTTTCTGTCAATAGTTTGAAGATGACAGAATGATGCTTTAAATATGTTTAGCTATAAACGTATTTAGTAATTTGTATTGTAAGTGGGCCTTTTTTTTGGGCAATTAGTGTATATTTTAGAAATCCGTACTAAGAAAAGAAGGATAGAAGGCCGTACTACTCGCACGTTAAACTGCCGCGACTGCCACGATTCTTAGCGTTTAGTATAAAAGTTAATTTGGTGAACAAATGAATCAACACTCATATTAATAATATTGTTGGTACGATAGAGCATACCTGTCCGGCTGGTCCGTTGTCAGCGACGGCGTGACTGCTGTGGTTGCGGTTGTCTGGCGACACCGCCTTGTCGCCCGGTGGACTGCAACGTATTATTATTATACAATAGTTCACTAACTACTCGAAATAAGGCCATATTTAGTTAGTGCAACAGAACATTTATGTATTAAAAAAAAAAACGCGTCGACTCGAGAACTTGTGAAGACGGTTTTCAGTTTTTCACCATCTTTTAGAGAACTTATTCCGGAAGGTTTATGTGTATATAACATTCATATTTTACTTAAATATAGCTCATAAATCTAGATGTTTTGACATGCCGCCATTGTACCCGTGCGTAGCATGGGCAGGTCGCTAATAAGGTATAATTTAAAAAGTTTGACGCGCTCGTGAAAGGTAACAACGTTACCTGTAGTTAGCGAAGGCGGAGTGATGTCCGTCCTCTCGTCGCAGCAGGTTGGGCGTTTGCGTCTGCGGCAGGAAGCAGTCCTGTGGAGGAGCCACGTTCACTGCGCCGCGCAGCTTGCGGCCGTACGATAGGTTCAGCATGTTGCAAGGGGCCAACCTGTTGCAATACATAAGATATTAAGGTTAACGATGTAATTATTGTTATTCTAGTGTATTTAAATACAAAAAAGAACTACACATTTACTTTCTGATCATTTCCGAAACACATATAAAGTTGCTACAAATTGATAAAAATCAAAAATCACATCATGGTGTGGTCGATGGCATCAATCGGTCAAATCAATCCAGCGCGGTGCATGATAGCCGGATTACGTTCATTGATCGACCATCGACTATGATATACTTACTAGCGGACGCCCGAGACTATAGCTTGTGTTATTCTGATGTATACAGGGCAATTTTTTAATCACTAGCCAAATTTTCACAGGGTGATCTACCCATGAAAATGAACAACTTACACTATAGGACCAACTCTGGAATCGCGAGAAAAAAATCAGCTGTCTCATACATTTTGGCCGAGTAGGAATTGAACTTTTGTATGAAACAGCAGATTTTTTTTTTCGTGATTTTAAAGTTGGCCCCACAGTGAACGTTGTTAACATTCATGGGTAGAACACCCTGTAAAAATTTGGCCGGTTATTGAAAACTAACCCTGTATAAGCTGTATTGCAGTGAAGTTTCATCAAAATCTGTTCATCCTCACAAACGTTCGCGTTTATAATATTATTAAGAGCGTTTACAACGTACGGCATTTCATACAAACTTTCAAGTCCTTGTTTTTTTAAATGAATGAACCGATTTTAATGAAACTTCATACGCATAAGCAGGATACAAACATAGGTCTAAAAATTAGTTAAGAACATTTCCGAAATGTCTTTTTAAAAAAAGATAATTGTCAATCTGCGTTTCTACGGAAAATTTAAAACCGGTCGAATTTCTGTAACACTATTTTTTCGAAAATATTCTTAACTAACTTTTTAGAACTACGTATCCTGCTTATGCGTATGAAGTTTCATTAAAATCGGTTCATTCATCTGGAAAAACAAGCACTTGAAAGTTTGTATTAAATGCCGTTCATCGTAAACACTCTTAATAGATTGGTAGTCGATCGACCGAAACCTAGATGGACCTTAGCTATACTTCGTTTGACATAAAAAAGAATACGAATCTGACCTGTAAAACCGCGCCTCTTCAAACAAATCTTCAGTCATAGCCCCGGGGAAGGGTCTATCAAACATGATGAGATACGAATGGTCTGCATTCAGCTTATCACTAAGCCGCACAGTATTGTTGTTAGGCGGCGCACAGTCGGCCACAATGGTACCGGTGGCGCCTACAGGGACGGTCATGTTTCGAGACACACAAACCACGCGGTCGTAGAGTTTGTAGTCTGCGCGAGGGTCCGGCGCAATGTTGCCGCTGTGTAGTTCCGGCTGAGACACACATACAAACAATGTCACATTAGGGATGTATTCCCGAAGGCAGATGTTTACACCAACATACTTTATTACTCATAAAATTCGGTCTACAAGAGACCGGATTTTAAGCAAATCCGGTCTCGAGTAGACCGAATTTCATGCAAATTAATACATACTTGCATATGCGTTTGCTTATTATGGCATTTTTTGGTTGTAATGTAATGCACAATGTTACTTCTGAGCTTTTGGAACCATACGTTTTCAAGAACAAAAATGTGATTATCTCGATGAAGTAGTACAGTAATATAATTTCATTTATAATTTAAAAAAAAAACATTTTAGTCCGTATTGTCCCACCACTCTAATTAAATACAAAATAAAACATTATATATTAAAATACGATGTTGTATATTTGGCAATTTTGTTGCATAAAATATTCATTTTTCGACCATTAATTTAAGTTACATATAGCCCGGTCTCTACCCATTACTCATATTGTTATTATTTAGTATTGTCAGAGCTTAGCAAGAAGAATAAATAACAAAGAGGAACTCATTTTCAGTACTGTGAGCTTTTAAAGGGTAAAATTAAATTAGCTAGCAAAACTCAGCAGACATCTAAATCACAACCTGCGAAGACATTAGAAAATCAGTTTATTTTTGGATTTTTCGTGATACCCGGAGTTTCGCTAGCAAATTTAATTTGACCTTGTAGAAATCGGGTGTCAGCTCCATTTCATGAACAATCATTACAGAATGAATGTTTTTTCATTGAAGTTACGTGTTCTTGCATCAATCGTTCCAAAGGGTGACATTGATGATCAACCAGTGGTATATTAGATTATGCATCAAAAAACTTACAAATAAACTCTATGAAAAATATAAAAGTATTGTCTTTTTTACAAAATAAGCTAAATCAATATTAAATGGTAATGCAATGGAAACAGTACGCAATATACGTTTGTAAATTAAGGTGATACGTAAAAACTGGAAAAACCGCACTGGGCGGTAATAAGAAAGTGACAGAGTGATTACTTCCACTATGCGAAAAAAGAGAACGCAACAATGTGCTGGAACCAAAATAAAAAAATTGTAAGCACCAAACCAAATAAAAATTGTTTAGAAATAAATTAAGCTATCAATCAAAAATATTTTCAGCCAGAATTTTCAATTACCTAATACGCACATTTTGAATGCAATTTTGCAATGAAATTACAGAATTACAGATAAAATATTTAAAAAACAGAGGTCTTTTCGGAATTAAATTCTATCGAGGAAATTTAAACCAATTGCGTTTTCCTTCAGTCAGAGTATTAATCCAATAGTCAATAAACATATATCCAAAAAAAATAAATCCATACATGCTGTAATAGTGAAATAAATGGCTACGTAAAAGCCCTTAATTCGGTATCGCCTTAAAGCTAAGGTACAGCAGGTCCATTTACACGATGCAAGTTTCTTGCATACAACAAATATGAAACAAGAAGCAATAAATGACTTGCGCCATCTAGACATCGTTTCGACGCTACAAATTTTATTATTGGTTCAACTTATGCTCTCAACTGACAATTAAATTGATTCGTGTAACACTAAATCAAAACCCCATATTCATTGTTACAACAGTTGATGTGGCGGGAAACAATGTTGCGCGTCATTTGTTTACCATGACTACAGAACATTTGCATGTCGCCTGCAAAATTTTAACATTCCAAAATGTTTCCCGCAACGCAAATACATATATGTTGCGCAACTTTGTTTCCTAATGAATACGCGGTTTTATGGACAAGGCATGGCATATAGACTGCTAATTAGGTAAAATTACCGGAAATAATTTAAAATGAACAAAAATTTTACATTCCACAAATAAACTAAAAAAAATATTATCTAAATGCTATTTAATATCTATGAATATCTAAATGGCAAATTTTAAATTACATGTTTTTATAAAATAATTAGCACTTCCCGCGCGACTTCGTCCGCGTAGATTTCGTACTTTAGTACCCCGTTAGGAGCAGATTTTCAATAAACCCTGATACACGTTATTCTTTATTTTCGGTCTTAAGTATAAATACTGAGTTTCAAGTTCATCGGACCACGCCTTAAAATTCTTACATACTTTGACACCTTCCCAATTTAGGCACACTTCATAATTTACTTAGATAAGTATTTGTGCCAAGTTTCAAGTTTATTAATTCAAGAAATAAAATTTTTCATACAAACAAAATGGGGGGCATTTTTCACCCCCTTAAAGGTCGAATTTCCAAAAATCCTTCCTTAGTGGATGTTTACAACGTAAAAAGCATCAACTGCCAAAATTTCAAGTTTGTAGACCCAGCGGTTTAGGTCTGTGTTGATGAATCAGTCAAGACAAGTAATTTGTATAATTATATATGTATAGATTATTTAAATATTATATAGTTTACTAACTACAGTCCGGCCATCGAGAGAATGCATTCTTGACACCTGACAGTTGGACAATTTGTAGTTGTAATAAGGACCAAATTCGCAAAACACATATTCGTTAGTATAAAACTGACAGGTGTCAAGAACGCATTCTCTCGACGATCGGACTGTTATTAGTCAAATTAAAGGCCTCTTCCTCTTTCCTACTTTGCTGTACCCGACAGGGGGTCCACAATGGTCATGTCTTTTAAAAACTACAAGTTCACCTTGTGGCATGCAATAAACATATAGACCCTTACCTTATACAGTAAGTTCCACTTGACCTGTAGCGTGACCTTCTTCTCCTTGGCCTGTAGCTCTGCCAGCTGCCTGTCCAGGTCTTGAGCGAGAACCTTCATCTCCTCAGGTTCTAAGGCTTCAGAGCCACATTCACGTCGTGCGGCGCGGCAGTGAGGCTGATTCTTTATCCATTGGGCTATCTCTTGCGGCTTGTTTTTGCTGTAGGAGAGAATGTAGGGTGTTGTTGATATCGTTGATATTGATGGTATTGTTCCAGGGGTGGTCTCATGAATGTGAACTACTTTTAGTATGGACGTACTCTTAATTATCGTAACTTTGATTATTTAAGGGTATTCGGTAAAATACTAGCGACCCGTGCCCGCTTCGAACGGGTGCAATGGCGACATGTCGAAACAGAGTGACATGAAACAGATTTTTGAGTTATATTTAAGTTAAATATAACTCAAAAACCTGTGTTATCGGTAATTAAGTTTTTCGAGCCGTTTGGGGTTGAAACCCTCGGGCCGTGGGGTCCGAGCGCTCATGGTTTGTTTAACGAAATCTCCAAACGGCTAGTTGACACTTCCCGTGACCCGAGGGCCGGCTTTTACCTTGGCCAGAGGCTAAGCATTGCTATACAACGTGGCAATGCCGCCAGTCTCTTGGGTACATTACCAGTCGACAGCGATGCGGAGGAATTTTTCGACGCCATATTTTAGTTTGTGAATAGTTTTAGTTAGGATATAATTTTGTTATTTTATTAATTAATTAGGTATAAGTTGTTATGTAAAATATTATACAAATAAATTTATCAGTAGGTACTGCCTACATAATGATCTCAATATCAATGTTTTATATATGTCACCGGCCAAACCTGATTTCAGGTCAAACTAGTTTCTCCTAGGCCAAACCAGTTTATCCTACGCGTGATATGTCGCAACCAACTAGCTTAATTAGCCGTTTAGTTAACAGCCTAGCTTTTGGAAGTAGCGCTTGCAGGCCGCTGCCACGGCACAGTTAGCTTCGCTCGCTCGGCTCACGCGCGGTTGGTCACAGATCTAACCTAACCCATTTAGTCGGGGTGCCCCGGTTTAAGCCGGTTTGGCCTAGGACAATCTAGTTTGGCTTGAAATCGGGTTTGGCCGGTGACATATACATAAATCTTCCGGAAAAAATGCTCTCTAAATGATGGTTAAAACCGCATCAAAATCTAATTTTTAGAAGTTTTAAGCGGTCCCCAGTAACTATTCCCAGTACATTTTTGGACTGACATATGTAGTAGTATAAGTAGATCCCGATGAAAATTAAAACAGCATAGATTACAAAAAGTAGACTTACCCAATATCATTCGGAAAGAGATCGCTCTCGAAGTACACGTCTTTATGGAAACCCGCCAAGCTGTCGAATAGCTCAGGATACTGCAGCTCGTAAGACTTGACCAGTTCGATGCATCGCTCGGAATATAGCCAGGAGTTCGTCACCTTACAACGACGAGTGAAGCCTGATACCTCCAGATTCTATGAAAGGAAAAGGCTAATGTATTATGCGAAGGCGTGTTTGGGCGTACTATACAAATATCTATTCTATTAAAAACTTTGTTTCCAATTTATATTATTTCCACTTTAAATATCTAACTTTATGATAATGTGAATTAAGTTGATTTTAGAATAACTAGTACTATTGCAAAAGTCATCAAAATTTTAAGTTGTAGCGTAAACTGAACTTTATGTGTAGGAATTAAAGTTATTTTTCCATAAACATATTTGTATACATGTTTGGAAACTAAATCGGGACGCAGTAAAGAACCAGAACAGAGCCTGTATATTGCAATATAATTAATGTAATAAAACGTCACGCCTTTCTTCCAAAATAAATTGTAATAAAACAATAGAGACTAGAACATATGAATCAAGTCACAAGTGTCAGCTCCATTTCATGAACAATCATTACAGAATGACTGTTTTTTCACTGAAGTTATATGTTCTTGCATAAATCGCTCCATAGGGTGACATTGATGATCAACCAGTGGTATTAGATTATGCATCATAAACAGTGATAGGATATTCGGATGCATATTTACCTAAAGTTGAGGTATTGAAGAAATCCCGGGAGTCCAGGAGCGTCAAATTTAGAGTTTAGATTATAGCATCGAATGTATATTTACTTACGTTCAGGTGTTGGCTAATATGGAATGCACTTTTGTATCGATCGTAAAAATCTCGCGATTCCGGAATTGACAAATTTTGTACTTTTTGACTATAGAATCGACACACACTACCCTTCCTCTTACACCCTACATACACATATATTTCAAGTGAACAAGCATAACAATAGTTATGTGAACCCGGTGTCCCGGTATTTTTTTAAAATAAATAATACCATATATTTAAGAAGTCGTTTCCATACCATGTATCCGATTAGTTGTGCAGTACCGAATTTTCTGGACTCTAGGGATTTATATCAAGAAAACAAAAGTTAAGCAATCCGATTATCCGATCTCTGATCATAAACTTACAAATAACTAGGAAAGTAGTCGCGCCTGTATGTACCCACATTAACTCACTTTTAACCCTTCGTATGCCTACGCGAACGTAGATCTACGCGAGACACAATGGCTTTTTAATTGTTTCTGTAATACGAAAGGTTAAACGAAATCTGATTTACACGGTGCGATTTAATTGCCTGTGGCATACCATAAAGTTAAAGCAACAATTAAAGTTTCATAAAATTAAAGCAACAAATTACTTGCACCGTCTAAACACTATTTAGACGGTACAAGTAACTTGTTGCTTAATTTTATAGTATGCCACATACAAGAAACTTTCATCATGTAAATCGGGCTTAACATCAAGTAAATTATTTCTCTGGTTCTAGTAAAATAGATCAGTTTAAAAAAAATAGGTACTCACAAATGCCAAATAGGACATGATTCACATCTTTAAAAGCAATAAGCTTACGTTAGTAGATAATTAGAAGTTACCTTCTTATTAAACTTGAGGTTGAGCCCTATGTTGACTTTGTTGACACCTTCTGTGGGCATGTCATGTCGCTGGCCCGCCACGACCAGCACCGTGCCCGTGATGCGAGACAGCATCTGTGCTGATACTCCTGCGAATATAAATTACTTATTATTTTTCTTTAATGGCCAATCGACAATTGTTCACACTGATAAAATTACTAAATAAATGTTGTGTTGCTGCCACTGACAAGTCTGTCGAAATCACAATGCTCTTTATTCTCGTTACGATAAGATTGCTGTTGGGTTGCAGTTTTCAGAGGTAAAATATCTGTGTGCGGATTGTAGACGGCGGCGTGGTTGGCGGCGCGGCATACACATGCGCAGTGGGCAGCACCTCGGCGCACTCGCGCACCTTCACCTTGAGAGCCTGTGTCGGCGAGCACGGTTTCTACCCGGCACTGCGCCGACCCGGCGCCGTCTAAGTTTGTGCACGTACACAGTTTTAACCCGGTTCATAGCCGGCTTTAGGCCAGCCCCATTCAGTTGCACCGTGCACACACCCGACCTCGTCAACAAACACTCATAGACTGCCATACAAGACCGCGCACCGGGCACGGCTCCGAGTCGGGTCGGCGCTAGCGCCGGCTTCAAGTACAAAACTGGCACCGGCCCGGTGCGGGGGTGGCTAGAAACCGTCTCGTGGACACAGGCTTATGATCTGCAGATACGTACCGCAGGCGGCCGCGGCGTGGTTGGCGGCGCGATAGGGCGCGGCGTGCGCATGCGCAGTGGGCAGCGGCTCGGCGCGCTCGCGCACCTGCACCTTGATGCGGCCGCTGCGGATCGACTCCGAGTCCACCACCTAAGGGAACACGAGTATTCATCGTCATTTCCCTAGCCTTTTCCCAGGTATGTTGGGGTCGGCTTCCAGTCTAACCGGATGCAGCTGAATACCAGCATTTTACATAGAGCGACTACTGCCTATCTGACCTCCTTAACTCAGTTACTGGGTAACACGATAACCGTTGGTAAGACTGGTTGTCAGACTTTCGGGCTTTTAACTTCCCGTAACGACTGTCAAACATCTACGAATGAGAGCCAATGGTCTTAATTTAAAAAAAAAAGTACGATTTTCACCGGCCGGCGCGCATCGGGTCGCTTCGGAGCGCATTTTACAATGTCTTAAAGGAGATTTAAGCGTTTAGCGCTTTAGTGTTTTAGTTAAATGACATATTTGCATTAAATTTACATAGCTTGGAACCCAGTCAGCTCCTGGCTTACACGGGCGGCTGAAAAATAAAAATCGTACTTTATACTACTCACAGTAGCATGAGTGCCATAGTGCTGTCCCTGTGTGAGTAGGAACACGCTGTCTCCGGGCGGGTAGGCCTCCTGTGGCGTACTAAACTTGCCTCCCTCTTGTATGATGTGAGCCCTAACATCTCGTACTATGGCCTGAGAAGCGTACCCACACGGGATACTACACCATTCCGGCTCTTGAACCATTCGCACGTTGTCTTGGATCATGTATTTGAAACCTACAATTCGAAGAGTGTTTTGTAGATTTTATTGTGGCTCCCAAAAGTACAATCACGAGCACAAATACGTTACATTTACGAAATATTCAAAAGCGGTTTTCTCCTAAATTTTTGATAAAACATAATACGGTGTTATGAAAATGGTACTTTCGAAACCATGTTCTATGAAATAGGTTTTTTTCAACCGATATTGCTCCACAAAATCGCTTTTGAATTTTGTGTAAGTGTAAGGTATTTATGCTCGTGACTGTACAGCTATCTCAGAAAATATAAGTTGGCGAAGGCAATCGCAACTTTTAGTTTTATTTAATAACTCACCCTTTAAATTAACTGCATGAATTATTATTCTGACATCGCCCAATTCAATTCCAAGACGGTTCATATTGCTAAAACAGAAAAGGACACATTGTAATATGTAGGGCCCGTCGGGCCCCTCCGAAAGTAGTTCGAAACTTAGTGAACCCTACACCCGATTAATTAACTTTTCGGACGGGTAAAAACACATCGAGAGTAGGAACAACTCTCGAAAAATCGCGTTGACATTAATTCTTAGGTCGGGGATGCGGTTTACACCATCGTTTAGACGATAGTCAAAACCGCATCAAAATCTATTGTGCATTTTAGAAGACCTGCTCACACCGTCAAAAAAAAAAAACGCGGTCGCACAGACAGACACGAAAAGACTTTGTTTATATTATATGTATAGATCTACAGTGTAACAAGACCCATCACATAGCCGTTATCTACGCATTCTGTTCATCTAAGTACTAAGTACATTGAGTAAAAATTATTGCTGGGAAACGAATTTAAATTAATTTAATTTTGGTGTGAAAAATCACTGCACACTGCAGCGTGCAATGTAATGCACGCAAAACATTGAGCTTATGGGTGCATGCAACAATACAGGAGTTGTTGGGGTGTTTAAAGTTAAGTTAGAACATTTAAAACTTGTTTTCGTGACAAAAAGTTAGAAAAGTTGGCACATTGACCTTCGATATTTCATTAACCAGAAGGTTCCCAGGTTCCAATACAAAAAATATCACAATGACTCTGGGGCAGTGGTGCAAGAGACTTAGTCGTTAAAGTCTTTTAAAAAAGACTAATACTCATTTTTGAAGACTCTCGACTAGACTAGTCTTTTAACCCTGAAGTATTGGAGTCAAAAGACTAAAACTGACTAAATTAAGTCGAAGTCCTTTAATCTCAGGTCTAGAAAGACTAAAAGGACTCGCGCCTTAACACCTCGGGAGTCTCGTGAAGTTTTCCTCACAGATGAACATGATGAAACTGACAAAATAAATAATACAACGATTATAAATCCTGGTGGCGAAGAAAAACGTAACGAATATAGGAGCTTCCTATTTTCGTGATCTTCATTACGGCATCAATGTGCCTATCGTCGTGGATGAACGTCGTGTATTTTTTTTTAATAATAATTTAATTTAAAACAAAAAAACTGTTACAATAAAAGCCCGATCATGTACCTACTTCATTGTTTTAATTTGGAGACTATTTAATAAATAGGGTTTATAAAATATTAACTACCAAATCAGATTTCCTTCGCATTTTAACCTTAGAGCTTGAGCTATATTGAATAACAAGCATGACTCAGGTGCGAGTCTTTTTAAAAACTGCTCGAGTCGTTTAAGAAGGCTGCCGCATTTTGTCACCTCTCTCGCTCACACCGGACCAAATTTTAAAGAATGTTAAATGAAAAGATGCTTTTTTTGAAAAATGTAATCAATTGGCGAACTAATAAATAATATTAATCTAATAGGTAATTATTAAAAACATTTTTATTGTGGCATTTATTTAACTCGTCACATAAACAAATCATAATACTTATTGAGCTGATAACACAACAACACAACATAAATGTATTTAACAGATAACACGATAGAAATGTATTTTTAATAATTATCCATTAAATAAATATTATTTATTAGTTCGCCAATTGATTGCATTTTTCAAAAAAGCATCTTTTCATTGAACATCCTTAAAAATTTAGTTCTGTGTGAGCGAGAGAGGTGACAAAATGTGACAGCCCTCTTAAGTCTTTTAGTCCTTTAGTATAACGACCGAGTCTTATTACTAATGACTGGAAATTAGTCTAGTGGCGTAAGCATCATTAAACACGATCACTACCAGCTTCCCTTCGAAAGTTCGCATCAGCAACTGTACCGCTATTGGAAAATAGCACATTCAATAGTATCTACTACCTATTGCCAAAAAAGTTCAAACCAGCTCCGCTTCGACTTCTCTCACACAAAAATTGACACCTCGCCGCTGCTATAGTCTTCTTTCCAGCCTTAAGTCGTGTAAAATGAAGTCGAGTCTTTTTAGAGGCCTTAAACGACTGAGTCTCTTGCATCACTAACTGGGCTACGTTAAGCATATTTTTACACCAATGATTTTTAAGTGACTCACTGTTCAATAATAGTGGATCTCTCGCTGATCCACTGTTTGTGCAGGTTGCCGAAGTTAGCCTCGGTCGTGTAGTTTGGCTCTCCACTCACGTTGTTGTTCTGTTTGTCGACGTAGTGTAGGCGCATCTTCTCGTCAGACACCGATATTACTCTGTATACGTCATATAGTTAAGGCATTTCTTCAAACAAAAACTAGTCGCTCAATACACTTGTAGTAGAACATACGTCTTTTCTTATTAAAACCCCATACAAAGCAAAGTGAACCTTATAACATCAACAACCGGAAACGATGTGGAGCAACAATCGCGCAACATTGTTCCTGGCCACATTTGATATTACGGGATGTTATTTTTACCATGAATACGGAACATTAGCATGTTGCAAGCGACACTAACATTCCATGTGTCCAGCAACACATAAACATTTTGGTGAAACATTTTTTCTGGTGTCATACGGAGCTTAAAGAGGATATAAAATAAGGTGGCCTGCGAAATTCAAATTTTCTAATGTTTTTTTACAATTTGCAGCTCTGTGACAGGTCTGTTGTGTGTTGCATTTCGTTAAACATACAACCAAATACTGACCTGCAAATTGTAAAAAAAAAATTCATTTGCCTTTAAAGTTTGCCTTTGACAACAGAAAAGCGGTTTTACGTACAGTTCGTTTTTTAATCCCAGATTGTAATTTGTCATTTCAAATGTTCCATGTAAGTATATTTTTTTAATTTCATAGTTTGACATTTGCACCTGTCAAATTACTATCTGCGATTAAAAAACGAACTTTACTTAGACTTATTACACTGACGCTCGGATAAAGACCGCACATCAAGTTTACATTTTTCTTAGTTTACAGCTAAATAGATATCGATAGTAATAAGTTATGTTATGTTTCAATAAAAGAAAATAAAAAAGAATATAAATGAAAGAATTATACATGAATATGAGTTATTTCAATTACTTCTTCTAGATGTAAGATAAACAAATAAATAATGCACGTACTTAGCTCTAGTAAGATGCGGCCATCCGACCCATATGACCTTCCCCAGCAACTCATGCGCCACGTTTTCAAGCGGATCTTCCTTCTGTGTCTCTCTTATGATCTCCACGATCATGTTGTCGTTGCGCGACTGCTGGTCGAACACTTTCACTCTGCCTTTTTTGAGGCTTGTCTGTGAAATGAACGAGGGAAATCAAGAAAGACAGCAAATATATTTTTTTTCACACGTTCAATGCCATGTCGGACATTGCTGGGCGACACTAACTTTCCCTGTAAGCCACACAAAAGATTTGAAATTGACAAAAAATCGACTTTTGTTTTATTATTAATTTTTTATTTGATACTTTTCGGGACCCTAGGGTCCCGGACCTTTGGAAGGCATATGAGGGGCCGAAGCCAACTCGCAGAGGCCCGTTAGACGCTTTCAATGGAAATGAGGCACCAACCGACGATTATCCCTGTACGTACTATGCAAGTGCACCCAAGGACAACCCCCGGTTGGTGTAGGACTATTGCAGGATATGGAGACAAAAAAAATATTGGGCTATGGGTTTGGATGGCTAAAATGGACTGGTTATCTAAAACTATGGAAGGACTATGGCCCCTGCCTGACCAATGTTTGATATATACACACGGATAAAATGGCAGGGGGCGACTTGCACACTCAACAATGGGCCCCCGGAAACGATCGCTAGCACATAATGTCGTAGCGACAAGGGGGCAACATGTCTTGAGGTGCTTAAGAGGAGTGGAGAGGTATTCCACGGCTATCAGGACAATCCTGGAAGTACGGTCAAGATCCCTACCAGCATCTTACTGTAATACTTCCTTCCTCCGAGCACGATTGCTCTTGCGAATCTCTACTCAAGCCAGCCAATAAAGGCAAGAATGAGGTGGGAGGTCAGTTCTCGTCAGTGTTCACTCCAGCCGGCCAATAATGGCAAGCCAGAGATGAGGAACATGACTTCTCCCGGGAGATAGGGTACGTGGGATCGCTACTGCCCAGCAGCTCGCCACATGCTGCCCTGCGGGTTTCTGTATTATTAATATTATTAAATATGCATTTTTAACTTACAAAACATTGACATAACCGCGGAAATCTTTATAAATGTGATAATTAATATCGCTCATATTATCAGAAAAACAGACATAACTTTTCAACATAATAATATTATACATTTTTTTAGTGCTGATGTGATTACACTGTTCTAGGAGGCCGCACGGGTCATGTTGCGTACAATATTGCCTTGTATTGTTGACCTACAGCTCAGAAGAGACGTTTAAACATAGCTCTGACTGTCAGACACCATTGTCCCCCACGGTCCGAACGGAACATACTGATGTCGCCCAAAATTGTCCGACATGGCCTGAATGGAAATTTATAATTTTATTTCGTGGCGTTGAACGTGTTAACAAAACGATGCATTCAGTCTGAAGGGGCTCAAATGGCGTAATAATATGACATATATAAGCTTTAGAAAGGGATTTCTTACTTCTTTTCGTGTAGAAGGTACTTTTGAGACTGCCACATAGGTATAAGCAACTTTCATTAAAGCCGATTTTTTTCCTAATCTCGTTGTGCCATATTTAAGGCTAAGTACTTTACACAGATAGAAATAAAAAGTAGGTTTATTTGTCACAGAAATTCGTGCATACAAAAAGATAAGAGTAATAAGAAAAATAAAACAAAATAGATCTACATATAATCACGAGCACAAAACGGAAAGAAAAACTGCAGATCAACAAGAGCAACTATACGAGCACTTTCTACAGTTGCTTTTGTCATTGAAATAAGAATTCAATTGCAATGATTGATGCGAATTCGTAAAATGCATCGACTATACGACCTACTGATGGACAACATTACTTGAAACTTACTTCAGGTGTCATAGTCGGGATGTCCGGGAACAGCATGTCTCTCTTGGATTTGGGTAGCATGCCTCTACATATCATATTGCCGGGCACCTCTATCTGTTGTCTGCAACTAATACTTACTTGATACTTCGGGTGCCTCGTGGTCGGGAAGCCCAGGAACAGCGTCTCTCTTGGCGTTAGGTAGCATGCCCTACGTAGCATACTGCCGGGCACCTCTATCTCTTGTCGGTAACTAATACTTACTTGATACTTCAGGTGCCTCATGGTCGGGAAGCCCGGGAACAGCATGTCTCTCTTGGCATTAGGTAGCATGCCTCTACGTAGCATACTGCCGGGCACCTCTATCTCTTGTCTCCATACTTGATGCTCTGAGGCGTAGCACTCGGATATGGCCGGGAAGTATTCCGGGGCTAGCATTACACCTGTTTTATGGAGTAATAACTAGTATGTTATGCGGGTAAATAGTTCCTATGAAAATGAGGAATATGTCGTGAGGAAAGTTTTGAGTATAAATGCGGATGGCTATAAGAGTAGGGGAAGACCCAAGAAACGATGGATGGACTGTGTAAAAGATAATAAGGCTAGAAAGGGGGTGATTACCGAGATGACGACTAATAGAAAGCTATGGAATAAAATGTTAGCCGACCCTAAATAAATTAGGATAAACGCAAGAAAATGATGAATCAGGCTCATGAATTGATGTTCGATCTCATACATAAAATGTGCTTAACCAGAGGTCAATTTGGACCGATTCCAATCAATCAACTCGGTAAAAGTTTAGAAACTCTAACTGAGTTAAGTGATTGGAATCAATTAATTATACGAGAAAATTACTTGGAATGGTTAGAATATACGTTCGTCCTGCTGAATGGAATAAGAGTGTATTATACCTTGGTTTTGTGGAGTCCAGTTGTAGACCATCATAGGTCCATGTGAGTTACGTTTCTTCTCTTCTTCTGTTAATCTCTGATAACAGGGCTCCATTGCCGATAGAAGATTAACCTATAAGTTATAATCAGATATATTTAAGAGAACACGATGATCCTCGTTTTGTTATAACAGCCTCGCTTACCAAATATATACAGTTCACCTAGTAATATTTCGAATTGCAATAAAATTAAAAAGTTACATACAACAAACTTGTTACCTACTCATCGATGATCGAACTAATCAACTACCTACTTTTAAGAGCGAATTTGACCAAACTTTTATACCTAGTATAAGTCTAATCCAGCGAATATATTTTTTATTTTTGACAGATTTTCCATACACAAACTGTCAGACGTCAATGTTATTCTGCGGATAAAAGATATCTGACTTTGGTTAAATTAGCCCTAAGTCAATTTTTTGCACAAGTAATGCTTTATCCAAATTAATTCAATTTTGGCTAGCAAATCAGTACTTTTGGAATACCAAAGTTACAAAAAAGACAGCCCCCAAAACGCCCACCCTTCACCACTTCCAAGTGTTAAAGCCGAGTAGAAGTGGCGTTATACACTTCCCAGCATCACGTCTGTCTATTTAGTTTTAAGAAACCTCATCGTTAATTCTTACCTCATCAATAAACGGGATGAGCACGACCGCTTCCCAGTCATTTTTCTTCCCATTGAGATCAGTCTCGAAGTTCAGCGGATAGTAATGTACTATTGGGGAGTCTTCATCAGTCATTAGGTCGTGAAACGGAGTCGGCAGCAGTTGCTTGCTTGCTGCTGGAAGTACTGCTAGAAGCTATAACATTAAAGATGGATAGAATACCTACTCTTTATTACACACCAAATAAACAAAAAAAAAAAAACATGAGCATTATAAAAAGTAATGAACAATAAATAAATAAGCACTACATTATGGAGGATTATTTCAACATGTTAGCCAACAAAAACAAAAATAAATTGTTAATCTTACTACTATCCTACTAATATTATAAACGCATTTGTGAGGATGGATGGATGGATGTTTGTTACTCTTTCACGCAAAAACTCCTGAATGGATTTGGATGAAATTTGGCACACAGATAGGTTATAACCTGGATTAACACATAGGATAGTTTTTATCCGGGTATCCCCACGGGATCGAGACTTATGCGGGTGAAACCGCGGGGTACTACTAGTAATAAATAAATAAGCATTATTATAAGTGGAGGATTATTTCGTTGCATTTGGCAACTGCCTCGTTGGTGTAGTGGTCGCAAGCGCGTCGGCTAAATGCGCTTATTAGGTTTTCTACTACTGATTTGTGCCTGGTGAATGGAAATAGATTCGACTTGGGGCTCTAGAACTGGCGAAATGAGAGGGTACTCAACTCTTCTGCCTCTTCGAGGAAGCGACTAACTATCAACGTATTCGCGCTCAAGAAACGTACAAAAGATTTTAGGTCCCGTGCAAGTAAAAGAGATACATTTTTTTTATCGGCTAGGGAGCTGCCACGATATTGTTGTACTCATCATTATGAACAACTTTTACTATGGGACCAAACCTGAAATCGCGAAAAAAAATCTGCTGTTCCCTACATTAATGTTCGCATAACTCGTCAAAATGTAGGGAATAGCGCTGATTTTTTTCACTGTTTCTGGTTTGGTCCCATAGTAAAAGTTGTTCATAATGATGAGTACAACACTATCGTACATCTCCCTAGCCAATAAAAAAGCAGTGTGGTATGTAAATAGTTGATCGCTGACTGTTTGTCACAGCGACAAGAGCTATCAAAAAGAGTACTCGCTCCGACGACGCTCGCTTAGCGGGCAGAACACTCGCTACTCGCCAATTCGTTTTTAGTTTCTAGCCCTACTCACTTCTTGCTAATCGTCGGCGGTGGGGCAGGTGCCTCAGTCACCTGTAGTTAATCGCTCAAATGTGGTCGCCCCCTGTGACATGGCCTTGAAAGATAACTTGCGAAATCTGGGTGAACGACACATCTGCCTAATTCTTCGTGATTTACCGCCGTTTACGTTAGTTCAAAAGTTTACTAGAACGAAAAGCCATAACATTAATTTACGGCATAACATAATCACCTGTTCAAAAGGTTTAAAAGGCTCTCCAAGTTCGAAATCAATCTTCAGATCCTTGAACCCTTTAATATCGGAGATGTACGGCGCGTAGTGATGTGGGTAGTACCAGCACCAGGATGGACATCCTTTGTAGTAGTAGTGAAGGTTCCACTGTATCGCCCTCACATAGCCCTCCGCTTGATCAACCAACACCTCCCTGCAAAGAAAGTTGTTGTGTAGGACACAGCTTAGTTTTAAAAGTTATAGGGTGTTTGGTAAATCACTGCAAGGTTTTGGTGGTTATAGAGTACATAAAAATACATAGAGTACGGTTTATAATTTGTATATTTTTTGTTGTCTGGTCATTTGTTGGTGATTTGCGTGACACATCAAAACCGGCTCAGTTGTCAATTTTTTTTGCTGTTTGGCATCAAAATTAAAATATTTTCATAACATCACGCCTGTAATCCCAGAAGGGTTATTGGCTTTTACAATGTTTTTAAATTAAAGTGTTACTATTAACACCTATCCCATACCTATGTATGGGAGGGCAGTGTAGGCCTGTCTACAAGTACCAGGTACTTAACAAAATAGAAAATGGTCTACACATCTATGATCAGGCATGTGCTGTATAGAATCAAGTTTTACTAACTAAACAGACAGCTGTGTTGCTGGGGAGTTTGTTGCGCCACTTCTTCCCAGCTAAAGCACTAGGAAGTGGTGAAGGGCGGGCGTGCCGGGGGACTGTCTTATGTAATTGTTGACGTTCGAAAAGTGTTGATTTTCAGCCTAGTTTGAATAAATGACTTTTTTTTTGAGATAGGTGTGCTCTTGACTCTAGTCTAGGTCAGAGATGACAAAGACAAAGTCGACGATGAAGCGAGCTTACCCAGAAGAAGCCTGTTCACTCTCACTTTGACGAGATCGGGGTTGTATGCGTTCGGAAACACAGACGCAGGCAGAGAGTTCCACTCCTTTGCTGTGCGCATCACAAAAGACATTTGGAAACGTTTAGTGCGAATTGGTGGAATAGCAACTAGGTAGGGATGGTAACCTGCAGTGCGTCTAGATATCCGATGGTAGAAGGGGGCCGGCGGAATGAGGTCGTGGAGTTCTTGAGCACACTGACCGAAGTATAATCTGTAGAAGACCGACAAGTAGGCAACCTTGCGGCGATGAGCCAAGCTGTGAAGCTTGGCATCCACCTGTCTTACGTCGCCAATAAGCCTCTTAGCTCTACGTTCCACCGATTCAAGCGTGGCAAGTTGGTATTTAGCTGAGCCATCCCAAAGGTGGCTGCAATACTCCATGCAGGATCGGACTTGCGCTTTGCAGAGAGTTAAAAACTGTCCAGGCGTAAAGTATCGCTTCACCTTATTTAGGATGCCCAGTTTCTTGGCCGCAGTTTGGGCTTTGTACTCGATGGTGGCACCGAAGTTGAGACATGATGTCGACTCCATGCCTAGGAGCTCGAGCCGATCAGTTAACAGGAACAGGTGTACCCCCCGAAAAGTAGGAGTTTGATCGAAACGACTCATTTTAGCGGTAAAAAGACACGCCTGTTTTGGTGGCGTTAAAAGAGACCAGATTATCATCACCCCACTGAGAAACAAGGCTTAAGGTCAAATCTGTCCACTCTACCATGGCCTCTCTCAAGGAATGAACTTCGGCCCCGCTGGTTTTTGCGCTGGACAAGTATCTCTCCTGAAGTAGGTCATTGATGTGTAGCAGGAAAAGAGTTGCAGAGAGAACAGACCCCTGAGGAACTCCGGCACCAACAGCCATAAGGTCGAAAGAGCAGCCGTCAACGACTACTCTGATCGACCGTTCACTAAGGAAGTTTGATATCCAGCTACAAAAATCAGCTAGGATACCATAAGCAGGAAGCTTGCTGAGTAGACCAGCCTGCCAGATCCTGTCGAAGGCCTTTGAGATATAAAGCGCCTCGCCCCAGCAGTGCTTGACATACACTAGAAGGTCGCCAGTTGATCGTCCCCGGCGAAAGCCATATTGACGGTCACCGAGGAGATCATTGTTTTCAAGGCAGGTCAGCAACTTACTGTTCAGTACCCTTTCCATAACCTTGCACAGAATGGAGGTAATGGCGATCGGACGGTAATGGGCAGGGTCTGCACGGTCGCCCTTTTTTGATTTTGATTTTGTCATGCAAACTAAAATTAAATGAACAGACAATAATTGATCATTTATAATATTAATTAATAGTCATTGATATAATATTGTTTACTTTTATACACCCAGTGCGTAATATTGACATACATATATAATCATGTATTTCCCTATTTTAAATATTGTATGAGAAAAAAAAAATGTGAACCACAGAATTTACTTTACACAATAACAGTATTAGGACTTGGTGCCTACAGATTTTATCGATTAATAAAATCAATATCGCGGTAGAATAGTGTTGTTTACAAAAAAGTATCGACATTTCTCAATCGATTTGTATGAAAACGGGCCAATCTGTGGGCACGTAGTTTGCACGTAATTACCAAACACCCGTGTATAGATAAATATGTGATCATATTAACCGGAAGACGTCCTTGTCCGGACATAGGCCGCCCCCGTATAGTGCCTTAATGAACGGGTCTGGGCCGCTTGCGTCCAAGAAACAAGATATGTAAATATAATTCTGCTGGAATAGCATCACATATACAATATAAAATTTTGAATTGAAGAATCAAACGATCTGATTATCCGACTTCAAAAACGGAGGTTATGCAATCGACGTTGTTTTTTTTCATCAGTTACACCAAAAGTTTTGGGTCGATTTTTTCTCTTTTCTAGTCGTTTCCAAAACACGGAATCGGTTTCCAAGCCAACACCTTTTGATTATTCCAGTAGTTTTCAACAGGACTGTGGCGTATATCATAGTTTAACTGTATAAAGCGAGTATTGATTAACTTACTCTGTTACTTTGGAATAGTCTAATTTGTTCATGTAATAATCCTTTTTGTGTAGGATGAACTCCATTGCCATATTTGCTTCCTCTGCAAAACAAATGGAGATCAAAGTTGAGTACATAAGAGAATGATCATCAGTGACTATTTCGGAATTTACCACCTTGAAGTTTATAATATAAAACATATTTACCATCACTGGTCTCCTCATACTCATCTTCATTATCCACATCATCACCAAGGAACTGCAAAAGACATTAATTAAACTTCAACACAGTTTGGAACAAAGGTTTTACCATTTGAAAACTTTACGCAAAATACGCGCTTAAGTCGGGTCCACACCAGCGCATGCGCAGCGCACGTGCATGAACCGTGCACGCTAGGCGCCTCGAAACGCTATGGACGCGTCACATTCTATGCGCGCGCGCATTTTGCGAACGGTTCACGTACAAGGATCCCACACCTGCGCAATTGAAGCTCACACGCACGAACCGTGCACACTACGTGTCTAGAACGGTCACTCAGCACAGGTACACGTCATGCACGCGATGCATTCTCGAACGAGTGTTTTGTCTGTCTCTTGCCCGCGAACCATTCGCTGACGGCTCCGAACATGTCCAAAGGTGCTCATACTATGTTCCTAAAATGCACGCGACCCGTACTGTTCATGTCCGCGAGAGGACATTAAAACTTGCACGCCAACTACTCTCCAACCGCTCGCGAACATGTCCCAAAGTCGCCCATACTATGTTCCTAAGATGCACGCGAACCGCACTGTTCGTGCGCGTGCGCAGGTGTGGACCCGCCTTTAGACGTGCGAGTTGCGGACACCAGCCCATTATACTATACTATACCATTTGGAAAACAAGAAAAATACCATCACGCCAAACAAGACAAGGAAGAAAATTAAAAGCTCATCATCCCACTTTATGTGGAGTCGGCGCAGCATGCCCTCTTATTCAAACATCTTTATTTGTCGTCTACTCACTAGTCTTTATATAGTGCCTCTCTTTCTCCTTACAGAGAAGACAGAGACGGACAGCAATACTTTACGTTACGTAATACGTTGTTGTTACCTATTATGAGAGTCATACATACCATATCGTGTGTGGCATTGATGAGTGCTTGCAGCTCATCATCTGGCTTGTTAGATTTGATGTCATCTACGTTCACGTTAAATGTCTCGTCATTATTTGGTTTGTACTGCGAAATAAAATAAACCTCTTTTTGATAGTGACCAAGGTCTAAACATAATAGTAGTTGCGAATCTTGAAAGCGCGTATTTGACTTTTGTGCCATTGAGATAAGGTTGAAATTGCAATGACGCGCCCTCGTGTTTGTAGTGTTTCCTATGTTTTAAGTGCGTTAACGAGAAAGGGTACTTACATAGAACGCCCTAAAGTTTCAGTCTAACTCGAAAAGATGTTGACATCAACAAGAAATCATTTTATTGCCTACAATTTGTGTTGCATAATACTCTATCAACGTATAGCTACAATTACACTACATTTTGTGGCTAAACATTGATACAATATTATTGAACGAAGAGACTGACTATTTGAACTACTCAATTCGTACAAAAATACGTCCGTCGAAAGTGCGACTAGTCATAAGGGCGAAAATACACATGCCTGTAGCTGGTACAAAACTATGTAAGTAGCTGGCATGCCATTGTGACATTGACCAATCAGAAGTTGTTATGGCACACGGCATGCCAGCTTCTTGCATAGTTTTGTACCAGCTACAGGCATGTGTATTTTCGCTCTTAAAGGTGTTAAGGAAATAGTGAATGTACAGGTGTAAGGGACAGCCCTCCGCAGACTGATGGGGTGAATTCAGTATATCATACTAAGATGACCGGTACATGAAATTATTTCAGGAATGTTATGTGTATCCAATAAACCTGATTTGTTTTATTACCTCATACGCAATGTATCGTTACCGTGGCAAAACGCAGGTAGCGAACGGCAGCGCAGCGAGCTTTCGGCCGCAGAATATTTCAACATCCATTGCTGTTTTTTTTTTATTATAACTGTTTTATTTACATAAATGGAGGGCTGCGTACAGAGAATGTAATTTTACATTGAAATAAAGGAATAGTAACTGAAAAATCGATTAAAAAAATAGAAAATTTTCCAATGGAATATGATTCAAAATAAGGAGCTGAATGCACCCTGTTAGTTTGCGGAGGGCAGTCCCTTACACCCTTTATTGAGATTCTAAGAACTTTGTTAAGAGATGGATATTGAAAAAAAAAAAAATTTTGTCTTAAAAAATAAGAAAGGACAAAGTGACAAATAGCAAAGCTCCATACCTCTCGTCTTTCATTGGCATTAGGCCGTCTTCCGGTCTTTGCCTCAAAGTACTTGAGATCCGCGTACGTGTCTTGAAACTTCTCTGTGTCTATCTTTGCTAGCTCTTGCATGAACACTTCGAACCTTCGCAGGTTTAGGTCACCAGCCTCGTTTATATAACCTAAAGGAAAATGGTTATTTATGGGCCGTTTTGTCAGGTTTCGGTCAAAGGTTAAATTGTCTGGCCGAACATTACAGTTTTGAATTCGTCACTTGCGGTTGGTCGGCAATAGATTTGATGATGATGATGATTTGATGAAACCAAGGGTTCATCATTACTTCTAAGGGTTTAGCAATTTTTTTTTAACACAAACGAAATGTTAAAGCCTTAGGCATTTATGTCCGCCTTTGTACAGTATTTTTATTCTTGTGCATAAAGTTTTAACCTTTTGACCGCCACGTCAAAAAAGCAAAATCGTACCCTCAGCGCCAAGCTATGAATTCATCCTTTAATACCTACAAAATAGTAGTGAGGTCGAAATTATATCAATAAAGCTATCGATACACCGGACTAAACGATCACTAAAATTCCTTACTTTTGGCTATGAGAATCATAAAGCTATTCTGTAAAAAATTATCTAAGTTTAAAAATAATTCTGACACAACTATAATCGAATTTGACAATGGAGACTCCACGTGGTATTTGTTTGCCCTACCCCGTGATTTTTTTTAGAGCCGGAGGCGCGCTGGTGGGCAGCCTCGACGAGTTTCATATGGAATTTTTCACTTTTTGTATGGATAATATGAAAAATAATTACCTACATGTTGAGTTTTAGGGGATTTTGGGATTTATAAAGGGGGGGGGCGTCAACATTTTCATTATTTTTGCGATAGGACACACCATTTTCGAGATATAAGAAAAAAAAAAAAAAAAAGATACAGTACTGTTTAGCACCTGAATTCGAGGTGTTCGTGTGAATTTTAGTTCATGACAACGAATTTTATTCCACATCTTTTTAATAGCGATTAAAAATAGTCAGATTTAGTTAGACAATCAAAATTTTAGGTGGAAAACGTCCGATTCAGAATAGCAAAATTGCCATTTTCAATAGATTTATAACTCAGTGCCATCTTTAGTGCTGTCAAACTAAAATATAGTTGTGTCACTTCAGTCAATTTCGGAATGAGAAATCGTCGCTTGACAGGAATAAACTAAATTTTGGTGATTTTTAGTCTAGTTTAGAAGCATTTATGACAAGAGAATCGGCACCAATATTTTTTTAACACGGGTTTTAATTTTAATAAAAGATTATAACACCATCCCACTTTGTCCTTTATGACATAAATGTAATAATATGTGTTACGGCGGCGCGGCGTTCATTTCGGGTGGGCATCACAGTCATTACAATTTATCGATAATAATCGACTAACACTGACTTTTAAAAGAGCGCTTATATCAGTAGGTATTATAAAATTTTCTCGATTTCTCAAACATAACAGTTCAAGATCAAATGTTTTATTTATTTATTAGTGCAGAATTCAGAGTAAATTAAATATAACGTAGGTTGCCGTCGAGGTTGATATTCTTGTTATATTGACTGCTATCTACATGATATATTATGGTGACGGTGGCATTGAGGGCACTATGTTTTCGAAATTTATAGTTGGTATTAGTTTTTGTCATAAAAAGTTAATATAGATAAAATTTAAAGAAAGAATTTCTACTAATATAATTTAGAATCAGTCAAGGAAGATAATTAACAAAGGAAACAAAAAAGCAATGTTGTTTTATGAGCTTTATTCACGTATAAAAGTCTGTCATGTAGTCGTGACCATGGCGTGCTGGGCACATTTTGGTTTGTCTCTGGCGGTCAAAAGATTAATAAAAATATAAATAAAAAAATTCGCAGATTATCTACCTACTGTAATAACGATTTGAAATTCTCGTAAAAACTATAATATAATTTCAATAAATTTACTTACCATCTAAAGTAGGCAACACCGTCATATAAGTCTTATACAGAACAGGCAAGGCATCATTACTTATATTCATATTGGGCAAGTTAGGAATAAAATCATTGCCTACTAGGAAGCCCATGAGTACCCAATCATCGACAATCTTCTCTATGTCGTACTGGAAGGGCAGGTTGCCCTTAATAGATATAAACTCTTGCTCTAAATATTCTCTTAACAATGATAAATGTAGGAGGTAAAAATTAGTCTCTTCGGGACTTGTCGCGCGCTGTGTCGATCTGCCGAATTTTACCTGTGGAGGAGAACAATGATAGGACATTGTTTAGACGCCTATTTAGATGGTTTAATTTAATAGCAGCTGGGGCATATTTTTTTTTTATCGTGATAAAACACTCATTGGATTTAAAATTGGTTAAGTATTCTGTACATACACACCATATTTGTTTTCTGTCTAAGAATTTGGAAGTTTATCCTGTTTCCTAACGGTTCGGAAAGCCTTGTTGGATAACAATTATAGATAATTTGCGCATTGCAGTGCATTTTCAGATCTTCATTAACTTGGCAGACACATCATGTAGACTAATTTCGTTGGATACATATGATTAAACGAGACGCCTTAGGCTCTAGGGAAAGAGAGAGTATTTAAAACTGTTAGAACTGTGTTAGATGCTGTCTAGGGCCTAGGGATATTAATAAAACGTAGATGAAAGTAATTACCTCTTCTCTTAGCAGTGCGAAGTGTGGCTCATGCGTGCACATTCCCAGCATGATGAGGTCGGCGTCCAGCCCATACAGACAGTGTCTGGTGTTGGGGTCATAGTCGGGCTGAGAGCGTGACCAGCGGATGTAGTCCATTATCTTGTGCTCGCCTTCGCCGGGGGTCTGTTGAGGATGGAGTCGTTTAAAATATAGGTTTTGTGAACCACTTGAGGACTCATTGTACACATCATTATGAACAACTTTTACTATGGGACCAAACATGAAATCGTGAAAAAAAAATCATCTGGTCCTACATTTATATTCGCATAACTCGTCAAAATATATGCAACAAGAGGTTGGCAGTTATTTAAATTACACCTTATATAAGACATCATTTGCAATCGTCTAAACAAAGCCGGGGCTTGTCGCTAGTTATAAAACATTAATTTAATAATTAAGATTTGTGTGCTGGGACTTCACTTAAATGCACTATGACTACAACTTGTAAGTTAATCTGTTTCATTCGGCGTCTTTCTTTCCTACGTTTGCGTACCTGATCAGTGTTGCTTACCTCATGTCCCGACAATACGACCTTGACCTTGGACCACAAGGGGTCGGTGGACATCTTGGACTTGACGAAGTACTTGAGCTGTTCATGCAAACGTGCCATAAACACGGTGCCCGGCGTGATGCAGTTGCTGTCAAAACGTTTCTCCGTTGGCAGTACTTCGCCTGTGTAAGTGAAGTAAATATAGAGTGCAAGAAATGAGAAAAACTAGCCTTTTTAAAAAAGTTCCTTGCCCATTCTTCTCCATACGAAACTACATTTTGGAAGGGGCACCTAGAATCAATTCTATTTTTTGTAAATTTCGATCTATTGTCCCAAATGTCCGTTCACCTGCACCCTTGAAGATGTGGACAACGCCTCTGACGTCGCAATAAATGTGGCCACCTATTGAGCCCAAATATATAAGAAACATAGATTTACTGTGGAAACAGAAAGAAGAAGATGACCTGCTTAAAATAAATGATTTTGCTGTGACATTGCATAGAAGCGAAACAACGTGATCTTTAGGGATCAATTGATTTTGTGACAGGGCGTATCTTCTACGCTCTGAACGCGTTCAAAATTGCGCTATTAGAATAACAAAGCTTAGGAGCGTATAATCTAAGTTTCGCTTCTGATTTGCTTTTCACAGTGACGAAATACATTGGGTCAAATATACACGCTGCTTTCTTATTGGCTAGGGAGCTGCCACGATAGTGTTGTATTCATCATTAAGAACAACTTTTACTATGGGATCAAACCTGAAATCGCGAAAAAAAATTAGCTGTTCCCCTCATTTATGTTTGTAAGGAACAGCAATTTTTTTTCTGCGATTTCAGGTTTGGTCCCTTAGTAAAAGTTGTTCTTAAATAATTTTAAAATTATTAAAATTATCTAGTCCAGACCCCCACAGTAAGAAGCCCTTTCATTTGATATGCCACATGGTATAGTTTGCAAGTTTTTTTTTTTATTTGACCCCAAGTGACCCCCATATTCAAACTTCATTTACTTACATAACAAGTCCATCTTTGGGTCACATTAATTGGTGTGTACCAAATTTCAACTTAATCAGTCCATTACATTCGGAGCAAATTGGCTGTGACAGACGGACAGACAGACACACAAGTGAGGTTCTAAGGGTTCCGTTTTTCTTTTGAGGTACAGAACCCTAAAAAATATTTCTAACAAACAAATACAGTGGAATCCGTTTATATTGACTGCCTATATTGACCAACCACTGTGCGAAGTTTGGTTTTCATATAAAATTATTTATAACAAAGTTCAGATTTAATGACTTCACTTATAGTGACCTGTCACTTATTATGAACCCATTTAAAAAAATTATGTACGGTTGTAGTGACAAAGTGAACAAAAGCAGACAAAAACTATTGAGTTCATAAGTAAAGAATTAATAAATATGTAACATATGTTTTACAATTTTTTATTTTATGTTTTTAATATTATGTTTGCTTTGTGTCAGCTCATGTTTCTTTTTCTTTTTTATTAATAGATACATACACTTTGTAGTTTTCTCTCTATTAAACTAAATATCTACCTAGCAAAAATAGGAAGTTCTTTAGTTTCTAAGCCTATGCTATGTTTGACGTCTGCTTAGTATGACGTGTTTGTCACTTCCCTTCGATGTCAATATAAGCGGATTCTACTAAAATACATTATGTACCTTTCTCTCTAGCTTCTTCTTCCAATTTTTCTGCTTCCCTTGCTGATCTAAACCTAAAATATTGATTAAAATTACTTCTGTTCTCAGTTATAGAAATCGCAATGCAAAATATACAGAACAATAAGCAGTGTTTATAATTAAATAATTAATTCTACAAAGCTTTAGATGTAATTCTGTTTTCAAGCATAATATGCCAGCAGCAATCATCTGATGAGGGGAACTAGTTGTTCATAGGTCTAACGTGAGTTAACCAGATTTTAAAGACAGATGCATACAACAATACTTCCTTGACGAAACCTAATAACTGTGAACCATTTCACAATGATTCTCTAGTACTTACCAACTGATAAAAGGTGTGATATCTATAATAATATATTGTAAGTACATTAATTATATACTTATCAAAGTGATATATTTCATCCATAAACCATAGTATTACACAGCATAAATTAAGTTAAAATAATAATTACAATAGGCTAGCCCCTTATTAATTGGGACTTAAATATAAATGGCGAAATGTGGGTGCACATAGGTAGACCTCTGCCTAATCCTTAAGAGGAAAAAAAGTATGATGTTATTGTTATGTTACTAATTAAGTACCTTCTGCCCCTTTGCTGGTTCATCTTTGCCCTAGGGGCAACTCCATCAATAGCCATAAAGAACAACTTCTTAGGCTTAATAATTTGAAACAGTATGCTGAGATAGTGGAATACGTCTTGGAATATTTTCTCTTCTGTTATACGGAAATGCGGGTTTGAGTCATCGGGATGCGAACAGTTGTGAATGATTCCGTTCATATCCAAATACATATTGTCAAAGTCTGGGATCTGAAACAGGTAAACAATTTTTAAGTAAAAAATGCTAGACAACACAGGTTAACATTTTCTTTCTAAAACATATGTTTCAGATGATCACATAATGTGCACCGGTTGTATGGTGCACATTATGTGATCACCATACAACCGCCAGACATGATACAAATACATATATAATACGAGAAATAAGGCTAAGAGTAAGAATTATTGGATTATCCATAAGCTTGGAAAATTAATAGGTTGTAAATCATCATTGTGGTTTGCTGTACAAATATTAGTGCAATGTTATCACAGTGTTTACGAAATAAGGTTAAAATAATTGTAACCCTTAATTTTTTTTTCGTTATAGTTATTTTAATAGTGAACTAAAAATAACAACAAACACATATTTGAAATGCTGGTTATTTATCAAAGTTAAACTACAACATGAAAAATTATGAGTCCATGAAGTAGGTACACTGCAATGTGTAGGCAAGTTTAAGGTAAGCTTTTGATTATTATTATGCAAGGTCTCGCTTGTCTTCTCAATGAATAACATGAACTTCAAATTAGCCAAGAGTTTACTGAACAATTATATTCCTCCCAAAGTAAATAGTTTCAGTTAGATGAAACATTTTCTCTCAAGTAGGGTAGGTACATGACGACAAAAGAAAAAAGAGAAGTTATTTACCTGATACTGCTTCACAAGCTCGTTGAGGCAAGGGTACCTCTCGCTTGTATACCTGAAGAACTTCGGTACACCCATTCTGATTGATTATTATGCCAATTAATTGTGATATTAATGCTTGTTATGCGTTTGTTGTGCACTGACCCCAAACTGAAATAACCTATTATACGAATTACAAGCGGCGGCGCACACTGTTATACAATGGCGCTACCCAATGTTTTCCGAAATTGTGGTCGTGGTAATATGACTATGAAGTATTGTATTTATTGTGGTATTGAAAAATTGTCTTCCAACAACCTCTATCGCGGAACGGAGAATTTTTAGCGTTGTACAAAACTTACTAAAATCTCCTCCTCTCCTCCTAATCTTTGAATAGTTGATTAGTTTTAATTGTTCGATTGTTTATTTACTTGATTCATATTCTAATCATTCTATCCATTAAAATCATTCTATCTTTTAAAATAAATAAATAAAACTTTAGCCCAAAACTGCTAAAGATAGTAGATAAGACAGTAGTGTTATTAGTTTAAAACGAAGGTGTGTACTGAATAAAGGATTTTGCGAAAATCAACCCTAATGGGGATGAACTGGGGAAATTCGTTTACATAATATGTTATGCAAATATCTTGATAATAAGAATTACGTGTTTTTTGACTTTTCGAAAATCAATCTCTTATTGGGTGAAAAGGATACCTAATCAAGTTTTCATTGCTTCAATTAACTTGAAAATTAGTATCAAATGAATTTTCAAAAATAAATCCCTGTCGCTGTCGCGGTGAAAAGGGGGAATACAGTTTGTATAAAAATCTCATTTTTTTATTAATGTAAATAATACAGTGTGAAATGATTAATTTTCCTAAACTATCCTTTAAAGGAGATGGAGTGGGTGTTGAATTTCTAAATCTACGCGGATGAAGTTATATGTAGTTTAAACATTACAATCTGTTGATTGAAAATGCCAAAATTTACTTTTAGTTGAACTTGAGAGGTTCAATATAGAATATCTGTCTATGGTAGCTTGGGCTTCTAGAGCAGGTTTCCCCTCACTATATAATAATTTGATAAACTGTATTTTGTTCTTGTCAGCTCAGCTTATCTATGTTTGGTGTCTTGTGGCGTTGTAAACATTATTGTGGTTTCTGGAAATAATTAAATTATCATCAGACAGAATAATAATTAGAATTACCTTCATTATAATATTTTCAATTCTTTTCATTTCATATCACATAAGATATTGCGTTTGCTGTCTTCCGTAAGAAATAACCTTGTTACTGTGTTGCGACTTCTATGATAAACCACATACACAATGGAAAACGATGAAATTGGCAATGATTTGGTGCGCCTAGACAACGGATATCTCGTCGACGAGGAGAATAACATTCGTTGCGAATATGTCGTGAACTCTGACGATGTTTTAGGTATGTTCTCAAGGGCTGTTTGCACGTCTTATCTAGTTGATAAGTCCTGTCCTATATATCACACAGAACTTGAATTTTTCTACGTATATTGAAGAACTGACAAAAAATAATATCCACTTCTGTATCGTAGCAAAGAACTACCTCATACAAGTATTTATGTACCTAAATTTCCCAGAAGTAAACTAATTGGATGGCCTTCATTTCTAATCTCAAACCAATCATAATTCTGAATATTATTTTGTTATTGTACAATGTGCTTACATTCAGTACATTGTATGGTTCCATAAATCATTCTTCTTAGTCTACCATTTTCAAAAAGTTCACATGTTAAGTCCAAAATTGAGCTGCGTAAACTCTGCTCACTGACGCGGTTATCAGATCATCAAATGTGCAGGTGACAGGGCATTTGGCGCAGGGTGGAAATTACTCTTTAGTGATTTTAATTGCAAACAATATTTTTATAGTTGACAAGACCATGATCTTTACAATGCATGCATCATATTGTCATATTAGTTTATGGACCTAAATTATATCTTGTTTACAGATGAAGAGAACAACTCAGATTCAGGTAGTAAGAACGCCCCACTGAGGGAACAGGACAGATTTCTGCCTATTGCTAATATTGCCAAAATAATGAAGAGAGCAATACCTGAAAATGGAAAGGTACCATGCTTTTTTTAATAATACTTTTTTCTCTCCTTCTTTATCAATAATTTCCTGTTTTCAATGTTCAAATTTCCTCTAGCAGGCATGGCAATGGGTATTTTATAATTAGCAGGATAGGGAGGATTTTCCTTGCAGTAGGACTGCTGCACCATAGACTAAAATAAGGCCGGCCACACACAGTTGGAAATCTGATACAGAATTCTGTTTCAAAAGCAGCAAATCCATTCCTAATCTAGTAAAGTCTAGTAGTAGTTTAATATTATAATTGGATTATGAATGGATTTGCTGCTTTAAATGGCCTAAATGGATAAATTGATAATCAAAATTTTTGTAAATTTTTGTACACAGTTTTAGCTTACTCTATAATAATCTCAATTGCTTTCAACACTATTATAATATTGGAGAGAAATGTATTGATTTGAATTTTCAACATTTTGGTCTTGAACACTAAGGCCCATATTACAGAACCTCACTTAAGACTCGAGCATTACTTAAACCTAGTTTCAACCAATCAAATGGCTTTAACCCTTAATTGGGCATGCCGTGTGTGGGTTCTACTCGGTTTTATAAACCTAGTGGGAATTTTTTATTTAGGTATCAGATTAAAAAAAAAAAAAAAAAAAAAAAAAAATTTTTATTATTTTAATAAAAAAACAACGTGGGAAATATACTCCTACTGCAAGTGTAGGGCTAAATGAAATGAGCTCTATGTGGGAAATAATCTACATGTTGGAGAGTGCTGGTCTAGAATGATAATTCTCAAAGCATGGATCAGCACATAAGGATACCAAACATATGGAACAAGAATATTTTGTCCTCTGCTCTTTTGCTCGGGTGCTACAGAATTTACACCTTCTATATTTACTAATGCGTGGCATATGGGCAAAGACACATTCTTTGTTCATATAATAATTGATATATTGTGGGATTCATGTAACTTTTGACGGCTTACAGACTCTTAAAATGATGTGGGAAGCATTCTCCTTTAGTCCAATTAAGGGTTAAACAAGTTTTAAGTCATTCTTGAGCTTTGAGCGAGGTTCTGTAATGTGGGCCTAAGAGGCCACTGTATGACATGTCTATACAATATTGTAGATAGCAAAGGATGCACGGGAATGTGTCCAAGAATGCATATCAGAGTTCATCTCGTTTGTAACAAGCGAAGCTAGTGACCGGTGTCAAGTGGAGAAGAGAAAAACTATTAACGGTGAAGATGTCCTGTTTGCGATGAACGCACTGGGCTTCGACAACTACGTGGAGCCCTTGAAGCTGTATCTTAAGAAATATAGAGAGATTGTGCTATCACCAGTAAGTAACCCTGTAAGTGTTAAGCTTTTTATGGTTAGAATCGACCTTTCGCTCGTCCTTATGGAGCAATGCTAGTGTTGTGCATAATTGTGATACTGTTATTGACAATGTTTTATGACTCATAACTTTGATATGTTTGTAATGGCCCTAGTATAATGCGTTCATTGCATATTTGCATATTGTCTGTTTCAAACTATAACTAACACCACCAACTAACTAAACTAACTACTAACTAGGTTGTTAACTATTTAATTAACAAGACATTGACAATAATTACTTTGTAAAAAGAACATTACAAATAGCACAAAAATGGTATGGATCATCACACCCACCTAATTCAAATTTAGTAGTTCTACTTGAAGTAATCTGCCTTTATTTTATTATTTCAGGTCACAATGAACAAACTAAACAAACCTATAATCGTTTATGGAGGTCAGTAATCAATTAATTAAACCATTAAATATTTACTTTTTTAAGTGTACATTTTCTATAATTTTCTCTATTTTTTGTTTGCAGAAGATGGAACTGCATGTATTCCAGCTGAAAATGATAGTGAAACACAGACGGAATCAGCAGTACTTTATCCATACAAAGAATTAAAAGTAATTGAAGATTTCACCATTGCGTGAACAAATACTAGGAGTATAAGGTTATCATGTTTCATACATTTTATGAGGAACTCTTCTTGTATGCATTAGTTTCCAAAAACTGAAAAAGACTGTTGTAAAAAAAAATATACTTATTAATTTACTGAAGAAAACATTCATTGAAAGAATGTACCACTAAGGAAAATGTCTGGTTATACCTTCATCAATACATTTATATTGTTTCATGAACCATTTAGTTTTAAGCACTAAACCCTAATTCATTTTCCATGCTATGATTAATTCAAAATGTGTAACTAAAGGAGTTTGGCTAGTCTGGGCTACACAATAATAATCAACCGACATTTTTATTTGATTTACTCTAAATAAAATGGCGTGATATTGTAAGTATTGTTACTAGAGATATACCGTCTAACTTATACGTGGTTTGTTCTTAATCTCTCATCAATACACTTCTGACTTATCATCGTTTTTAACCGCTGAAAAAAAGGTCTCAAGTCGACCCGTATTTATACTCTTTCGACTATCTTCCGTCTCGTCGGAAGATAGTCGAGAGATCCTCAACAGTTTACTACATCAGCGATCAACTACATCGTGTTTGGGCATATTTCATTCATCTTGACGAGAACTTTAAACCTAGTTGGGGTATGACTGTTATCGAGCGTCTGATGATGGAGACGGAAGGCTGTCGAAGGAAGTTTTTATTTGAAAAGGAAACTGAAAAACGATTTTTTTTTTAAATCAAAAATGAAATCGACAAAATTACTCATTTTAAGTTAGCTGCTTTTTAGTGTCTTCTTTGTCGATTTCTTGTTTGTAAAAGTTTTCGTCTTCAACATTTAGCTTAAAATAAAAATCTCACTCAAATAAAAGATCCAATTTATAGACTTTCACATAATTTTCAACTATCAATAATGGGACGGATTTCACAGAATATAGGTACCGACATCAAAGAATAATTTATTGCAATCAACACTACTCTCTAAACTTATCAGTAATATAACCTGGCAAAGGCATGAGATACAAAAACTTATTGAACACCATAATGCCAACAGAAAAGGCGAAGGACACACCTAAATTGAACTCTGGATTAAAGTCACCAGCCGTGTAGATGTCTCCGTTAAAATTCTTTGATGAAAACCGTTCTGTGAGGAAGGCTTTACCACTGGCATATCTGCAGTTAGCATTTGAATTAGTGTTTAGGTTCGAAGAGGTTTGTATGAGACTAGATATTGTTGAAGTGCAGTTTTCCTGGTCGCTGTATGGAAGGATGTTGAAAGTCGGCTGCTTGAAGACGTTTCTGTGCATAAAGATTGAAGCGTATCGTGTGTGGGTGATGTAGGTAATGTAGTACAGCCACTCTTCAAAGCCTTTGTAGGATCTGCAATCAAATGTTTTAAGTTGGTCGATTAGGTATTAGGGATGAAGCATGGTTTAAAAAAAGGAATTCTATTTAGTCCGTCAGTCAGATAATAAAAAAAATATTGAACACGTATCTTTTGCTTTATCAATATCATATTAATAAAAAGTGACTTAGATAAAAAGCATTAAAGTTGGGGAGTGGGGGGCTCGCTACGTCACGACTACGTATAAAATCTAGCAAAGCGTGACGTCATGCCACATTTTAACTCAATGTATCGCCGTAATCTTTGATTACGTAAAAAAAGAAAAATACGTGTCCAATATTTTTTTAATAATCTACATGACGGACAAAAAAAAATTTTAGTCATCATTCCTATTACATAATTATGTGCACATCTGAGGATATGCTTCTTACTTGGGATCGGCGTAATTTATCTGTTAGGCGTCACCTTATTCACTCCCTTTTCCGTCATATCATACCTCCCACAATCTCACACATCACAGCTTTTCTCAGGTCTCATTATATCCATTACTCTTAGATACTGCGTTTCATCCCTCCTTCACCACATGCCCAAAAGATTTGTCATTAAAAAAAAAGGTTTTACCTGAGTACTCCGCTGGCTAACATGACATAAATGCAAGTGATGTAGATGTTGACGATGCCGGCTATCATGCCATTCTTCACGAACATCATCACGGCTATGGCCTGCTGTTCCGCGTACACGTAGCAAGACCACAGTGCTAGAGAGAAGTACAAGAAGTCCAGGTTCTCGGATATGTCTGATAGGATCCTGAAGAAAGAGGGTAGTTTTGAGTTTGATGGCGAAATGGTTTTGAATTTCTTGATGGCTTTCGGTTTTTGGTAGCGAAAGGCATTCAGTGCTTTACTAAAAACTTACAAACTGTAGAATATCATTAATGTAGGTACCTATAACATCACAGGTTCTTCTTCAATGGGGAAACTACAGAACGCCAACTTTTAATGATCGAAAAATACTTTACACGCTTATGTAGGTACTTTTTTGTTCCGAGTCTACATACTGTTTGTCTTTGCAAATCACATGTCACACATCATCTCGGACATAAAGTTTAAATTGCAATGATCGCAGACCCGCTCGTGTAATACAACTATACCGAGTGTTTTGCTGTAACACACTTACTGCTTACATGATATGGTACAAATTATGCTTCTCTGGGGAGAACTTGCATACAATAAATAATGTAATGAAGAACTTACGGATAAATAACAGCGGCCGAGGCTAGAGTGCTCAGAAACGAGAAGGGCAAGGAAACGAGGTTCCACGACAGAAGTAAACTGGCACCACTGTACAGGCCTTCCTGAGACTCCTGGTAGTAGCGAGTCCGGTACGGACTATCTGTAACCAGAATAGAAACCCAAATGGGTTGGAGACTATTTTGTAAAGATATTGGTATTTAAAGGATTCAAAATTCTCTAAATATAAAAAAAAATATGTTAAAGGCTGGCGCTCTATTTGCTAAGGTTTAAGTATAGCCTGTTTCACCACCTTTTGATAATAGATTACAAAAATCATCCAATTTTGGAAATAATATCTGGTAAGAAATTGTGCCTATCTGAATAAGTACAATACGCGCCACGAAAGATGTGACTTGACGAGTGACTCTTTCCGCCGTTCCGATGACGCCCGGTCCCTACCCGTCTCAGACCTCATACCGCTAAAGAGACCTATTTAAATCGTCTACTGCGAAAGTCAAACCACGTGGTGTGTCAAATCTCATCTCTAGTAGCACGTATGGTAATAGTCCGTTCTTCTTGAGTCTAGCAACATGCCATTAAATTTTAAAATAATTAATTTGTCAGTGGACTTACCTACGTAGGTACCTATTTGGGCTGAAGATAGATGATAATTATTATTAAACAAATGAAATGTACTTACATAAACAAATCGTGTTCATAATGCTGACGAAGTAAGTTCCGACCATAGCGTTGAATATCAGGCCGCTCTTTGTGATGAAAGCTCTCTGGTAATCCTGAGGATAATCCAAATACGATATTAGGTAGGTATATTGACCCCTCTTCGTTTTGTTTGTGGCATCTTGTAAGTGGTCCATGTTGCAAACATTTCATTCCGTCCAGTGCAATTTGGGCAGTCAGTCTTTCAAAAACCCTTGGACCAATACATCATTTTCATAGTTAGTCGTTGCCGAAAACAAGATTTATGTGATTAAATTTTTTACCTTTGCCTCATTGTAGAATATCCACATTATGAAGAAGTACATCGGCAAGCTGAATAGTCTCATGAACATTTGTTTCATTCCATTCTTCTTTAGGTTGAATATCGAAGCTAATAACCTCCTGCAAAAAAATGGCTGTCTTATTTTATCGGTTGAAATAAAAATTTGGAAACAGCGGGGCAATTGTAACACACGGTAGGAATCGGTTTCATTATGACAGTTCAACAACATTCATTGCGTTATTTAGGTTGTTGATTAGACAAATTTTTCGAGCATATGAAGCAATGGATTAGCAATTAGCTTAAAAATGACTGTGATTTATAGTGTGTTACGCAATTAGGGTGCGGATAAGTTTAGAAGGAATGTGGCCTTTATTATGTCCCATATCGTCATCGGATCGTAGGAAAAAAATTGTGTTTCGGCTTAATTTCCCTTAGATAGTCTTGCTGTTGTTTCTCTCTTTCTACCTCTCTCTCTACCTCTCTTTCTCATACTGACCCACTTCTGGACAAAAGTGGTAGGCATTTGCCCAGAAATGCCAAGTCTTCCCAGGCACTCCTTTCCCGCGCCTCCAAGCCTTATTTTATCATGCATTTATTTTTATCCTGGTTGCACAGGTCAAATCAAGTCACACGACTTTTAAAGTCGGTAAAATTAATTACAACTTACAAATACAACATCCATATAACTTGCATGCCTCCCGGCTTCCCGTAGTTGAGCTGTATCTTGTTTGGGTTCACGATGCGGTTGTTCTCGTGAAGGTTGCCTTGCATTATACCCTGTCCTTCCAGCTTGAACTTCTCCACCAGTGCTGCTATCTGGTGGTTGGATTCTATGAACCGCTCCCGCGATCTTCGGTCTACCGTTGATAGGCATACTGCAAAAGAAGACGTTTGCATACCAGGGACCGTACAATAGGTAACCGGGGGTTAAAGTAACACTTGAAGCTTTAGAAAGAGTCTGTCAAACAGGTATGCGTGGCAGAGACGACGCTCTAAAAAGCCGAAATATTTCTATGTGCCGTATTAATGGGTACATGAGATGTCAAGACACTGACATTGTCACTGTTCCCTTGCGAAAAAGAGATGGTGCTATTCGTCATTTATAGGACCACCTCCCTCACCGAATTCTTAATTTTTCTGAGCGAAGGTAATAAGCCCCTTGATCCTAGAGGATATAAAAGTTTTTTCCTATAATGTTGCAACTTACAGTAATACATTAACGGGTTCTCCAACTGTGGGCAAGGGAAGCCGATGCTGCCGAAGTAATCCAGCAAGTTTCTTGTAGGACCAGCGTATACCACGTCGCCGAGGCATAAGTAGACCACGCGGTCCAGGAACGGGAAGACATCTGCAACATTGTGTGCGGTTGAAAGATTTACGTCGCCTAAATCACAAAATACGTCGCCATCTAAAGTTGTTTCAATTTTCAGAGTACCTAACTACCTATTTAAGGTTGACTTGGTGGTATCAGGGTATGTGACACGCAATCATATTCCACAGGAAGTAGGTGCAGAAAACCTACATATATTTTATGTTTTTTATAAATTCGAGATTACCTAACTAACTTTAGATTCACGAGCGCCAAAAGGATCATAATTAGGTAGTCAAGAGAAACAAAGTAAAACATTACCGATATTATACAAGTAATATTTAATAAGTAGGTAAGTACCTATTAAAAATACAAAATGTTTCACAGTACAGTGACCCAGTGACAAAATTATGAAATACGCAAGTGAAAACTGACATATTTCAACATATCAGCTGTGCCAACAGTCGCAAACAAAGGTTTTCAGTACATAGGCATAAAGTAAGCCACAGTGGACTGGATTGTTTAACAAAATACTATGATTAGCATCATAATGGAGGCTATGTAGGTGAAATGTCGACGCACTGTCGAATGTGTCAGTTTTATTTTGGTGTACCTAGACTTAGTTTAGTGTTGCCTATAAAGTTTTAAAAATTGTGTCATGAAAATTAGGTTTAAAGAATTTAATAAGACACAAAATGAGAACAATGTTTCTAAGCTATTTGAAGTTCATCACATCATCACTGCATCAGTTGTGATTTTATGATACATCCATCCAATCCATTTAGTTTTAGGAAGTTGTTATTTAAGATTTCAATTAATTTTAATTAATAATTTTATATTATTAAATATTCAGCTAATTGAGTCTTAAATGCATTGAATAAGTGAAATTAAAGTGTTGTGGTTACGCAGTTTGTTTGTCATTATTTCTATGTTCTTAGAGCAGTTCTTACACAATTTAAAACCAAAGGCTATGGATAACTACATAATCTGTAAAAGGCTATCCGCATATTGGCTGGCTTTTATCGCTTAATGGCCGAACCTCATGACCTATCTATCACCAGTTTTGGCATAATGGAGATAGAAAAACCTATCTATCTATGGATTTAACGTCCCAATAATCTATAAAAGATTATGAAATCTTACGAGCCTGATATACAGACAGACAGAATTATACTGTCTACCATCAATAGCGATCTGTCTTATACTGAAAATAGGTTATTGGGTTCGGCCGTAAGTGATGTCCGATCGAAAACAACTTGTTGCTCACCCGATAGTAGCCAATGTGCACACGCTGGCAATCACTTTCATTTTGACAATTCAACACCATTCATTACGTGATTTACGTTATCGAGCAGACGAATTTCGCAAACAATAATGAAGCAATGGATTAGCAATTTCCTTCAAACTTCATCGCATTGCATTGTGATTGAAAGTGTATGCTGTAACTACTTCTTTATATAATGGAAATGTTACCTGATCGCGGTTTCTCCATTGTAAGTATGATGGCAGTGCCGTATTTCTTTGCTGCATTGGACAGTATTGAAATCACTAGGTATGTGTTCAGCGGATCTAAGTCCCATGTCGGTTCATCAAGAAGTAAAATAACTGAAAGTAAAAAAAAAGATTGTAGAAATCAAGTTTGTTATTTTTTGTGCATGCAACTGCATGTTATTTTTTTATTTTTTATGATTCTTACTTGGGTCTCGTATTAGCTGCACGCCTATAATTAATCTTCTGTATTCGCTCTTTGTAAGGTTCGTCACGCATTTGTTAGCAACCTGCGCAAATAATTGTAAATAAATACATAATGCGTTTACAGAGTGGCGTGAAACCTTCAGGAAAATTGAAGATATTATTTAAATAAATTAGTTACCTACTGTTTGGAAAGTTAGGTACTTACATTTGACAATGCTAGATCGGCCATTACTTGTTTCACTTTCGACGATTTCAAATATCCGGAAATCTGAAAATAAAAATAAGATATTGACCTCATAAAACATTATCGATTGTGTAATTTTCGAAATCGTACGCGCTGGTTGAATTTGTGGTTGTTGTTTAAAAAGAGCTCGGAAATAATGGGCAGCTATCGATAAATATTTTATAGGAAATAATAAATCAGAATAAATAGGTTATGCGAATGATTATGAGAGAACGAGGCATCTGAAATGTGGGTCCGTCCCCTCTACATCAAAGTTCATCCTTGAGGACCGACTCCCATTCTTCCAAAAAACAGAAGACTTCCTTACCTTAGTGAGAGATAAGCCAAGTGTTTGTTGCACACTCAGTCCTGGCAGGAGTCTTGTGTTGTGTCGCACCAGTGCGCATGTGCTGTTGAACTGATCAGCTTCGAGTGGCACCCCCTCTAGCAAGATGTGGCCCTTGGCTGGCACGCGGCGGGCTATTACGTCGAGAAGGGCCCTTTTACCGCTCCCTGTGAGGTGGAGAAGGATTTTTATAGCATAGAGAAGTTGGCACTATGTATTTATTTATGTTTTTGGATTTCCGACAGAGATGATGGTAAAAAAATCAATTTAGTCCGTCAGTCAGATAATAAAAAAATATTAGACACGTACGTATTTTTAGCTTTAACATAAATAAATAAAATACTTAGCTAAAACGTATTAAAGTTAGGCAGTGGGGTTCACAACTCAGTATAAAACCTAGCAAGGCGTGACGTCATGCCACATTTTAACTCAATGTATGTAATCTTTTGATTACGTAAAAAAAGAACAAATACGTGTCCAACGTTTTTTATTAATCTACCTGACGGACGAAAAAAATTGTTAGTCATAATCCCTATTATAGGAAATTACATCGTTCACTTATAATCTAGGGTGGGTACAATTAATTCCTCAGATGGCGATGATACGTGGTCTACGATGGTGCACGCTTGCCTAGACGTAGCTAATTCCAACCCTCCGCCTACCTGCGTTGCCTGTCGCACTGGTTGGAGCACCGGTCGTGCGGCCAAACTTTCCTCTAGGTTGGAGCTTCTGTAGCCAAGATCACGGCCGGTCGTGTGATAGGTCAGGGGGGCCAACCACCACCCTTAAGCAGTATTATTTATCTTACTGCAGTGTGAGAGAGAGACGGAGCTATGCAGGACGTATACCTCCAGGACATCCACCTCTTTCTCACCCTGAAGTAAGATTAAAATAAAATGGTTGGCCCATAGATCGTGGCTGTGTAGTGCGTCCTTAGGGTGCTTTTGGACGAATTCGCTTTGCTTTAATTCCAAAGATTTAACAGGCAGACAGTTTTGATATCCGGTGTTCTTGTGTTGACAAGGAGGAGGAATTACTTGCCGAGACCGTTGAAATATAGGACAGCTACTTTAAGTTATGGTTAACCTTTCGATCCCAGGATAGCCGTGACCTCTCCGCTGTGAGTGGTGAAGGAGACATCTTTGAGGATGACTCCAGTCTTCACGCCACCTGTCAGTCGCTGGAAGAAGCTGCCTGGCTCCACCTAAATTATATTTATTTATTTAAACTTTTCACACTTAAAAAAGTACAAAGGCGGACTTAATGCCTTAGGCATTCTCTACCAGTCAACCAAGGGTGGTGAAGAGATTAGATGGCAGGTGCTCTGTTAGAAAGAAAAAAAATGTACATAAACAAGTTATAAACTTATATATAATACACACTTATATCATATATCATCTTATACAAACTTATCATCACAAACAATAAGATAAGACTACTACTAGGGCAAAACTTGGGTAATCGGTGATAGTTTTGTTTTTTACTTGTAAAATTCGATTCATTGATCAGACTATTTTTTAAATTTACTGTGATATAGTAGACAAAATAAGTTTTGCTAACTTATATCTAAAAATGTGGCAAATACTATAATGATTGAAAAATGTACATTTATCAAGTCAGTAGTAACTTGGTAATAAAACACAATTATCTATCACCGAATAGCTGCATATCACGAATTAGCCAAGTTTTGCCCTACTACTAGCGCTACTGCTGAGCATGAGGTCCTGGGTTCAATTCCCGGGTCGTGCAGTGTGATTTGGTTTTACCATCAGGAAATTCTCAGTAGCAGCCCGAAGTCTGGATTTGTGCCCGGTTGATGGCAATAGGCTCGCTCCCTATTACATGGGACTTAAACATAACTGGCGAAATGTGGGTGTACTATAGGTACACCTCTGCCAGAACCTTCGGGGAAACAAGGCGTGATGTTATGTTATGTGTAATAAATAAGACATGCCCATTGTTATGTTATTGATAAGGTCATCATGCGGTTAGAACTGTGCTCGTGAGTTCATGATTAGGTCGGAAGCTCCGTTCTAGTTCAACACTACACTCTTTTCCAAAAGTATCTCATGAACATATTTAATAAATAAATTGATCAAAAAACGTACCTGTAGATGCCAATTTGTAATTGATTTTTGGGACAGACCTTGTGCCATAGTTGGCAAATCCAAAACAAACGCGTAGTAATTAGAGATGGGCAAGTGGGTAAAAAATGGGTAGTTAAAAATGGGAAGGAAAGGGTAAAATATGTAGGTAAAAACTATAAATTACCCATTTTTACCGGGTATATTTTAAAAGCACCGGGTAAAAATTTAGACATTGATTGACAGTAAAATTGACAATAAAAAAACAAAAAAAAGTACATAAAAAAAACTACGACAAAAACTATTGACGACTAATTGGACTATTTACTTCCAGTCTGTAACTGGAACTTAACTGCTGAATAAAATTCTGGGTGTACTATTCACAGCATACACCTCTGCCCCAAGCCTTTGAAAGAATACAGGCGTTATGTTATGAAGAAATCTCATTTACACAACTTTTTCCCGCAAGTGGATTCGCGCAAGTGTCTTTCGCGCAAATGTCCAGTTCCAGAAATGTCTTCGCGCAAGTGTCCTTTCGCGCAAAGTCCGTTCGAGCAAAAGTCCGTTCGCGGAAATGTCTATTCGCACAAGTGGGTTCGTGCAAGTTTCTTTCGCGGAAATGTCTTTAGCGCAACTTTTCAACCTTATTACCTTAGCTATAAGGTCAAAAAGTGGTTTACCGCAAATATCCGCCATGGTTCATGTTATAATTTTGTTTTTATTTACATATTTTTGATTAAACTGTATTTTATTGTGAGATAGTCCAGAATATTTGTGTAAATGGCAACCCTGCAGACAGACGTGAAAATTATAATGTAATTCAGTTAATTATATTTGTTATTTTTACTCGGTATAAATTAAAACTGAGAAGGTAAAAATGAGTATAATAGATATTTACCCAAAGTTCGGGTTTTTACCGGGTAGAGCTAGAGACCACATCTCTAGTAGTAATTGGACCGATTTAAACAAAATGATCCAACCCACATTGTCGGGGTTGTGGGTTGGATCATTTTTGCTTAAATCGGTCCAATTCATTCTTAGTAAGGGCGTTTGCGCACTGCATTCGAACATTTCTTTACCCTACATAGCAGCTGCCACATTCCGGAAGTTTCAAAACAATCATATGTACTTATAAAAACAATACACCGCCGCTGACTTAAAATAAATTGTGAGCGTGATGAATTGATGATGTCTACGGACGAGACATTTTGATTTGGCTAAATTTCGTGGTACAAAAGACATCAACGAACGTCTTCATTGCATATTGTAAGATGTTTTAAAGGGGAAGGTGTTTCATGAGTGGGTTAAATAACAGCTTATTAGTGACTAGAAAGGCTTTGTTTTGGTAACACAATAAAACATATTAGAGGCATTACACACTAGCAGACACATTAACAGTTATTTTATTTCAAGGCGTGTTATGTCTTTTTATTACATAGAAGGTTTATCCGCAATACTTGGCTACTTGGCTAGTTAATCCTCTTTTTCTCTCCAAGAACATAAAAATGAGGCACCTATTTCCCAACAAATAAGTGCTACATTCGGCAAAACAATAATACCCACTTGGCTAACAATGTTAGATCCAATAATTCAAAGTTAACTTCACTACAAAAGTATGTTGCAACTTAAAATAAAACAAACGACCAACAAACCTGTCCTGAATGAAAAACATTACACAACTCCAACGTATAATCACTTCCAATCATGTTTTAAACTTATTTTTTTTCAAAAAATCTCAATCAAAACATAATTTTTTTTATTAAAAACACAAACAAATGCATCTCAGAGCGACACAGCCTCCACGTCAACAAGATGCAGCACACTAAACCAACTGCGGTTAACTTCAATCTAAACGGACAGTTAGCAACGCGAACGTTGCCAGACGTATCTGTTGCTCACTTCGTTTTGATAAATGCACTTGATTTTTAGAACGAATTGCTGTTACTTGGAAAATAAATCTTATATACATGGCCATAGGATCTACTATTGTATAAGCTTGGTGAACTATGGTTGTTAAGGCGAAGAATGAACAAAGTTGTACTATTTATCAAAGTACTGAGAGATGTATCTGGGAAAAAAGAGCATTTGTGCGTGTCTGCGTTTATTTACTGTACAGGTGCCATATTATGACGTTCTTATGACATCATGATTCCAGTGCGCGAGAGAGACCTAGCTATACATGACCGATAATACCATCCCTTTTTCGGACTGGAATCATGACGGCATTAATACTTCATAATACGGCCTCTGTACTGCTGTAAAAATAGAACTAATTTGGGTTAGTGACGCCTATCACACGAAGCCTAAGGCATGGAGCGTGTAGCCTGCTACTAGTGGCACTCCTGGGCATTGGCCTCTCCTTTAGCATACCAATCTCCCGATCCTGTGCTAGTCGCATTCTTTAACAATCTCACCGTTAAAACTTAGGTGGTGAGCTGTCAATAGTGTCAATCCCTAGCATCTGCGGGGCAATTGCGTAACATACTTACAGTAGGATCGGTTTCATTTTGACAGTTCAACAACATTCATTGTGTTATTTACGTTGTGGAGCAGACAAATTTTTCGAACATATGAAGCAGTGGATTAGCAATCTGCTTCAAAATCATTCAGATTGTGATTGATAGTGTGTTACGCAATTAGCGTGCAGGTGGAATGACAGCTCACTCCAAGCTCACTTCACCTAAGTTTTCACGGTGAGATTTTTACAGCATCGACCGGCTGGGGTGTCGTGACTTGTATGATGTCAACAATGTCTTTTGTTTGTTAGTTTGCAACTGAGCCGATGTCGGCTATTCTACAAACGTCGTCGTCTTCCTATCTTGTTGCAGGACATTTCGTCTCTCTTGTCTCTGCCACTATTCTGTCAAGATTTTACTTCACCTATACTCATCCTCTCTTCTCTTCCATTTTTTGTACCAATCGAGCAATCTATAGTAGGTAGGTATTATTGGACAAGTTTTACGTAGTTGCGGAAAGTACATCGCCTTAACGACGAAAGCCTCATTTTTCCACATAATTTCTACGCATGGTTGCCGTCCATACTCACCGTGAACCTCAGAAAGGCTAAACGCCATCTCCGTCCCTTTTCCTCCCGTAACAAAACCTGATATGAAGGCGAGACACCCACGCAATACTACCTTATTTATGTTGATGCATTCCAATGATTAGTCGTCTCGTTCTTTTCACCTAAGTTAGGCGGGGTTAGACAAAGAAGGGGCGACTTGCGCAGTGTCACTGACTCAGTACGACTCCGCACACTCGTATAGTCGCTGGAGTTAGCCTTACTCGCTGAAATAACAACTAATAATCTATCGAAACGAACGAAAATTAAACGTTACGACAACTGAAATAATATTTGAAAATTAAATGTTGTTTATGTTTTAGTGAGTTTAGTGTCCGGGGTTTGGGTTAAGTGCTTAGTGGAGTGTTGGGTTTGAAGTGTGTTCCGCCGGAGTCCCGTTGGCCAGTGTTACCGGTAAGTTCAATGAAAATGTTGAAACTATTAAACTTTTTAGACATAGTGAACGTTTCTTGTTAAGTGGCTCTCCATTCAGAACTTTGTTTCTGTTATGATTAATAATCAAAATGAAACGTTGTCTGAGTTAACGTACATATTACATTCCAGCTCGACGCAGAAAAGCAATGAAAGGTTTAGTGCTATCGTTGTTGTTTCTGATTAGAATTAGTTACAGCTTATCCGTAGTTCAAACCATGATTAAAATCAGGCAGTATTTTTCTGACTATCGTAGGGTAGCCACTAAAAATCACACGTGTGAATTTTTCTACCGGCTTACCTGCCCCAAGACCCCAATACCAAAGTTCTGTTATCAATTTAGACTGTTTAGACTTAAGTAAATTAACTTCTAGCCACAATTTTCTAAGCATAAAGTTCCAACCACAATTTCAATGAGACCCCTCTGAGTCCTCAATGAGGCGTTAAAGTCGCGGATTATTTTTCTTAATCGATTCTACACGAGCAATTGCTGTTAGATATTTGCAAAATTGCTTTGTTCCAAGAGAAAAAAATGCTTGCTCTACTATTCTGGATTATTTAGAAATGGGAACATTATTTTCTCATTGTCCCACAGTGCCCTGTTCAAATATGTATTCAGTTGTGTTGGTAGCCTTGAATCAACATTAAGAGCTTAATAGCAGGATAGCCAGAAAGAGTGTGGACACTAGGATGTGTAATTTGTTCCTACTACGTTTAGGGAAATTTCCAAAAATGAACACCTTCTAAATCGTCTTCGATAATGCAGACACAGAGTTGGGTTTTCGTATCGGAACATCCAACCTTGAATCTCACCGAAAATCACTCCAATCATAACTTAACTTATTCTAAACTTTTCTCATGATTTGACGAAAATGTTCGTGAAACAATGGTCGGTGTTAACGAACTTTAGTTGGAGCCAGTCGGAGGTGAGTCAATGCATGGCTGGCAGACTGGCGTGTCGTATCATGTCGGGGACAAATCACTAGCCTCATCGTCGACATTAATAAGAATAATCATCCATTGCATAATATAGTGCTTAGAAGTGGCTTAGAGAAGTTTTGGAAGCAAGTAAAGTGGTGTCCAGACTTTTTAATCTGGAAGTTGTGATGAAGCACTTCACGAAGGATTACCAAATATAAGAAGAATCAAGACGAATGACCTGACATGGTGACTACGGAATTAATACTACATTAGAGAAACCAGATCACCAGTATCAGACAGCTGTTAGGTATAGATGGCTCTTCGCTTAATTGACACCGAGCCTCGCATTTGGATGAGTATGTATGTAGTTGACTTGACCGTGGGTCCTTCTCGCCGAGGAAAAGTATTGAAAACACCAACTAGTAGAACTCACGGTTAATAAATGTTAAATGGAAGCCCAAAAGATAATATCTGCCGAGGTTGGAGGTTAGTGTTACGGATGCAAAATTATGACCAGCAACAAAAGGTAATATGATTCATTCAGAGATTTGCGTCGAGTTCCACTTTTTTTGTAGCGTTTAACATTTTTTAAGAATCTCACCGTAATTGACGGTCGATTTTGAAATGGCGGGCGTGCAAAATAATTGAGGAAAAATTTTTGGCTTTTGAAGACCCATTCGAAAACGTTTAAAAGCTACTTATTAATTTAAATAATAGTAAAGACCTAGATTATTATTATACTCATTTTAGCCACCCTACTTTTGAAGAGAGACCCATTGAACTTCATAAACCTATTGAACATTAAAAGAAATAAGTCAAACGAATCATGTCAAAAGTTACCGGGATGAAGTTAATTAAAAATAATATCTTTGTTTATATTATTTTGTCCCAAATAAATAAATAAACGACGGCAGTTGGCTATAGGGATTAATGACGGTAGGCTAAAAAATGGCCTGGTCCTAGTTCCCATAAACTATGCTTTGCTGTGGGATCAAATGTGGGCGTCCCAGCAAAAAGGGTCCAATTCTCGGCATTTAGTTTCCGAGATATAAGAAGTTTTGTAAAGTTGGGTGAAAAAATCGCATTTCGCGATTTTAACTGATTATTAATAAGTGCTCAATTATCTACAATTTCATATAGTAAATGACTATATACGATGTTTCTAAATACCAGAAACTTAAAGAGAAAAATTTAGTAAAAATGTCAATATTTTTGGGATAAAAAAACTTTTTTACAAAAAAAAAAAAACAACCAACCTCCAAAAAAAAAGAACACTACAAAGTGAAAAATAACTAAATTCGGAAGTCGGTGTCTTTGGATCTTTATTTTAGGTTTTTGCCACCGACTTCCGAATTTAAAGTTATTTTTCACTTTGTAGTGTTTTTTTTGGAGGTTGGCTGTTTTTTGTTGTAAAAAAGTTTTTTATTTTTCACTTTTTAATGGGTCGGTTTTTAATTTATCTAAGTTACAATAGCCTAATGATAACTGCTCATCACCTTTTACAAAACATTGCTTTTCCCGATGCAGGGACGTTAATTGTTAAGGAGTTCTCCTGGTACTTCATCATCAGCTCCACTTCACCATATAAATTGTGACGAGTTTATATTGCTTAGCAATAATTTTAAAGTAATCGAATCGCAACCTGTGAAATACTTATTATTGAGTTGTTCCGGTGGCCATCTTACCATCTGTGGTCTTCGTCATCAGTTCCACTTCACCAAATGGTGCCTTCCGAGGACAAATGCACAAGTTACTATAAAAAATACCCAAATCGCTATAGGTGTGCCTTTAATATTTGCAGAGTTCCCTCGATTTCTCCAGAATCCCATCATCAGATCCTGACCTGATGACTATGGGGCCACCTGGAGAGTATACCCTTTAAAATAAAAAAGAATTTTTCAAATCGGTCCAGCCGTCTTCGAGTAATCGGGGAACACACTTAAAAAAAAAATCCGACGAACTGAGTGAGAACCTCCTCCTTTTTCGAAATCGGTTAAAAATGATTTATAGCCAGAGTGCATCTCATGACAATTCCAATAAACTCAAACATGGCTAGGATACATTGTTTTACTACGGAGTTCCGGTGCCTACCTTCCGGCTTCATCATCAGATCTTATCGCCACCCGTGAAATACTTATCATTGAGGAGTTCCCGTGGCCATCTGTGGTCTTCTCCATTAGTTCCACTTCACCAAATGATACTTTCTGAATGCAAATGCTTGACTTGTTGTTGAAAATATCAAAATCACTGTGTTTGCCTATAATATTTGAGGAGTTCCCTCAATTCCTCATGGATCCTGTCATCAGAACTGGACTTTGATAAAAATGGGACCAATCTCCTTGAATGAATGAATTCAATGGGATCAATTTCCTTTCAAATAAAAAAAGAATTTTCCAAATCGGTTTATAAATGACGGAGTACTGAGGTAACAAACATTAAAAAAAAAACATAAAACCGAATAATTGATAATCTCCTCCTTTTTTTGAAGTGGGTTTAAAAATACGTTTCAATACCTCGTACTGATGCAACATGGCGAGTTTTAACAGGCAGACACCGAAGTTTCCGTACGTCTTTTCTTCCCGTGGGTCTTCCGTGGGTCATGCGAAGTTAGCTCCCGACATGTACCTATATTTTGGTCTATTCAAAAAAAGTTTCAGAAAATGGGAATGTATTAACTTAAAGAATGTTAATGCAGCTGCTGTTCTAGCTTGTCCGAAAACAAAATCTATAGTAGCTGTTCTTACTGGTGATGAGAATGGAGAATCGTTTAAGAAAACTTACGACTGGACAAATTTTTTTCAACATGATTCTGTAACCATTAACCAACTTCTGCATTTCTGTCATTTTGAAACGAATGAAGATAATAGAGGGCACATGTTATGTCACGAAAAAAATATTGACAGTCAACCAACTATAGCAAAGGTTTTGAACCCGAATAAGGTATACGGTTTTCCTTCGGAAAAATCCCCTGCAGGCATCACGTACGAAAGAAAATCGTATCTTTATAAGAAGATTCGTGAAATCGTAAGTGAAGAATCTAAAGACATTTTATGCCCGAAACCCATTCCAAATGTTAACGAACCAAGTTCCTCTAGCATACCTATAGATCACAATTCCGTGCCAAGAACATCTGGTGAGTACTCTTTTCAGAAACAAACAACTGAAAAGAGTACTAGACAAAAACCAACATGTTCGTACTGCAAACAGATTGGTCATAGGAATCGGGTACGAGGAGGAATTTATTTTTGTCCAAAACGTAAGTTGGATTCTCAAATAGAATAATTTTTGTTTAATTTTGACTAGTTGTTATGTAATTTCATAAAAGGTACCAAAATAATCATTGTTCTGTTTCAATAATAAAAAAAAACCTGTCTTGTTATTTTGTTAGTTCCTAAATACAGTAGAAATAATTGCTGTCGTATTTACTCACTTTTTACTAAATACCGACAAGTGGACCTTTTTAATAAACTGTGTATCCTTCCTTTAGTTCGATAGTAATTGTTGTGTTGTGTGATAGTAATTATAATGTTACAATTATAAGTTGATTTCATGGAGAATATCTCAATCTACAATAATAAATGAAAATCTATGTAACAAGCAAGTAGAAGTGTGTTTTATCAAGCTTTTTCAGAATTTAAACTTCAATGTCTGATTTAAAAAAATGTGCCAGTTTTTGAATATTTTTTCACTCCTTACTATCAATCGACTATTCTAGATACCGAATCTAGTCTTAACTCAATACCCCACTACTGAACCCTTTTTGCTTGGACGCCCACAAATAGCCTGTGATGGTGACATAGAACTGATTAATACCATGTAAAAGGTGTGTACCAGCCAGTGTTCGTATTGCCAAAGTAAATTAAATAACGGAGGTATCTGGAACGCCTGCATGTTACCACACTATAACAGAGGCTGACCTTAAAAAATTAGTTAATTCGTAAAATTAATATTTAGATCTCATTCTTCGGTCTGTTTAGAACAGCGTAAGCTTAGTGCCAATTAAATGTAGTTGCCCCCGCACCAGACCATGACTGTGTGTTAATATTTTCTTATATTTTTCAACTGTGGATTTATAAGTAGTTACAAACTGATCTGGTTTTGTCACTCACTAAAGTAAAAAAAGTAAAATGCTCAAAGGCCCAGAGTAAAAATGGCGTTATGTTTCCAGAATCCGGATTGCCATATCAGCATGCGTATTAAATTAAATACTCCATGACTCCATGGGAAGGACTAAATTTATAAACAAATTCTTCGAACAAAGGGAAACAGAATACACTGAGAAAATGATCAAAGCAAACGCAAACATTCTAGTACCTCGAACAAAAAGAATGGGACATAACGCATAACATAGGAACTAAACACACAACAAAATATTCAACGAATAAAACTGAAACGCGAGCTAAGTTCACTGACATTATTGCATTTGACAGCATAATTATGGCAAAACTTCATGCATTTATATACCCAACTTAGTATAATTTGCGTTTGGTTAATTATGCTGATATGTACTTCTGTTTGAGCAATGAACTCGCTCGCTCTATTTATGTTATCTAATGGGTTAACTAACAGTGTGTGTACGGCAATTATTACTAAAAGTATGGCCATATTGGAGGTTTGGTTTAGGTTAACAGTGGTTTACTTACATAACCTGACTAAATGACCAATACTAAGTAGGCACTATTTTAGGAAATATCGGCTTTTATAGGACTCTATTGAGGATTTTCATTAGACAGAAATCGTGTAAGTTTCTCTTTTGATTAGATTCTGGTCTAGATTTCGATAGGTTCGAGTGCGTATCCATGTTTCTATTTACACATTTCTCCTTGCTAAACCTTATCAGAATTGCAGGTTTAAAAAGAGGCTCTGCTATGTGATCCTTTAACCAGCTCATGTCTTTAAACCTCTCTTCTACAGAACCGTCTAAAACTTCAAGTCAGTTTAAGCTCACGTCAAATCAATCTCTACACACCACACCCTTGTCACTCATCTATCACTTATCAGCTGTCAGTACTTTCTCTGGCGATAGCGTGCCTGTACGCAACCCGTCAGCGTGATGTGTGGTTGTCTTTATGGCCCCTGCAATCATGGTTACAGTCCCGCTACCCATTAGCTGCCATTACCGACCACTCGTGTTACGTAAAGTACCATACACTGCACTTTACGATTTGCAAAGCATCTTCGCGATTGCAGTGTTTCCTAACACGGCGATTTGTTTTGTGTTCGAAATTTGAAAACATTCAGCTGATTTGGTATTTCCTTTGTGAGACTAAAATGGTGTGGTATGTGACTATTAGCACGTAGGCGTTTTTGGTCCTTGAAGCCTGGAAAATATAGCCGAAAAATTGGTCCTTTCTTGGAGGCCTTAAAAATGATGAGATGCCTCTTGAGTAGTCAGTACGTAAGGTATGTACTATGTACAGACACCAGCACATCAAGCTAGTACAATCTGTCAAATTTCTTTAATAAACTTTCGACTTTATTGCTAAAGCATTAGGCTCAAGGTTGATTGGGAAAATTTGACAGTTTCGGGTAGCTTGATGTGCTGGCGTTCATACCTTCTTACTTAATTAAATGTATCCTTGCTATTATAACATTCAATAATGGTTTAAAGACAACATATTTATTGGAAGCAGTAACGAATCGAGGAAAAAAGCCACTATTCCGAAAAATATAGATACTTAGTTTTAATTTTAATTTTTAATAAATATTAGAAATCTCATCACAGTTTATATAGTGCTCTATGTCTAACAAGCTTAGTTCGGGTCAGATCCGTATACTTAACAATATAATAAATTATAATAACGTAAACTTGACTGGGACGAACCGGATTAACTAGCTTTCCAAGGTGGAGAAGAAAGCGTCCTTTATACTATTGAGCTCGGCTACGAGTATTTGTAGATAAACAGAAATGTTTATTATAAATTCATTTATTCTGCTGTTTTTTACCAGAAGAACAATGATCTTGATTCTTGATTGTCTGTCGAACGTTGCCGTGGATGTCTAAAAATGTCGCTTCCGGGAGTGGTGGGGCAATTGGACCCATCTGCAGAATAAAACAGTATATCTATATGGTTTTAGTTATGAAGAAATAGGATCAGACCAAGCGAGGTCACTCTTTTGCCAGTGAAATTCCTAAATAATGGTATATTTTTACATAACGAAGAAGGACCAAAAGTTATTTTTCTTGTCAATGCCAAAACATCATTTCATCTGTTACTCAATACTTGTAACAGCCAAGACGAATGACTTTCTTTCAAACAAGGAAAGTGTTTAGCTAAACTCGTGAACACGAAGGGTTTACAATTGACGTCGTCGGTATAATTATGCGAATATCGTGACGAGTTGTCGTGTTTAACGACTTAGGGACTAATCATACTTAATGGCTTCAATTCGGAACTTAGCAGTCGATACTATAGTCTTTTTTTACTTTGCATAAATAATTTCATCACCACTCACCACTGCTCTCAAAACGGTGAAGGAAAATATCGTGAGGACACCGGCATATCCTAGAACCAAATATTAGAAGACATGGCCCGCGTGGTAGATTACAGCCTACTCTTTCTTGAAGAGAGGAGGCCTGTGTCCCAGCAGTGGGAACCTTATAGACTGATTATTGTAGTCTTTATGTTGTTGTGTGACCTCAATCAGGGAACATTGCCCAAAAGTCCCCCTTGGTTGCAACCATGTAAAGAAACCCAAGGGTCATTGCTGACAATCGGCTTTCTATCAGAAAGTTAGAAAACAGTTTCATACTTGCTAAGTAGGTATTGCGAATAATAACTGACAAGTATGAGTATTCCTTTACTGTTGGCGCCTGTTCTACGGAGACATGATAAAGCGAGTCATTGACCTGCTTAGCAAAGGATGTTTCCTATTGTACCGTCGTATCTTATGTTAGTGTAACTATACCTACTCGTACAGGCTGCAACCTACATTGTGTATAAGTAATAGGCATGTTGCGGAATGTAGTCGATTAGGCCTTTAACCGACGTTCACACGGACGTAAAAATATCGCGGCGTTTCTTTTTCGCGCACTGGATTTTCAACGCTCTGCTTAGCGCCGAGAGTTGTAAATCCAACAGTGTGTTTTTTCGACGCGTTGGAATGCATTATGCACTCTGTTGGATTCTCAATGCTCGGCTCAACACCGAGAGTTGCAAATCTAGTGCGCGATAAAATCCCGCCGCGATATTTTTACGTCCATGCGAACGTAGTTGGCAGATATATCTACCTACATAGTTCTTTGAAGAGATGTTTTTTTATTTGGTATTATGTTGTAAAACAATGGAATTTAAAAGATTTTAAGAAGGATATAGGTATAATAAATTCCACATTATTAGGCTCTGTCAATCCCAAGGGAGAACTTGACGTGAGATATTTAGTTAGTATTGCTAAACCCTTCTTGATGTGCTCATTGTTACGGCGTTATCCTACTAATATTATAAACGCGAAAGTTTGTGAGGATGAATGGATGGATGTTTGTTTTACTCTTTCACGCAAAAACTACTGAACGGATTGGGATAAGTTTTGGCACATACATAGATAGTTTATAACCTGAATTAACATAAAGAATACTTTTTATCTCGATATCAATACGGGATCGAGACTTATGCGGGTGAAACCGCGTGGCGCTGCTAGTTATTAAATAAAATCATTATTATACGATATAACTACAGGTTTTTGAAGATCAGATCTAAGAAAACCCAATGAGTCATCAATGTTGGTGTTGTTACGATCTGTAGTTATTTTATTATTCACAATTCAGCATGCCATTCCCAAATAAGGCGTACAAGGTAACCCACATCAAGCGAATTTTGAAAATAATCACCAATATGAGGGCCTTCAAAGATTTTTTTAAATGTCTATGGAATTATTGGAAAAGCTCATGAGATCTCTGAATGCCAACATTCAGAGATCTCATGAGCTGTGAAGCTACATCTTATCTACCAACTTGAAAGAAGCCGCTACTTTTGAATCCCCTTTCCGCTTCATTCGTTAACTCCTATAATGGTTCTGCCATGACGTTTTGACTTTCATCTCCATAATAGAAATGTTTTGCTATTATTGAAAACAAATTCTACATTATTACCTATTTATTTTATTTAACAACACCTGCAATCAAATTAAATTCATTGGGGTAATCATTCAAATATCACCTCTTCGGAAAGTAAAAATATAGAAATGATGTCATAATAATTATGAGCCATGTCCCACAAATCATCAATAGCCGTGAAGGCGACCACATGCCACCCAATGGTGCGTACTCTTGCACAACACCATTGTTTGTTGGCAATTTATTATTTTGCGCTTCCGAGGCCGCGCATGTAGGTGACTGCAATCGATGATCGTATCTGGCAGCAAATAAATAATTCATTATTTAAAATTGTGGTCGAGCTTAGACTGGAAGAAGATTTCACAAAGGATGGGTAAAAGATTTTTGGAAAGTTGAGACTACGTATGGTCCAGGGGTCCATCATCTACTAAAAATAGCAGGACCATGATCATCAGCCTAGCATTTTCGCAACTATGTCGGGGTTGGTTTCCAATCTAACCAGATGCAGCTGAATACCGGTACTTTACAGGTAGCGACTGCCTATCTGACCTCAACTCAGTAACTGACATGATACCCTTGTCTTAGTAAGATTGATTTATCAGACTTACGGACTTTTGACTAACCCAACAATAAAAAGACGCGTAGAAACGGACCAAAAATTCAAACGAAAAAGTTTTACTGGTCCTATCATACATTTTTCTCCTGACACTTATAGTTGTGCAATCATCCGTTTCGTGCGCTTTATACAGCAAAAAAAAAACTTTAATTACCTAGGTACAGATTTATCCAAGTATATGTATGTAATCATTAAGCTGAGATGTGCATGCGTTCATTAGCGGTGGCATTGACATCTGAGACGTGGGATGATGGCATCATTGCGTCATGAACTAAGCTACTGGTATCATGGGCTACTGGCCTTGTAGACTCATCAGATTGATGTGCGGTTATACGTCATACGTCACTCAATCAAGGATTTAAAAGAGTTTCGATATTATGTGTTTAGTTTTTAGTTGTGTTGAGTTTCGATATTATTTGTTTAGTTTAGAATGGTATTAGGTGTAACAGCCATCTACAATTTTGATGTCATTGATTTTACGATCCACATTAAGCATATATGGATCACCAAGCAGAGTCAGAGTATTACCAAAATGACAAACAAATTGATATTCAACTTCATAATTATTATGTCCAAAACGGAAAGAGGGACCGATTTAAACACGTCACTAACATCCGCTACTCTCTAATTTGTTAGTACAAAATCAAATGTTTTGTGAAAACGGAACCAGTTTTACGGTTCATTAGACAATTATAAAAAAAAATACGTAAACAAAGATCTGAATTTTAATTCGGTGACTGGTTTATTATTGTGACGTTAGAAACCGGTGTTTTAGTAAAATATTTTTTTATGTAAGAGCAGATCAATGTCCAGGGTCACTTTCTACATAAAAACTCTTTCTTGTCTCAACCGAAGCGGATTGAAAGAAATGTAATGTGTGGTCTTGTGGTTGTTAGACGAGTAGGTTGTAAAGGCGAGAAGTTTTTTTGCGTAGACTGTGCGTTGCTTGTGCGGTGGAGAGTCCATCCAGAGTACCTACTAGAGTCATAGGAGACCATACAACTTCATCACGCATTTGGTCCCTGACAAAATGATAATACCCTAATTTGTAAATCATCATGAACAATGAATGTACATATACATTTCCCAAAAGATAACGAGACAGAAAGATTTACCGCTGGGGAATAAAATTACACTCTAGATTACGCCACTTTGAAGATTTTAAGCAAAACGATATTCCAAAATGATAGTCTAAATTGCTATCGCATTTTCTATCCACAATACCCGTAATTTACATATAAGAAAACGGGATTTATAGCGGGAACCGCCAAATGGCGCCTAATAATAAGATTGTTCTCACAGTAAATAATGTGCATCACTGAACGATAGCACTTTGTCTCCGTACTTAAGGTGTTGGTCCACCACAGTTGACTTCGCTTCTAAGTAACGGTTGCCGAAGATTTCGTTGGAAATAAGGAGATACTCGAAGAAGTAAATTCTGGCAGATATGCGACTGGGAGGGTTGAACAAGAAGGATCAATATGTGGATTTGTTTATGATGTTGATGTGGAAGACTGAGGGGTAAAAAAAGCAGCAATAGGCCGTGTAAGTCAAAAAAAAAAAAAACCGTGGAAATTGGTCCTAAGGTACGAAAACCTCATTTCTGATACGAAGATCTAGTTCTGAAGTTCCTGTAAAATAGAACTGGAAAATTCAAATACCATACGACGAAAACTTGGACATATATCTTCGCCCAATTCTCGCTTAGTTTTGGATGTAGCTTCACCTCAGTAGTAACAAATTTTCGCACGTTTGTAACTGAATTACTAACAATGGACCATAAAGCCGGTTAAGTAATTCAATATCATTAATTAACGTTAGCGTTACTCCACTTTAGTTTTGTACAATGACCGTCAATATTGATGTGAGGTTATGGACGAATGAAGCAACTTGTTTCGTGGAGGTTCAGTCATTGAGACGTGTGCGTTTGAATGTCACAGGTACGTTTCGGTTCTCATATTTTTTTTATTACTAAACTTTATTTTATTATTAAACAGGAGATCATGTACCGAAATAAATCTAAAGCAATTACTTATCTAATCTAACTAGCATGTCTTGTCCCTTTGTTGTTTGGAAACGGGAGGTCTCTTCCGTTTTCACACAATTCTTTTTTCTGCTAAGGTGGGCCAATCCGTTCGGGGGGAGTCAAGCTTGTCCCGCCACGTTTGCCTTGGCCTGCCGCGATGTCGTCTTGCATAATGGAACCTACTTGCTGGTTCTTTCAGCCCGTTTCTCATCTGACATCCGGCAGTAAAGTAATTATATACATAAATAACCACTTTGCTGTCCCAGACATAAAACTGCATGCACTGAAAACCCATGGCAATAATGTTATAAGTAATAGTTTCATTTGACACGATGTTATCAGCAATATGCAAAAGTGTATCATTAGCATTACACCGTATGGATGCCGCTAGGAATACTATTTCACCTTGTACGACATTAAAGTTATTTCTAACATTCTTAACTGTTCATCAGACCTGAACATCTAACTGAAGCCTTACACTAAACGTTTACTGCATTCAGTTTTAATTGTTCGTTGCTTTAGACTTTACGCAACTAAGATCCAAGGTTTAATGAAGATTCCTATCATCTATTTTTGTTTTTAAATAGGTACAATTAATATAATTTACAGCATGTGTTTCGCAATGCAGGATAGTTTCCTAGCGCACGCGCAACTTCTCCTGCGCAATAATGGCGGCGAACGGAACGGACGCCATTGTTTTACATTTTTATCAGAATAACGATCCAATGTGGATTAGTGTCGATGCCGAACCGATCCACATCGACGTCGGCTTTCGCTTAACATTAACTTTTGATTTGTTCCAAAGATATGCGAAATCATTGTAGAAGTACTCGTAGATATAAAGTTTCTCTTGATAAAGCTGGTGGACGTTTGAGTGCGGACGTTAGGGAAAATATTCTTAAGAGATTTCAGTTTTGTATAACTTCTCCTTATGAGGATTACAAAGAACGTAATATTTAAGTTTATCTAGGGAATCAAATGAGAACAGTCCTGTTTTAAGAAGACAAATTAATGGCGATGACTAAGTAGTCTCCGTGTGTGTTTCCAAAAGAAAATTATAGTTAAGAACTGACATGCATTTCTAAGTAAAATTAAAAATAAAACCAGAACAAAACGCATTTGTTTAAATGCAACTTTTGTCATAGCACATGAAACGCTAAACAGTAAAATAACTGCATTTTTATCTCTCGAAGTAATTCCGGCTGTTACTACAAAAGTGTAACAGTAAAAATAAAACGGTATTTAGTATTTATCTACTAAATGTAACCAAAGTGACACTTCACGCAATTAACGTGATTCTGAATCGGTGTCAATTGGTATTAACTTTAATTCGATGTGGTGCACCGTGTTAAAATTAGTGCTAATTTGTTTGTGCAAGAGAGAAATATAACCCTTTTGCTAAGGTCTAAAAAAATTTAAATATCATCATTGTTCAACATAAACTGGTCCTACGAACCGCAGAGTAGCTACCAGAAAGTATAATTTTGTAATACTTCGTCATTGAACCGTTTAACTTTACCTTTCTTATCATTGTAGAATGTGTTTTTTCGTTTTGTAGGTCACTGGCTTATGTTCCTAAACATGTGTAGGTAGTATGTTCTACCAAATGAACATTTGAACAAACTTGTAATTCAACTGCCAAAAGAACCCTTCCTTTTTTCAGTAAAGTTGTACTTATGGCGTTTTTTCATTTCACACAACATAGTCTGTTTCAAAAGTATTCGATGAAATGTAAACAAACCCTGTTCAGGTTAAATTCTTACGCAATCACTCACTAAAGGGATTTAGTAACACATTCATCTGTATTTAGGTTTCATTTTTCTATCTCACCACTTTTTACAACAATTATTTTGTGAATAACATTATTAAATTGTTATTGAAAATTCATCGACGAAAATTGAGGTTATAAAATTAATCTCAATTGCCAAATAAAAGGTGATTTAAAATTTGAATTACTTACTATTATCGCTACAAAACATACCTACTCTCGAAACTGTATTTTACATTAGTAATTCTCTATTTTTGTAAAACACAAATATTTTAATTCCTTGACATTTTCATTGTAAATTTTATTGTCATCTGTCATGTTTCTTTTTCTATGTTCTAAATTGTCAACGAACCTTTTGTAAGGATAGTTTATAAGGTCAGGTCTTCTATCAATCTGGCCGACTATCAATTATGAATGTTATGTCAGTTTTCTTTTTAATGTCCTAAAATGTTAACAAACTTTTTGTGAAGCTAGTATTATAAGGTCAGGTCTTCACTGTAGCTGCCTTATTGTTTCTGGCCGACTATCAGTTATGATTAAGTTGATTTTTTTTTTGAATTTAGATACTTCTGTTTATTATAAATACGGGCCGTCAGCTCAAAATAGAAAATAGTTTATTCTTGAACTTCAAAATTATTTTTATTTCATTCCGGTGAGCACCGGCGACCAGCTCAAGTATCACCCCGGTGAGCACCGGTGACCAGCTCAAGTATCACCCCGGTGAGCACCGGCGACCAGCTCAAGTATCACCCCGGTGAGCACCGGTGACCAGCTCAAGTATCACCCCGGTGAGCACCGGTGACCAGCTCAAATATCACCCCGGTGAGCACCGGCGACCAGCTCAAGTATCACCCCGGTGAGCACCGGCGACCAGCTCAAGTATCACCCCGGTGAGCACCGGCGATCACCCCGGTGAGCACCGGCGATCACCCCGGTGAGCACCGGTGACCAGCTCAAGTATCACCCCGGTGAGCACCGGTGACCAGCTCAAGTATCACCCCGGTGGGCACCGGCGACCAGCTCAAGTATCACCCCGGTGAGCACCGGTGACCAGCTCAAGTATCACCCCGGTGAGCACCGGCGACCAGCTCAAGTATCACCCCGGTGAGCACCGGCGACCAGCTCAAGTATCACCCCGGTGAGCACCGGCGACCAGCTCAAGTATCACCCCGGTGAGCACCGGTGACCAGCTCAAGTATCATTCCGGTGAGCACCGGTGACCAGCTCAAGTATCATTCCGGTGAGCACCGGTGACCAGCTCAAAATCCTCTCTCGGACATATGTACGCAAGGATGCCGTAAGCCGGACCCCAATGGCCCTATTGCGCGTCACGAGTACGCCAAAGCCTGGGGACTTCCTTGAGTAAGGCGTTGGAGCACCGTCCTCGCTCCTGCCTGTGGATCCTACTGCGCGCGTCTTGCGCTGCAGACGGAACTGAAGCCCTCCTGAAGCTGCTACTTAATTTACTTATTTTCTAAACTTTACTGTATTTCTTTACCTATTTCTAATAGTGTGACTTAATTATTATTAGCCCTCCGGGTAATCATAACGTTGCAATGATAATCTAAGCGCTGAATTTGTAAGTGGCATTACAAATTGACATCCACGGGTACGTTTTCTGATCCATTTGTTTATTTATTTATTTATTTAAACTTCTCACACTTAAAAAAGTACAAAGGCGGACTTAATGCCTTAGGCATTCTCTACCAGTCAACCAAGGGTGGTGAAGAGATTAGATGGCAGGTGCTCTGTTAGAAATGGAACAATTTGTACATAAATAAGTCATAAACTTATAATACACATACTATATACACATATTTACTATAATATATACCTATATTATATATATATTATATACAAATTCAAGAGAGAGAGGTTTTGAGATGATTCTACGCTATTTATTTTGAAAATAACTCCGCAATCTCCGCTTAAATGCATACCGACTGGTGGTCATCCTGATGTCAAGAGGTAGCGCATTCCAAAGAAGAATGGACTGAATATGAAAGGAAGAATGAACAAAGTCAGAAGTATGAGAAGGACAGAGAAGGAGAAGATTGTTAGAAGAACGAAGATTCTTAGCGTGTGAAGAACATAGATATTGGAAGTGAGACACTAGATAAGAAGGAGGAGTGGGAGAGTTAAGAAGGGAGAAAAGCGTGGTCAAAGCACGTAAATTTCTTCTCTGGCGAATGGGCATCCATTTGAGCTCAGACCTGTAGCTCGACACATGGTCATATTTTCTGAGGTTGAATATGAACCGGATACAGTTGTTAAGCAGTCTGTCAAGCTTATCCAGCAACACCGCATTCAAGTCAAAGTAGCACACGTCACCATAGTCAATGACAGGGAAAATCAAAGTCTGCACAAGCATAGTTTTCGTCTTAGCGGGCAAAAAGTTTCTCAGACGATACAGAGATCGTAGAGTACCGTTGACCCTCTGACTAACATTAGAGACCTGGCGCTGCCAGCTAAGCGTCGAGTCAAGATGCAAACCGAGATCTTTCACAGTAGGGGTAATGGCTATGACGGTACCATTGAAAATGAGAGGAGGAAGAGAGCTAAGCGTCACCCGCGTTAAGCGTTTACCTACTCATGAGATACTTTTGAACTAGACCACAGGTACTTTGTTTGTCTATTACCTTTGCACTTCAAGATACGTGTGATTACACTTATTGTATAGGTACAAATAAAGTTAAAACAGATCACAGTAATTTACCCATTGTGTTACTATCTCATGAACTATTGCATCGCGACCTGTTGGTGTAAAGAATCGTAAATATCTTACTGACTGTGAGACTTCGGCTTTGTCACCAGTTTCTTCATTTAAAGAGCCCAGATATTTTACTTAACTTTAATGTTTATAAGCGATTTCTGAAAGACCAAAAGATTCTAAAGCTTTGTTAAAGGACCAAAAAGATGCAAGGACCATTCATGAAATTCAACACGTTCCACATTTTATCAATAAAATAATTGTATCGCAAATAAAAACGGTAAATCTACCTTTATTGGTAAATGCAATCTCATCAGAGTGGCCAAAGCTGCCGTTATGAACAAGGAATGTACGAGCTACCGTTACTCCACTCGCATCTGATCTACTTCGCTGATAGTTTGGACAGGAAATTATTAGTTGTACATTAGTTGGTACTTAATCTTTTTGGTAATTTCTTGAAAACACTCTGTTCCTTAGCAGTGGCGCAGCTACAATTATCATTAGAGGGAAGCCGAAGAAAAAATTGTTCAGTTCTCATAAACTCAGACAAAAACCTGTACGTTTTTAATCTTATGATTTATTAAACTGGTATTTAAATACAGTTATGTAATGTGATGTGATACACAGTTACACCCACAGGTGAACCATATTATTTGGCTATAGTAGACATTAAGAAGAGTGGTTGGCCCGAAGGGAAGCCGATAGGAATCGGGTTGTATGAAGGCTTTGCCCCTGTTCCTTAGCTTACTCGTAGGTTTGCTGTTGTACCTAGGCCAGCTAACAAAGTAATCGAAGATTGTAGATTTTGACACGACTTTGACTCTAGTGATTTCGGCCAAATCGGAATACTTACACTAACATTATGTGTAACGCAACCCTTTGGACGCTGCTCACTTAAATGTCTCGCTGATGGTGGCGCGTGTGTTGGATCATTCGGTTCCCTACAAAATGGTTGAGCTGAATGGTGTTGATCCACGCGTCATGTGCATCAACGGGCGCCGTCAGTTGAGACTGGTCATCTCTTAACTACCAGGGCTTATTTTTAATCTTATATTTTGAATTGTTTTTAATTTTTTTTTTTTACATTGTTCTCGTATGTAGAAGCAACAAGAATAATGTACCCAGGATTTTGTAATATCTTGATTTAAAAGAGTGTCGTTGGAGTTTCTTGCCCGTTCTTTTCCATAGAGAATTACAATCATTAAAGTTATCGATACAACTGTTTAAGACCAAGTAATCCTATTGAATGACTATTTCTTGAAATCTTAACATTTGAGGATTATACTAACTTAAGGAGTGGTATTACTGATTCTAATGATCATAATTATGTAAATCCATATTTGTTACGGTCCCGAATCATATTTTAATCAACATACACCCAGACACTGAGCTGCAAATTGCAAAAAATCGTAAGAAATTTTTTATTTCGCGGGCTACCTTGGCGCTTCCCCCTTAGGGCGCGTTCCCACTATGTCGTGACGATTAATTTATCGTTGGACGACTGTCGTCTCTAGCTGTTCCCATTATATCGACTGTTTATTGACAATCTGTCGTCACTGCAAAAAAAAGTCGTGGACGACAGTTAATCGTGTCGTCCTATATGTGAACACCTCCATCTAAATACACAAGCCACGACGCTTTTAACGACACGATAATCTGTCGTCACGACACGGTGGGAACGCGCCCTTAATGTCAATGTAATCGTAAAATGAGACGGACACTACTTGTCGAAGAGTTGTGAAAGCTGAAGCTTCCGAATCTGAGCTCTATGATAAGGTGAAGGCTGGCATGGGAATAAAAATTTTGCACCGGCCACAAAGAAAATGTGACAAGAACACAACCACGTGATTAACGATATTGTCATTAAACTAACCATTAACACTGTTATAACTAACATCGTTAATTAACATTAAAATTACAATTAAAACTGTTGTAACTAACATCATTAATTAACATTAAAATAACTATTTAAACCGTTGTACCTAACATAGAAAGAAAAAAAAGAAAAATAGGTTTATTTGTCACAGAAACACGGCATACAAAACGATAAGAATAATCAGAAATATAAATAAAACATAAAACAAAATAGAACCACATTATAATCACGAGCTCAAAACAGAAATAGTCGGAAGCTGCACGTCATGACTGTGACAAGAAGGCTTCCACTCAGCATGATGCTGTGCTATAAGGGACCCACAGCACAGCGCTGATTTTCAGTGGTCACCCGAAAAAGTCATATCGTTAATTAACATTAAAATAACCATTAAAACTGTTGTAACCAACATCGTTAATTAACATTAAAATAACCATTTAAACTGTTGTAACTAACATCGTTAATTAACATTAAAATAACAATTAAAACTGTTGTAACTAACATCGTGAATATTAGTTGATAATGAGTCATTACTATTTTGTCCAACTAGCATGACGCGATCACAGATTAATGAATAGTTACTACGTAACAGATACTTCACTCAGTAGAAAATTTCCAATACCTATTACGATAATTGCCTACTCCCTCGCGTCAACAACCACTGTATGCTAAAATGCGCCTAAATGCTCAAGCGTACAGCAGTGATTGCTTCGCACCGCGCGATTCCACAGTAATCGCAGGGCTGCCTCTTCGATAAAATTAAATTAACATAACTTTTTATCTATGTTATTGAGAACTGTGAATATGTTCTGACTTTTATGTGGCAGTTAAAAATTTTATCATTTATAAAATATTTAACCAACTTAAAAAAAAGGAGGTGATCAGACATACAGGCCAAACTGAGAAGTTTGACTTGTATGGTTTGTAGGTATGTATGTTTGTGCGCGATAATCTCGCGTTTGGCTAAACCGATATCGATGCGGTTTTCAGAAAAGGATTTGTTACATTTAGGAGAACGTTTTAAAATAAGTATAATACTTCTTAGTTTGATGATGATCTTCGGAGATGTTCACTAGAAATGAAAAAAAAAGCCTTAAAAAAAGAGAACCGACTTCAAATAAAGCACTAGGCCGTAAGAAATAATTTTTTTTTTTTTATGTTAGTGCTAACAGCTGGTAATTACGAATCGAAAAAGCACCGACATCAAAGAAGAAATTATTTCTTACGGTTTAGTGTTTTGAAGTCGGTTCTCTTTTTTAAAGTTTGTTTCGTCATCGTAATACGCGTACGAACGAACAGCACTATTAAAATTGAACGGCGTGCGCGCGCTTCGCTTGCGAAAACCGCACTGAATTTGATCCGCCGGCGGACCGAGACCGCTCGGCTGGGCGGTAGGCACTTATAGCGCGCAAGTACATGGAGTGACGGAGGCCTGACGCGATCCACATCTTCTGCCTGTATTCTTATCACATTTTTCTTGTGGTCGGTGCAAAATATTTTCTCCCACGCCTTCACGTTATCCTTCACTCCCTTATCATTCATATCATCCTTTACATTAGCCATGATCTTCATCCTCTTACTCTTATCCCAATTTATTTGAGGTCGGCGCAACACGTCTTTTTCTGCCATCATCTCTATTACCTAGTCCACAGAGTTCTGTTCCTTCTCAGCCATATCATCTTTCAAACAATACATCCATCTTTTCTTTGGGCTCACATTTAAATCCATCCACATCTAATAACATGTTGCCTGTACAGTCGACCGCATGCCTGTGGTAACACTTTGATCTTGAGCTGACCTAGCGTAATACCGAGTTTTTAACCGACTTCAAAAAAGGTTCTCAGTTCGTCGGAATATTTTTTTTAAATTTATGTTCACCGATTACTTGAAGACGGCTGGACCGATTTGGAAGATTCTTTTTTTTTTGTTTGAAAGGTTATATATTTCCTAGGTGTCCCATATAATTTTTTATTAACTTTGCTTGGGTAATTCTAGAGTTTAATTTTATTTAAGATAGGTTTGCTCTTGACTTTAGACAGAGCCAAAGAGTTTGAGAGTTTGAGTTTTTGGTCAGAGATGACAGAGACAAAGTCGACGATGGAGCGAGCTTACCCAGAAGAAGCCTGTTCACTCTCACTTTGAAGAGATCGGGGTTGAGCTAGCTCCAATAATACGTAGTTTTTGAGTTAACTTCAATAATACCTATTTTTCTCACTTCGTCTATGTGGATAACTGGATAATATTATAATAACCTCCTGTCATTTGTGACATATTCGAATTTGTGTGGGGTAGGCATCACAAATAAAAAGTGAAAAATAAAAACTTTTTTACAAAAAAAAAAAAAAAACAACCGACTTCCAAAAAAAAAAAATCACTACAATGTGAAAAATATAACTTTAATTCCATAAGACGGTGGCAAAAAAACGATAATACAAAACCAGACACCGACTTTCGAAATTATTTTTCATTTTGTAGTTTGTTGTTTTTTTGGAAGTCGGTTGTTTTTTTATAAAAAGTTTTTTAATAGAATAAGAGGCCATCTTATACTAGTTCTGTTACAACTGATTTGCGACCTACTGTAGGTACATTCTAGTTTGATCAGATGGTCTGCACTTAGCAGAAAACACAGCATCAATCACATTTGTATGTCTTTTAAATGGAAAACATAACTAATAAATCATTTCCAGCGAAGTAGAAATCATAAACATTTTTATAGCTTTACTAATATAACCGATGTTTTATAAGATAGCCTAATCGTTGCTTCAATTTCTATGTTAATAAGTAGTGCTGCTGCCGGCTGGAAATGATTTCACTATGACTACAACCCATTCATCTTCGATTTAAGAAAACATTCTCTGTACTTTTCATTCCCTTTTATAATAATTATGTCTTTTATCAGCAGTCTTTTCAGACAGTCAAATTCTTCTTATTTTCATTACAAAACCACTGGTTTAATTAACTGTGTTTCACGTTACGTAGGAACCTATCAATGTTTTTATGTTTCGATTTGCTTAAAATTCCATCATTCTAATGATTTTATTTCACTTTTCAATTACCCACACCTATTACTGCCATTGACTTTTTTATAGTTTGACCAGTTTAACCTTTACCTGCCTTTATATGCCCGTTTGACATTGTATGTGCCTAGAATATTTAATAAACAGGTGATTGATCATAATTAGGCACTTGACTCTTCCATTAACATTGAGGAAGGTCGTGTTACCCAACAATATGCGCTATAGTATGCGCCATATATTATTAATATTAAGGCATCGATTTCCACACCATACACATCGATACTTACGTGCATGACTACATAAGGTTACTTATTTGATATTTATTTTTATTCTGGTGTTTAGTAAACATAAAAAAAAAACAATCGACTTCCAAAAAACTGTATTTTATTTTTCGATACGGATTTCTGAAATTAAAGTTATTTATCACTTTGTAGATATATTTGGAAGTCGGTTGTTTTTTTTTTTTTTGTAAAACAGCTTTTTATTTTTCACTTTTTAGTTTTTACCCCAAAGTAATTTGTATACCACTACTTGCTAAGTAAGTAACAGTGACAGAAAGTATATTATAACATCATCAAGAATCAAGATACACAAAGTGGATGAAATACGTACTTATTATCGAAGCTAACTGAAAAACTATCCAAGCAAAGTTAATAAAATTTGGGACTACGTACATTAGAAAAAAAAACATACATACAGATGAACATATAACCTCCTCCTTTTTTGAATTCGGTTAACAATTAAATAAACTATTCAGTATCTACAGGGTAATCATTTGAGATAGGCAGTACCGTTGAATCCCCACCTTTTGAGCAATTTAGATCTACATACACTAATTTTGAATAATTTTGCCGCCATATAATATGTACAGCCCTGCTTACTACTGAATTTAGGTAGGGCAAAACTTGGGTAATCGGTGATAGTTTTGTTTTTTACTTGTAAAATTCGATTCATTGATTAGACTATTTTTTAAATTTACTGTGATAGAGTAGACAAAATAAGTTTTGCTAACTTATATCTAAAAATGTGGCAAATACTATAATGATTGAAAAATGTACATTTATCAAGTCAGTAGTAACTTGGTAATAAAACACAATTATCTATCACCGAATAGCTGCATATCACGAATTAGCCAAGTTTTGCCCTAAGTTTTGGTTATAGATTATTACATTAGGTTTTCAATTTACGACTTTGTCCATGTTTTTGAATTACTCGTATGACCTTGCACTTATAGTGAATGCGTTAAAAATCCGATCAAATAATATCACCTATTAAGGTTTAAAAGTTTATTATTACTGACATCAAAAATAGATTTATTAGACACATTTGTGAGTATCCGCCTACTATCAACACACTGTCATTATCCAAAAACACTATGATTTATTTAGTTCAACAACATTTTAGGAAGTTCAAGTTCCACATAATGTCAAGGTTCCAATTTAGCTAATATTTTAATGCAATAACGACTGCGACGTAAGCTCGAAGCAATAAAACGGCATTCGTTATTTAATTTAATAACTTTTGCACCATGAGGAATTGTAATAATCGTAATCGGTGCTATTTCGTAAACTAAAATTAGAATAGAGGTTCTATGTTCTATTACGGTCTCGATTTTTAAATGCCGAACGCTGATCACGTTGGCTCTGCTCAGCAGTCAGCTATAAAGAGGTTGCACTCTGTGATTTCACCTTAACGTCTATTCGTATTCTGTATAATTGGCATCTCGCCGATCGTTCCGGGCGCTTTCTTCGGTCGCATCAAGGTTACTTGCTCTCACCCGCTAAGCTCAGCTGTTCTTGTGTTTTGTATGCCTGATGGAGCGCGTCGCACGTCCCCCTTTTAACAGTTGTAACTTTCGAACACCGTGACTTGGGGTAGTGTAGTGTGGCTGTTTGTTTTACGATCTTTGCATGATGTTGCCTGGCTTAATTAAAAAAAAAAATCATAGAGCACTGATGTTTTTGGGCGCCAACTTTAATAAAAGCTTAATTACCATTTTACATTTATCGTTATAATCTTTTGTAGAATTCGTTTTACTTAATAAAATCCTGAAGAAGTTGAGCTCGCAGTACCTACCTAAATACTTAACTTGCAAATTAATGCCAATTATGGATTAACATTTTCAAAAGAGAGAAAGCTTACGTTCTCCATGTCCGAAGCAAACGTCATTGACATAAAAATATGATAAATCCTGAATTCTAAAACCGGTTTGCAGATTTCGGCGCGATTTTTGTGATTCTGATTATTACCATAATAAAACACATGGTCAATTTAAATGCCAACGATGATAATAATTGCTATCTATTAGGTGGTTACGCAAAAACTATACTTCGTAATTTATAATTCGTCGATTTTTGTGCAGCAGCTTGCAAAACAACTTAAAAATATTTGAAAAACATGAGGTCAAAGACTTTAGTATTGAGTGGAATGCTGTTAGAGGGTATTTACCTATGTAAGTCTAGGTAGGTAGGTACATAATTTTGTGAATTAAGTTATGTATCAAATACATAAGCAAGTTTTAAAAGGTGTGGTTCAGTTTCCGATCTGACGCAATATTTTTCAAGAGCTGTACCTAAAGACAGGTGAATCAACTTATAATAGTGGTTAGTGATATCAAAGATTTGAACAGTCATAAAAAATAATGAAACAACATGACCGAACATCGTATTTATTATTATCATTGCATGCATTATCGTATCACACAGAAACGTTTACTGTTAAAAACATGGTGCTCCCAATGACTTGCAGTGGTCAGTTATAGAGTATAATTATATTGTTATTGTCATAAGTATATGTGTGTGCGCGCGTTGATTAGAAACTAAAAAATAACCTGAAAATATACTTAATAATAATGCAATTATCAGTCTGTTTGCCGAAAGCCTCAATTACCTAACCATGTAAGGCCTGTAAGGAGGTATCAGGCTGACTCAGCAGTCATTTGAACAACTCACATCGTCATCGTCTACATATTTTTTTATGTACTTTCCTATCGCAGGCATGCTGAAAGAGATGTGTTTAGAAATAGACACACCTTTGTACGTACTTTTCTGTTCCTTTAAATAGTTAAATACTGAACATTGTTAAGCTTAAAAAGGTAAGAATTTTCATGTATTTAACTATATTTTGCCAAAAATGTTGTTTAGCAGGTTTTCGCAGTAAACCCTCTAAATAAACTTTTACTAAGGGAGCAGCGCTGAAACAGCGAACATAGTAGCATCGGTCTCTGGACAAAATTTTCCATATTTCAGAGTTGGTTCAATAGTAAATGATGATTTATTCATGAGTATTACAAGACATGTATAGCATATTATAGTGACTATTACCTACGGATTGTGTATTCCGCGCGATCATTACCGAGGGAGGCTCCCAAGTCATCAATGTTTGATTTAGCATGAAATATTTAATTTGTGCTTACCAGTGGTTGGTCAGTATTCAGTCTTGTCACTTCGCGGCGTAACTGTTAGAAGCGGATCACTCGCCGCCGCAGTCCATATGACGCAAATAACTTGTTATTGCTCACTGAACTTGAGCAATTATAGCTTATAGCGTCGGCTTCTCCATTACACAGTTCTAATGTCCCGTAGAAAACGGAGCGTTGACTTAAAGGAACTGTCCAAGTTTTTCCGAAGAAGAAACTGTAAGTTCAACGAACGGTTTCTGCTATTGAGAGATTTTTTTTGTTTTTTTTTTTTTTTTGGTTTTTAATAACGTTCGGTAGGTATAGCTATTTGAAGTCTCGTTTCTTAATTTTAAAATGTAATTTGCGAATCAATTTGTCATCGAGTCAAGGCTCCTGCAAACAGGCACGACACGCGACGTGACACAATGGCGCCGCGTATCGAGCGACGAGTGATGCCTTTGTGTCGCGTGCGATTCGCGTCGCGCTTCGCGTCTGTTTGCAGGAGCCTTTACTGAAATAAAGTAACAGGTGGAAAAAAGATGTTCAATGTCGATCACACAATCTTCTTGTAGGTAATTATTATTTTATGTTTTGTATAGGTTAATAAGTAATGGTCGTGTATGAGTTTTAAAGTTTTGCGCTATTTTAACAACATTTGTGTGCTGTTTGCCAGGTTTCCAGACTGCCTGATCATCATTTACTTCTTACGAAGTCATCGGCTAGTTAAATGCCCGTTTACATTAGAACCTCTGTGTCTAATCGTTCGTGTAAATAACCTTTACGGTTGACTAAATCGAGGGTCAGTTAGATGACGATGTCTATTGTCGAATTAGTTCTTAGTCTTACTCATTTGTATTACGAGAAAAAAAAACAGGAAAACTGAAGAATTTTGCGAAAACCGGTTGCAATGTACTTAGTGTAGGTAGATACAGTCACGAGCATAAATACCTTACAGTTACGCAAAATTCAAAAGCGTTTAAAGGCCTGCGCGCAGGCCACACTGGGAACAAAGCTAAGTTCGTTTAGACCGCTCATGTAGCTTTCGCGTGTTTGCATACTTCGACTCACACCGCGAACTATGAACCGAAGTATGAAAAGACCCGATATCTAAACGAAGCTTAACGAACTTAGCTTCGTTCCCAGTGTGGCCTGCTCTTTACTCGTGAAATTAAAATTGTAACTTTCAGAAAAGGCCTACTTCAAAATAGTATGATTTTGATAACACCATAAAATATCTATCAATACTTTAAGAGAAAATCGCTCTTGAATTTTGCGTAACTGTATTTATGCTCGTGACTACTATACCGTGATGATTATTTACAACTTTATTCGTCAACTAGCTGTGCCCCGCGACTTCGTTCGCGTGGAAGTTGTAAGATGCACAATAAAATAACAGCCACATTTTAATAAAACTCCCTCGTCCCCTGACCCGCCGCGTTGCATCGCCCGCCCGCGCTATTACTTCGTTTTCGCTTAGCGTTCTTTCTGACTTTTTCTTTTTGCTCGACTCCTAAGGGTCGAAGCGTGATGTTAAGTAGCCTATAACTATCCTCGAGAATTGGGCTACCAAATGCAAAACCAATTTTTCAAATCCGACTTGTTGTTTACAATATCCATTGAGGTAATATGTACCTCAATGCCAATATCATGGGTTTTAATTATTGTGCGCGGAACCCTAAATATTTTTCTAAAATAAAAGTAGCCTATGGTACTCCCTGTAACATTAGCTATCTGCCAGTGAAAGTCCCGTCAAAATCGGTCTAGCCGTTTCGGAGATTAGCAGGAACAGACAGACAGACAAAAATTTAAAAAATTGCTTTTTTGTTATAAGTATCGCATATACTTTCTTATGCATTTAGTAAAACGTTGTTATTTAGACATTACAAACAGACATTTAAATTTTATTTATTTGTATAGATTTAAAAAAAAACAGAAAGCTATGGTGGCCCAGTGGTAATAAGTCGGGGGACTTACGACGTCGACGTCGTGGGTTCGAACCAAAGCAGGCGCTTTACTTTGTGTAAATAATTTCATCACCACTGCTCTCAAAACGGTGAAGGAAAACATCGTGAGGAAACCGGCATGTCCTAGAACCAAAATTCGAAAACATGTGATATCTACCAACCCGCACTGGGCCCGCGTGGTAGATTACAGCCCACTCCCTCTCGAAGACAGGAGGCCTGTGTCCCAGCAGTGGGAACATTATAGGCTGATTATGCAAAAAGAAACAAGTTAAGTACCTTCATCTTCTTTTTAATGTTGGTAAATGTCAGGAATGCTATTGGGAGGACTCTGTTGAATATGTGTAGCCGATTACTATGATAATGTTAACCTTTATCATAGTAATCGACTACACATCGTAGGGTGTAATTTTACATCTTTATACAGAGCCACAGAAATGCTTGTCGCTATGCATATAGAGAGGTACACCAGGGATAATATCCACCTGCATTCACTAAAGCGTAGAGATAAGATATATGGTAGTAAGAAAAAAGTGCTGCAATTGATAAAAAAGCGGATGTTGAACAAAACAGAGTCATGTTTACAATTCAAACATGAACAACTCACTTTGATAGTGCAACTATAATTCTTAAAATTACCATCTAAAATCATCTCCCGTTGCGTGAACAATAAAAGCGTAACAACTTGGCCTCGCAAGTAATTACATTTTACAGCTAACTTGGCTTAAGACTCTAACACGAAAACTGGGCTAATCAAAACAATGTGGACAGTAAAATGACGGCACCGTCAGCCCAAACATTCAGAATTTACCGTAAGATAACGGGTGATACCTTAACCTTTCCGTTTTTCCCACTGCGAGACGAATCCATGTCTTGTCAGAACATTCAAAACTGGAGCATAAACATCTCTATTAAGAAGGAGTTTATCATCTGCCTACCCTTTTTTCCAACTATGTAGGAGTCGGCTTCCAGTCTAACCGGATGCAGCTGAGCAGCTTTATTAAGAAGAAGTTCTGTGATATAAACTGTTAAGTAGTAATATCAGTTAAAAATGAAAATGATAAATTTTTTACGACCATTACTCGGTTCGAGTGACTCGTGGCTATGTAATAAACGCCGCAAGGGTCGATCTATCAAGTTAAGCAGTTCTTGCTGCCGTCGGTCCGTGGATGGGTGACCATATTTACATACCGAGACCCCTCCGTGCCTCGGAAAGCACGTTAAGCCGTCGGTCCCGGCTGTCATTCGTCGGGTCGTCAGATGCCCGAGTCTAGGCGGGGGGGGGGGGGGGGGGGGGGCAAGGGGGCGGCGTCGTCCTTAATTGCTTCTATGATCAGTTATTTGCCCCTCTTCGCCATGACGCCGAATCCAAAATCTCACGGTGAATCGAGATATATCCCTATCCCTACTTATTGAGTTCTCGTGATATAGTATAGCACCAATATTCAAGCCCTCATCATGGATAAATAATATTTCAGCCCTTCGTAAACACGCTATTTTATTATTATTTCAAATTTCAATCAATCAATTTTTCGTCAACGTCATTGTCATCATTCTCCTGCCCTAATCCCAGTTTATTTGTAGTCGGCACAACATTTCCTTTTCTTCGATACTTCTCTATTAGTCATCATCTCTGTAGTCAGCCCCTTTCTAGCCATATCATCTTTCACACAGTCCATCCATCGTTTCTTTGGTCTTCCCCTACTCTTAATAGACATCGACATTCATACTCAAAACTTTCCTCACGATATTTTCCTCATTCAAATATTTTTTTATCAAAAGCAATGACTGTCATCATCAAAAAGTAATTAATACTATTTTTGTTAGAATAGATGCATCACAACTATTAAAAAGTAATATCTAAGTATCTTGATAATAAAATTAGATAAACAGCATTTTAGACTTTACGACAATTTATACAAATGTCATTGTAACAAATGCAATTATGCCAATGCGTCAACTTTTAAATTAATATGAATTAAGTTCCATCATCAAAAAGTCATTATTAGGTACTCTTTTTCTTAGAATAGATGCCTCACAACTATTAAAAAGTAATAAGTAACTAAATATATTCAAAATCTAGTCGCAATCTCATCTCAGCGACAATCAAATGTCAAAAATGTAGGGAAATTATAGGTATTTGACATAATTATTGAGACTGAGATCAGACTGTGAACGTTCTTAAAATTACGAGAATTGCCCCTCTGACTGTGAACGTTCTGAAAATTACGAGAATTACCCCTCATCTCACTCATTCTCTAATTCTCTATACAATTTTTAAGTCGGTTCATTCGCTCACTGAGCTCACTCAATATTCACTCGCGAGTACTCGCGGATCGCGATGTCAATCTCAGTTTTTAAGTGAGGACGCGTGAACGAGTGAGGTGGTTCAATGTTGAAATTCGAGTAACTCTTTCAATTTGCGATCAGTAGTACCTCAAACGAGGTACCTCATGAATGAGGGACACATCACTACTTGAGGTTAAAGTGTCCGTATGTCCACACTCCCAAGTAAAAATTGATTGAATATTCTTTCAATCAACCCGCTATAACAACAAACATACATTTAACATAACATTACAATATAATAATGAATAATTGTTAATAAATTAGCTGTAATAAATACAGGGTGTAAGGGACAGCCCTCCGCAAACTAACAGGGTGCATTCAGCTCCTTATTATGAATCATATTCCACCGGAAATATTCTCAGGAAAATTTTAATTTTTTTTCTCGTATTTTCAGTTACTATTCCTTTATTTCAATGTAAAATTACATTCTCTGTACGCAGCACTCCATTTATGTAAATAAAACAGCTAAAATAAAAAAAAAATTGCAATGGATGTTGAAATACTCGGCGGCCGAAGGCTCGCTGCGCTGTCGTTCGCTACGCGCATTTTGCCACGGTAACGATACATTGCGTGTGAGGTAATAAAACAAATGAGGTTTATTGGATTCCCTTAACGTTCCTGAAATAATTTCATGTACCGGTCATCTTAGTATGATATATTGAATTCACCCCATCAGTCTGCGGAGGGCTGTCCCTTACACTCTGTATACTTGCAACGTGAACAATTATTCTGTTCGGTAATAATTACGATACATTCATTTGTGATTACTCTCTTCTTTTAACTATAACGGTATTGTAGTGTTAACAAAAGGGCTAGTCGTCACATAATATCACAAGACATTCTCGTTACATGTACGACATTCTCATAACTGTAACGAGATTTTTCTTTGTGAAGGGATATCGTACCCAGTAGCTGGGTAGTGGAGATCAGATTGGTAGTCGCTTCATGTAAGATACTGGTATTCACTGGATACTGGTATCCGATTAGACTGGAAGCCGACCCCAACACATTTTGGGAAAAGGCTAGGCAGATTGACGACCTACAAACTTTACATAATATGACATTTAATCAGCAATTCATTAATATGAAACTTTTAAATTATCACACCTGAGTGCACTAAGTGCACACAAAACACTGTCACCATGCACGCACAAACGTTTTTTACATGCGCAGTCAGCATTACAATAGTCAATACAATTAAATTCTGATGTGATTACAAAACCTTATTATTACTGGATTGACGTAATAATTAGAGCAAAAACAGACCAATAATTGTATTGTTTATTAGGAACATTGACAAACTGACAATTAAAGTTTTTTTTTAATAATCTATTGATATTAATAATAGTATTACAATATCCGTTTCCTTTGGTGCATTGCACTACCTACCCAGAGATTATAATTACGATAGCAGTATGATGTTTATTAGTTTGGGTGTTGTACATATATCTACTACTACGTAATTATTACTAAACCATACGAAATTGCTGACCCTTAGAGAAACGAAAATGTAGGTAGTTTTCCAAAACTTAACCTGCCAAAGAAAATCTCATTCCACTTGATGCTAGGAATTGACACTATTGACAGCTCACTTCACATATAATATGTTGTCACGGTGAAATTTATAAAGAATTCGGCTGTTGTAAAAACGCATCAAACATAGCCTCCTTTATTTATAAACGTTGCTTAAAGTTAAGAGCGTTTAAACGTCAAAAATTTAACGAGCAACGTTAATGAATAAAGGAGAGCATCTCCAAATCCTCCGATGAATTTTCTTTCTAAACTCTTCCAATCAATAAAACGTACAGTCAGCGCACGAGCTCCGAGGAATCGGGGCTGAGGAAGCGGGCGGTTATCATGCACATACTATCCTTATAGAATTATTTCATAATTAACTAAATGTATGCACATGCGCGGAGGTGCTGGTACTTATCTACTTATAAAATAATAGAACTATATATAATAACATAGTATGTGCTTGAAAACCGCCCGCTTCTTCAACCCTCGATTCCTTGGAGCTCGCGCGCGGACTGTAGTCATCGATCAAAATAATAAATGATAAAATTAATCGATAATTTCTCTAATGCGTCTACTAAAGCGCGACTATCACAGAGAGCAATTTACGCAGCTATTATCCCACGAGGACTACAAGAAGTGGCATTTTATGCGCGGCAACACTGCGGCTAATTGTATATCCGAACTGTTTTTATTACTAAACAACCGGATGTCGAGCCAATAAACCATTGATTGGATTGTATGTAGTTTTTAATTGTAACTAGGAATGGTATTTTGGTTGGTTTTTGTAGAATAGGGATTATAACTAAAATTTATTTTTGTTCATCATGTAAATTATTAAAAAATATTAGACACGTATTTTTTCTTTTTTTACGTAATCAAAAGATTACGGCGATACATTGAGTTAAAATGTGGCATGACGTCACGCCTTGCTAGATTTTATACATAGTCGTGACGTAGTGAGCCGCCACTCCCCAACTTTAATGCGTTTTATCCAAGTAATTTTTTATTATGATAAAGCAAAAAATACATGTTTAATATTTTATTATTATCGACTGACGGACTAAATATCACAGAATTTCAATTTTTTTACCCAGGCATCATCCCTTTATCAACCTGTTAATGGGTATCTTCGAAGTCTAGATTTCTAATTTCACACACTTCCGATATTTAATTGAAAAAAATACTTGATTACTTTCTTTCTGCCAAAAGAAATACGGAAATAAACGTTTATATCCGCCTTACATATTTTATTTAAAGTGAAACTTAAAATTTATTTTTGTTACACTTCAATGAAATCATTTATAAATAAAACATTAATTCAATTAAGGAAGCAGGAAAACATTATTTCTCTTAGCTATTGAAGTAATTAATCTTTTAGGCTTTAGGTAAGGCTTGTACGATGCGGCATTAAGCTTTCTTTCCTGCCCAAATCTTGTTTTTGTCACTTTTCTTTCGGGATCTCCTTGATACGCACAAAGCACGATGTTCCTTTCTGGGTCTAGTACCGTATAGGTCTTTCGTTCAGTTTGTAAGCTATGTGACGTAGTTTTCACCCTGGCAAGAAAAGAGTTACTTTCAGGATCTCCTTCATATGTTTAAAGCATCAAGTTCCGATTTTCTTGTCTGTCCATAGTCTACAACAAACCATCTCTAGAGACTTTCGTTCAGCGTCATCAATGTCACGTACCTAGCGGTAGATGACCTCGTTTCGTATCCGATCTAATCGAGTAACGCTGCACGTTCAACGTAACATCTCCATTGTCGTGACACTGATCAGTCGCACGTGTCGTTTTAGGAGGCCTACTTAGTTTCACTACCGTATCATGCAAGTGTATTTAATTTTTGTGCTGTTTTGCGTACCCTTGGGTTCATAAATGCCACCTGTGCATGTGGTTTTTTAAACACGATTTTGCTCACCCTCAACTTGGATAAAACCAGATTTATCACTTTTAGTCCAAGGAAAGTGTCACAGCCAGCCCCACCCTTCCGTCTGACAGCTCATGCGTGCCATACAATGAGGACTGCCATCTGTGGCTGTCCTGAAGTTATGCGCACGGACTCAATAAAATATCTTGGAGTCTGGGTCGACGACACGTTGACATGGAGTGGGCAAATCAATTCACTGGTCTCTAGGATAAGAAAATTAATTTTTGTTTTAAAAAATCTAAGGACCTCTGCCAATTTCTCTACCCTGAGAACTGTGTACTTTGCTCTTGCCCACTCCGTTCTAACGTAGGTATTGTATTTCGGCCTGGGGTGGTGCTGGTAAATGTCTTCTGCTGCGGTTGGAGAGGGCGCAGAGGGCTGTCCTTAAGGTAATGGCCTTCAAACCCTATCGCTTCCCTACCTGTGAACTGTAGACGCTATGGAAGCTACCTAAAGTAAGGCACTCATTTGTGCTAAGTACAGTATTGCGGAAACATTCAAACCTGTCTTTCGACCCTGAATTTAGAAGACAAAAACGTAGAACTGGCAGAGTCTGCCCGACATCAGGTGTTAAATTGGAAATTGTCCGCCGGCAGTTCACTTTCGGCAGTCCCGTGCTTTATAATAGAGTAAATAAAGTGCTGACTATTTATCCATGTACTCTCCGGGATTGCAAAAAACTATTGATCAATGGCTTCATTCTCTCACATACGAAGAATTGTAGAATTTAGTTAAACCGTGAAGATCTTTCTTTGGTTAATATGCACACCAAATACACGTAGTGTGGAGTGCTCGTGGGGAGGTTCCACAAGCACACTCTACACTTACACCCCACAGACACGCACTACACTCACATACAACACTCCCACATGCACAACGTTGAGCACTTACGTATTTTAATTTTTATTGAGTCAATTTGTTACTATTTTAATTTTTTACTATTTTAATTTTATACTATTTTATTTTTTTTTTTTAAATATTTGGTATTGTTCTTATTTTTTTAACCCCTGCTGTATTTTCATCTCTGGAATCTGGAACGCTGTCGTCTCCCTCTTGAGGTGGGCGTTAATAGCTGCGACACAGTTTTATAACTAATGTAGCTATTTACGTACGTAATCAATTTGTAAAATGTGTTTTTGTTCCATTAAAGATTATTATATTATTATATTTAACGAAATCAAGAAGCTATGAAGTTATGTCTTCTCGAGGTTTTTTTTTGAACAGCTTCTACGTTGGTTTTTGCATGTCCGTCTTTATGTAGGATGAGTTAATTACTGCCTATAAGTAGCTAATAAAAAATATGATTATATTATAGCGAAAACAGCCCTCAGTAAAAACATGAGCCCCGTTACCAATAGCTTTCAAAGTACCAAGATAACTATCGTCTCGCAACATTTTTCCTATGTATTCCCAAGCTAACAAGACAATTTATAAGACAATTTTATAAAATGAATCATCATAATTTGTAGCGTATGTGCCAGTATATAAGTGCGTTACATATAAGCATATAAAGACACGAGACGTGTGAAAGATTCGTATCGGGGCTCAATTCTTATGCTAATGACATTCACACGAGGTTACGCCCGGTCAAGGTAACTGTGTCATCAATCCAAGCATATTTCTAATGTTTTGTTAATTAATTATTTTTATGGAGATCATTAAAGAGTCGTGTTGACCCAGTGGTTAAGCTTCTCGAGCATGAGGATGCAGGTTCAATCCTGGCAAGTGCCTGTTACTTGAAGACTTTTTTTTTTCTAAATTAATCATCTTGACTGACGGTTATGGAAAACAAGAATAAGAGAAACTTGGACTTATTTTGATCGTGATTCATAACTTATTGGCGATTTCTCAGATTTATATGGGCAAGCGTGGTGATTTATGCTGCTCTCATAAAGTAGTTTAAAATTATCGAATGCAGAAAATATTGGCAAACATTTTGCCATTGCTTCTGATTTCATGGGTCATGGGCCATGGGCCATTTTCTTGTGCAAAAATCATATTGTCTGAATGTAATAATCATGTCGTGTGTATTAAAAAGCAGTGTTAATCAATGTAATGTATCGGTTTATGAAACGCGTGGTTTTAAGCAATTAGCACTTACTGCCAAATCAATCACTCTCAATAATGATCTCGTTATATCTATATTCATGTAAAATTAAATGAAGTAGTTAAGTATATTACGATAACGCTGCGATACGAAAATAAAACTTAACGAATGGTAATTGAAAATGGTAGATAGGTACCTACCCTTATTCTTTTCTCACGTTCCTGGAGAAATTTGCGGGAGTGTTAAAAATATTCCTGATTTCTCTGATGTCCTCTATCGGACCTAGGGGGATCTGGAGGTGTTTATTATACACGAGATAATGTTTTTTCGCTTGGCAAGCTTCTGAAAAATCTTGGGGAAAGTTGCGAGAGTTTAAAAAATTGCCCGTTTTCTTTGATATCTCCGTACGGAACCTAGAGAGGTATTGAGATGTTATTCATATTACAGACCACATGTTCACATATTGTATCTGCTCAATAGAAATTGATTTACATTATTCCATTTATTTCGTAAGACAAACCTCGTCCGCATTCATAGATTCAACCGAATAAAAGCGTAAGTAGCTCATGCTTATGCATGCGTGCATATATTTACTTTTCAAATGGAAGACATTTTTCTTCACTATCAAACGTATTATTTCGCGATAGCCGCTGGCCACTATTACTCCAATTATGTTAAAAGCAGCAATCGTGTTGTGTATTCATCCGTTGCTAATCGGGTCTGCGTAAGCGCCGTCGTGCGCTCTTATTTACAAGCCGTTAGATTTAGCTAGGATTGTCTCGCATTTGGATTTATGCCAACAATGTATGGAGGCTGAATTATGTCCTTTCAGTGCTTAAAATCACGCCTTCTGGGAAATCTCATGTGTAGTAGAAGCTACAGAACACCACCTGCTACGATTCTGACATCTCTAATACTTGCTTATTTTTCTTATGTTCTCTTTCGAAAATGTATTCAGTCCGGAAGAATCAATTCCATTATTTTTTTACAATTTGACAAAGATTTACGGCCCAAAAAAATCAAGGGAAAAATGTTGTCGAGATACGACAGTTAACGAGTAAAACATCTAAGAAACAGAGCAGTGTTGATGAACTGGGCCGATGCCGCGATGACACCGATTTTCGGCTCCTTGACAATTTCTTCTACTAGCAACCCTAGCTGCGCATGCGTTACTATTCAACATTCATTTCGTATCCAAGAGACTGTCTAGTTAAATCACGGTCATGGCAGAGCCGCTCATTAATTGTGAGAGAAAACTAACTCGAACCGACGGAAAGAAAGAAAAGGTGTTTGATTGATATAGGATGATTTGCTTTTAGATGGCTTGATTACTGAGGTGGAGAAACAAATGTGTGTTCGACCGGTTCTACTACGACTTGAGGAATTTACTGCTATTTATAGGTAGGTGCTTATAACTATAAGAAATTAGAATGTTATGACGATGAAATATTTTCGTAGTGTCCGCGAAATCCTGAAATACATAGATAACTTGTAGTTCTTACTTTAGCTAGTGCTTTAGCATCTTTTTCATAACTATCGTCCATTGATTTTAAATTCCAGCAATTTTTACGAGCTATAAAAGAAATAGGATATCAAACCTAATTTAATAATATATATCAAGTTTCAGATTTTTTTTATAAATAATGCCCATTCGCAAATTCGAAGTGTCACCTCATAAAAAATCAGCCGAATTCTATAAGAATTCATGTGAACATTGCACCCCACAGTCGCGATAACGTTGCACAAACGTCTATCAATCTTGACCCACATTATGTAGTTTAATTTTAATTACAACCGACGTGCAAATTTTACTCACCCGAACACCGCGTGCCTGCTCTTGCGCATATAACGCAAATAGTTTTATTGTTGCAAAAGTTTTCGCATCGTATTATTTTATGTACGTATTAATTTAATAAACGACGTCTTACTAAATATTTAATTTTGTAGTAAAAATAATAAAATTTAACGTATTTATTAAATGACAGTCATTTTAAAGTGTGTTAACGATTTTTGATGAAGTGGTTTATAAGTTTCTAGTCTGAGCAAAATGATTGCTCGTCAAATTATGTTATTATGACAACTTAAATAATTTTACCTACGTAAATTCAAATCACAATTGTAATTTTTGACAGTCGTATGAAAATATGGCCATATTGTCGTATTGTATCCATGTGCTAAACAATTAAGTAATTTCCCTGATTATACCTAGGTACTTAAATTACCTAAATATGTATAGCAAAACGTTTACATTTATTAATTGAAATTGACGTGAGAGCTCTTTATCAAGTTATACTAGTTTTTCACCTATTTTCATGCGGCTCAATGAATCCGTCGCGATGCGATGGTGTCGTGACTAGTGGCCGTTTGATTCTCGGCTGTGCTATTATTGTGATCTACTGCATTCGTCTGCTAAGTTATCGTCGAATTGTCCACACTTATCACCTGATGTGCGATAAGTAAAAAACGCTAAACGTTGTAATTAAACTAGAACGTGTTTTGAATATAAATGTTACTCTATCGTTGATTGAATGTGATAGTTGATAGTTTCTACAAGATTTCAGTTAGACGTTGCTGTCTATATTACTTTCTGCGTATCTACTACTATATAGCTTCTGCCCGCGACTTCGTCCGCGTGAAATTTTTTGTACCCTGGTCCCACCCGTTGCCTGCCCGCGTTATTACCTACTTCATTTTTGCTTGGCGTTCTTTCTGACTTTTTTTCTTTTTACTCGGCTTCTAAGGGTCTTAGCGTTATATTAAATAGCCTATAGCCTTCCTCAAGAATTGGGCTATAAAACGCATTTTTTTTTTTTTTAATCTGACTGGTAGTTCCAGAGATTAGCGCGTTCAAACAAACAAACAAAAAACTTTCAGCTTTATTATTAGATTAAACTTAAAAGTAGGTAAGTATCTACCAGGGGCGTAGTCTTCATACAACCCTATTCCTATCGGCTTTCTTCGCAACAACCACTCTTCATAAAGTCTACTATTGCCAAATAATAAGGTACACCTGTGTGTGTGTGACTATGTATCTCATCAAATTACATAATTATATTTAATACCAGTTTAATGTATCATAAGATTAAAAAGCTACAGTTTTTTGTCTAGTTTATGAGACTTGAACAATTTTTTTTCGTTTTTTTTTTTAAGGATAATTGTAGCTGCGCCTCTGGTCACATCTAATAATTTATATTGATTTGATTAAATTGCTATTCAGTCCTCTTCCTCTCTCCTAAATGTTTGCGTGCCCGACAGGGTCCATATTGATCTGTAACTTGTTTTTCACCATCTCTGTAACATATGGAATGCAGTAAAAAATTGAGTATTGAGTATCTACTACGCTTGCAAAGGTCATACATAAAGCTTTAATCGTAAATATTTTATTAATAGGTTTAGGTTATTATCTTTGTTTCATCACTCATCATCAGGCATATAGAAATAATGTTCCTAATTATTCTGACACTGTTACGAAAATAGCAATGCCTACATATTAATAATAATAAGTAATATTAAAAGTAATATTAGCACACACAATTATTGTACGTACGTAGAAGCATAATGAAACAACATTTAGTGAGAATTCGTACGATTACGTTACAAAATATCATCAATGTTAATATTATCAGTAGATAATCTCATAAACTTTGTGTCAATACTTAATAAGTTTATATATTTAGTAATTGCAAGCGATTGCAGAATACGGTAGGCAACATGTCCGAAGATAACATCGTATCGATTCAATATTCGAATCGAGAGCTCGAAACTCTAAAGTAATCAACCGATGTGCCTTCATCGAATACATTTCAATTTTGTTTTAATCGATTTATCGCTACAAGATAGTCGAGTCGATATCTACTCGACAGATGATTATTCTCGAGAAGGGCTGCTTGAATATTTATGAAGATTGCGACATCTCTGGCGACTCATTGCTTTGCAATGCTGCAATAAAAAACCGGATAAGCCGTAGTAGTCGTGGGTAGTCATAGTACAGTCAACTGCATATAAGAAATAGGTAACACGTGCACTACTAAAATCGTCCTTACTGGTACAACATAAAGGTGCTGACATGGCATGGGTCGATCGATCAGGTTAAGCTACGCTTGCCGCGGTCGGTCCGTGGACAGGTGATCATCTTTACATACAGAGACCACCCCCCCGTGCCACGGAAAGCACGATAAGCCGTTGGTCTCGGCTGTCATTCTTGGATCTTTGACAGTTGTTACGGGTTGTCAGAAGCCCGAAAGGTTGAAAACCAGTCTTACCAAGGGGTATCGTATTATCCAGTAACTGGGTTGTGGAGGTCAGATAGGCAGTCACTCCATGTAAAATACTGGTATTCAGCTGCATCCGATTAGACTGGAAGCCGACCCTAACATAGTTGGTAAAAGGCTAAGCAGATGATGATAAAAGCGCCATCAATGTCAAATTGTTACTATTGATGTGCGGCTGACTGTACCTAAACGTTGCAACGATTTGCGGATGATTGCTCCGGTGCGTTCATTCAATGACAATCACTCATCTAAATCCTGACAGAAGATTAATGTGAACCCGATGAAAGACCGGTTTTTAGAACTGATTGATATTACTAATGCTTTTGTTGCTCAATCTTATTTGCGTATGAATTGAAAAGGTTTTCATTACACAAACGCATTTGGGCTAAGGTTATTTTGTGCTATATCCTTAGGGTCCATCTTTAAAAATAATTCTACAAATACAAATACAATTAGTTATGCGCCTACACATCACTGAATGCCCAAAAGACTGGCAGCATACAAACTATCATCGTTTCCTCTATACAATACAAACAAATGAGAAAACTGAAGTGTCTGTTTGTAATGTCAAAATAACAGCTTCTCCATTAAATGCATATACGAGCACGGAAAGTATAATTATACGGACTTATAACAAAAAAAAAAAAAACAATTTTTAAATTTTTTGTCTATTTGCCGGAACAAATAGACAAAAAATTTAAAAATTGTTTTTTTTCTAATCTCCGAAACGGCTGGACCGATTTTGATGGAATTTTTACCGATAGATAGCTGATGTTATAAGGAGTAACGTAGGATTCTTTTATTTTAGAAAAATAATTAGAGTACCGCGTAAATAAATTAAAACCCATGAAATTGTGAACAAAAAGTCGGATTTGAAAAAAATCTTGTGGTAGCCCAATGTGTTTTGTAGTCCGATTCTCGAGGATGATTATAGGCTATTCAACATTACGCTACGTCCCTTAGGAGCCGAGCAAAAAGAAAAAAGTCGGAAAGAACGCTAAGCGAAAACGAAGTAATAACGCGGGCGGGCGTTGCAACCTGACGGGTCGGGGGACGAGGCAGTTTTATTAAAATATGGCTGTAATTTTTGTATATTGTGTATCCCACGACTTCCACGCGAACGAAGTCGTGGGGCACAGCTAGTAATAAAAATAAAAAATCTTCGCCTCTGTCTTCAGATGTACAACAACTAACTCACAATATTATCACAAGGCTCCATATTTCATACCTCTGGTATTTGCTTTGGAATTTAGCTCAACATTCCACAACAAAGTAGACTAGATCATTCTGTTAGGGCATGAAATCACAATCCACGGTACTGAACTGCAATTTGCTCTGCCCGCGTCTCTAATTTAGCCTCTTTAATCTTACGAGATCATTGGTTTAGTCTAAATAGTTACCGTGTTTGATTTGCAAATTGGTCAGAGCAATGAATGTACAGCTGCGGAATATTACAGTACAGCAGTGCAAGTTTGCGGGGTGATAGTCGATTGTTCATAATACGACTGTCACCCCGCGAACGAGTGGAAACTGTTTAAGTGCTTGCTAGTTAAATGTTCTTTAAAAGAAATCGGGAGGTATTGTGGGACACCCGGTTGGAACGAAGTTCCTTTCACACATCATTACAATAGAAAATACTAACTTCGACTTATAGAGTCTGCTTTTTGTTGAAATTCGAGTTATAGTCTAAATAATTCGAGATACCGCGTATTTGGCAATTTAAGATATTTGGAGTTATCGAGATTCCGCTGAGGTACGAACGCTTTCCGTACGGTTTCATAGGGAATTTTTATTTTTAGTAACGAAAATAAGCATATTTGAAAAATCGCAGATAAAATTATTATCTATACGTCTATCTATACAAATAAATAAAATTGAAGTGTCTGTTTCTAATGTCAAAATAACAACTTTTTACTAAATGCATAAGAATGTATAGACGGTACAAAAGTATAACGGTAAAATTGCTTTTCGTTATAAAACAAAAAAGCAATTTTTAACATTTTTGTCTGTATGTCTGTTTGTTCTGGCTAATCTCCGAAACGACTGGACCGATTTTGACGAGATTTTCACTGGCTGATAGCTGATGTTACGGCGGTTAACTAAGGCTACTTTTATTTTAGAAACATAGGGTTCCGCGCAAAAAAATAAAACCCAAGAAATTATGAACAACAGGTCGGATTTGAAAAATTCTTTTTGCATTTGGTAGCCCAATTCTCGAGGATAGTTATATGCTATTAAACATCACGCTACGACCCTTAGGAGCCGAACAAAAAGAAAAAAGTTAGAAAGAATACTAAGCGAAAACGAAATAATAACGCGGGGGGGGGGGGGGGGGGTTCAACGCAACGACGGTTGGCGAAGGGTCGGGGACGAGGGAGTTTTATTAAAATGTGGCTGTTATTTTACTATATTGTGTATCTTACGACATCCACGCGAACGAAGTCGCGGTGAACAGCTAGTAGATAATAAAATAAAACAGTCTGTAAGTATAAAAAATCATGAATATATCCTATGTAGTTTGAAAGTTATATCGTTTTTATGTTTTGGGTTTCTAAATTTATTTCATAAAGTATTTTACTACAATACTTAAATATTTATTCTAGAATTTATGTGTACGCGTTCTAGTTTAACATATATTTTATGCATAACTTACTTGCATTATTTAAAAGTCGCTAAAATCTATGAACGCGAGTTACTATTTCTGCCAGTCAATTCCTACTGCAAGCCGCGTTAAAAAATCACCGCCATTTTCTGGCTGTATCTACGGTCAGACGCACGTCAGTAGTACCTAACACATGATTGAACTATGAAACTGTTACGAAATTAAGGCGTTGGCAAAGTCAGTTGTTACCATGGACATGCGGTTGACTGCACAACAGAATTGTACGTAAACTAGAAACGTAGAATCGTAATTACATCAGGAATTACAAGCCTACCATGTCGCTTTCCTTGGCGACAGAAAGAAAGTAGTGTGCACATTGTTTCTACTCGTTTACTTCGAACCTTACGTGTGGAGCAAGCGCAAACCTTTTGCTGTTACACAATTTAAGGCTCGGTGAAGGAATTAGTTCCACATTGGGATGTCTCGTGAGTAGGTACCGGAGAATTGCTGGTTCATATGCGTGACCGTTACGAATGTATAGATTATATGTAACTGCTTTCACGAAAATGAATAGTTTTCCCTTTTTCACGTACCTATTTAAGTACCTGTGTTTTGTTTTGTTGCAGAATTTGATTGGGACACGGGAAACCGCTGTTTTGATGGTAAGTTACTACTTAATCAAGTAGTGTAGATAACTTAAATATTTTAATTTTTACCAGCACTGGTGAGTCAAGGGTGGGTATAGACAAGATATCAGTATTATATGGCCTTAGGGTTTACTATAAAAAATAATAGAAAATTATTTAGCAAGAATTACTGGTAAAGTTTTAGATAACGATGATGACTAAACGAATTTCAAGTTACCTTTTAATAACTTCTACGGAACAATATGAGTAAGAGTTAACCCAAAGTAATAAATGTAGTCTTACAAATTTTTACTCACAATCAAATAATAGTTATGATTATGTACGCTTTTACGCAGTGTCCAACGTATAACAAGTTTTAATAACTCTTAACGAATAAGAACTGATTACCAGCGTAATGTCGTAGCAAACAATATTTTAAGGAGCAGCGGAATTTTATTTATAATAATGTGGAAGATCGCTGTTGGTAAAGAGTGCAACATAGCAGATAGCTGGTAAAGCACAGTACAATAGGATAATCCGAGGACCCGAATGTTATTTAGCCGTAGCAGCTGCAATCAAGCAGACATGGCCTAGATTTAGGACAGAGCTCTCAGATCCTCCCGCTCTGACTGCCAGAGATGTAAAATTTATCGACAATCTATAAAGCCATCGTTCGTACAAGAAAATCTAATAACCTACCCACTTTCTTACACCTATTAGCAAATTACTATGCGTATTATACCCTACTATTGAGTATTGAACTAAGTCTCCCGAGAAGTGCAGTAATTATATCGAATTATCTACTAATCGGTCAATCGACCGGTGCACTCGCGCGTGTAACGTTACGTTCTATAGGAAGTGAGTGATCGTCTGCGATAGATCGTACACAATACGTGTCAGGAAGGAAATTGAACTATGTATTACGAGAGGAATTGATTTAATTAATGTTGGAAAAGCTTTCTTTCGGTTTCATTTCAATCAATCAACTCGGCCTATTGCAGTTCACAGCTGGACATAGGCTTCTCCTAAGCTGCGTTACATCACCCGGACCTCCGTCTTCCGCATCTACTCTGTCCCGGCCACCTTTTTAAGGTCGTCGGTCCATCTAGCCAGGGGCAAACGATTGCCGATAGGTACGCGGTCTCTGCTATAGGCCTGTGTTCACCAAACCACCGGTTAGGTATTTAAGCAGTTCGTTTATGTCAAATTTCTTAAGGAAAGAACTGATTAGATATCTAAACATGCGTTTTAAAAATCGGTGAACGCCTTTAGGACTCGTCTGCTCCACCGGCCATCGGTCCTTCGACAAACATGCGAGCTATTTCGGTCACTCCATTCGGCTTCATTTACTGTGGTGTAAAGAGTCAGCGTAAATGCCACTGGCATTATCAACGTTTTCATCGTTAATTAAATAAAATAGACCTGTGTATATTATATTCCATAGCTGCGTATCAATAAATAAAATTTCTTCAAGTTAACTGACACATTACAAGATATAAACGATATAGAAGCATTTAATAATTATGATCGATGAAAACTTTTACTTTCCCGAGGCATTTGGTTATTTATGTCCGTAACATTTACGAAGAAAGTTTCTTGTTTCAATAAAAGCAGAGCTATTTTGAAATCATTTTTTATAAATAAACTTGCAATGCCAATGAAGCGAAAGTTCTGGCGTTGAATAAAATGTGCATATGTATGCCTGACTTCCATCTTGAGGAAGTCAGGGTTATCGTCTGCGTTTCCCCGGATTTGTCCTGAATTGTATCAGTGTATAAATGTAAATAACCGTGTTTTATGTGTTCAGCTTTCGCATTTTGTACTCTATTGCATATTTTGTCAACCAGCTATACTGCTTCACGTATTTATTTAAAATTATTTGCAGAATCATTTAATTTATCAAAAGCTTTAATCGCTTATATCCTGGATATCACACAAATGTCTATACGTCTTGCAGGTTTGGTGTCACTGTATCGTCTAAATAACATTTCATATTGGTAACATTGGAAACTTCAGTAACCTCATGAACTGATCCTTAGGAAGCACGCAGGGCTAAACTAAACCTTTAAAATAACATAACATAACATCACGCCTGTAGGCTGTAATACCCGAAGGGTTAAGCAGTGGGGTAGCTATTAGTACACCCACATTTCACCAGTTATTTCAAGCCCCATGTAATAGGGGGCGAGCCTGTTGCCATAAACCGGGCTTAAACCCAGTCTCCAGCCTGCTACTTAGAAATTCCTGATGGATAAATCCAATAACACTTTTCCCAATTTGGGAATTGAATCCAGGACCTCATGCTCAGCAGTAGCGCTTGCTACCACTACTTAGACTTAGACCAACAAGGCAGTTTTATAATTGTTTCTAAAGTTAAACCTTAAACCAAAGCACTTAAATGCGGCAACACTAGGTACACTGTCAAGAAAAACTCGTTGACCCACTGCAGTCCCAGAATGGAACATGGAACTCGAAGCAAAAACCTTTGTGAATGAAACTCGATTGGGCAACATTCAATTTCATTCCTTTTCGATTATAACTCGATGATCGAGCAGTTTAATTCGAATGAAAGCGAATCAAAGAATCATTACTGTCCGCAACGTAACTGCGATTCTTTACGATTATTTTCTAATAACTTGGAAAATAGCGATCTATGTCATCTTGTAATGTCGTAAAAACTCGATAAGTCAATCTATTTTATTTATTGTAGTTTTACAATAGTTTCGATATTATAAATGGTATTTGTTGTGAGTTGTGACTTGATGTTTTTCAAGAAAGAAATAAAATATAATAATTTTATTTCGGACAACTAACGGCCAAACCCAATAACCTATTTTCAGTAAAAGACAGATCGCTATTGATGGTAGACAGTATAATTATATCTGTCCTTATATCAGGCCGCTAAGATTCTATAATCTGTTATAGATTATTGGGACGTTAAAACCATAGAAAGATAGCTTTTTCTATCTCCAGTATGGCAAAACTGGTGATAGATAGGTTATTGGGTTCAGCCGTAAGAGATGCATAAATTGTTAGTAGCAGGTTTGCACTTAAAACACTATTGTTAGAAACTGAAACTAAAGACGAATGAATGAGAAGAACACCTATCTACTAAACACCAACTACAACTAGAAATTAATCACCTACTTTTTCCCAAGTAATTTCTGAATCAGTCAGTCAGTCTTATCAAGGGGTATCGTGTTACCCAGTAACTTGGTTGTGTGTGCTTCATGTAAAATACTGGTATTCAGCTGCATCCAGTTAGACTGGAAGCCGACCCCAACCTACTTAGTTGTGAAAGGCTAGGCAGATTGGTTGAATTTCTGAATCAGTTTTAGTAGGTATACAATCAAAAGAAATACAAAATATTACAGCTACTTTGATGGTTACTAGTTGCCGCATAACTAATTTAATTAACTTTGTCTAACCGATTTCCTGTTCGCCTATGAGAATCTGCAACATTGTGTCGATAATAGCATTGGTAGAAAGCCCGCGAACCGACCCACTTGTGTTAATACATTCTTTAGGTTCACGCTGGAACACCGTTAAGTAATCAGTTTTATTCGGTAATTAACCTCCTACGTAGGCAGTGTAGGTACTGTGGCAGAAGGAAAAGGTTGAGCAATCCAGATAAAGAGCAATAAAGGTTTTGCAGCATCACGCTGAGTGGAAGCCTTCTTGTCACAGTCATGACGCGCAGCTGCCGACTATTTCTATTGGGGTCTATTTTGTTTTATTTTTCTGATTATTCTTATCTTTTTGTATGCACGTGTTTCTTTGATAAATAAACCTATTTTTCTTTCTTTTTTACAATTTTCAAATGAAGATACATTCCTACAGCGGCGAAGTGTCAAATTTCGTTAAAAAGAAGCCGAAGCGAAGCCGGTTTTAACTTTTTTGGCAATAGTAGATATTATTGACTGTGCCATTTTCCAATAGCGCTACAGATGCTAATGCCAACCTCCGAAGGGAAGCCGGTAAGAACCGTGTTATATGGCGCTTTCGCCACTGTGGGCAAATCCTTTCCTTCATAATGTTCTCTAGCATTAAATACAAGTTTTGCATGTCAAATGTCTGACTAAGCATTAGGAAGCTTATTCACTGACTTTAAGCCAATAAAAAACCAATTGCAAATATTATAAATGGTTATGATTACATTCCTTTCCTGCATCCGGCTAGACTGGAAGACTACCCAAACATAGTTGGGAAAAGGCTAGGCAGATGATGATGGGCAGTTCCTTTCGAACTGTTATTTACATTGCTGAGGTGCTAAACCTTTGTAGTCCTCGAATCTCGATTGTACACTTAATCCGTCTTGTATTTTGTGGAAGGCGCGAAATCAATGGTAGTTCGGTACATAGTTACCTAACCGTTGATTAAGCCGTTAGGAGATCGCGTGACTTAAACCCGTAGATAATGGTGTAGGATTTAAGATATATGGGTTTAAAAGTATTAATACTCAAAATACTACATCTCACTTGATCATAGTCTCAGTTATAAAATACAAGGTTCGCTATACAAGGTGTAACTTAAATAACGCACAACTACTTAAGGGGTCATTGTACTCATAATTGGACGTAGTTACACGAAAAGGATCCAATCCACACAAAGTCATGTGTGGATTGGATCCTTTTCGTGTAACTACGTCCAATTATGAACAACTTTTACTATGGGAACAAACCTTTTTTTTTGGATGGGAAATCATCAAATGACTTTTCCCGTTCTGGGCGGAGCGGGAGGCCGTGTCAGACTTTTACTGACTAAAACCCACCTATGTTCCTTCTGTTGCCTGTGCCGGGGTTACCGTGGGGTAACTCTTTCGAACATCCCGCGACCCTGGCTGGCATCGGCCTTAGCGGCACCGTCAATAGTGCGACATCTCTTTGAGGCGCGCGTGGAACACAACGCGCCGTCGACCCGGGCCTGGTCCTTACCGGACGGCGAGCTACCCATTGCTCGCCGTCCGCAAGCCCACGCCTACGGTGGCCGGGAATCGGCTGCTAATTCCCGACGCCCAGGGCGTCTCCTGCGGCGACTAGGGGTGTGAGGGCGCAAAGCTTGCCTCTCCCTCACGCGTTCCGCCTCCTCCTTGTTGAAAAAAATGCTGTTCCCTACATTTTGACGAGTTATGCGAAGATAAATGTATGGAACAGCTGATTTTTTTTTCGCGGTTTCAAGTTTAATCCCATAGTAAAAGTTGTGCATAATGATGAATACAATGACCCCTTACGAGGTTGTGCGTTATTTATGTTATATCTTGTATAGGTGTACACGCACACACTGTTTTGATTTTAATTTATTTTGATTTTTTTTTACACGAAGTATTTGTTATCTACCACTGTAATCTGGAGATCATAAGAAACGATTCAAAATGGTTTCATTAAAAGACGCCATAATGTTTGGTGGGCTTATTTACCGAACAAAAAAACTACCTATCTCCTTTACGTACAATTATGAATTACCCCAATATATCTAATTTTGAAAATTAATATGTATCGTACAAAACTTTAGCTTATTACGTTTGCCAACACCAATAGTCACATCTACTAAATACTCGAACTTTTAATAAGTATTTAAATAACCCTGGTAATTTTCTGTCTGTCTGTCTGGTACCTTTCCACGCCATAACGGCTGAACAGATTTCAATGATATTTGGCACCCATGTAGACTATGCATGACCACTTTATATCCCGTTATTACTTCTGCCGTTAGTACTCCCGCTAGTTTTTCTACAGCCGGAGTTGGGATTGGTACCCAAACTTTTTTTTATAGAAAACCCAACCCAACCATCCCGCTGTTCTAGTAATCTGAGACAAATCTGCTATAGTTTCAGCAGAGCAACCCTGTGTTTTATGATAGTTATCTTAATCTAGTACCTACCTATAATAGGTAAACATATAATCCGACAGTCTACAAATTCGTGACTAATTTTCCCGACTCGGATCTAGCAACTAGGTAATAAAAATTAGACGGTTATTATAAATCTTAAAGTGTGACTAATACATAAATTTTCAAGGAAAATGAAAGGAAAACCAGTACAGATGAAAATTTGGACGGAAGTTGCTTAACCATTTCCATAATTTAGGTTTGCACCCAGCTATTAGCTTAAAGTTTAGATGTCTACCAAACACTTAGGCTGGAATTAATACAGGTATTAATTACTATTAGTATAATATCTGAAGGAAGTAACAAATTAAGTTCTAAATACGTTTCCTTTCATTCAATAGCGTCCGGTTGCGATGTCGGCGACATTCCTTCATTCTGAATAATATTTTCGCTTGCGTAATACCCCTGAGTAATAAGTTCTAAGTTGTAAGCGACAGCGGGCAGCGGGGTGCGATGATTCAATTGTCTGTTTGTTTTATGGCATCTCAACAATAAGGACGAAAATACACATGCAAGTAGCTTGTATGCCCATTGTGACATTCACCGATCAGAAGCATTTGCATGCAACATTTGACATTAGTATGCAAGCTACTTGCATAGTTTTGTGGAAGCTACAGGCATGTGTTTTTTCGCCCGTGTCCCAGTGTCTTAACTGAAGGGATTGAAAAGAAAATCCCACCAACTTTCAGCCTTCGAAGCCTCATTCGTTAATTACTGGCAGTTTGAGACAGGTAGAGATGAATGAACATACCTGTTGTGCGCATCTCTAATTTCTATCGTGACGATATTATTGTGGACATCCACGGACGGCATCGCGAATACACAGGGAAGTAAAACATGGAAATATATGAAGACGTTTTTAAATTTTCGTCCACAATGAATCGATAAACTAAATATTTAAAACGTGCATTTAAATGCAAACAATCATCAATAAAAATGATTAATAAAATTGCATATTTCTATGACAAGTTCCGCTATCTGCTTATTTATTGGGCATTCGTAATGAAATGAATGCCATTTAGAGATGCTTAGGCGCTCTTTTGCATATGTAAATAATTATACACCTCGTGCATAAGAAAGTGAAATCAATATGCAAATCACCCACTTAGCAATCTGGAGAAAATCAATAAATACAATAATATCATTGAAAGAATTATTCATTATAGCCATTAGATCAAAATGCAGTCTTTTAGTTTGAAAATTGGAAATAGAGTGTTTTAATCACGAGGAGGAAAATAATTTAATTGATATTCAGACTTGATTGATTAGTCATTAACTGTTAATAATTGGTTCTTAGCGAGTAATCTACTTATAAACAATCTTGGAAATTATTTTCTCCTGTTTATTTTACGTTGATTTTGTAGACTAAATTTAAAACTAGCATTTCGGTTTTATACTTTGGTGCAATATAACTTAAATCCTATAAGTATCTTATGTAGCTCAACTTATAGGATTTACAAAACCAGTAATATACTAAAGATGTTGTGTATACTGCTGAGTCAGCCATCGATTATGTAGGTAGGTAAATAAGTACCAGTTTCCTTCAATTTTACCATCAGGGTCGTTATCAAGGAATAGCAGTAAGGCCTCAATGATGACCAGTTACACCATCTCATTTTCTTGCATTATACAAATTAGACGCTTCTATAATGTTATTTTAATTTACGATTTCCTATCGTGTGAATTGTTGACAATGGAAATAATACCATGGATTTCTAACGGGATGCTTTTGTAGGCAATTTTACATTTCATTTTACGACACCATCATCTTTTTCGCATTTGCTCTTCATTATGTCGTTATTTATAGTTAAGTGTATTTCAATATATCTATAATAAGTGTATATGTAATGTAATAACGTTGTAAGGGTCAGAAAAAGCCAAGTAGATCAACATTTTAAATGCATAGCGTGCATTTTTTTGAGAAGACTTGAAAAGATAGTTTACTATAAGTTAGTGAGGATTTTGTGGTTCGCCAAATAGAAACAGTAGTTATTCGTGAAATGATAGGTTTATGAAGTTTTAAATATTACATACTATCTGCGCTCGCGGGTTTACCCGCATCATACGTCTCGATCCCGTGGAAATATCGGGATAAAAATTATCCTATGTCATAACCCAGGTCATGGTCAACCCATGTGCCAAATTTCATCCAAATCCGTTCAGCCGTTTTAGCGTGAAAACGTAACAAACAAACAAACTCACTTTCGCATTTATAAATATTAGTTCGGGTGAGTAGAGAGATACATGAGGCGACTTATCGTAAATGTCGGTTTAGCACTATCTAAGCCGTAACATAGAGATTTTATATGAAACTATAAAACTGCTGTAATCATCTGTGAAGCTGGTTTTCTGTCGTACAGGAACTAAACACCTTTGACAATCTTCTCGTGTATAATCTTCTCGTGTGTAATCTTCTCGTGTGTAATCTTCTCGTGTATAATCTTCTCGTGTATAATCTTCTCGTGTGTAATCTTCTCGTGTGTAATCTTCTCGTGTATAATCTTCTCGTGTGTAATCTTCTCGTGTGTAATCTTCTCGTGTATGTTGTCATAGCTTGTTGTCCTATACTCATGTGCATACGCATAGCGAAATAAAATTGTTAGGGGAACTTGATTATGAAAGCCATTGGTGTTATGAAGGTAAAGGTTTCTGACCTCTGTGATCCTTGGTTAAAGATCGCCAGCAGATTAGCCTCCTGAGAATATAAAATGATTAAGAAATTACATGAAGAACATTAGCCGCAAGTCAACAGCGCATTCATCAGAAAGGAAAGAAAGAAAATTTGGTTTATATGTCAAGAAACACGGGCATATGAAAAAGATACGTTAACTCGAACAAAAACAAAACCAATATAAAAATTACGAGCACAGAACGGAAATAGTCCGCAGCTGCACGTCGTGACTGCGACAAGAAGGCTAGACAGCAGTTAACTGCTGCTTTTGTATAACACGAGAAGCCTACACTGATGCTAGATGCTGAGATGATGGCTGATAGAGATGTGGGGAAGATAAGAAGCGCCTAACCAACTCCAATGAGTTGGGATACGGCCAAGAGGATAGATGATGATGATGATGACGATGATGCTACAAGGGATTCGGTGCAACATTTAGGAGCTTCTGATGTCATGAATGAGAGTCGTGAAACTACCAGTCAAGTGAAACGAAACAAGGCAGTGGTCAGTGGTTAAGAAAGCGCTGAAATGAACAAGGATAAGTGTAAGTTTTATTGCAACAAGAAAGTAAAATCGTTTATAAATATTGCTAGTTTCTGCTGCGTTCAGATAATTTACGGTGCATTATTGCGCAGCAAACATTCAGTGCTATTTATTATGATGTGGCTGCAAAATGTGGTGTGATTACTGCTTGTGTTCATTCCTATAGAAATGATTATTTTACGACTGTTTTCAACGCCGTAACAACATTTGAAACAATAAGTGTTAGAAAATTCAATCTAGATGAAATCTCTCAAGCACACAATCAATCTCACTTCGTTCCACTTATCAGCAATTTCTTTTCTTTTTAATAAAGTTGGAGTGACGTGCTTCACACATTGCGTTTACAAACACTTGCTGGAAATGAGTTCAACTGAACTGGAAAAACCCAACGACTTTTAGGACTACATTCAAGAGAGGTTTTGGTCTAGGCCGCGTCCTAACCAAAAGCGATCGTCGCGCTCTTTTATTATTTATTAGCACTTTATTTATTAGTACCCCGTTAGGGGTAGATTTAAAAAAACCCTGATACATGTTATTCTTTTTGGTCTTGAGTATAAATACCGACCGAGTTTCGAGTTAATCGCACCGCGCGTTAAAATTCTTCTATCCAAACTTTGACACCTCTCAATCCACCTTTAGGGAGTAGTTTAGAAAAACAAAAAAATACAAACTTCATAATTTACTTAGATAAGTATTCGTGCCAAGTTTCATGTTTATTAACTCAAGAAATAAGATTTTTCATACAAACAAAATACTCCCTTTTCACCTCCTTAAAGGTCGATTTTCCAAAAATCCTTAGTGGATGCTTACAACATAAAAGGCATCAACTGCCAAAATTTCAAGTTTGTGGTCCCAGCGACTTAGGCTCTGCATTGATGAATCAGTACAAGTGATTATAGATATGTATTATTTAACCGTTTATGAATAAGTATTTGTGGGGGTGTGTGTGTGTGTGGGGGTAAGTGTATGTATGTGAGGGTGAGTGTGGTGTGTGTGTGGGTGAGTGTGATGTGTGTGTGTATTTAATTCTTTATATGAATAAGTATTTATAACATAGTCGCGCGATAAATTTTGTCGCGTTTTGTACGTCAAAGTTCATACAAACGATTGCGTCCTTCGTTTTTGGTTAGGACGCGGAGTTTGGAACGACAAGTAAAAAGGAGATGAATACAGAAAATAACAAAATAATGGAATGCAGGATGGGCAAGATTTTATTGGCATACGTAGGTAAACAAGACAAAGAGACGAATCTCAAAAGAGAAACATAACAACCAAGTAGGTAAAGAGTAGATGCACCAATGGCGATGACCTGAAGAAGGTGGCTGGGACAGACTGAATGCAGAAGGCGGAGGATAGAGTGTTGTGGCGCAACCTGGGAGAGGCCTATGTCCAGCAGTGGACTGCGATAGGCTGAGTTGATTGATAGGGTAGATAACCTATATCATGATGGAGATGATTTTGCTTTTGCTTCAACATTTTCCTTCTCACACTTCAAAACCTTCAACACAGTACAAGTTATGTGATAATATTCGTTGGAATGGTAACGGTACAACCTTAAGCAGGTATGTCACGTGAGTCAGCTGAGGTCTGCCAAGCTGACGTGCACGTTGAAATATCTCTGCATATATGACACACAGCGAACGGGTGACATTGAGCTGACCACATTAACTTAGGTGTTGAACGTGAAGGATTTTAAAGACGCGGTCTAAAATTGACTGATATTGATATTGATTGATTGATTGATTGATTGGCATTGGGCAACTTAACTCTTACAATAAAAAAAATTTTTTGTCAAACACCTAGTCAATTCATAAAATTTTGTAAATGGTCCCGCCTTTTGAATAGGTTTGAAAATGGGAATGTCTACCATTAGTTGTCGCTTGTGGTTAGCTAAGCTACGGACTTAGTCTGCGACCAAAAGACCTGCCCTAATAGAATAGAACAGCCAGGAAATACAAAAATGCTTCAAAAGGCCCAGGATGTTTTTGTTTTGCAATTATAACCACGAATTCTTCGTAAGCATCGCAAGTAGCGATTCACCTGAAGTTAAAAAACCGGAACAGTTACGAATAGTATCGGATGTTATGTTCTAATTTATTCAATAGTTGCGCTTACGCCGGTAACGCGTAACGTTACGCGATTTACAATCTCTAATTGTAGTGAATAATTGCATATTACTATAATAGTAAGTTTCTTGCCTTAATAATGATATTTATCTCCTTTGTCGGTATTGATTTTATCTTTTTTATTGCGTGAAGTATTTACCTTATCTGTGGATTAATTTAAGTAACTTATGTTTATGAGTTTAACACTCTCTTTTTTTTCTTGAAAATTGAATGATAGTCTGCATCCTACATCAACTTGTCTACAAAAATGAAAATACCGTAAGGCATGTAAGGGTACTCATATATTGTTAAAGATATAGAATACTTTATTGTACAGTTGGAGGCATGTCGGAGTGGAGGACAAAGAAATTGCGAAAATGACAACTTATGAGTAACGACCATAAGGTGAATGCGGTTCCCATGTTAAGGTCAAGTTTATTCACGGCATGCGTGGGCGCAATGCAGCAATTCCTACATTAATGGAAATATATTTATCACCACTAAATATCTCGTGACTGTACAGCCAACTATGTCATGACAACTTAAAGCTTTGTCGTGACATATGACACTATAACATTGTAAATAATCATGTAATAGCGGTATGCGGATTTTAAATTACTATATTCCATGATAACCGAACTCATATTTCATTATTGTTAGTCAACAACTCTGCACACATTCTCAGTTCAAGCTCAAATTATAGGTATTTATTTAGGTACAGCCAAACGGATAGTTTTAAGCAAATTGACTGTCAATTTTTCGTCAAATTGTGTTATATTAAATCACAACATAACAGCTGTTATTCTTGATAACATGGTGGCAAAACACATAGTGTGACTGCTACAATTCCTAAAGAATGCCTAAATGACTGCCATAACTGTATAAGTTTCTCTGATTTTGACTGGGAATGTTGGGTCCTACTGTGATGATCAGCCACGATACTTTAGGCTGACCAGCACGTATATTGTCTGTAGGGTCTCGACTTCGAGGTGCGTTGGGGGATGTGTGTTAGAAATGGAAACACAGCAGCACTATTATTCTTATTTATTTGCTTATATGAAAGCACATTACATTATATGGGCAAGGCTAGTACTTCACTGACTCGATATAAAACAATATGACCATACGTCATAATTTATACTTATTCTAAATTCCAAATAAAACCAGTGTTTGTCTTATCAGCCAATGTCACAATCCGAGGAGGATTCATGCGGAAGGCAGGTTCAACTAAAGCCTCTACACTACCATAGATATAATAAACAAGGGTCCTACCAATGGTTGAGAATGGCACCTGGTGCTGCCAGGCTAAGTTATGATCATTAAAGATGGAAAGCAGTTATTACTTACGTCCAGTTTTTGTAATCACTTTATAAAAGAGATGCAGCTGTAAACAGGGTAAAAAAAAACATCTTTACCTACCGACCAATATTTCCATTTCAGGAATCATGGGGATTAATGATAAAAACTTCAACGACCGCTAAATTATAGATTATCTAACACCACTTAACTACTCACATTCAATCTTCGTTACAAAAAAACCTAACAACTATAATAAAATAGCCCACGAAAACAATTTGTCTCAATACCTTTGTTCTAACAATTGCGACCAAGAGTGGCTACGTGAACGCACGATAGAATATGGCGGACCACGGGTCACTCACCCCAAAGCGCCTGACTCGCATGCCATCCCAGGTAAAAATAGCCCCTGTTCCAAGCTATATAGCCTTCGTACATGCATTGCCCATTTACTAAAGAACAGAGAAATTTGCGTACAGCATTGAAGGAATGGAGGCGTAATAGAGAATGCGTGCGCAAGAGTCACGCACTGACGTTTTGTGCACACCGGATTATTTGCCTGACAATGTATGTCAGATGTAGATTATGATGGCGTCAGCGAGCAGCGAGCTAACATGCTCTTATGTTTCTCAATTACCCATATGAGCATGGTAAACATTTTTAATGTATTATGCTTGGGTAGCAAAAAAACCATACTCGCGTGGAATATGGATTAGATGTTTTGCTTTCCATATAGTTATTATGTTAATGAATCTAATCATAAGGCGAATGGTATCTGTGTTTCGTTCCGCTAATAGAAGATGATTTGTCCAAGAAATGTTAAACGGGTAATTATTTCGCTGGCGCAGGCCTACGCTTCGCATTCCCTGGTAATATATCACTGTTCAAAGTCAAGAGCCTCTCTCTATGCAATCAAGTCGCTAACAATGCAGGCTCAGAGGTCTAACACGATTTATAACTTTGCACTCACAATGCTGACTTAGGAATCCTTTTATCCTTTTAATTCTTTCAATTCCTTTTTATTCGAGACCGCGTAGGGTAGGGTTACCATTTAGAAATTTTAAAACTCCTGATAAAAAGTCGGACAGTTGTAAAAAGTCCGGACATTTTAGTTATCAATTATTCTTTTTTCACTACCTACTCCTTAAATTTTTACTGCCTACCGATTTAAAAAAAAATCCTATTTTCGAACAGTCTGGACAAATGACAAGTTCGGACACGTCCAAGTCCAGACACGGGGCGGGGGCAAAAAGCCGGACACTTCCGGACGGATGGTAACCCTATACGAAGGCACCGTAAATCTATTCAACTTTGTTATTTTTATTACATTTCGCAATGAAACGACAAGCAATGTACTAATTGGTCACGCAAATGTTGTAAGTACTAACTCAAATCTTTAGGAATTTGGAGGACGCGAGTTATGTAATGTGGGTGGCGCCGGCGCATACAGAGAAGTATTAAGTTAACGACGACGTCGTCGGCGTGTCGTAGAGTTCGTACAGAATTTTAATTTCACACAACCTTGACTTATTTAATTTGAAAACAATGCTGTATTTTATTTATTAATCTATCTCATAAGTTAATTGACACGCTAAACAGATCAAGCGAGAGTGCATAAATACTTAATATCTTAGAAGATAGAAGCCGTACATTATGGTTACAAGTAGCGTAGTGAACTCATGTGATGAAAACCCTTCTTGCTGACGTGGTTTATAAGTAACTAATAAGTGATAAGGAAGCAGCACCTGCTCTCTGTCCAGGAGGTGATAAAAATTTATTGAAAATACTTACACAATGAGTTACTGCGTGACATTTCAAAGCTTCCTCATCGGTAACAAACAACAGAGGAGGGAAGGCCGTGTAGGTAATACGAAATTACTTGTAAGTAATTAACATACAAAGAGCTTATCATGATCCTCGCCCACAGACACGAACCTTCAGGCGTAATCATCCGTTGATTGAGGTGTATGATGGTACCTACCATTTACCACACTAGACAACGTTCAGAGAATGCCTAGTCAAATTAAAATTGTTGCGTTACCCATGCCTATAATTACTTAGGAGAATATTGAACAGATAGGTAATTATTATTATAGGGGTAAAACGATTTGTATCATGGTCATTTAAAGACATTTTTTAAAGTAGGTATTGGCAAGCCATTTTTGTAAAACTACCTAGATATCAACGAAGATAAAAGTACCAAATACGGTCATAATAAAGTTGTATGAAGTAGCATTATGACTACTTAACATTTTAACGGAGTAAGATCACCTTTATTAAATGCAGGAGGTACACATGATGAGTCAGTAGTAAACACCGCAGATAACATCATGGTACACAATAACGTGAACAGACTAAGCATACATGATGATATACTATGGTTGTAGATCTTATTAGGAAGATAAAAATCAAATATAGGATTAGACGACTCCGTGTAAATTTAGCCAAAGCGCTTTATGACAGTCGTTCAAGTTGCAACAAGTTGCTATGTTAAAACAAAGTGGTATGTCGAGAACGGATGATCAAGACCGAGAGGATAAAGATACAGGGGATACTCTTTCACTTTTATTCCGAATTATTATTCTGACCGCGACTTCGCTCGCGTGGAAGCCGTAAGATACACAACACACTAAAATAACAGACACATTTTTATAAAACTCCCTCTGCCCCCGATCGTATCGCATCGCATCGCATCGCCCGCCCGCGCTGTTACTTCGTTTTCGCTTAGCGTTCTTTCCGACTTTTTTTCTTTTTGCTCGGCTTCTAAGGGTCGTAGCGTAGGATGCCAGCTAGGGTTGCGGGATGTTCGAAAGAGTTACCGTGGCCCCGGCACAGGCAACAGAAGGAACACGGGTGGGTTTTAGTCAGTAAAAGTCTGACACGCCCTCCCGCTCCGCCCAGAGCGGGAGAAGTCATTTGATGATTTCCCATCCACAAAAAAAAAAAAAAAGGGTCGTAGCGTGATGTGAAATAGACTATAACCTTCCTCAAGAATTTTTTAAATTCGACTAGCTAGGAGTTCCAGTGATTAGCGCGTTCAAACAAAAAAACAAACAAACTCTTCAGCTTTATTATATTAATACATAGAATATAAATATAAAAGGAGAAACTGACTGACTGACTGACTGAATGACTGACTGACTGACTGACTGACATATCAACGCACAGCCGAAACTACTAGGACTAGGAACGTGAAATTTAGCAAACGGCTTCCTTTTATAATGTAGGAGAGCACTAAGAAGGGGTTTTTGGAAATTCGACCTTTAAGGGGGTGAAAAGGGGGTATTTCGTTTGTATGAAAAATCTTATTCCTTGAGTTAATAAACTTGAAACTTGGCCCAAATATTTATCTTAATAAATTATGAACTTTGTAATTTTTGGTTTTTCTAAACTACCCCCACGAGGGGGATTGGGGGGTGTCAAAATTTGTATGGAAGAATTTTAACACGCAGTCCGATTAACTCGAAACTCAGTATTTATACTTAAGACCAAAAATAAAGAATAACCTGTATCAGGGTTTTTCGAAATCTACCCGGAACGAGGTGAAAAGGGGTTGTCAATTTTACAGGGGAGGATTTTACTGCGTGGCTTGATTAACTCGAAAATTGGTATAAATAATCTTTGAGTCAAGTTTTGGAAATATCCTAAACGATTTTTTAAAATTCCACCCCTGTGGGGGTGAAAAGCGGGGATATAGTTTAGGTGAAAAATCTTATTCATTTGGTTAATAAACTTGAAACTTGGCACGAATATTTGCCTAAATAAGCAATAAAGTTTCTTACTATTGGTTTTTCAAAACTGCCCCTGACGGGGTGAAAAGGGGTAATTAGATTTTTAAGAGGAGGATTTTACTGTGTGGCTTGATTAACTCAAAAATTGGTATAAGAAATCTTTGAGTCAAGTTTTGGAAATATCCTAAACGATTTTTTTAAATTCCACCCCTATGGGGTGAAAAGCGGGGATATAATTTAAATGAAAAATCTTATTCATTTGGTTAATAAACTTGAAAGTTGGCACGAAAACTTATCTAAGTAAATTATGAACATTGTAATTTTTTGTTTTTCTAAACTACCACCAAGAGTGGGGTTGGGGGGTGTCAAAGTTTGTATGGAAGAATTTTATCGCGCAGTCCGATTAATTCGAAACTCAGTATTTATACTTAAGACTAAAACTTAAAATAACCTGTATCAGGGTTTTTCGAAATCTACCTCTGATGGGGTGAAAAGGGGTTGTCAATTTTACAGGGGGTGATTTTACTGCGTGGCTTGATTAACCCCAAAGTTGGTATAAATAATCTTTGAGTCAAGTTTTGGAAGCATCGTAAACATTTTTTTTTTAATTCCACCTCTGTGGGGGTGAAAAGAGGGGACAAAGTTTATATGAAAAATCTTATTCATTTTGTTAATAAACTTGAAACTTGGCAGGAATATTTGCCTAAATAAGCGATAAAGTTTCTTACTATTAGTTTTTCAAAACTACCCCTGACGGAGTGAAAAGGGGTAGTTAGATTTTTAAGAGGAAGATTTTACTGTGTGGCATGATTAACTCGAAAATTGGTATAAGGGATCTTTGATTCAAGGTATGGAAATATCGTAATCGATTTTTTTTAAATTCCACCCCTGTGGGCGTGAAAAGCGGGGATAAAGTTTATATGAAAAATCTTATTCCTTTGGTTAATAAAATTGAAGCTTGGCACGAATATTTGCCTAAATAAGCAATAAAGTTTCTTACTATTGGTTTTTAACAACTACCCTGACGGGGTGAGAAGGGGTAATTAGATTTTTAAGAGTCGGATTTTACTGTATGGCTTGATTAACTCAAAAATTCGTATAAGAAATCTTTGATTTCAGTTATGGAAAAATCCAAAACGATTTTTCGAAATTTCACCCCCGTGGGGGTGAAAAGAGGGGATACAGTTTATATGAAAAATCTTATTCTTTTGGTTAATACATTCTAACTTCTATTCTAAATGTGGCCCTGGACGACCGAGCGTGGCAGCAAGCTACACTTCCCATTCGCCTGGGTGGTCTTCGGTCCACGGTACCGACAAATTAACCAGGAAAATTTTATCTTCCTCACTGGTCGATTTTGAGGTACCGTGTTTGACCGATGCGTTGAACGCGTGGAAGATGGCTTGTCCCAATACGGATTTACCTGACAACCCAGCCTCCCAGAAACGGTGGGACGTGCCGCTCTGCAGTATTATACGGAATACCCTAGTAAATACGTCATTTAATACTGCTGAGCGTGCCCGTCTGCTGGCTGTGGGAGAATGGGAGTCAGGCTTGTGGCTTCAAGCGCTTCCGTCATCCACCATAGGCACTATGATGGATGACTCTTCGTTTCGGCTCGCTACGTGTCTCCGCTTAGGCGCACCTTGTGTTGCTCCGCATCGGTGTCACTGCGGTGAAGCTGTCGACAACCTCGGACACCATGGCCTGTCCTGCTGCAGGAGTGCAGGCCGCATAGCACGACACGCCAGCATTAACGATATTATTCGTCGAGCTCTTGTCACCGCCGGCGTACTAGCGATATTAGAACCAAGCGGCTTGGTACGTGACGATGGGAAGAGACCAGACGGCATGACGTTGTTGCCTTGGAAGGTGGGTAGACCTCTGGTGTGGGACGCAACCTGTGTCGACACCCTTGCGCCATCTCATGTTCCAAGCACGGCGAGCTGTGCTGGCGCTGCTGCTGCGGCTGCTGAGACCCTTAAGCGGCGCAAATACTGTAACCTTATCGGTAACTACAGTTTTGAGTCGTTTGGGGTCGAAACGCTCTGGTCATGGGGCCCGAGTGCGCGTCTCCTTTTTAAGGAAATTTCTCGCCGACTGGTCGACACTTCACGTGACCAGAGGGCTGGCTCGTTCTTTGGCCAAAGAATTAGCATTGCCATTCAACGTGGCAATGCTGCCAGTCTTCTGGGCACGTTTCCGGATGACAGCGATGCGGACGAGTACTTCGACGCCTAAGTTTCCTTTTGTTTTGTATATTTATTTGTATAGTTAGTTAGTTCGTTAGTTAGTAGAAAAAGATATTTTAAGTTTTTTTTAACATATAATTATTATAATAACTTCCTAAAATAAAATTATGTAAAACTTTTCTATTATACATTTGAAACTTTGCAATATTTGCCTCAGGAAATAATAAAAATTGTCACTTTTAGTTTTTTAAAACAAGTAAGGAACACTATGACCCTAAGAAAAGTAAGAAAAATTTTAACGCGCGACAGCGACCGAGTTTCGAGTTAATATGACAATATTAACTCGAAACTTGGTACTAATACTTTTTCGGAAGTCAGTGTCTTTGGATCTGTAGTTTAGGTTTTTGCCACTGACTTCCGAAATTAAAGTTACTTTTCACTTTGTAGTGTTTGTTTTGGAAGTCGGTTGTTTTTATTTTTCACTTTTTAGTAGGTCTGTTTGTAATTTATCTGAGTTACAATAGCCTAATGACTACTGCTCATCAACTTTTACAAAACATTGCTTTTCCCGATGCAGGGACGTTAATTGTTGAGGAGTTCTCCTGGTACTACACCATCAGCTCCACTTCACCATATGCATTGTGACGAGCTTCTATTGATTAGCAATAATTTTAAAGTAATGGAATCGCAACCCGCGAAATACTTATTATTGAGTTGTTCCGGTGGCCATCTTACCATCTGTGGTCTTCGTCATCAGTTCCACTTCACCAAACGTTGCTTTCCGAGAGCAAATGCACAAATTACTATAAAAAATACCAAAATCGCTATAGGTGTGCCTATATTGAAGAGTTCCCTCGATTTCTCCAGGATCCCATCATCAGATCCTGACCTACTGACAAGGGGATCACCTGGAAAGTATACCCTTTCAAACAAAAAAAGAATTTTCCAAATCGGTCCAGCCGTCTTTGAGTAATCGGGGAACCGCTTCGTCATAGTCGTTTAACTATCTTAATCGAGATATCTTATCACCACCCGTGAAATACTTATCATTGATGAGTTCCTGTAGCCATCTGTGGTCTTCTTCGTCAGTTCCACTTCACCAAATCATACTTTCTGAATGCAAATGCTTGATTTGTTGACGAAAATACCAAAATCACTATGTTTTTGCCAATAATATTTGAGGAGTTCCCTCAATTCCTCATGGATCCTAACATCAGAACTGGATTTGGATAAAAATGGGACCAATCTGGAAGTCCAATTCTTTCAAATAAAAAAATAATTTTCTAAATCGGTTTATAAATGACGGAGTAACGGTAACAAACATTAAAAAAACCATACAACCGAATTGATAACCTCCTCCTTTTTTTGAAGTCGGTTAAAAATAGTAACGAAGTCAGAACTGTGCATTGCTTATTTGAAAAGAAGTGATTGAACGAGTCTACTGCGCACAGTATAGTTTTTAGAATTTTTGTCAGTTTGTTGTTTGTCGGGATGTATGTTCCGGATTGGCGCAAAAACGGTTGATTGAATTTAGAGAAAATTTGTCATAAAGATGTTTTAGAACCTGGATTAACACGTAGGGTAGGTACTAATTTGATATATTCCGACATACACGTGGGCGAAGCCGCGGGCAAAAGCTAGTAGAATATAAATTTCAACCCTATATAGGTACTTGTATTCTCTCTGTTATTCTACTCAACTCTTTGGTCGGCTAATAATCATTGAGCTCAATACTTCACCATCATTCGCATACCAAAACGGTTCCGGAGTACATAAATGAAGACGAATCACTGAACTGACGAGAAATCTATGAAGGCATGAATAAAATAAGCAGCAATTGTTCTCCTTCGTACATCCATCATTATTTATCCCATACAATTGCGAGAAGATGGCACATTACTCAATGACTACATCAATAGAGCTTGGTGCAATTATGATAATGACACGCAATGTCTTAGAGAACCGGTAGTGCAGCATCACGCATCACGCCTTCGAAGTAGGTGAGGGTCCTCTAGTGACTTCCGAAGTGACACTTATAGACAATAATGTATGTGGTAATCAAGGAGTTTGTTGAACTGGCTATGACTAATCAGCATAAAGGTGACACTTGATTGAGGCTAGTGGTACCAGTGATGATGGTTATTGCCGACAGGACACTGATGATCAGTGAGCGGAGTAAATATTGTTGTTACTTGATTTTTTTCTTTAGTCTTCTTTATGTCCTGTAGTGTCAGCCTGGATATGAGAAATGGTTCAAACAAAACCTATCGTTGGTACTAGACAGTGCTATAGTAGTGCCACTTTAGCCCTAATGGTTTGAAATAACAACGTCAACCGTTTCCGACAGCCTCAACTTTTTGTCCATCTATGAAGTTGTCATTTAGCTTAACTAGACGCGAATCTGATAAATCATGTGTAACCTAAGTTAGCACTGTTCAATTAACTGAATCTTCGTAATTGTGAAACAATGGGGTATGGGGTCCCACGGTTAGTTAATGGTTCTATTTACTGCCATATAATCAATGTCTAGTTCAACGCATGGTATTGCTTCTGTGATGTATGTAATTCTTATAGTTCCCGTTAGATGTTGGCTTCAATATTTATGATGTAAACTTGGTTTTTGAAGCTTCATCGTGATTCAGAGTCCCGACGCATCACTTAAGCCATTAAAAGAGGTTTTAATTGGTATAGCTTGGTTTAATTAAGAACCAGGAATCTGAACTTCAGGTGCTGTCCTGGGTCATGTGGGTCAAGGGCATTTTTGCACCATGTGTGCCTTACAATTTTGCTGATGCTGCCTCCTCCATACGCGGAAGTGCAAACCCATGCAAAATAATAGTACCAATGACCTTCCTCACGAAAGGTGACGAACCGCATCCAAATTACATCACATTAACAATATTGAATCAAAAACAAATGCACGTTGACATACTCATTTGTTTCGCAACGTCGACAATGAGATGTTGAGATTGGTCGTCGCGCACGCGTCCGGTAACTAGTGTTGGTTGGGTCGTGTTTGTGACGCAACTTGGTGCGACCTTTGATTCGACATGCTAGCCGCCAGTAGCCGCCAGACGGTTTTGTACGGGATATGGCCAATGTCGATCGCTGTTGGGAAATGACATGTGAACATGTCAATAATGGTTTTATATGAAGGCTTTCGAAAACTACAAAAAAGGGCATGACTTGTAGACATGGTTTTAATGCGAACATTGTAGGTATGGGCAGAAATGAGATCATATTTTGTACACTCCTAAGATTACCAGATTTTAGTCTAGAAACCTTGCGTTTGTCAAAATCCAATATCTAACAGCACTGTCTTTTGTTTCAGATCAACATGAAGCATGAACACTGAATGACCATGTGTAAGCTCAAGAAACCAGAACACGACATAACATTGGAATGACACTGGTAAGTGCCATCAACCTCCTACGCATTGAATATCAATATCAATTTTATTGCCACGTTGTCTTCATGATTGGAATTTGGAGTTTGTAAGAGCGTAGTATTGAGTCATTTCTCTTCATTGTGTTTTTATGACCCGATGACCCTATGTAGTTATATCCATGTATGCAAATAGACTTGACTTTTGCGACGTAGGAAGACGACCTATCCTAACAGAATTTATTTGACTCCAAATCTCTTGGAAAAGCAAAATATATATACCTAAAGTGTTTTGAACTAACAAAGCCACTTAGTCCTACGGATAATAGAAAACGCTTCAGTATTTATCATTTGACACCTTTAAGAAGACCGATGTCATTCCTGTCCAGAGATACTCCTATGGACAGTGAAAATAAAGTTGTTTGATCTAATTAATTTCACTCATCACAAAAAGCTTAAAACCCATAATTAATTCACACACAGACACAATAGAGGCCTACAATGTCGCAGTCGGCGCTGGGCCTCGGCGGGGAGAGGAGGTACTCCGTGCCGTCCAACCCGCTGATGCACGACCACCGCGGCATGCACTCGGAGGATCTGCACGCGTGGTCTATTTACAGGTGAATATTATTACTACAGTTTGGTTTTTAAGTATTGTTGTGTCTATTATTACTTTATTAAAGCCTATGGCTGGAGAAAAGCGGGCTTCGAAACAAGGAGAGCAGAAAAAAAGCTGTGCCGTGTAAGAGATGATCGATGAGAATCACCTCCTAAGGTTCTGGTGTTCGAAGGGGCTGAGGGCATATAAGACACATCTGCATGTTATGGTTCAAGCCAAAGGGGTCCAGCAAAGACTTCTATGAGGGTGGAGCCCTGACATGCTGGTCATGCTTCTTGCCAAACCTGCTTTATGTTTGTGAAAGTGTCCATCAGTGCGTCGTTGATCTTCAGATTTTTGAGCTTTTTCTAGTACAAACAGCAACAAAAAGATCTGCGTTTAAGGAAGGATGTGAATCTGGTATGGTCAGTTATGAGAATAACATTTTAATTTGGAGTAACACATATAGACCCTTGTACAGCTCAATACAGAGCAAATCAAAATAAGATCTGACTGTCTGGCGTGTGAATCATGACAGTAACACAGATCATGAGCATGATAAGGCTTTGTTAATAAAATTAACGCATTTTTGTCTTGTTTTAGGCAAAACCTGAACTCTGACTTCACCGACAGTGCATTGGGAAGTACGGATAAGAGTCCCCTGCCATATGGGAACTTTCAACTTAGAGATACCACGGTGCAGTCCATACTGTCGCATCCTCGATATGGACCCAAGTAAGTGTACTATTAGAGAAACTTTACACTTCAACAATAATTCCGCATATCATTGGAACAGATCAAAAGTTAATGTTAAGCAAAAGCCGATGTGAAACATCGATGAAGGAAAACATCGTGAGGAAACCGGCATGTCCTAGAACCAAAATTTTGAAGATATGTGACATCTACCAAACCCCGCTGGGCCCGCGTGGTGGATTACAGCCCACTCCCTCCCGAAGAGAGGAGGCCTGTGTCCTAGCAGTGGGTGCTACAATTTTTTTTTTTGGATTTGAAGGCCTTGGCTTCTAATAAACAACTTTTTTGGTGAGTGTCTAGAGATAAATTTTCATAGGGATATGTTGCAGCTTAGTGGTTTAGTCATTCATAACCGTTTCCTCAAATATCTTTTGCAATGATCTGGGAGAAGTTACCATCATGTGAACGGCTACTGTTTAGTATAGGATTAACAAGTATTGAATTCATTTTAAGTACTCAGAATTCTAGAACACGCACCTACCAGCATTGTTTAACTATTAAAATTTCCATTAAAAACATACCTCATAAAAACTGATTATAACATACAGTACCTACCTAACAAAGTTTATTACAGAATCGGTCGGTTAATGAAATTTATGTCACGGTGTTTGCCTTACCTTGTCCTACACCAAACCTTACATTTTGTCACCAGATCGGCCCTCGGCTCCAATATGTACACGTACCTGAAGTTCGGGCTACCTCGGGTGTTTCCGCCGAATCATAACGGATCCCAGCGTTCGGGCACGCCTAAACCGAAGACTTCTATTGGAAGTGGCATGAAACCTGTGCCTAGGTAAATATTGTAGATGCTGCTATGTTTATTTCACATTCTTCTAGCAGTTTGGTAAGGTGCTTATCACGTAATCTACTTTACAGTAGTACGGAAGGTAGTTTCAAACGATAAGCACTATTGAATCACTGAGAAACTTAGTGAAGGACTCCGCTGAATGCAAAATTAGCACACGTTTTTGATGCTTGTTCTTTCCAAAACTCAGCAAAACAGATAATGATATACCTACCCAAGCACTATGTTGGTTGGCACTAGATAGTAGGTAGTGACAAGTTGCCAGCTTATCGAATAGAACATCAATGACCTGCTAACGAATACAATGGAACCATGACTGTTCTAACTTTTCATACTCATTTGTTTTTCAATTCAAGTAGATGTCATAATTCTTTGTCACACAAATAATTTATTATGATTATGACACGAGGTAATTCTAATATTTATGTTGTATCATTTCTCATCATCACCTGCATTTCTCATCAGGATCCAAAGGCAAAGTCGAGGTATGCGCGAGACCTCATCAGGTTACGATAGTTCAGACAACGAGACGACCACAAACTACAAATACAGTCGGAAGTATCGCTCTGACCCGGATTTTAGGATGCAGAACATACATCCTTCTCTGCAGGTAAATACTTTCTACTAAAACACGTTTGATGAATCAAGAACATGTTTTCTTTTTCTGGCTGAACGATGGTCTGAGTCAAAATTGTCTCATGTAAAAGTTTGTTTTATGATGATGTCATTTGTTACTCCGAATATCTAACAATTTCATCTTTGTCACAACAGTAACTAAGTCTGTTCCTCTTGCCACAAGTGGTAAAGATACCAACTGTTACCATGTAAGGGTGGGCCCAAACCCCATACAAAGCTCTTTCTCCCTCTTTGATCTTCATTTGTCTTCCAGCCAAATACTGGGGTACCATTAGTCGCGATGCAGCAAGCTGGTATTCGAGGTGACGGTCAGTGGACGAACTCCCGAAACAAATCAGTCAGTGAAGCCAACCTGCTGGGCATAGATGCACGGCCACAACAACGCACTCACTACAGCCATAGAAGAAACAGTGTCGCCGACTATGTCCCTGATGGAGACCACCAAAGGTAAGTTCTACGAAGTATTTAAGCTAGACGCAAGCTGACGATGCTCTTCCAAGAAAGGCTTAAAACGAATACATGTTGTATTGTAGGTTTTTGATTTCACGATTTTATTTTATTTGCTTTTATTGTAACCTCGTTGTAATCTAGATTTTAATATTGATTACAATTTTAAATTTGGGAAAACATGAATTCATCCCAAACTACGGAACCCTTCTTTGTGCGCGGTCGGACACGCACTTGGCCGATTTTTTGCTATTAAACCTAATTTTAATAATTTTATACCTTCGCTGCATAAGACGTGCATAATTGTTACCTAACTGGAAGACGTCCCTGGCTCCTGAAATAAGCTCTCTAATCTAGCTCTGGAGTCAGGGTTTCAAATTTTCTGTAACCTGTGTTTATGCCCATAAAGAATATATTTATTATTAATTAATTATCAAGTTAGTGGTTATAGAAATTTATCTATTCCGTGATAGCAATGCTAGGCTGTGACAGTGATTTTTGTATGAGGGATGCTGCTGCCAGTTTCCAACTTGTAGACTTGTCGAAGCTGTCTTTTAAGTCAGTTAAAGCAGGTATTTGTCGTTCGTTAGACACTTGTCGAATCATCACCTCATATCCGAATGAGTGAGAGACAGACATGTTTAATATAACGGGAATATTAAAACGACGTAAGTTCTGTGAGCAGTGGTGGCTCTGCGGTAACGGCCCCGACTTACGAGTTTTAGGTCGTGAGTTAGAACCCAGGCAGGCGCTTTTTTTTATGTAAATAATTTCATCACCACTGCTCTCGAAACGGTGAAGGAAAACATCGTGAGGAAACCGGCATGTCCTAGAATGAAAAATTCGAAGACATGTGACACCTACCAACCCGCACTGGGCCCGCGTGGTGGATTACAGCCCACTCCCTCTCGAAGAGAGGAGGCCTGTGTACCAGCAGTGGGAACATTATAGGCTAATTATGATGATGGAAGTTCTGTGAACGCTAAGGACAGACTACAATTTATTCTAATGTATAGAAAACATAGACCAGACGCAATATTTTGTAGAGCTTACAATTAACCATAGTTTATTTGGTGTTGCCACTATAAGCAAACGACTTTCTAACAATCTTCATCTCGATCCCAAAATAATGAACAAAATAACAATGACCTTTTCTATCTTTGTTCCAGCTACCTAATGTCACCTTCCCACCTGGGCGGGCGCATGTCGAAGGCAGGCAGCCACATGTCCATCGCACAGTCCAGAAAACATTCCACGCTAAGACCAGGAGACCATCTAGACGGATATACGCATTCCGCGTATATCTACCCTAATTATTATGTGAGTTTTTCATTCAGATTGTTAAACACCAGCTGACAGTCACATTAGCTGATGCTATGCAGCAGACTGAAAGAAAAGTTGAAATTGAAATTGTTTGAACAATTAAGTTATTGAAAGATAATTAAAATACATTTCTCTTTCTGAATGATTCATCTTTCAAGTCGGTCAGTAGCTTAAGAGTTCCTCATTCAAAATCAGGATTCCATAATTAATGATCTTCCAACTTTGCTTTGCAGGTAAACAGTTTAGAAATAACGGCACCCGAGAACAAGTCAACCTTGCTGGTATCTGGGCTTAGCTTCGAAGTGAAGTCAGGAGAAATATTAGCTGTCCTCGCGACTTCACACCACGAGGCCACTGGTCTACTGGATGTTCTAGCTGGAGTACGAAAGGTATTGAACGATTTCCACTTAAACCTAATGCCTTAATATGTAGATAGGTGACTATCAAACATTTTAATGTGGATGTGGTTCAGAATTAGAAACACTTTACATGAAGAAGACAAAACCATATATAAAACTACTACATAGGTAAGTGAGAGAGCCATCGTTGTTTCAGTGAATAAGAGAGAGAGACGGAGTGATATTGAAGTATACAAGACAATAGCACCTTTTCTATTTCGCAACGAAATAGAGATAGCTTCGATACTTCACACTAGGTACGAATTTTAATCACACATTCTATCTTTTTATCCAGAAACTGACAGGCGACATAGTCTTGAACGGGCAGCCGGTCGCCTCCTCAACTCTTCGAAAGGTCGCGGCATACGTTCGTAAGGACACGTCGCTGTGTGCCGCCATGACAGTTGACCATACTCTGAGATTCCACGCTGCATTGAGAAGACCAAGAAACAACGGACAGGTCAAGATGGATGACAGAGATCGGGTATGTCTATGTAGTATTAGCACATTGACTCTTGCTCCAAATCAGAAATCAAATCAAAATTTTCTTGGATTCCCTGATACACCTAATTCTTCCATCTAAGAAATATATCATGATTCATAAATGTAAGCTGGGTCTTTGCCTACTGTTTACCGACAAGTAGGCACTACGCTAAACATCTATTATTATTCTCATGTGTCCCATAATGGGTAAAGTAAATGAAGTTACAAATAACACATAATATTGTTTTGAAATAACCACATCGCCTTCTTATGAAACTTATTAACCATTTCAGATAAACCTGCTAATAGAAGAACTAGGATTAGAACAAGTCCGGGACACCAACGTAGGTCGACTCACTCGCTCCGAGATCCGTCGCCTCAACGTAGCTTGTCAGCTCCTTCTAGACATGGCCATATTAATCCTGGACCAGCCTACGAAGGAGATGGACATATTTGACACCTTCTTCCTTGTAGAATATTTGAGGAATTGGGCCAGTACTGGCAGAGTTGTCATCATGTCACTGCATCCACCAACTTATGAAATTTTTGCTATGCTTACTAAGGTGGGTTGAGGAATTCGGGTGTTAAGTTCTAATTAATTATTTCCAGAGCCAAATACAACTAAAAATATTTCTTCCTTTTATTCTTTTTCATGTTTGCCATGATGTTTTTAGGTGGTGTTAATTTCAGCCGGTAGAACGATGTTTAGCGGGTACAGAAGGGATATGTTGCCATATTTTGCCTCCATCGATTATCCCTGCCCAGCTTTCAAGAACCCCTCGGATTATTACCGTAAGTACCGTTCCGTCCGTTGTACCGTTGTTTCACTTCAAATTAAACCTTACTAACTTCTTCAGAAGTTCCATTTAATTCGTTTGCATTGATCAGAGTTGTCTTTGCTGATAAATCTGTGGGTCCAAATTGGAGAAGGTGTTTTTTTTCGTCAACTATATACTTAAATGTTCTGGGGCCGTATTATGAAGTATTAACGCCATCATGATTCCAGCCCGAAAAAGGGATGGTGTTATTGGTTATGTATACTTAGCTAGGTCTCTCTCGCGCACTGGAATCATGATGGCATTAGAACGTCATAATACAGCACCTGGAGTTTATTTTATTTGAGACTGGATCCATCTGGGATGGGTCCGTAAAGTGAGTATAACTCCCTCTTGACCTTCCGCATCTCATTTGTGTTTCTTTGCTCCTGGCCACCCATGTCATAACCTAACGGCTGGATTGACTACATGATAAAATCCTCCTTTCTCATCTGCAGTGGACCTGGTAACCCTAGACGACTTATCAGCCGCAGCGATGTTAGAGTCGTCGGGTCGTATCTCTGCGCTCGCCAACGTGTTCGCGGGCGCGCACGCGGCGCCCGAGCCGCCACCGCCGGTGCCGCTGCCGGCGCCGCTCACCAGGCCCAACGTGTTCGTGCAGGCCGGGGCGCTTATAGAGTGAGTATTTATGGAGTTGCTACAAAAAAATGTATCTCAAGGGATACTGCCTAACTACGCAATAGCTTTTTGGAACGATATTTCAAGACTTAGTAATGCTCACACAAAACAAACACAAAACACATAAAACAAAATAAACTGAACATGTTGACTTCAGCGCCATCTAGCAGAAAAAATGACCCTGAGAAGACCGTACGTGTCACCTAAAGCAGTTACGAATTCGATGCAATTTTATGTCAATTGCAGAAGAATACAGTACGTTGTACTTTGGACGCGGTCTCGTACGAAATTGGGTCACGAACCATGTGCGAACGAACGATCTTTGACCCCAAGTTCCGTGGTAGCTTGCACCTTGAATCGTGCGCATACGCGTGTATAGTAATCCGAATTTTGTGGCAAAGATATTTTGTCTTTTCATGTGTAGCAAATACAATATGGCAATATGGAGTGGTGAGGGCTCTGTCTATGTTATTTTCTATTCTCGACTAACCCACTTCTTCTTAATTGACTTAGTATTTATGCTCTGCCCATAGTAAAAATCTTCGTTCCACTATCAATCGTCTTCTACGATGTCCTCACCGCTCTGGTTTCATTCACTCTTCTTTCTTTGTCCAGGCAGTCTTTCTTTGGAATTCGCTCCGTCTGAACATCAGGACAGTTACCAATCGGTTGTCATTTAAAGTGAAGGCACGTGAGCATATACCAACGTAAAGTTGGAAGAAACATCCCAGCGCTGATTTGCTGGATTCGTTTTCTCCTCTTTTGATCCTTACTTCTCCTGACGTAGTTTAATCCGTTTATAAGTATGTATGTATGTATATATCTGTGCATTTATTCTAGTATTTTATAGTTATTTACGTGTTATCTATCCCTTATGTTGCACCTGCCATGTTTTCTCTCTGCATCGCCGTAAGGTTTACTGGTAGAAAATGCCTCAGGCATTAAGTCCGCCTTTGTACGGTATTCTTTTTTATTTATGCATAAAGTTTTAATAAATAAATAATGATAAATAAATATGGATATTAGGACTACTTATGATGGTAAAACGCAGCTTAGATATTTGGGTCACGCAAAATTTTTCAACAATAGATTTTTTTTCATTCCAGAAAGAGCCTGTTATTCACACAATCGACGACAGTGTCGAACGTGATAACGCGAGTACTCCTAGCGGCTGTCATGTCCATGATCACGGGCGCCGTGTTCTGGGACCTGCCGGCTACGGACCCTAAGGTAAATGATCAATTTGTGGTCTCTTCTTTTCGAGTCGATGGTGCCTTTTTAAATGGTACCCAGTTGGTGGCCACGATATTAGCAGCGCCAGTGGCTTTTATTTGATCCTCAAAAGTGCAGGTGTCTGGACACTTAGGACATCCAGCAAGTGGGTCATGTTTTTGGTCTTTTTTGCCAAACCAGTCTGGATTTGTGTTTTCTGAAGAATGGACTTCTAAAATGATGTGGACAGACTGATTTATAAAACAAGTAGATAGGATTGAATCATTTCATCATAACAACAATATCCACAAGAATATCTGTTATCTGCGTTAAATCGCTATATTTAGCATCTATTCATAGTTTCTGTTTAACGACTGGTTTGCTTTAACGTACACAGGAACTTCGGAAGATAATATAACCTGCCCACTTTATCTCACTGACTCCACTGCCTACCAGAATTTGGACTGTCAAAGCATCTTTCATAATTTCATTCTAAGCTTGACTATATCTGTTTTGTTTTCATCATTTCTGTTTTTCGCAGCTAACACAAAACGACAGGATAGGCTTCCACTACACAGTTATGTGCCTCACGATGTGGCCAATCTTGCTGTGGCTGAGTGCAAGAGAAGCGAGCTCGATGCGGCATCATGTGGAGAGGGACATCGCCGTGGGACTGTACTCCAGAACTGTGTTCATATTGTTCGATGTAAGTAGTTATTCTTCTTATCGAATCGATGGTATATTCACGGAAACACGTTTAATATGCATACTGGAACTACGAATAATAGCCGAGGCTATCGCGATAAATAAAAACAGACTCCGGTCCTGGGAGTCTTCTAGTCTCGTGGGAATGGTTTGTTTCTGGGCAAGCGTAAGCACCCTACACAACCGCTGGCGGCAATCCGTTGCATGTTGCCTCTTTATGGTAAACTCGTTTGGTGCTAGTAATCAATGCCTTACGTAACCGCTTATTGTGAGTCAAGCCCAGCAACGTTAATGAGCCTATGAGACTATTTGGCGGTTCTGCGAACTGAATTATCTGTGTCGTTATGTTGCGATGGAATACCTGTCAACATAGTGGTTTCTTCTTTCTTTAGGCTGAGGTGCCCTAAAGTATATAATGTGTAAATGTTGTTTGTTTTCCAGCAATTTCTGGAGTTATGGTCGGCGGGAGTGACGTGGCTGGCGTACTTAGTGCCGAGCTACGCCATGAGTGGACTGTACGCGCAGTTACCCGCGTCCTTCGACGGATTTTATTTATACTTAGGTATGATTTAAAGGCTTATACTTGTCTAGCAGCAAATCCTGAACAGCTAAATGCTTGCTTGCTGCATTAAGTGTGAAAAGCGAAGATTTTTCTAGGCCCCGAAATTTTTGGAAGTGTTTAGGCAAAAACAATACTAGACTGCAAGCGAAAATTGTTTTATCCGGTGTTTTATATTTTCATCCGTCTATCTACTACCGATGTTTCAGGAAGCTCGTTGTTTAGACCACTACACTGAATAATGCAATTTCTTTAAAGAGGACGCAAATAGGCCAGAAAGCATATTCTCCCAAATATTTTCTTCTGTCTCTTATTAAAATCTCACCAATTGAATCTTTAATTTCAGGTTACATGGTGCTCTATCTAATAAGTATACAAATGTTATGTCGAGCGACGATATTCCTTGTGCCAATGGGGAAGACTGCGGCAGTCATATCAGGGATCTGTTTACTGCTCAGCACCCTCGTCAACGGCGTGATGATACACGAACGGGACCTACCTGACTACGTCACGTGGCTGCAGTACGTGTCGCCATCTAGGTGGATCTTGCCGGAACTATTGGGAAGAGAACTTAGTGAGGTGGCCTTGAGAAGCAGCATTAGTAAGGATGTTCGGTGTCCTAATAAACAGGTGAGATTTTTGGCCTTAATGCCGACCACATACAGTCGGAATCCCATTTCGAAATGTCCGAATGCAGCAAATTCACACAAAATCAAGGATCATCACACACGTAAATAGTTTTTCCGTTCGAAAATTCCGAACGGAGAAATACTGTGTGTACTATACGTGTAATCCTTGATTTTTTGTAATTCGGCAGCATTCGGACATTCCGAATCGATATTTCGAAACAGGATTCCGAAACGGAATTCCGACTGTATGTGGCCGGCCTTAATAGTCATTAAAAATCGGTGTACATACATAATATATATATATATATATACGCGACGAATTGAGAACCTCCTCCTTTTTTTGAAGTCGGTTAAAAACGAGAAATTGCTGTAACCGCTATGTTTAAAAATAGAAAAGTAGAAGGTAGTTCGACTAGTGATGTGGCCCGGAAGATGACACTTGTCGGGTTGAAAACAATTCTCAGTTCGAAAAAAGCGATATTAAGTTTTTCTTTTGAGGGAAAAAATCATTTATCACTTGGGGTTTTCCCAAAAACGTAATTTTATTGTTACGTTATGGCGAGATCCCTAATGCTATGGTGCAAGTATTGAGAGATCTTTGTTAAACTTTTATTTTCTTTCCTACAGATACCCAGATACCAAGACATAATAGTACAATCGCCGTGCCCTCCTCCGAATGGAACACAAGTACTCTCCAATTACGAGTACCTTCGATCCAACCACCTTTGGGAGTGGAGTGAAGAAACATTCCTCATTTTTCTGGCTATATTCTACGCAGTGTTTGCGTTTATAGGTCTGGTGGCATTTGTTGCTGACTGTACTAAGTATACTAAGAGAAAAGACCGCGCGTCTAGGAGAGGACATAAAATTAGTGTGAATACTCCTTGAATTACATGAGACTCGTGTTTGATTTTATGTGAGACTACCCGCCGGGTTTAGAAAGTCTTATCAGTAAATCTGCTAGGAAATTGCATATTGGCTATTGTAATTATTTGACCAACGGATTTGCATAAGATTTCATAGTAGATTTACAAAATAATAAGCTTATAGAAACTGGGGGTTGTGACTAAAAAAGCTAAATTTTGGTCCTTATGATTTAATTATGATGTGACTGCGATCTTAGTATTTGGCTGATGAAGAATTATTTCGAATTATTAGGTATTATTACTAGAGAAATCGTCCAGATTAGTATTTTAATACTTTTTGGGACGCACACGAGACAATTGAAGTTTATTGTAATTACTGCTATTGCCGTACAGTGTCCTTCAAAGCGTTGATAAAGATTATGAAATAACACTATTATAATGTTCTACGATTATTGCTCAATCTCAGGGCGATTATTAGCTAAATATATTTGAATGATTTGTATTATGGAATATAAAAGTCGAACAATGTACAAAAGTATGAATTGTCATAATAAAATTATATATTTAGGAGTAACAACCTGCGAGTTGAATTATAAGGCTAACTGTAGGTGTTCCGTCCATATAAATATGTTTATCTAGTATTTTAAGGATTTATTATTTTGTTAATGAACTGAATGGAAGAAATGGTTTTAATCTAGTGGGGTGAATGGGACCAAAGTGGACACAAGTTTGGAACGTATGATTCGTTTAACCAAACAGTGGTGCTATTCTGTAAAGATCCCACCGTGAAAATTTTGGTGAAGTGAGCGTGATGTGAACTGCCATCCCACCTTACTCTACTAGGGATTGACAGCTCACTTCACCTAAGTGTTCACGGTGTGATATTTACAGAATAGATCGGCAGGACTTCCCGAGTAGTTGAAAGTATCACAATAGGTATTCTACCATTAAACTGTAGGGCTACCTATACTTATCTAATAGGAAGATTTTGGACGCGTTCGGAACGACAATATGTAGTATGTCTTTTTCTACGCCACTGTTCAGCTTCAATTCACCCCCATTACCTTAATAATGTTAATCAATTTTTTAATTACCTACATTTCATTGTAGAAATGTGGAAATCTATCAATCTGTTTGATTCTTACTCGCTTCCTCTTCTCTACATCTGTTAGTAGAAAAGTAAAATAAGCAGCAAATACTGGTAATGCGACCAGTAATTTTTCTTATATGGCTATGTTGCTATACATTATGCCTTGTACATACGGTAGCTATAGAAATCTATGCATAATAAATAAAGACTTAGTCTATTTTTTTTTAGTGTATATCATATCTGAAAATCCCCGTGTATCTTAAGTACAGATCAAGCCACGATGCTCGAGTTACTACATCAAACGCGTAGAAATAATTTCTCGTACACAAATATTTCGAAAACGATTAACTAGGAATATTAGTTACTACTAACATTAGCCAAACCCACTGATACATGTTACCCTGGTTCACTAAAAAGCGAATAAAAAAGTTTTTGTGTGCATAGAAATCGTTCGAGAAAATGCAAATTATTTGAAGAACTTGTAAGTGATTGTAGACGTTTTGTTCAACGAGGTCTTAATTTAAGCCCTTTTTGTCAAATTAGTTTTAAAGTGAAGCCATATCACTTAATTTTAAATATTATTCTTAAGTTACCTTAGCGTCAAAACTATACATAATATAATAATAAATAATAGAAATTTAATGATTTTATTAGTTTTATTTCATGATCATCAATTTCATAAACGAATTATTACAAAACAAATATAACAATGATTTATAATAATTTTATAAATTATATAAAAAGAATAAATTATTTTAATTGAACACAACGTATTTTGTAACAAAACTTACACAATACTAGATTTTTCTGTACAATTTTTATTTAACGTGACGCGATTTTGATTAACGACATTATTTTTAACGAATTCGACGTCACATGATTGTAAAATATTGAAGTGGGCTCTCTACTTTAGAAATATATCGATGATCACATATGAAAGGGTTTCTAGCAAAACGTAACGTAAGTACCTACCTAAAATTTTCCTTTTTTTCGCGTTGCCCATTAAATCAAGGCTTAATGATACCAACAATATTAATTTTACCAAAACTTTAGATAAGTAAAAGCCTGCATTACATTGATTTTAAAATATCTCTACAATAATTAAATTTATTTATTTTTATGACGAGGTAGGTAAGTAGGTAACTTACTGCAAGATTGGTCCAAAACTATTCATCATTATTTTTATCCACTTTTGGTTTTCATATGAAACAGCTCGTGGTACCGCTTACAAATCTCGCAGATACAGGGTGATATCTTAGGCTGGAAACGTTTCTTTTCTTTTTCCTTGTGATCGGTGTTTGTGCACTTATCGTGTTCGATGTAACGGCTTTCTATAACAGTTTTAGGCGCATCAGCACCGTCGTCTAAATGGGTGACGTATGGTTCTTCTGTGCTGCCCATCGATCTAGAAAAGTAACTTTCAGATTAGTTCGTCATTCAATTTACTATTATACTTCAATCTGAAAATTCCTACTACATATAGTACTTCAATCTAAAAACGGTGCCTTCTAAGTGCAACCTAAAGATGCAGTAACACTCGACAATCCTTTGATTATCGAATTAGGTACCATTTTTTGCAACAGTTGCACTACAGCTCAATAATACTCCTACGATTGCACTACCTACTCTACAACCCGACAGTTGCACTACAAACTCAACCATCCTCCTACCTACTTACAACGTTGCACTAGTTTTCTATAGGCGACCTACTATTTTAAACTACAATACGACGGTAGCACTACAATTCAACAATCCTCCATTATTGCTCTAGAACTAAACAGTTGTACTAAAACTCTTATTGCACTACAATCCGACAATTCTACCACGATTCTACCCTTCACCACCTGTCATCGATTTCGGAATCGTGGCGCGTGTATTGGTAGGTTTTCCAGGGTTGTGTGTGTACGTTGTAGACGCAGAACTCATGACACCGACGCGTGCGCCCTGGTAGCTTGCGCCGTGGCGGAGGCATGCATATCTTTGGTCTACGGAAAATGAAAATACGGATGGTTGAGCTATATTTGAATTCAGAAAGATGATATGGCTAAAAAGGGGGTGACTGCCGAGATGACGACAAATAGAGAAGTATGATTGAGAAAAGGACATCAGTCAAAGTCAAATCATTTATTTCAAATAGGCACATAAAAGGCACTTTTGAACGTAAATTTTTACACGAAAATAGAATTGAATCTAGTTGCCCCTACCAAAAGGTAGTTTCGTATAGAGAAGAGTGGACAAGAAACTCTATAGTTACTATTTAATATTTTATATATGTCGTGGCCAGATCTTAGAATTGATCATTTCATGAAGTGTTCGGTCATTTCATAAAGTGGTTGTGTTTCATGAAATGGCCAGCTAAAATTAACCATGTTGACTATATCGTGATCGAAGGTCGGGCGGATCGACGAAAGCAACCTATTTATCGAAATTTCCAGCTGACCACTGGGCATATCGCAAAGTAGTTGCATTTCACAATTGGCAAAAGCCTCCAATAAATATATATTTGTACGCCAGATGGCAAAACACAGAGAAACTATAATATAACAATTGTAACATCTTGTACACAGTTGGAACCTATGTTTACAAATAAAGACTATTGATTGATTGATTCACGCCGCTAGTGGCACTCCGACCAAATGGGTTAGGTTAGGTTAGAACTATGACCAACCGCGCGTGAGCCGAGCGAGGGAAGTGAGCGGTGCCGCGGCAGCGGCCGACGAGCGCTTTATCCAAGTTGGTCTCAGTTACTTGGCTATTTATATCACAACAAAAACAAAGCGACATCAACGCCTCTATCGGTTGATATTCTAACTATTTTACGATATGGCCAATAATGTTTGGCCACATCATGAAATAGTCGTGCGTTTAACTGTTCATAACGTTGAGTATTCAATGATAGACCACATCATGATGTGATCAGCGGTCGATGTTCTATTTCATGAAATGCAACCATTTCATAAAATGGTCGAACACTTCATGAAATAATCAATTCTAAGATCTGGCGAATACATATACATTAATTATAAAGGGTTATCCAATAGGGACGTGTCGATGTTGACAGTCTGTGGCAGCCATACTGTTTTGGTGGGATCTGTAAAATCTGTTGTATATTATGCAGTCAGTGATGCCAAATCACCATGGCAAGGTACACGGTTGAGCAGCATGTGCAAATGATAAAACTTTATTATCAAAATGAGTGTTCGTTAGTGCAAACGTTGCGCGCATTGCGCCCATTTTACGGCAGACGCGGTGGCCCTTCAAAGTCCACTCTCCAACGATTGGTGACTAAATTTGAGACGACCGGTTCGGTAAACAACCAACCAACACCTTTACGTCAAAGGAACGCCAGATCGGCCGAGAACATCGCCGCTGTACGTGAGAGTGTTCAGGAGACTCCGAGGCAGTTGATTTCTCGCCGTGCTCAAGAACTCGGTCTTTCGCAGACCTCAACTTGGAGAATTTTGCGTCGGGACTTGGGTCTGCATCCGTACAAGACCCAACTGACCCAAGAGCTCAAAGTTAATGACCATACACAACGCCGTGTGTTCGCTGAATGGGCATCGGAACGCTTGGAAGAGGACACCGATTTTGGCCGAAAAATAATCTTTAGCGACGAGGCACATTTTTGAATGAATGGTTTTGTTAATAAGCAAAATTGCCGTATATGGGATGACCACAACCCACATGAGGTTCACCAGGTGGCAATGCATCCACAAAAAGTTACTGTTTGGTGCGGATTTTGGTGTGGTGGCGTCATTGGTCCGTACTTCTTCGAAAACGACGTTGACGAGGCCATCACCGTCAACGGCGAGCGCTACAGATCAATGGTAAACAATTTCTTTTGGCTTGAATTGAACAATATGGACGTGAACGATATGTGGTTCCAGCAAGATGGCGCTACTTGCCACACAGCGAACGACACAATCGACATTCTGCATGAACGGTTTGAGGGTAGAGTTATCTCTCGCAGAGGTGACGTGAATTGGCCACCAAGATCGTGTAATTTGACTCCGCTAGACTTTTTCTTGTGGGGTTTTCTGAAGTCGCAGGTCTATGCCAATAAACCACATTCGACCGTTGCGCTGAAAGCCAACATAACGCAGGCCATCGCTCGGATTCAGCCGGATCTATGCAGCAGAGTCATTAAAAATTGGACCTCTCGGATTCGTGCCACCATACGAAGCCGCGGCGGACATTTGAACGATGTCATATTCCATCCATAATGGCATAAATGGGCCTTTTAAATAAAAAATAAATTTCGTTAATATCTCACACACATCTTGTTTTATTCAATTTTAACATCGACCCGTCCTTGTTGCAAGACCCTTTATAATTGTATGTGAAGACGATGTATGGACGGCAGCACATCAAGCTACTACAATCTGTCAAATTTCTTTAATAGATTTTCAACTTTATCGCTAAAGCATTATGTTCAAGGTTGGTTGGGAAAATTTGACAGTTTCGGGTAGCTTGACCTGCTGGCGTCTGTACCTAGAATAAAATTACTATACCACAATAAGTGCCACAACACATGTTGCAGCGACCCCAAATAAACTGGGATAAGGGTGAGAGATGATTTGAATTCAGAATTTGAAATAATTATCAAGTTTTGGAGACCTTCTTTGCAAAAAATGTTCACTCAAAAATCAACTTGGAGACAACGCTAAAGTAAATACCTAGTTTGGGTAAGTGGCGGTGGATCGTAAATTATCTGATTTTATGAATCCAAGTAGAAACAGCTTATTTTTATGCCCTTCCAAAATAATTCGTCAATTTTAGGTACTCAAGTGTCTTTGGTCTTTAGTGGATGTTTTGCCATCTTTCAGTGCTCATGAAATTCCGACTTGCCCTAATTCGCAGTTTGTGGGAACATATAATTTTTGGACTTTAAAAAAATCTCTAATCTAGCACTTATTATGGCATACCTATACAGGGTGGCAGGACCATCGACGCAAAACCTGTAACATGATTCTGGACCCCACAGCGTTGAAATTTTTCGTCGGTTAATAAAAACAAATAAAAAAGAAAAAGGCCATATTTTTAAGGTTCCGTACCTACCTCAAAAGGAAAAAAACGGAAACCTTATAGGATCCCTCGTACGTCTGTCTGTCTGTCCGTCTGTCACAGCCAATTTGTTTAAGTTGACCGATTAAGTTGAAATTTGGTATACGTATGAATTTCTGTGACCCAAACACGGACGTGTAACGTAAATAAATGAATTTTGAATATGGGGGGGGGGGGGGCGGTCACTTATGGGGGACAAATTAGAAAAAAAATAGTTTTACTAACTGTACCGTGTGATACATTGAATGAAAGGGCTTACTGTGAGGATCTCAAATAAAAAAATTGTTTTAAGGAAAGTTATTAATGTGTGTGTTATGTGTGTTTGTGAGTTATTTATATTATTTGCAATTTCGAAGATAAGGGGGATAAGGATGCCTTATCCCCCTTATCTCCGAAATTGCAGAGCCTATATTTTTGAAAAAATACATAAAATATTTCTATAATTATAGGTTACAGGAAAACCTATAAGAAGTAAGTAAAAAGTCGTCTTAAAATAAGAAAAGAAAAAGTAGTCTTAAAATAACATAATAAATCCCTCAATATTGTGCGTACAAACTTACATTAGCAGTTTGAATGTATGGGAGAACATGTTTTTCAACTACAACGTTAAGTTTGTTCTTGGGATAAATTCATCCCAATTACAACCCTTCATTACGCATGGTCCGACAAGCACTTGGACAGTTTTTTTTTACCGGGACAGTATGAGGAAATTCGAAGTCATAGGATATGGGGAAACTGAACTAGCAGGTCTTTTTCATGAAAATATCATAGCAAATATCATACATACTTAAATAGCATACTTAATTTTTTGGTCAAGTATGAGTTTTCCATTTAAATGAGTAAAACTTCTGCTGTCCAGATTTTGCCTAAAAATATCATGCAAATAGAGCTAATGGTTTCTTAGACAATTTCCCCGTATCTCTTATGAATTCGGATTTCCCCATACTGTCCCAGTTCAAAAAAAAACTCACTGTTTATTTAGAGTGATTTTGTTAATTAAATATAGTTCTTTTAAGTAGCATACTTGGGACAATGGCAGGTGTTATTGTGTTCAACGATTTTCGGCGTCAAGCTGCAACATGACCTCGAACAGGTTGATCCTGACCGTGACCTTGACCTCGACCTCGTCACTGATGGTGTCCTTCCAGTTTTGCATTTGTTTCTGGAAATTGTAATTTCGATGAGTAGGTACAGACTATAGTACAGTCAGCCTCAAAAAGATGTATACATGGACAAGGAACTATTTTATTGTCTACAACCATTGTTCCACAGCATTGTATCCACCGTACAGGTACAAAACATAGTATATAATTTATTTTACCAAAACAAAGTAAACATTTTGTCTCATATTCATCTATACACCCATCTTCTTAGCGTGAAGACGGCAAAAATAACACGAAAAAAAAATTTAATAATAATAATAAATATCAAATCATGTAATGTTAATTATAAACGTATACCCGGTGAATGACCAGCTTAAAAAGCCTAAGCAACAAATAGGTAAATCATGAAAGTTTATAACGAATTTATGAACTTTCATGATTTACCTATTTGTATTTCAAATAAAAAATCTAAAAACAAATGACGGCAGTAACGTCATGCATGAAATGAAGAGGAGAAAAATAAAATTCTTGTTCTTCTATTAAACGAAGTTAAAGACGTCATTCGATATAAGTCGTATGACGTTGTCAATCTAGTTTGCCTTGTTCTGGAACAATCACTGTGTACATTGTTTTGGTCATAGGGTGTATAGAAATAGATGTTTCGAGACAAAATGTTTAATACGTTTTGGAAAAATAAATTGTTTACTGTTTTGTACCTACACGGAAAATACAATGTTATGGAACAAAGATTGTTGACGATAAAATGGTTCCTTATCCGTGTATATGTCGCAGTAAGATGGTTCTAGGCGTCATACAGCTATATCCCTAAGGATTTATACCGTAATATAGTTAAGTATATGAAAGCGGTTCATAACTATCGAAGTGCCCTGATTTTGTTACTGCGACCAATCTCGACGTTGTGCTCGCCGACCGCTGCTGCCGCGGCACCGCTCGCTTCGCTCGTTCGGCTCGCGTGTTGGTCACAGTTCTAACCTAATCTGTTTGGTCGGTCGGAGTGCCCTAATAGCTATATTACTAGATCGGGCTCGTATCATAGTTGTATTTCTAATAAGATAGGTATGAACCGTTTTCATATACTTAACTATATTACGGTATATAGCTATATCCTTAGGGATATAACAATGTGACGGCTACAACCATCTTACTGTGACATATACATATTTTTGGGGCTGATTGTACAGGGCCGTTAATACAGCAAATTGATTTTTAAAATAAGTCGGGCTTTGTAGAGCGCTGTCTCTGTCACTCATACATGTGTGGCAGTCTCTAAGGCCCAATGAGCCATAAAAATGACAGTTCCTAAACCAACCACCCACTAAAGTTGAAGTTGAATTGAATTGGTCCTGTCTGCAGCAAACACGGTGAATTTTCTTAGCGTGTACAAGCGGCCTTGGATTAGGTACTGTATAGTCGATCTCCTAATTGGTTTATCACCGTAAGGTTGAATATCTGCTTGCACGTCATAAAATGACAAGCTCTATTCGTTTATTCGACAGTTAGATGGTTTCAACCTTAGTGAATTTCCAATTTTCTGGGTATTGCTGTCAAAATTGGTAAAGCAATAGGTACGAGATCGACTACACAAGCATTATTTCTTTACCATTTTCATGACGCTCAGCCTACTGCAATCCACAGTCAGACATTTTGCCGTTAGCCATTTACTGGATGCCATTTTACACTCCGAAATTATTGCACAGGCATTACAGCAAAAGAAAAACCGGCCAAGTGCGTGACGCACAATGAAGGGATCCGTAGTTGGGATGAAAAAAAAAACACAATTATCCCTAGAAGAAACTTAACATTGTAGTTGAAAACATGTTCTCCCATACATTCCAACTACTAAGTTTCTCGCACAATATTGAGAGATTTACCGTGTTAAGACCATAGACTTCATATAGGTTTTCCTGTAATCTAACGGGTGTCTCAGTAAGAGTGCACTTTTTAAAATTGGAATATATTTTTTTTTCATGCAAGTGGCAACTCTGAAATTTGACAGCTGTCACCTCTGTTTATTCCGATTATTAAAAATGGAGCGCTTTTCGAAAGAACAACGCGTTATAATTGTGAAAACTCATTACAACGGTGAACGGCATTCGTTACAGAAATATGATAACGGACTTCTTGTGGCCTCAACTGGACGGCATGAATCTGGACAACATGTGGTTTCAGCAGGACGGCGCAACCTGCCACACCGCGCATGAAACAATCGACTTATTGCAGCAACGATTTCTAGAACACATTATCTCACGAAATTCTGATGTCAACTGGCCACCAAGATCGTGCGATTTAACGCCGTGCGATTTTTTTCTCTGGGGTTTTGTGAAATCTCGGGTTTATGCGAATAAACCAGAAACAATTCCTGAACTCAAATCGGAAATCCAACGCGTCATCGGTGAGATACAGCCACATCTCTGTGCAAAAGTCATGGAAAATTTCATGAAAAGAGTAATTGCCTGTCATCGGAGCCGTGGGGGTCATTTGCCGGATATTTTATTCCATACTTAATCGGAACATGTCTTCTTTACAATACAATAAAAATATCACAACTCTGTCATAAAATACTTGTTTTTATTTTAAAATGAAAAAGTGCACTCTTACTGAGACACCCTTTTTATGTGTATAGATCTATTTTGTCAAAATTTTAGGCTCAGTAGTTTCGGAGATAAGGGGGTATGAACACTACGTATATTTTGTTAAATAAGTTTAAAACTGTTTATTTTAAAATTATTAAAGAAAAATATTCGAGACCCAGCAAGCTCTATCATATCATATGCCACTCGGTATAGTTTGCAAAACTTTTTTTTTAATTTTGTTATTTGGCCCCCAAAAGTGACCCCCATATTCAAAATTCATTTATTTACGTTACACGTCCGTGTTTGGGTCAAAGAAATTGCTATGTGTACCAATTAATTTCAACTTAATCAGTCCATTAGATTCGGAGCAAATTGGCTGTGACCGACGGACAGACACCTGAGTGATCCGATAAGGGTCCCGTTTTTTTCCTTTTGAGGTACGGAACCCGAAAAAAATAAAATAAAGTGAAAGATGGTTAATAGTATTAGCGAAATATTTAACTGATCCTCTAACTCTTATTAACTTTCTGGCCTTCTCTCACAGTTGATTGCAGTAACTAAGCTAGGGTACCCCAACCAAACGGGTTAGGGTAGATTAGAACTGTGACAGGCTCCACTGTACTTTATAACCCGGGCGTGAGAAGCTTCAAACTATTTTTGCATATAGATGTCTTCATGTAGAACACTTTTGCCAAATGACACAGCCAGCAAATGTATAGTTTTCGAGAAAATAAATAGTAAAGTTTCAAAAACTTAAATGATTGTTGGTAACGAAACGTAATCGAATGTAAGTGGCGCTAACGTTTGACAGTTGTCACTCATCATATGAGTCGTAAAAAACTAAGATTGACTGACACCATGGCGTCCCCGAAGCCCCTGTCTATGTGTTCTCCTGCGTCATCTCCTGATCCCTTAATGTTAAGTGTCGTGTCAGTGTTGGAATCTAGTGAGCCGCTTGTGCGCGTTGCACCACGGATTGAGGTTGCGAGTAATTAATTATTTTATGATAAAACGTTAATACACGCCACACCAACATAATGTACAAAAATAACACAACTCGACTTAGTAAAAAGGGAATGAGAACTTGGAGGATGCAAGAGTGAGCGAAGCGAGCTCGGGACTTGGGGCACCCCCACTCGGACAGGTTAGGTTAGAAGGGGATCCCGTTCGTGGTTATTTTTTTAAACCATCCAGAAATAGGAGCCCCGCGAAGCAGGGTTCCGTTGACCACGCTTTACTCCGAGAAGTCTGTCATTGACGTTGAAAATACCCTTGACCATCAGAGTTGTCACAAGGTATTATTCCAAGATTTGAGTAAGTATATTTTGGTTTGACCTTGACTTTTGGGGTGTTGACTTTGACCTTAAAAACTTCATTAACCTTGTCATTATTTTTTGGAAACCAATTTAGACCCACTACGTGAAGTTTTTTTTTTCTCGGCCCCTATGGTTTTGCTGGTTTTGGGGATTTCAAAAATACACTAAAAACGGTATACTTATTCTACAAAAAAAAAATGCTACGATAAAAAATCGGTGGATTATAAAGTACAGTGCTTCCGAGGTATGCCGTAATATTAATCATCTTTCACGAATGTTCCAGCTCACCTATGGTACCTTGCAGTATGGCAGACCTGCTGCTGCTGTGCCTGCGACTGCCTCTTAATCTCTTCGCGCCGGCGCGGAGAACAATGACAAGCGGTAACTTTGAGCGCGGACGGCACATTGCACGGTTGACTCCACACCTCGTCTATTCGTACTTTTGTTGCTATCTCGATTTTAGGGGACAGAATACCCTGAAAAATATATTTTTTGAAATGAAATCTTTGACAAACCAAATATTTATTGTGCATGCAAATGATTAATTGATAGCTAATTGCAGGGATTGTTTTTTTTCTATTTGCAGTGGCTTTATTTGGTTTTTGAGAAAGCAATTACGTTTCAGGGATACATTGCAGCCCTGAAGTACTGACGAAAAGTACTTAGTGAAATATTTGTCTAATAGAAGCTTAACAGTTACTGTCATGCCGATTTGCTCATGTAGACGGTATAGGCGTGATTTTAGTGTTGGGTATGTAAAAAGTAGGAAACAATGTAGAATCCACTTGAGTTACGAAATCGACATAAAAGTAAAAACGCCTTTATAGCAGACACTGGCAAACAGGTAAACCAGGAAAAAGCGAAGTAAAAAAATTGACTAAAAATTATTACAGGGAACTCTTTAGACCTCCTCATGAGCAGATCTACTCCATCATTCGAGCACATGTTGGGTGGAAAGAGCACATCATTGAGTGCACCAAGGTACTGGGCAAGAATCCCACATTCACTAGGTGCACAGCCATCGTACCATTGCACCAGTTCACAGTACATTGTTTCTTCTTCTGCAATTGAAATATTTTGTGGTTGTAATGGTTAGTTGCATGCATTGTTGCTGCAAGAGCATACCATCCACATCCATGTTTGTAATAAAGGATAGTGGGCAAAAATGTATGGGAGCTGGTCCCACTACTGCCACAGTTAAAACCACTACAGTTTTGAAGACATTACTTCTACCCTTACTCAGGTCAAGGGGCATTAAAATCTGTCCCAGAGTTATCCAGTTCCGACAATTTTAGGTTAGTTCAAGTAGGGTTTTACGGTTATGACACGTATAAACCAGTTCAGATTAGGTGTCAGTTTAAGTTAGGTTAGCAATTAGATATATTTATGTATAGATAGATAAAACAAAAAAGAATTAATGAATAAGAATACTTTATTTATTTCATCAGGTTAAGCTACGCTTGCCGGGGTTGGTCCGTGGATGGGTGACCATCTTTACATACCGAGACTCCTCCGTGCCTCGGAAAGCACGTTAAGCCGTTGGTCCCGGCTGTCATTCGTGGATCTTTGACAGTCGTTACGGGTCGTCAGAAGCCCGAAAGTCCTGACAACCAGTCTTACCAAGGGGTATCGTGTTACCCAGAAACTGGGTTGTGGAGGTCAGATAGGCAGTCGCTCCATGTAAAATACTGGTATTCAGCTGCATCCGGTTAGACTGGAAGCCGACCCCAATATAGTTGGGAAAAGGCTAGGCAGATGATGATGATGATGATGATGAATACTTTATTTATTTCCCATGAGATGAAAAAACCAATATTTCGATTTATTCAAGCTTCTGGGTCGATAATTATGGAGTCTAAAAACAGTGCGGGTCGAAAAAAAACTCAACCACCATAAGCAGCAAGCGCACAGTACTAGGATACAGTACTAGGGTTAAGCTGTTGAGTTTTTTTTTTTTTGTGTAGGCACAACAAAGTGAACGACGAACCAGACCAACACCAGCGCATGTTGCGAGGAAGGGGGTATCAAGGCGCGCCAATCAACGCGCAGCTCGTGTCCATGTATTTTTCAATCTTTCATTTCATAATGTTACACTGTCTTGGTAGCTTTTTATTATTGTTAAATCTTTCTTTAAAAGAATGCAATGAAAATCTATCAATAATTAATTTAAAGAAATATACTTTAGATACATGTAGACCGGTACCTCTCGGATATATTTTAATGGTGACATAATAAACAAGATTCAGTATTGTTTACTCTTTTAAGTAATTCACACTTAGTGGCTGGCGGTACTGGGACCATTATCGCCCACCATCCTTAGGCAAGTACTCACTAACAGTGGACCAACAAACTAATTGTTAAATAAACAAAAGCCGTGATTTCACGGTTGCAGGGCTAGAACAAACATTTTTCTACTCTTTTTCAAAGACTTCTTTTTGTGGCGATAATACTCTTCTTCAATGTTTTTAAATTGATTGAGGCCAGTAGGTGGCCACATTGATCGCGGCATTAGTGGCACTTTTTACGTCATCGGAGGTGCAGGTGAATAGGCACTTAGGACACTCCAGCAAGTGGGGCATGGTCTATTCAGAAGCAGCAAACTCGCACTGGGTGATGGGTGCGTCAGTAATCCCCCACTTCGACAAATTGTGTCTGACTTTCAAAGACTGTTTACAATTAATTATGGAAGTTATTTCATACATACCTATAAGTAAAAGTGCAGGTAGTTTAAGGCCAAGAACGTTTGAAATAATACTTACTCAACAAACAGCAAATGTTATTCAACGCACAAGACTCCTGAAATCTTTTCCGGAAGTAGAACACATCTTTGAACATGAGAGGGAATGTGGGCGGCAGCAGACACGTCTGGTAGCTAGTGCCAAGTGCAAACACGGTGAGGGAGACTCGGCCATCTTGACATAACCACACTCCTGGACATGATACCTGAAGCATAAAATATAAGGTTACTAGCTGACCGGACAGACGTCCTGTTTTCTAGAACTCGAGTGCAGCACCACCTACCGGGTCCAATTGTTAATCTAAACCATCCAGGGACCACTCAAACACACACACAACATTTCATCAAAATCAGTCCAGCCGTTTAGGAGAAGCTCGGTGACACACAGACATACAGAAGAATAATATATATACTATACCGTCCAAAAGTTTAGAAGCACACCTATCGTCAAACAAAACAAATGAATACCGACTATAGGCGGCAAAAATTAGCAATAAACTATCGTTTTACAAGCTTTTACGATTGTTTACATAAAAATAAAAGGATTGTTATTCCACATTCATGAAGTTTTAACTCCTTAGTTTTGACGAAACACTTGTTTTATGACTTAAACCGTCGGGTACTTTATTGTTGCAATGGTGTGGTTTTATTGATAATATTTGATGGTTTTAACTTTTTAAGACCCTGTTTAGTCCAACTGGCGCATTGGCACGTGAAAGTTGTGATATTAACATTGTCCGTATTCAAAAGATATCGACGAATCCTTTGACCTTATTCTTTCTTCTGAAAATGGCAAAACGTTAGCAAATCACGCTCGAACAGAGAAGCGCTATTTCTACTCTACGTGAGAAAGGATACAATGAACGTCAAATCGCAGAAATGCTCGGAATCTGTCCTAAAGGTGTCCACCTTGTTAGAAAACGAGAAACTGGGAAAAATGAAGATAGAAAGAGATCTGGTAGGCCCAAATCCACAACAAGGCAAGAAGATAACTTCATCAGGATTCTCTCGTAAAGGGAATCGACGCTTAACTGCACTACAAATCACCGCAGCTTTGAACGAAACACGAGAAACATCCGTTTCAAAAACAACTGTTAAATGATGTTTATTGTCTGCGGGACTAAGACGATGTGTTGCAGCTAAAAAACCAAAACTAACATTTCGACATGAGAAAAATAGACTAGAATGGGCAAAAGCGCACCAAAACTGGACAAGAGAGCAATGGGAAAATGTCCCTTGGAGTGACGAATCAAAGTTTCAGATTTTCGGATCTAATAGACGTGTGTTTGTACGCCGGTCAAAAGAAGAGAGGGCTTCAGAGGCATGTACTGTGCCTACTATCAAATATGGTGGAGGAAATGTCATAGTTTGGGGGTGTTTTGGCAACAATAACCCCGGAAATCTTGTGAGGATAACTGGAAAACTAAACAAGGAAGGTTACTTCCAAAATTCCGCCGTACCCAGTGGACTAAATCTAATTGGTCCTGGATTAATTTTCCAACAGGATAATGATCCTAAGCATTATTCTAAACTTTGTCAGACCTTTTTGAACAAGAAAAAAGATAAAAAAAAATCTTAAACATCATGCAATGCCCATCTCAATCTCCTGATCATTCTCCCATTGAGCTTGTTTGGGTTGAACTCGATAGCTAGATACGAGCTCAGAACATTAAATTTGTGGAAGCTGTTACAGAGTGAATGGAACAAATTAGATGAAGATTATTTTAATAAATTAATTAATGAATGCCTAGAATATGCGAGAAGCTAATAAAGGAAAAAGGAGGACACTTTGATGAAGCTAAAATTTAATTTAATTTTATACTGTATGTAAAATTTTTGTTCTGCTTAAATTAGTTTTTGTTTATATTTTAATTTTTTATCAATATATTGAAATTGAAATGACTATGTTTTGTTTTATTTGATTTTACCTTGCTGCTTCCAAACTTTTGGATGGTAGTGTATATAAAGATATCTGTGAACAAAACATTGTGCATGAGAATTTCTGTTTAAAGCTTTATATTATAGCATTGGTAATGATGTAAAAATAAGTTTTAGTACAGGCAAAACATAGTATGATAAATTAGATGATTTATTGGGGTTGCACTTTAACACTTTGAGGGACACTTAAACGCCCATAGACATAATAATAAAACTTCAATTGTATCTTGTTCAGTATCCTTGAATGCGAAGACTTAGCGAATGCTACACGGTCGCCAACCGCGTCCCAATAGAGGTGACCATGGTGGTTTACAACCATGTAGATGGTGGTGTACGACCAAACATTGAAACAGCTCTGCTGGTCGCCAGCCAAGGTCACCTCTGTCGAGGATGCGGTTGGCGACCGTGTAGCAGGCGCATACAAAAAGTTCAAGAAAGTAACTTACCCTCTGTATGTCTATTTCCACTGTCAACTCGATAGTTTTTGGCATGTTGCAGCATCGCTTTGCCGATTAACTAGCTTTCACTACACTCATGAATAAACACAAAATTTTCGAACAAAGTCTGTCATAATGATCTAATTTCTCATTTCAATATTATTTTAATATAATGTTTACTTTTATTTAAGTAAACAGTACGTTTTCATTTTCCCCTGACACTCGCAAATAATCCCAAGGCATTGTGATTGGTTCCAATTGGTTCTGAAATCAGTAATTAAACCCTAGACCCAATGAAATGCAGAAATGATTATGTAAAGTTGTAAAATGTCCAACTTTACCCAACCATGTTGTGGCTTTTTGTTGCCATGACAACTTTATGTCAAATGTCAAACAAAGTCAAACTGTCAACTAGCAAGCGTTCAGAAATTTATAATAAATTTTCAGGATTTATATTTTCTGACAGTTTCTGACTATGTCAATGAAGTTTGTTTTCCAATATTCAATGGCTTGCCTACCATTGAATAAATGGATATTTTAGTGTCTTGGACCAATGGATGGTTTCTACAGATTTCTACCATCATAACACCAAAACGATTAACTAAACTGTAGTGACCATTGATGTAGGAAAAGATAACAATCCTACTAAACGAAAACCCACAATGTCAATTGTCATTTTTGACTTTGTCAAAATTTTGCGCGCGTATTGCGTATTATGCTGAGTGGTTGTTGGTGGATTGGTATTTTACAATTTTTACAACTATGACTAAAGTTCCGTCTGTTATTCATTGGTTCCGGTTAGATCTACGAATTCACGACAACCTTGCTCTACGTAATGCTATAAACGAAGTAAGTTTTTCTTTATGCAGGTACTCTATGGCACCACACGCACCTTTCGATTATCTTATTAATGAGCTTGAGCTTATTAATGAGCTCGAGCTTATGAGCTTTCCTGCTATTTGTTAAAGGTAATAAGTTTTCAAAACCACGCTAGTAGGTGCTAAGTGTGAATAATATAACATAACCTTGTTATTATGTTTGTTTTAGGCTGAAAACCGTAAACATCATTTAAGGCCAGTCTACTTCATAGAACCTGATATTAAAAATAAAGTTGGAGTGAACAGATTAAGGTTTATAGTACAAAGCCTACAAGATCTGGATGTAAACCTGAAAAAACTGAATACTCGTCTTTACATTATAAGAGGAAATGCTATTGAAGAGTTGCCTAAATTATTTGATAAATGGAATGTGAAGTACTTGACATGCCAAGTTGATATTGATCCAATCTATGTCAAACAAGATGAAGTAATTGATGATATTGCAGAGAAGAAAGATATCTTCATTGTCAGGAGGGTTCAGCACACTGTCTATGATTTTCACAGTGTATTGAAAAAGAACAATAACAGTGTTCCCCTGACCTACCAGAAGTTTCTTTCACTAGTACAAGATGTCCAAGTAAAAGACTGTATTGAGATTACTAAAGAGATATCTGATCACTGTAAGCCAACAGATGCAGCTTCTAAGAAGTATGATGTTCCAAGTCTTGATGAGCTGGAGTTTGATGAATCAGAATTAAATCCTATGAAGTACCCTGGAGGTGAAACTGAGGGTCTAAGGAGACTAAATATGTACATGGCCAGAAGGCAATGGGTGTGCAAATTCGAGAAGCCAAATTCTTCACCTAATAGCTTGGAACCAAGCACTACTGTTTTGAGTCCTTACGTCAGTCATGGATGTTTATCAGCAAAACTATTTTACCACAAGCTGAAGGAAGCTTTAAGTGGTATGCCTCACTCAGAGCCACCAGTGTCTTTACTAGGTCAGTTAATGTGGAGAGAATTCTACTACACAGCAGGAGCAGGCACTGAAAACTTTGATAAGATGGTGGGAAATTCTGTTTGTATCCAAATTCCTTGGGGTAAAAATGAGGAACACTTGATAGCCTGGGCAGAAGGAAGGACTGGATACCCATTTGTTGATGCAATAATGCGCCAGCTCAAACAAGAAGGTTGGATACATCACTTGGCTCGGCACATGGTTGCTTGTTTCCTTACAAGAGGAGACCTATGGATATCCTGGGAACAAGGAGCCAAAGTTTTCGAAGACTACTTGCTAGACTATGATTGGTCCCTGAATGCTGGCAACTGGATGTGGCTCTCAGCTTCTGCTTTCTTCTATAAATTCTTTAGAGTCTATAGTCCTGTAGCATTTGGCAAAAAGACAGACAAAGAAGGTTTATACATAAGGAAGTATGTGCCAGAATTGAAGAAATATCCTACTGCTTTTATTTATGAGCCTTGGAAGGCACCTAAAAATGTTCAGACTACAGCAGGATGCATCATTGGGCAGGACTACCCGAAAAGAATAGTTGACCATGATAAAGTGCACAAGGATAATTTGCAAAAGATGTCTGCTGCTTATAAATTAAATAAAGAGAGGAAAGCGCTTAAGCGACCTTTGAAATAGTTCTATGAATCTGTTATGTTTTTATAGATATCTGTTTTGTTACTTTACTTTTAATATTATTTTATGTAAATGTGATGTTTCTCATAAAGCTGCCTCATTTGAGCTACCTCAATAAAATTAAGCAATCATGATAATATTTTATAATAAAATATAGTTTATGCACAATTAATAATTGTTTCTGTTTAATCTAATTCAACTAGTATCCTATTCATTTTATCCTTTTCATTTTTCTAGTATCCTATTTTCAATTTCTATGCATGCAGTTATGAGTAATTTTGTAGCTAGAGTTGTGCTGTAATCAATGCTAATTATCACAATTAAAATCAATATTTTTTCAAAATGGTCTTCAATGGACTTCCGGGCGGCCCGGTGGGACGAAATGAAAGATTTTTGTTAAAACCACTAACAAAAAAAAATTTAATTGTGAATGGCTGTATGCCATGACACCTTTGCAAGGGAGAATTTTGAACACAACTGACAGCTCACCAGCTGGCAACTGTCATTGTCATTTCCATTCGCGATCGAACGGTTTTGTTTTGGTTTGTATTGGTAATTTTTTGGAAGTAAAATGTAATTAATTGATCATTTTAAACTAGAATATAGAACAATGAATACAACGGACAGACAGGGTGCCAAGACTGTAACTGCGGCCGGTTCTGGGATACAGTTAATGGGTAAGTTTGATGAGAAAATATAGAAATTCAATTTGATTCTATTTGCTGGTAAAATAATAAATAAAGAATTAAGAATTTTGGAAAGTTTTTGATCGGTGTATGGCCTTAAGGCTTAAGTAATGAAACAAAGAATCTACTTAAATGTCGGGAATTCGTAAAAGTTTTCTAACAGAAACGCCCACAATTCAGCATGTCATGTTTTTTTTTTTTCTTTGGATGGGAAATCATCAAATGACTTCTCCCGCCCTGGACGGAGCGGGAGGGCGTGTCAGACTGTTACTGACTAAAATCCACCCGTGTTCCTTCAGTTGCCTGTGCCGGGGCCACGGTAACTCTTTTGAACATCCCGCAACCCCGGCTGAGCATGTCATGCTGGAAGTACTGTTAGTAAAATATAAAGGTTACTGTAGCCTGTATCAGAAAATCTGTACAAAGGCTTTCTTTTCCTTATACTTGGTCACATTTTTCAGTGTTGAATACTATTAAGCCTGAAATAATTACTAACCTGAACTTTTCAGAATAGTATTGAACATTGAGGTTAACATTTAAAGCATCCTCCTTCCTAATATTGTCTTACCATCTTGCAAAACAAGCATTACTCCATAATTATGTTAATAACTGTAATTACAGTACTTACCTACTTCCAATTAATTGCTTTCATGAAATATAAATAAATTGTATGATTAAACGCACGCCAGTCTTACACTAGAGTAGATAAACATTGCTGAAGCAACCTTGAAAAATATTAAAAATGAAATCATTTTAATATGTTTTGTTCAGGTTAATTTTCAACAGTACTTCATTAAAATTCTATAAATGTGATAACGGTTGGGTAGCATAATTGCACAGTTACTCTTGATAATTAACAAACAAGTCTTGTTCAATGGGTCATTCAACTGTTTTGTTTTAGTAGATTTTATTAAAAGTTCATCTCATTTTTATGTTAGAATGGGTACTATTTGAAATGAAATGATATTGTAACTGTATTAACTTATTGTGTGTGATAATACTGTATGAGTCACTTTGCCACATTGAGGTACTGGTTGGTTGCACAGGAAAATTGATAAACAAATTGATACATGATGTTTAATGTTGGGATCAAAACAGTTAATCATGAACTTGATCCCTGATGCTAAATATGTTAGCAATTTAGTAAAAGCTTATTTTATTAAAATTACTTTTTTTATTTTTTTTATTTGAGATAGGTTTGCTCTTGACTCTAGTCTAGGTCAGAGATGACCGAGACAAAGTCGACGATAGAGCGAGCTTATTCAGAAGAAGCCTGTTCACTCTCACTTTGAAGAGATTGGGGTTGTATGCGTTCGGAAACACAGATGCAGGCAGAGAGTTCCACTCCTTTGATGTGCGTATCACAAAAGACATTTGGAAACGCTTAGTGCGAATTGGTGGAATAGCAACTAGGTAGGGATGGTAACCTGCAGTGCGTCTAGATGTCCGATGGTCGAAGGGGGCCGGCGGAATGAGGTCGTGGAGTTCTTGAGCACACTCACCGAAGTATAATCTGTAGAAGACCAACAAGCAGACAACCTTGCGGCTATGAGCCAAGCTGTGAAGCTTGGCATCCACCAGTCTTACGTCGCCAATGAGCCTCTTAGCTCTGCGTTCCACCGAGTCAAGCGCGGCAAGTTGGTATTTGGCGTAAAGTATCGCTTCACCTTATTTAGGATGCCCAGTTTTTTGGCCGCAGTTTGGGCTTTGTACTCGATGGTGGCACTGAAGTTGAGACATGATGTCAGCTCCATACCTAGGAGCTCGAGCCGATCAGTTACAGGAACAGATGTACCCCAAAAAGTAGGAGTTTGATCGTAACGACTCCTTTTAGCGGTAAAAAGACACGCCTGTGTTTTGGTGGCGTTAAAAGAGACCAGATTCTCATCACCCCACTGGGAGACAAGGCTTAAGGTCAAATCAGTCTGCTCTACCATGGCCTCTCAAGGAACGAACTTCGGCCCCACTGGTTTTTGCGCTGGACAAGTATCTCTTAAACTGTACTGTCATCTGCGTACCCAACAATACCAGGCTGAAGTAGGTCATTGATGTGCAGCAGGAAAAGAGTTGCAGAGAGAATAGACCCCTGAGGAACTCCGGCAACAATAGTCATAAGGTTGGAAGAGCAGCCGCCAACGAGTAGTCTGATCGACCATTCACTAAAGAAGTCTGATATCCAGCTACAAAAATCAGCTGGGATGCCATAAGCAGGAAGCTTGCTGAGTAGACCAGCGTGCCAGACCCTGTCAAAGGCCTTCGAGATATCAAGCGATACAGCAAGTGCTTCGCCGTGTGTCTCGATGGCCTCGCCCCAGCAGTGCGCCCCAGCAGTGTACTTTTTTCTTTAAAACACTAAAATATAAAACATAACTGCAAAATCAATCAATCAACTCAGCTTATTGCAGCCCACTGCTGGACGTAGGCCTCGCACATGCTGCACCACAACACCCTGTCCTCCGCCTTCCGCATCCGGTCTGTCCCAGCCAACTTTTTGAGGTCATCGGTCCATCTAGCAGGAGGGGCATTTCCGCACTATGCATGCCGATATGCTGTCTCCATTCCAAAACTTGTCTGCTCCACCGGTCGTCGGTCCTTCGACAAACATGGCCAGCCTACTACCACTTCGGCTTGCTTACTTTTCAAGCTTTGTTGGTAATTCCGGTTCTTTTCCAGATAACTTTGTTTCTGACTACAACATATCTCATTAATGTTCACAATGAAAACAGAAAATCTGCACAAACTTTTGCAACTATTTAATAGAATGAATAATATTTATAAACCCCCCTCCTAGCGGGTATGTGGGGACCCGCTATTACATGGGACTTAAACATAACTGGCGAAATTTGGGTGTACTATCATAGGTACACCTCGGCCAAACCCTTCGGGGAAACAAGGCGTGATGTTTATGTTATGTAATATGTATAAATCTATTATTAATTCCGAAGATATTACAGAATGTTGTAAATAAATACATTCATTATCAGCAACTCCTATGATTCCTATCCAGCTCTGTATCTAGTAATAATATACCTACTAAGTCAATGCACTGTTTCATTCACGCAGAGCTAGCTCGACTAAAGACGATGATTATTTGAGCTCCAGTTGTGGTCTTTGTAGCAAATGAACGAACAGTATTGTCGTCGTAATGTATACGAGAATAATATGTGTGTAATTTGTGACGTAATAATTAGCTCGTACTTTGAGTTTCAAAACTCAATCTATTCGCGTTCATTATAGGAAGACGGTAGAGTCATAATGTCATGGATGCTATGACCATTGTGAGATCACCGGGTGATGCCTAGGACATACTAAGGCGTAGCTCATAAAAGAAACGAACGTGTTACCAGAACAAGAGGAAGAGCATTCTTTTCTTGATCATCTTTGTATTTCGTTATAATAACTCGACGACAGAATGCTCTTTCTTTAATTATACAAAGTCAATTTATTAGGGTTCCGTACCTCAAAAGGAAAAAAACTGAACCCCTATCGGATCACTTGTGTGTCTGTCTGTCCGTCTGTCACAGCCAATTTGCTCCGAATCTAATGGACCGATTAAGTTGAAGTTTGGTACACATATGAATTTCTGAGACCCAAACACGGACGTGTAACGTAAATAAATGAATTTTGAATATGGGGGTCACTTTTGGGGGGCAAATAAGAAAATTAAAAAAAAGTTTAGCAAACTATACCTACCGTGTGACATATCAAATGAAAGGGCTTACTGTGGGGTCTTGAATATATATATTTTAATGATTTTAAAATAAATAGTTTTAAAGTTATTTTATGAAATAGACGAAAATTGACCATACCCTGATCTCCGAAACTACTGAGCCTAAAAATTTGAAAAAAAAAAATACAGAAAATAGTTCTATACTTATAGATTACAGGAAAACTTATAAGAAGATTATGATCTTAAAATAACACGGTTAATCTCTCAATATTGTGCGTACACACTTACATTTGCAGTTGGAATGTATGGGAGAACGTGTTTTTCAACTACAATATTAAGGTTGTTCTTGGGGTAACTCTGTCTCTTCTTTCTTCGCCCCAACTACGGAATCCTTCATTGTGCGTGGTCTGACACGCACTTGGCCGGTTTTTTAGAAAGAGGATAGTATGAGCATTCGACGTTTGGTGTAAAACCCACCTCGCTAAAAGTGTGTTTGCGCCTGTATCTCGGAGTGTAGCAAAAAACTTACAACAGGGAAGTACTGTAATGGCCTGCCACAATACTAGGGCAGACCACTACTTCTGTGTATGTGGTCTCGACTCCGAGGTGTGTTGGTGGATACCTATATGAATGAGACACACAGAAGCACTGCTATTACTATTTATTGGCTTATGGGAAAGCACGTTACATTGTCAACCGTAAAGCTAGCACAGCACTGACTTAATATAAAACATATGTCATAGTTCAAACCTATTCTGTTTTTTCACTTGGCGTTCGAATGTTTCCATACGCAAATACCTATCGGCCTGTCCCACGTGAGGTTGCCACCGGCATTAAACCTCTACAGTACCTAGTGTAGGTATCCTTTGGGTAGATTCCCATGAAAGCGCTGAAAATATACAAAACAGACGAAAAGACAGACAAACTTTCGCAAATATAAATTACTAGCTTTTGCCCGTGACTTCGTTCGCGTGGAATAGTGACTTCCGGCAGATTTTTGGTTTTACCCACATAGTTCCCGATCTCGCGGGATCTCTTCAAAAATGAAATGTGGAAGAATAGTCCTCTTGCCTCACATGCCTCTCTTAATGTCGAGAATTCTTGATCATTTAGCTTTTTGAGATCTGCAAAAGAAGTTGGCCCCCGCACGTGGTGTAACAGTATTCTCAGACAAAAACACTCCATATTAGTAACGTGGACCATGTAAACTCGGCCTAAGGCATCTCCAGATTTGACACCAGGCCAATTCTGAACCGGTACTCCTTGGATTCGTCGTTTCCATTCCCTCCTTGTTGCGTTCAAGTGTAATATCTTGGTAAATCAACATAGAGGAGCGTCCTTGCAAATTCATCTCTTGTGCAGAGCTCAAAAAAAGCGGTGAGTGTTGTTTTTGGAGCAGAGGTTAATCTCTCTTGGAAATTGTTTGCAGTAAAATAGACACGTTCACCATTTTCCAAGTGTACAGTCAGGTGTGTGACTGTCGGGTGCCTTTCGTGTAACGGGAAGGCTAAAAGCCGCCACACGGCTTCGTTGCTGCTAACATAACGACCAGACTGATACGTTTGGACTTCATTTATGGGATTAGCAGCATCGGTGTTTTTAAAATTAAAAATAGCTTGGTCGCTACCTTTGTTTATGTATTTACATATATATTTGATAGCGCGCACTGAGCTGCAAGCCTCTACGTTAATATGGGCGTTAAACATTTTTGACAATACGGGCGAAAAAGGAACTACCCAACTATTATCAATAGTAACATAAACATTTCGAACTTTTACAGACGCCGTTTGTCCCCCATCTCCTGGTGCTCTTCTACGATACAGCGGATATCCATTGTCATTATGGACAGTTTCTTTAATAAGCGCGCGAGGATATTTTTTAGAGCATTTTCCATTTTTCATGCAGGGGCTTTGAGGATTGTCAGAACCGCAAGGACCATGAATCATATTTTTAATAATAATTTCATGAAGTGCCTGGTCACTACTTGGATCCGGTATTTCCGCTCTAATAACATTATCTATTCGATCGGGTCTCAGCTTGTCCTTCAGCCAGATTAAAATATGCACGTGAGGAAGCCCGCGTTTTTGCCACTCTATCGAGTACATAAAGCATAGTACTTCACCGAACACATTTCCTTTATTGACAACTTCCATAAGCTTTTTAACTTTTAATCGAAAAACCCTTGCAACAATATCATGTCTATCGATTGCCCTCTGTCCCGGCAGCAACTCTTCAACTATTTCAGGCCAGCTTGGGTTGCATGTAAAAGTCACAAACAAATCGGGGCGACCATATGTACGTACGTAAGCGAATGCGTCCTGTGTATAAGCGTGTAAACATACCTTTTTACTATTTATTTACATTTTTCCGATGAATTTTCAGTACTGAATTGATGCCGACTCTTGACCAATAGATGGCGCTGTATGTCCGGAATAAATTTTATTTTTTATTTTATTTTTTATTTTATTTTTTGTAATAAAAACTATCCTATGTCCTTTCTCAAGTTCCAAACTATGTCTGTACCAAATTTCACACAAATCGGTTCAGTAGTTTAGGCGTGAAGCAAAGACAGACAGACAGACAGAAAGACAGACAGACAGACAGAGTTACTTTCGCATTTATAATATTAGTTTGGATTATTATGTATCAATAAACCATGCTATGCAACCATGTTATTGAAAGTTATTTAATTTATCTTTAAAATAATCGCTATAATGTCATTCACATTTCTCTTCGAAGTAAATGTTTTGTTTTTGACGTCCATTCTTGATAATGACCGTTCTTGTGACCTACTATCGAAATACTCTTCACCTGTTTCTATGTGCGACTTTCCAACCTGAACATCGGTGAACGATGGTCGAGCACTTGGCCCATCATGTACACCAGTTTCGTGCAGCATTGGGCTGTGGTGACTGCTTCTGCGATCTTCAACATACGAATACGAGTCGAATAAGCCGACCTTTGCATGGACGCGAAAATAACGCGACGGGATTTTATCGCGCACTCGATTTTTAACTTTCGGTGTTGAGCCGAGCATTGAGAATCCAACAGTGCATTCTAACGCGTAGAAAAAACACTATTGGATTTCCAACTCTCAGCGCTAAGCAGAGCGTTGAAAATCCAGTGCGCGATAAAATCCCGCCGCGTTATTTTCGCGTCCGTGCGCATGTCGATTAAATTAATCAGAAAATAACTGGTTTAATTTTATACGTGTAGGTCAAGATGACAAAAATACCGTCTAGTATGAATTGCAACGATTAGTCCAGAATGCTCTGGACTAATTCCAGACAGAGAGGGTTCCTAGTACTGTACCCATCGATTTTGCTTCCGTTACCTTCGCCGGGTTACCTTATTGCCGAAAGGTGGGTTTGTGAGGTATTGTGTGTTAATTAGTATGGTTCTTAATTAGAATGAATAAATAACAACGCCCTTCCTACTGTCCTCGTACAGACGACGCCAGTTTAGGTCTAAATGTACACCATCTTAATGACCCTATCGAAATTCAAGAGATTATAATGTGCCAGAATCTGGCACATCATAATCTCTAAGGCAGGGGTATCAAACTGGATTCTCTATAGGGCCTTTTACAAAATTAAGGTCATGCTTGCGGGCCAGAGTCAAAATATTTTTTCCCAAAAAGAATTGATAGCTGGAATTCGGAACAGAATAGTTATTCAGAAACTAAAGTGGCTCAATCATTAATATAACTAGATTTCAATATTGTTAAGCAGCAGACCATTTCGGGATCAACATTAGGATTGAGATTGTGATACCTATATTATTAATTTCGGACGTAAGTAAGTAAAAATCTTTAATCTTTTCGCGGGCCACGGGCCGCTTGATAAGGATTCGCGGGCCGTATGTTAGACATGACTGCTCTAAGGGTTATCCCGATAACATTCATCGATTGTGTCAAATATAAAAGAGCAAGATAACAGTTTGTAGGTTAAAATTAGAATTAAGATAAGGCATCGGAAACTCACATCAATAACTATTGAATCATGCATATTATTATCGTCTCTTGCTTATGTGCTTATCGTAGTTTGACCATAATAAGTTGTTATGGAATCTGTCGTTCAATGCTGGTCAAAGCCCGGTCAATATTTTGTATTTAGAAAATTCTTGTCTGTCTGCCAATCCGAGAGTTAATGAAGACGTTTGCATGTTTGCTACTAAAGCCGAATTTACATTATTAAATTAGTTGCGCAAGCTTAGTTATTCATTGATAGTTTCACGTGTAAATAATAATCTATTCATTATAATATTATTTATTAATTATTTTCAATTTTTTATATTTTTTTTATTAATCGACTCAACTCCTAATCATGCATTTCGACTCAAATAGCTATTACTCGAAAATAACTAAACGGATTTTAATACTTATGGTACCATCTTAAATCTGAAACGTCAGGCTTAAAAAAAAAACATTTTTATAAATGGGATTAGAACTTTAGGAAAAAAAAATCTACTTCGTATGCACGGGCTGCATGGGGTTGAGTCGATTTGGTTGCTCGCGAGTGTAGTTCCGTAATGTAAATTCAGCTTGTCACACAAAACGGCTAATCGGATTTAGTAAGGTGAAATCTAGCACATAGATAGGCCATGTCCTGGAATAACACACAATACTTTTTGTTCGGAACTTCGGGTTCGTGAAGATTAGTATTTCTCCCAAGGCCGGCCACTTAAAGTCGGAATTCCGAAACGGAATACCGTTTCGGAATTCCGTCTGTATGTGGCCGGCCTAAGAAACAACAATAATAATTATTGTTGTAGGTCGCACTTTTACTTGTTTTATAAATTATTTTATAAAATTATTTTACAACAGATAGTTCGCGAGACGTCAACAATAGGTGTAGAACAAAATATTGGATATTTGTTTGTATGGCTGACTAAAATACACGTGTTCTAGTTTCGTAACGCACTCTGTTACTCAACTTATTATTTCCCAGGCAGTAAAAATCAACAGATTTTCCTTGATGTTTGATAAATGATTTCTTGATGTTTTCTCCTTCGGTCCACCTGTTGTTTCGGCGTGGTGTTTTTATAGTAACTCGTGCATTTGCTCTCGGAAAGCATCATTTGGTGAAGCGGAGTGAACTAATGATGAAGACCACAGATGGCCACCGGACCTACTTAATAATAAGTATTTCACTTTAATATGTTTGCTAAGCAACCTATGCTCGTCACAATGCATATGGTGAAGTGGAGCTGATGGTGAAGTTACCCATCCCACTAAAAGTACCCACTCTAAGTCCCACTCAGTTGTTAGTTATTTCAGTGATATTTATTTTAGAAGTAGGTATGTTTTATTTACTAAGGGCCGATTTTTCAATCGTCAGATAACTTTTATCTAGGGAATATGTTTGACGTTGTGACAGCTTTTGTATAGAAAATATTTCAAACCACCATATTTATTCCTCAGGTAAAAGTTATCTGACGGCTCAAAAATCGGCCCTAAGTGAATAGTTTTATTTGATTAAGGGCTGATTTTTCAATCGTCAGATAACTTTTATCTGGCGAATATGTTTGACATTTTGACAGCTTTTGTATACAAAATGTGTCAAACCGCCATATTTATTCCTCAGATAAAAGTTATCTGACGATTGAAAAATGTATTTTATTTTCTCTTCTACTCTTACACACGGTGTCTACATCTCTTTTTATCCTCTGTCCTATCACAGGTATGCTGGAAGAGATTTCTTTAGAAATAAGCATTACCTTTGTACGTATTTTTCTGTTTCTTTTCTTCTTGTCTGTTTATTTGTGTGGATGTCATGGCCAGATCTTAGAATTGATCATTTCATGAAGTGCTCGGTCATTTCATGAAATGGCCAGCTAGAATTGGCCATATCGTTTAAACGTCAACGTTTAATGATATGTCAGTCGACGTTTGGCCATATCATTAATTTAGGGTATCTGTCGTGGTCTGATCGTAGAAATGGCCATATCGTGACGAAATAAACCTATCCTACCTATGGGTTTATTCCCAGTTGACCACTGGGCATATTGCAAAGTAGGTGCATTTCACGCCGCTAGTGGCACCCTGACCAAATGGGTTAGGTTAGAATTGTGGTCAACCGCGTGCGAGCCGAGCGAGCAAAGCGAGCGGTGCCGCGGCAACGCCCGGTGAGCGCTACATTCAAGTTGGTCGCAGTTACTTAGGAATTATTCGATTATGAATAGATGCACAGCAAAGTGACATTAACGCCTCTACCGGCGGATAGTCTAACTATTTTACGATACGATCAGTAATGGGCTACATCGTGAAATAGTCGTGAGTTTAACTGTTAATATCGTCAAAAGTTGAGTATTCAATGATCTGGCCACACCACATGATGTGGCCAGCGGTTGATGTTCTATTTCATGAAATGCAACCATTACATGAAATGATCGAACACTTCATGAAAAGATCAATTCTAAGATCTGGCCACATGTATAAAAATGGTTAACTAAATAAATAAATAAAAAGTGAAAAATAAAAATCTTTTTTACAAAAAAACAACCGACTTCAAAAAAATAAATAAAAAAACAACAAAGTGAAAAAACAACTTTAATTTCGGAAGTCGGTGGCAAAAACTAAAATACAAAACCAAAGACACCGACTTCCCCGAAGATACGTTATTTTGCTCTTTGTAGTGTTTTTTTTTTTTGTAAAATAGGTTTTTTTCCATACTTCACGGATTTTGCGGTAAAAAAACGCACGGTAGTGCGCGCTAGGCCTTATGCTGTCTATCGCGACGCAAACGTCTTCGAACTTAACTCCATAATGAATGGTTGTATATTTTTCAGCATTATAGTCAACTTCTAACTCGTCGTGGCCCGTGGCCTTACAAAACCTTGCGTTGTTTGCCGACCGAATTCGGTCCAAATGACTCATATATTTTTACAGTTGTAATATTAATTTGGCGTAAAATAACAATTCAAATTATTGATTAAGTGTCTACCTATTTACGTAGACACGAAGTTATTAAATTTGTGTCTTCGAAAATGCATAATACTTTGATGCACTTGGTTCGCAAGTACATCATTCATGCGACATTAGAATGACCGTCTGGCCCGGCTATCGGTGACGAATAGGAAGAAGTGCCTTTAACGACCAGACAATTGTCCAATTGTGCGCACACCCGAACTCTCTAATCTATCGGATGATAGGATAAGAGCCTGTATTGCAAATTACCTCCTCTTTGGGTAGCACAGTGTAGCAACTTACAGTGGCAGTGGTTCAACGGAAGCGTTTTCGCAGAGCAATCGTGCGAAGGTTCGGGGAGGTAAGTGTATGGCGCTTGTCCCGAACTGCCTCAAAATCGGACGGCGTGATAACATTAACACAACAACATAACCGTAACATTCCTGAAAGCTCCATTGGAGGGCAAATTATCTTGATTGCCGAAACAAAACTTTTCGTAGCAAATGATAGCTCATTTTCATTCGATTGACATAGACTATTCTCCTATTGTATTTAATTCACAATTGGTAAAAATTTTTAACAAAAAACAACCGACTTCCAAAAAAAAACACTAAAAAGTGAAAAATAACTTTAATTTCAGAATTCTGTGTTTGGATCTGTATTTTAGGTTCTTGCCACCGGCTTCCAAATTAAAGTTATTTTTCACTTTGTAGTGTTTTTTTAGGAAGTCGGTTGTTTTCCTTTGCAAAAAGTTTTTTATTTTTCACTTCTTAGTGGGTCGGTTTGTAATTTATCTAAGTTACAATAGCCTAATGACAACTGCTCATTACCTTTTACAAAATATTGCTCTTCCCGATGCAGGGACGTTAATTGTTGAGGAATTCTCCTGGTACTTCACCATCAGCTTCACTTCACCATATGCATTGCGACGAGCATAAATTGCTTTGCAACCATATTAAAGTAATCGAATCGCAACCCGTGAAATACTTATTATTGAGTAGTTCCGGTGGCCCTCTGTGTTCTTCATCATCAGTTCCGCGTCACCAAATGGTGCTTTCCGAGAGCGAATGCAGGAGTTATTATAAAAAATACCCAAATCGCTATAGGTGTGCCTTTAATAATTGAAGAGTTCCCTCGATTTCTCCAGGATCCCATCATCAGATCCTGACCTGATGACAATGGGTTCACCTAGGAGTAGGAAGTATTAGACCCTTTCAAATAAAAAAAAATCCAAATCGGGCCAGCCGTCTTTGTCCGACGATCTGAGAACCTCCTCCTTTGTTTGAAGTGGGTTAAAAATTAAGATATATTTTTGTATTGATGAGAAATGTCAAAAATGTTGACATTTCGCAGGTCCTGTCAAATGTATGGGCGGTGCACCACTGAAACTATTTACACTGTGGCGGAAGGAATGTTAGATTGAGAGATCGTTAAACAGCGTAACGAGGAGAGATTGCGGCCACTGCATACACTGCTCTGCGCTTGCGTCTTTTAAAGTGTACCAGGGGCCCAATTCTGTGAAATAACCAACTTGTCAATTGTAGAATACCAAATAAATGTCAATGACTATTCTATTGAGACACTACTGACACACTATCGACACACTATCGACACACTATTGACACACTATCGACACACTATTGACACACTATTGACAAGTTGGTAATTTTACAGAATTGGACTCCGGTTTAGTAGGTATGCTATTAATTTCGTCTCTAAGACTTCGTGTAATTTTCCTCTTGCTTCTGGGGTCTTCCATTATGACAGAAAAGTTCCGATTTAGTTTTCTACCTATGCAATAATGAATCAAGTCATACCTACATATAGGTTGCAGGTGGTTAGGTAAATCAATACAAACTCGTGATGTGTTGTTATTCAATGTTTTTCTTCAGCACAGTTTTAACTTTTAGGTATGAAGATTTTCCTTCCTTCTCAATGTAAATGATTATAGCGCCAATGCCTTAGAAGTTAAGTCATCGCTGTTAAAAATACCTCCTAAGAAAAACAATGAATATTGACTTGGGGTTTGGCTGGGAAATTATCAAATAATATCAGGTAACTTTGAACCTAACGAGTAATAAAATACTGAACAATTTAATTTCATGAAATCATATATATAATTAATTTTTTGGAAGAAATATATATAGGGTGACTGGTAATTAGTAACCGATACTTAAACACATGATAACAAGCAACTTTTACTATGGCACCAATCCTGAAATTGCGAAAAAAAAAATCAGCTCTTCCTTACATTTATGTTCGCATAACTCGTCAAAATGTAGGGACCAGCTGATTTTTTTTTCGCGATTTCAGGATTGGTGCCATAGTAAAAGTTGCTTGTTATCATGTGTAAAATCATGTGTTTAAGTATCGTTCGCTAATTACCAGTCACCCTATATAATTATACTGGCACGCCCGCAGGGTCGCAATAATTATTTCAGAATTACACATCGTAATTATTTCTATTCATAATCACAATTATTAATTACATTCTAGAGTAGGTACTTGTAAGTAATAAACTTTTCTCTTGGTACAGATGATGATGTTCTACCACGACCCTGAACAAATCAACACTATGCTACCAGCCACAAAGATCTTCAGAATGGATGACTGAAACTTTATTATGGTAAGTGGCTTTCCAAAAGTAACATCAATACCTACTTTAGTTATTTGTTGATGTTTGTTTGGTCCTTTGATACGCCGGATGAAAAGCTGTAGATTATATTGGTCCTTCTGTCCTTTACCAATAAAATTACTTTTTTAATCTTTAGTTTAGCACTTCTCTTTCGTCTTCTCTTCTTTCTTTTTTTTCACAGCCTAGTTGGTCTAGTGGTCGCAGGCGCTACTGCTGAGCATGAGGTCTTGGGTTCGATTCCCAGGTCGGGCAGTATTATTGGGTTTTTTCGTCAGAAATTTCTCAGTAGCAGCCCCGTCTGGATTTTTGCCCCATTGATGGAAATAGGCTTATGATAAAGTCCCAGGTAATGGACCTATTAAGTACATGGGACTTCACCCTAAAGGGATTACAAATGTTAAATTTTTAGTAGATCAGGATTAGATCAGCGCATTTTTTGTGATAAGCAGGTTTTTTATTTATTTTAAGATAGTGCTGAACTTTATATTATTTTGGATAAATAACGCAATGTTTGAGGTCTTCTCGTAACGCAGGCGCAGTATGTAATAAATGGCGTAATGACTACATTCGATTCGATAGTGAGTTTTTTTACGAAGAAGCCATGTGCGCGTGAGTCAGTGACATTCCTAACTTTAGAGATAACAACATTACAAGGCAATTTTAACTAAGACTATTGCAAGTAATCGTTTGTGTACTTAAGTATGTTTTATGATTAGCAGACTGTTTAGTGTAGTAGTGAGTTGCATGATTTGTCTATTTCTGATTTTTAAGTGTTAGATCCTGGTTTTATTCATAGGCAGAGTAAAATTGCAGCTGTTTTATTTCCGTTATCAGTCATCGATATCACTTGCCGACTTCAGTTTTTTTTTGTCCTAAGAGGCGAACTCTAAAATAGATTTTTTTAATTTTTTTAAATTTTATTTGAGATAGGTTTGCTCTTGACTCTAGTCTAGGTCAGAGATGACAGAGACAAAGTCGACGATGGAGCGAGCTTACCCAGAAGAAGCCTGTTCACTCTCACTTTGAAGAGATCGGGGTTGTATGCATTCGGAAACACAGACGCAGGCAGAGAGTCCCACTCCTTTGCTGTGCGCATCACAAAAGACATTTGGATCGTGTCGTTATGAAAAATAAAACCCTTTCCGTAGTCATTGCAACTTGATACATAATTACAAGATTACTTGACGATATTATATTGTGTTTCTGTTTTTACCCGACTGTGGCGAAGCCAAAAAAAGAGGGTTATGTATGTGTTTGACCTGTATGTATGTATGTGTGTCCGTCTCTATGTTACCTCGTAACTACTAAACGGCTGAACAGATTTAGATGAATGATATGTCGTTAGATTGGTATCTATTGCGCGAGTGTCACTGAGTACATTAAAATTATAAAAATTAAAATGGTGGATTATTGGCGCCAAAATGTATGTTTAAAAAAATCTATCGAGTGGGCTATCAAACTGCAGGGTTTTAAAAGATGATTACAAAAATATAAACAATTTATATATTTAAATGTAATTTGGAATGAGAAATGATAAACAATCCCGAACCTTTGGAGTGAGTAAGAGGCCGTTATCACCCGATTATGGTTATTGTATTTACAACCGTTACCTAAAGCGTTACTTAATACAGTTAGAGAAAAATAATCCTAACTAAAAAGTGTAAAATAAAAAAAAGTACTCAAAAAAAATCTAAAACCCGACTGCGCAAAAAATTATCTTTAAAAAAATGGAAACAAGATGACCTATTTTGTCTCCAAACAATCTCATGCAGTCGGGTGATCTTCTTTTTAACAATAAAGACGTATTACCTCCGAATGCATGAGTTTGTTTAGAGACAAAATAGGTCATTTTGTTTCCATCTTTTTTAAAGTTTATTTTTTACGCAGTCGGGTTTTAGATTATTTTTATTCCAATATAAATACAAATCTTAAGACTAATTGCTCCAATCAAAGAAGTGGGCTGCACACACACACATACCCCCACACATATAATAATATGTTAGTCGTGTTGGTCTGTATGTTCGTGCCACAATCTGGACAGAACGAGATCCGTTTAAAATAACTTGACATTTATTACCTAATCGATACGATCTTGACATCGACATCTGGGGTTAGTTGTATTTTTTTAGCTTAATTTGATAAGCACCATGTGATAATAAAATGAACTATTGCGTCGTTATCTACGTAGTTATTTTTTGTATATTTCCGATAATGCTTCATCTGGCACAGATCATCAGCTGTTAACCTTTTCCCAACTATGTTGGAGTCGGCTTCCAGTCTCAACTGGATGTAGCTGAAGTCCAGTATTTTACACACCACCATCATCAACACTGCACTGATTTTCCTGTGGTACTGATGGTGATTATACCTAATGCAGGTTTATTGCACCGAATGCTTATGAAGGATGCTGGGATATTTTTAGTTCCTATTTTGCTATAGCTCGATACCAATTATAATTAGTTCCTATTGACCAGGAGTTCAATTCCCGCAACTAAAAACGTTCAAAATCTAGTCGCAATCTCATCACAGCGACAATCGAATCTCTGAGATCAGGCGGCCAACCGCCACCTCTTAAAGCAGTATTATTTTAATGTTACTTCAGTGTGATAAAGAGATGGAGCTATACAGGACGTCTAGCTCCATCTCTTTCCTACACTCAAGTAAGATTAAAATAATACTGCTTTAAGAGGTGGTAGTCTAGGCTCTGACTGTGAATGTTCTTTAAATTACGGGAATTGCCCCTCTGCTCTCAAATCAGCGTGGAACATTATGTGATTTATCATTCATCGAGACGAGAATATAGTCTAAAATATAACAAGCATGACAGAACAGTTCTTGAAAACAAGTTAAGAAAACCTTCGTCTTTCTACTCAACTAAGTTATTGATTTATGAACAAAAACTATGTTAAAGACGGGCTTTGTTTACCGCACATAGAAAATCAGTGAACACGTTAAAAGTTATGCTATCGTCTCATCAGCTTGGAAGTCGTAAGTACAACTTCGGAGTGTTCTAGACTCAGTTTCTTAAGTCTAATTTGTTTGAAAATTCCCCATTCACACCCATTCACAGGGCGGGTAGGTTTCTGATAAATGGGCTAAATGGTTATGGTGTTTTCTCTAGCGTAGGTCACACGCATCGTCATAAGCAAACTTGTCATACAAGTGCCTGTAATAATGTACTTAATAAATTTGATGAGTACTCCCTTTTCCAAGGTATTTTAAACTGACTCTGACTGCCCTTACAGGCATTACTCCCGTGACGATTATGCACCTACATGATGCAACAGCTACGTTTTTTTTCGGTGCGCGTGCGCTTTTGTCGTCATTAGCCATGGCTGATTGGCCGGTGCGATATTAAAGTGCATCGAACGCTTCGTTTCACTTTTCTTAAACACGCATTGCACCGTGCTGTGATGTGTGTATGGAGAAAGTTGATTCTATTAATGCAGACCTTGATTAGATTATGTGGTTTTGTCCTTGTCTTGCAGACTCTTTCTTCTGTTTTCTTCTGATTAAACAGGAACATTCGTCACTTTAGTGTAATTTTAATCACTGTTAACCTCTCATTATGAACAACTTTTACTATGGGACCAAAGCCGAACTCACGAAAAAATAAATCAGGTGTTGCCTACATTTTGATGAGTTAAGTCGATCAATCTGTCTAGCCTTTTCAAATGTAGGGAACACCTGATTTTTTTTTCGCGATTTCAGGTTTGGTCCAATAGTAAAAGTTGTTCATAATGATGAGTATAATGACCCCTTAAGAGATTAACAGTGATTAAATTTACACCTTGTATACTCTCTTGTATAGACTCACATTAGGACAATACTAAACTTCACAGGTAGTCTTAGAACATAATATTATACCTACTTTTTATTTTTTGTTAACGTTTCTTTTGTTAATATCTTATTTTTAATTTTTTGCCTGCTGCATGCATCCCTTACTTTTATTGTATGTACTCAATTATGCATATAGAATAGAGAGCGCCTTGACTTCCATAATAAAAGTCTTACTTAGTTTGGAAGTCAAGAGTTCCTTTCCATGTACGTTATTTTAATAAGCAATAAACTTTTTGATTTTTGATGATGATATGATAGGTAATATTGTGTGCGGTCAAAAATACACTAAGTATAGGATGTTCCTGTTTTTTTTTTCTTGCTCTTGGGCAGTCGAACGTCATCATGTCGATGTCCGCATGTAGTATAACTTTTTGTGCGAAATACTTTACAAACAATGATGATCTCTTCCTAATTAACTTGAATGACGAGTAAATAATAGAGACCCAGTTTATTGCATCAGACCTTGTCTTTATCTCACGTATTTGGCGAGGACCTGCATGCTTGGTAGATAAGGATCCTGTAGAAAACTTAAAAACGTTCCAATCGCGTATGGGTTCCGGAATAACAATTTAAACATTCAAAATAAATAAATCATAGCATTGAATGGCTAATAAAATCTATCTAGCAGCTCGGAAAAAATTGAAACCCCACGTCGCGTAATTAGTAATTCCATTAAACATTGAGTTTTAAATCAAAGTTCTGGAATTTGTAATTCACGCTTTACTCACGTGACCCGTCCCTTTTCCGGGATTTTCCAACTAGTTCTTCACTTACATCACGTGATTAAGAATTATACAATGACAATGATATTATGACAATTCACGAAAGTGGGCATAAAATATAAATCCATTGGTAGAACGGATCCCTAATAAAAACTCGAACTATTATTTTTACCTAACACGATAAGAGACAAAATATAAAAATACATACATACATAAACTCACGCCTTCTTCCCATGGGGGTAGGCAGAAACTACAGAACGCCACCTGCTACGATCCTTACATACTCCTTTTGCCTCGTTTACGATCATACATCTGGTCATACACGCACGCCGGTTGCGAGTAAAATATAAAAATATACACAATAAAGATTTCTGCACACGAGTCACTTCACAATATTTATTATAATAATTATTATTTTATCACACGTCTACTCTACTACCTTATCTAACTTCTTACTATTAAATCATTGGACTAGAAACTTCTTAACAAAATTGCACAAGTATTGAAAAGGAAATCAAAAACCGCCTAGTCATGAAAAATGACGTCACAGCCATTTTGTTCCATGACTTTACATGGTATGGACACCTATGGTGGTAGCATTATTCAATTATATAGTTTTAGTACCTAATAGATAATTATGCTGAATCATGCTTGTAGTCTTCAGTTCACAGAAGGTATAGAAAAATATAAAGATAGACTGTTGAAAAGTTTTTATTTTCCTAGTCGTTCTGAACAATTCATTCGTCCCCATACAACGTATTACGGAAAGATATTATACATCAGTGGCGCAGCTACAATTATCATTAGAGGGAAGCCGAAGAAAAAATTGTTCAGTTCTCATACACTCACACAAAAAACTGTAGGTTTTTAATCTTATGATGTATTAAACTGGTATTAAATATGATTATATAATGTGATGCGATACACAGTTACACACACAGGTACCATATTATTTGGGTAGACATTAAGAAAAGTGGTTGTTCCGAAGGGAAGCCGATAGGAATCGGGTTGTATGAACGCTTCGCCCCTGTTATACATTTCAGTATGTACATGAAACCAACTGCTCGCGCTTCTACGCATTGTCGGCTCGTTCGATCCCGTCGATTTAACTTCACGTGAACAGATAACGACCTCATATTGCGGTGACACGTTTGTTTTGATTTGAATTCAATAAAATTATGAAACCAATTTGGTATCAAGTCTTTGAGTAAATTATTTTGAGCTGAAACTTTGCATAGAGATTCTATACCTGATTCTTCACCCCATTTGGATACATATACCCTTTCCGTTACACGTTGTGTAGTGTAGGTATATTTTTGACGCTGACTGGACCACTAAATTGAGGTATTCGAGGCTAAATATCACCAGCTTTTATCAATTAACCTGTAAGGTTAAGGTTCGCTTACTACATACAGTGTGTATATGGGTTCCTGTGGACCATTCTCAATACTTCATCACTGCGAGGTTTAGAGAGCACAATGAGCACATTATAATTATTGTCATAACCAGAAGTCTGAAAGTCTCACCACAAGTCTAGCCTTAGAATAGATTTGTCCAGTATTGGAGTTGAAGAATGTAGAGGTCAGGCAATAATATAATCCATGTAAGATATTGATAGTTGGCCTTTTGGTTAGATTGGAAAACGACCTTAACCAGTCGGAAAATGCTAAGCACGTGTCGAAAGTACATATTATATTAAAAGTATTCTTCGTTTTCCTAACGTTTTCTTGATAAACGTTTATCCTGCATTTCTTAGACCGTATGCAATTAAGCAACGGCTGCGCGTGTTATGTACATATTTGTTTTATTGGTAGGTATCGTTCTTCTTTCCTCAAGACATTTTCCTTAAGGGGAGTAGGTACATGACCTAAACGCAAGTTTTATAATACATAAAGGTACTTATACGATCCACTGCAATAAAATAAAAACAGAAAAATATATCATATTCTTCGGGATATATGCTAGTTAGATAATGTGTTGAAAACATAATACAATGAATTTGATACGATAGAAAAAAATCACGAAGATACCCCAAAAACATTCTTTTAACGATTAAAAACCATACTAATATACATAAAATCATTCTGATTTTTTGTCAGATTATTCTACAAGCAACATATTAACGTAATAATGCTTTAATTTTTAAGTCCAATCAAAAAATAGATTAAAAAAAAAATAGATAATTGCTTCATATTTTGCAACAAGTTACCAGCGTTGTGTCATCGCGCTTCTCTTTCTTTTCGATGCAGTCCGACAGTGACCGCGCTTTAGGTCCCGTAGTCCCCTTAACTTTTGAAGGTAAGTCCATTTCTTGCTTCACTGTTTTCCCCAGTCTACTACCTTTATTTTGCCACGAGTTGATGCGCTAAACGCTTCAGTTGAAGTTTAGAAAAGCTTTTCATTGTCCTGAAAGCTTGTCGTTGGCAGATTACATACATAACATAATATCAAGCCTGTATTCCCCGAAGGGTTTGGCAGAGGTCTACCTATAGTACACCCACATTTCGCCAGTTATGTTTGAGTCCCATGTAAAAGGGCGCCTGTTGCCATCAACCGAGATCGTAGACAGGTAACGATATAGATACTATTGTGGGTTGGAATTACAGTTATTAAAACATTAAACTTTTTTTAGTACGAGGAGCTCGTGGCCAAGTAATAACAGTCACACAGGTCGATCCATCAGGTTAAGCTACGCTTTCCGTGGTTGGTCCGTGGATGGGTGACCATCTTTACATAGCGAGACTCCTTCGTGCCTCGGAAAGCATGTTAAGCCGTTGGTCCCGGCTGTCATTCGTAGATCTTTGACAGTTGCTCGTTACTGGTCGTTAGAAGCCCAAAAGTCTGACAACCAGTCTTATCAAGAGGTATCGTATTACCCAGTTACTGGGTTGTGGAGGTCAGATAGGCAGTCGCTCCATGTAAAATACTGGTATTCAGCTGCATCCGGTTAGACTGGAAGCCGACCCCAACATAGTTGGCAAAAGGCTAGGCAGATTTGATTACTTGGGAGAAACAACAAACGCATAATAAAAAACAATTATTTTAATACAGTATTACATTCAGCACCCTAATCGCGTAACACATTATCAATAAAAATTCGAATCATTTTGAAGCAAATTGCTAATCCATTGTTTCTTAAGTTCGAAAAATTTGCCTGCCCAACAACGTAAATAGCGCAATGAATGTTGTAGAACTGTCAGAATGAAACCGATTCCTACTGTAAATACGAGTATGTTACGCAACTACCCCGCAGGTTTTTTACATTTGGTCCTTTTTTCCTGAAAGGACCAAAATACCAATAGAGGTGGTCAGAAATATGACAATAAACCAAGCAAATAGTCAAGAATACTAGGTTTGTCGTCTGTGACATAAAGTGTAGGTATTTTCTACTTCCAAGTGGTCACGTAACCAGTTTCTGAGTACCGAGCTGCTGAAAAATTTATTTGCATGCCTGGTACTGGCGAACAAAAAAAAAATTGCAGTCATCAAATACCAATTTTTTATTTAATTTAAATCTTAACAATTAGGTATCAACTTGGGATGATTCAAGCAAAGAGATGATAACAATTATCTTGACATTAATCGGTATTTCCAAGATTTACTACAATCTCTTCTTTGCCAGTGATTGGGTTTTTACAGTACCTAACTAGGTAACTCAGTGCCAATTTCACCGATGAAACTGAACGCGATCAATACATCTAAACCGCGTTCAAGAGCTGTCAGTGTCAATATTCAACAGAAAATAATGACACTGACAGTTCTTAAATATGGTTTAGGTAGAAGGTGTTCGCGTTCAGTTTCATTGAGGAAATTCGCCATTAATAAATTGGCTGTTTATTATTTGCTGTAGATATACTTAACCTTTAATAATTTAAAGTTTAGCGTAAGTACCTATCTTAACGTTTGTTAGTAATTGTTAGGTAGCTGTTTTTTTTAATAGAAATAATGAGTGGTCTAGTGGTCGCAAAAGCTACTACAGAGCATGGGGTCCTGGGTTCGATTCCAAGGTCAGGCATAGTGTTATTGGGTTTTTCCATCTGGAATTTCTCAGTAGCAGCCCGGAGTCTTGATTTGTGCCCGGTCGATGGCAATGGGCTGGCCCTCTAATACATGGCATTTTAACATAACTGGCGAAATGTCAGTGTACTTTATTTCACCTCTGCCTAACCCTTCGGTGAATACAGCCGTGATGTTATGCCATAAATTACTTTCGTTTTAGTAGCGATGGTTTATATTTATTTCCCAAACGCAGAAAAGTTATAAAACTTTTTTGGGTACGAAGAGTGTGAGATTAAGATCAGACGTAAGTATTTGTTTCTCATTTAAGTAGTTTTGTTTTTAAAAAGACATCGGAACGCCATAAAAATTTAAAACCTTAACTTTGGACTGACCGAAAGGATTTCGAACGGTAAAAAAAGTACTTACACAGTTTTTTTAAACGACATGATTATGCTACCAAACCCGCTCGGCGGGTAATCGTCGAGTTTTCCTTATTTAGTTTACTGCCGAAGTGCAACCGCGTATGATGTAGCAAATTGTGCTATGATATTACTCACTTAGCTATTCAATAGATAGTGTGACTGACTCCTATACCTGACTCGTTCAGAAAACTGCTCGACTCTCATTGATATAATTACGCTGCCGCCAACACAACCTGTTATCATACAGCGTTGTCTCGCCGCCGTGGACGCTCGCTCCGTCATATTGAATATTTACTTCGATTTTTGAAAGTTTTAGCGCCAATTTAATTTTGAAAAGTTTTAATATTCTTTTTTTAGTGAAGTGATCAGTGCCAGTGAGTCCGGTCGGTTTTTCAATTGTTTTTAGCGGTAAGTCACTATTATTTAAATACATTTTAGCCATTTCAGTTAGTTATTTTAATATATATATATATATATTTTTAAAAAAAATTGAGAAAATAAATTGCATACGGGGTTATTTTGTAACATGTCTATAACGCAGAAGCTTACGAATCATTAATAATAATTAACAAATACCTACACTGTTAACATTTCGGAATTTAAGACGTCAAATAGGGTATTACGAATTAAACAAAAAAATAATTATTTAAACGTTATGTAAATAAATACAAATAACACTTATCTATCAGGTAACATTAACTAAAAACTAATTAAGTACCTGTAACTTAAACACTTAAAACAACAAGTTTAATTATTATATCTACATAAAAGTATTATATTCGGGGTAATCAAGTGATCTATAAAATCATAAACCTTCATTTTCTGGCTTCATTTTGATTACTGTTGGCCTTGACACTACGTGCAACGTCTATGTATGAAATTAAAGTTAAATTACATAATAGGTTTTTGTGCAAGTAATCGACTTCGAATAAATCACAATGCCATTCGAAAAAAATCAATTCAACACTCTATAACATCCCAAATTGATCGAACAAAAATATTTGAATTAGCGAACATTTGACAGCTGTCATGTTTACTAATCATTCTTGTTTTTTTTATTTTTTAAGCTGATTTGGTAGGTAAAGGAGTTCTGTTATGGCCGTATAATAAACTGCCTGTGCTTTAGATATGTACTCGTACGATAAGTAAATTATCTTCGTCTAATTAGGTACTTACGATAATTAATGAGATTTATTGCAATGATGTTCGTGTGGGCAAGAAGAGAATCAAAGCTTTATCTATCTCTTATCTAGTTTGGTAAGTTAGGTCGATGAATGTTTTATTTTTATGTTTTTATATGTGTGTGTATGAGATTTGTATTTCTATAAACTACCTAATTAGGTATCCCATGAAGACTACCTACTGACGATAAAAAGAAAAATAATGGCAGTTTTCATTATACATTTATTTACATAATATATAAACGAACAGTTTTAATATAATAATAATAATATGTACAAGTATACAAAAAAGGAAGGGAAAGAACCATAGGGCATCAAAAAATTCGTCTGTATCGCTGTCAACAGGAAAAGTGGCCAAAAGGCTGGCAGCATTGCCATGTTGTAAGGCAATGCTGATTCTGTAGGCAAAAAATAAGCCAGCTCTCTGGTCATGTTTACACCTTGTATAATACCAAATGAACCTACCTACTCAAAATATTATAAGTACAGGATACAAAAAAAAAACATTTTTCCAAGACAAGAAAGTAAACCTAACTTATTGCGTATCACCCATTTATATTTCCATGGTATTACCTATCTATTGACGTAACTACCTACGTACTTAAATAATTAAACAAAATCTATAAGATTTATTAAAACATTGCGCGATAGATTTGCGTAGTTTAGTAATATTAAAATGAACTGAATACATTATTATTATACGTTGGCTCCAATTTGTTTAATGTTTATAAAGTAAGTAGGTACTAGCTGACCGGACAGACGTTGTCCTGTTTCCTAGAGCTCAATCGCAGCGCCACCTACCGGGTCCAATTGTGAATCTAAACCATCACGGACCCACTCAAACACAAAATATTTCGTCAAAATCGGTCTAGCCGTTTAGGAGGAGTTCAGTGACATACAGACGTGCAGAAGAATTATATAATGTATATAAAGATGTTTGCGATAATGTGTCAGGCACGTGTTTATAAGAAAGTGCATGAGAAATTATCGTTCACGTTATTTTTCTTCTGCGGTCGCTATGCGTCCGATCTAATGGCATAAATTATGCTTTCAATTTGAGAAGTGGCTGTTCACTAAAATAATTCTTCGGGACATTGATCCTGCCATGAGTAGAATGTAATTATACTACAACACAAATTGTTAAAAACTAATCAAAACTGGGTACCTACCAAAATCAACCGATATATTTTATGTCGTATAGTAATATGAGTGTGAGTTTCACATTTATATAATATCTTTGTTTATATTATTTGCGCAGATATAACGTGTTACTGTTTATTTGTCCCAAATAAATAAATAAATATTTACTTACGCCACTTTCCCATAATAGCGCCTGAAAAATGTGTAAATTTCGTGTTTCATTTGGTAGGGATTTGTAAAAGCTGACACGAACACCTATGAGGTAGAATATTATCATGCGATTTTTTTTGTAAATAAATCATCCAACTCATGGGAATAGGCAACAGAACTTTTTTTTTTTAAAATTATTGGTTACACTTTCATAATTGCTAAGTAACCTACGAATAGATGATAAATTAATATTGCCAGTAAGTATAGTGTAACATTGAAGAAAGATTACACTTGGGGCCGTTGTGAAACGCTCCACTGTATCAATTTCACGCGCGTACACTTGCGTGTCACCTCACGGCTCACGTGTAACGCGATAGGGGCAGTGCGTATTACGAGTACTAGTACACGTTATTACAACCAGCACTTTCTGTGTGTCTGACGCCCTATTGCTGAGCGAGTAGCCTTCAGTCTTCTAGCCCTTCATAAGCCCTTGAATCTGAAGTGAAATGACACTTTTGTATGCAAGTGATGGACAGTGGGAGTTTTTCCGCTTCTGTCAGTTCTGACTCGAGGAAAGCGTCCATATAAAATTATGCTTTACTTACACACATTTCGGGCGCAATGGACTATTTTTTTGGTCCTTTTGGCCTAACAGGGACTACATCAAAAAGTGCAGATGCATTCTTATCTCTTCCTGAGAAAAGTATGACGACGTAAATTTTCAGGACAATAGGTACCATCTTTTAGTTGAGCTGTGTGTGCTCAGGGGTGCACAGGTAAAAAAATTCAGGTCGTGGTGACGTAGGATAAAGGTGTAATTTGATGCAAATGGTATCCTTGTAGATAATTATGCAAATTGCTGTTTGTTGAACTTACTTCACTGCAAATGCACTTCACTACATTAGCCGTCTTGATTAATGCACCTAAGTAGATATTACGATTAATGAATTAACCTTTTTCTCATTTGTGACATTCCATTAGGTACTTAATCAGTGTATGAAAGAGGAAAATTGCTTTTCCATTCATGTATATTATGTACGATACCTTATTAATTTGTCATCCAAGATTACATAATATAGGTCACCCAATAGAATATGACAGTAAGGAAAACCTATTTTATTAATGAAACTGTAAAAATATTGAGAAAACCACAAGGAAACACCTTTTCTGTATTTTCCCACTTAATAATGAATCATTACAAACCCATTCATCAGTGAAATTATGAATATGAATAAAGACCATAATAATATACAGGGAAACATTTAATAAAAGTAATCATCCTTTCGGTCCTACACCGGAAAATTACGTCAAATAATCTTGTCGGTAATTAGATTAGTTCCTCAGTAATTAGAAAAGTGTTGATAGAATTATGAGCTGGCTTAATAAAATATACCTACTTGTACTTAAAGAAAAGAAAATAATTATCTTGAACGAAAAAAAAAACAATTTCTATCCTGTGAGTCGTGCTAAACTTATCGGTCTCTAGATGCTTCGGTTCGTTTAATATAATTAAGTAATTGGATTTATTGCTTGCAATTTCTTCTCGCAACACGACAATTAGATACAATAAAAACGTTTTCTTATTTAGTTGTAAATTATTTAATTTTCTCTCGAATAATATCAATAAAGTCTCATTTTGATGAAGATACCTACCTAGGCGGAAAACAAAATCCAACGCGCTCACAGACTTAAGAATCCTTCAAACTTCTTTTGCTTGATATAGAAATCAATAAATATTATACCCCTATAAATATGCATTGTAAAATTATCTACATTGCCGAATAAATCTTTACTCTTCCACGAATCAGCTAACCTCTGTAATTTCATCTTTTGACCACATTCATTTATACTTTCAAATCTTTCAATAAGCATTACGCAACCACAACGACCCGCGACGTACGGCACAACAGATAATATATGTAAGTTACCATAGTATTTGAATGCATGACAGCAGGGATTAGAGCTGATAGTAAGTGCTCGAGAACCACTCGAGCGATCACTCAATTGACTGATGCGACAGATTATTGTATTAGGACATCGTGGATGCATGGCATGACACTTTATCATTAGGGACTCAATCAAATGTTGTACATTCCTTAAGGGGGAAGCGCTAAGGTAGCCCGCGAAATTCAAATTTTTTTACGATTTTTGCAATTTGCAGCTCAGTGTCTGGGTGTATGTTGATTAAAGTATGAATCGCGACCGTAACAAATATGTATTTACAGAATTATAATATTAGAATCAGTAATACAATTCCTTAAGTTAGTATAATCCTGAAATGTTAAGATTTCATGAAATAGTCATTCAATAGAATTACTTGGTCTTAGACAGTTGTACTGATGACTTTAATGATTATAATTCTGTTAATACTTATTTGTTACGATCGCGAATTATATTTTAATCAATATACAACCTAATATTGACCTGCAGATTGCAAAAAACGTATGAAAATTTGAAATACGCGGGCTACCCTGCCGCTTTCACCTTAAAGCATTAAATAAAGTGGCTTTGCGATTATTCAGCTTATGTCTTTAATGCGACAGTATCTCAAGTCGTTCTAGTAAGTTTGAAGACTGACAACTTTAGGCAAACATCGTGAGGAAACCTGGACTTTTAGCCAATATAAATCTGAAATCGCCAACCCGTCTTGAGCAAGCGTGATGATCAATGCTCGTGCCTTTTCTGTACGAGAAGAGATATTTGCCCTGCAGTGGGGCAATAATATGTTGGTATTATTATAACGTGATACCCGTTCAATATCACCCAGTTCTTATAAAATGTCCCATCTCAATCAGTACACGCTTGTCGACAAGACGCAATTCAAAGAAGAATTTGATCCGATCTAAACACAAAATTATAGGCAAACATGCAATGCATCTAACTATTAATACGCACTTCAAGGTTGTCTAGACCGGTAGTTTGTCGTTCAGCTTAGTTTAAAACGGCGTTCCTGAGTCAGACTGGACATTATTTGCAAATTCCTAGAACTATAGCTTTGGTGCTTGGAATGTATCTCATCAAAGCTTCATTGCACGAACATAGATAAGATGTAAACATTGTACGACCGTTTTGTTTTTGCGAAATGCATTATACGGCAAACAAAAACTAGCAGTATGCTTGCTAGTTTTTATTCATCCATAGTTAGTGACATACAAAAACCACGGTACAGCCAAATTAGGCAGCGTAATGAATTTCTTTGGTCCTGTACTTCTGATATTTATCTCTCTCTCCTATAATTTCCTAAGCAAACCAGACAGCCACAACAATGCCTTCAATTTTCTCTTATATTCTAAATTCAAATTCAAAATCATTTATTTGCTAATATCGGTAATTACATTCTATTGGTTCAATGATTTTAAACATAACTCAATAGTTTCAAACGCAATACCAACGTCTCGGTTATACCTAAATATTCTTCATAATTCCTGACCTAAGTCATAAAACCTTGGTCACACTGTACAACTTTGTGGTAGGCCAAGTCTCCTCATCCGTGTTCACAAATAGTCTAAATATTATTGCCATTATTTACTACGTCTTATAAAATACCTTGTTTATAGTTTCTACTAAAACTAAAATGTGCATTCCGAATTTATGCATGAAGTTTATGTCGCCACTCGATTGCGGTAAAGTGCACCTTGCTGCCAAATCCTTGGTAAATATTAGGAACATGTCAATAAAATATTGCTTGGCCTAGGGTAAGTCATTCAAGAATGCTTCTGTGCTACTTACTGTTCCACTACCACTAATTACGCTTCGCCGCAGTACTCAATGAAAAGATCGAAGGACTAGAAAATAATTTCGCGATCCTACTGAAATTATGTCGTCGTTCGTTTTCGTTGCACATTTTGTAATGGCATTTCTAATCTGTTTACTAACATGTTGACAACAGAATTAATTCCCAGGATTCATAGTACTACCGTAGCTTTGTATACTAAGTAATCGGATAATTTAACAAAGACCGGATTCTACGAATTTGTAAATATGAGAAATGCATCGGCTACTAGTTATCGTGCGTTCAAAACAATGTACACATGAGTAGATCCAACATCCTAAGTAGTACCTATATCGACATAGTGCTTTGTAAAGTTGCACTGTGTTTTAAGAAGGCCATTTTTTCTAGCTAATAGAGATATAATAGCTGACGGGCTTGTGGCTAAGTAATAACAGCCGCACGGGTCGATCGATCAGGTTAAGCTACGCTTGCCGCGGTTCGTCCGTGGATGGATGACCATCTTTATATACCAAGACCCCTCCGTGCCTCGGAAAGCACGTTAAGCCGTTGGTCCCGGCTGTCATTCATGGATCTTTGACAGTCGTTACGGGTCGTCAGAAGCCTGAAAGTCTGACAATCAGTCTTACCAAGGGGTATCGTATTACCCAGTAACTGGGTTGTGGAGTTCACATAGGCAGTCGCTCCATGTAAAATACTGGTATTCAGCTGCATCCGGTTAGACTGGAAGCCGACCACAACATAGTTGGGAAAAGGCTAGGCAGATGAGGAGATATAATAGCTGATGCTGACGGCTGATTTCATTGAATTGGGATGAGAAATTTATGTGGTGTGTTGAAGAGAATCCCGAAGCGTATTTTTCTTTCTAAATTTCGAGAGCAAAACAGAAGGTTTTCAAAAAAAAATCACCAAATACTAAAGATGCTAGCCAAATGGAGATATTAAATCTTGCATAAAATAGATAGATAGATTCATTTATTTGCCTGAAATATAGTATTTTACAGATTTTATTACACATACACAATAGTTCTTCATATTCCGCTTACTAAATTCGGCATGCAAATTTGAAAAAAAATTGCTTTGAATGATTATAGCCGATATCCTGTCACTTAAATAAAAATGCGGTATCAGAAAAATGGGGTTCTTTTAAAACACTGTGTGTAGCTTGTTGATGGCGCTCGCGCCGGTTCGTCTGCACAATTCTGTCGTATCAATGCCGAGTGTAACACCCACGTGCCTTGCATCAGAAAACTTTTATTTATAAACTAAACTAATCTTGAACACGTACCAAGTATATTATTACGGAACTGTTTAGTGCAAGAAAGTTTAGCTGTGCCACTAGAAAGTGTGTTTACTATTCTTTTATTGTGGACATGATAATGTGTAAGCATTTGGATGTTTTAGCTGTAATCTAGGTGGTCATAAAATATTTTGACTACATCTAATCTTGTATTTCAACTCAGCCTATTGCAGTCCACAGCTGGACATAGGACTCTCTCAGGCTGCGCCACAACACCCTGTCCTCCGCCTTACGCATCCAGTCTGTCCCACCCACCTGTCCATCTAGCTGGGGGGCGTCCCATACTACGCGGTCTCCACTCCTAACTCGTCTGCTCCACCTCCCATCTGTCCGTCGACAAACGTGGCCAGCCCACTGCCACTGCCAGACTCACTTTGACGTGTCTTCATTTATTTGATATAGACTCAATTTTAGTATTAAATACATGGCCTCCAAATCATCGATATGAAATAGTGACCCACTTTTTTATCAATTAAAAAGTAGGTATTATTTTAGCAAGTTCCTGTTTCTATTCTTTACTGATATCCTACTGTTACTTATAAGAGTTACATTTATACGATATATTTATACTAACATATTAATACTTTAATCAATGAGAATGATACTCATTAATCGATGATAATTTATTGATTATTTAGTACTTAAGTAGGTAATCTTTTCATGATGATTCATTTAATCCGATCCAGCCTGTACCTTGCTGTCCTCCCCTTGCGACGCCCAAAACCGAGGTCCGTACCCCACAAGGAGTGCCCTTAGCGAGTGGTCGCTTAGTTTTTAAGTGGTACGCTCTGGCTTGAGGCCTTAATTTATTGAGGGACCCACAGGAAAGTCCGGTTAAGCAGCCGACAGCCTCCTAGGTTGACCTGCGAGATGCCATTTCCCAAAAATAAAATCATGATAATTCGTTAGTATCAAACTTTCCTTAATCTCATTTATTTCTATTCTTACCAAAAGATTTTAACAGAAACATCAATTTATTTTTAAATTGTGTAGAATTATCTGGTCCTTTTAACCATTCTTAGTTGGTCCTGTCCTACATACCTACTCATTTTATGGAATTAATGAATGCTATAGGATCTGAGGAAAATCAAAGCAATCAAAATTATGTATACATGTCTTAATAAAATACCGTGATAAGTAATAGTATCCTAAAATACATAAACATTGGACTGTTGTTGTTGAATTTGTGTCCGGTTGACGGCAATAGGCTCGCCCCCTATTACATGGGGCTTAGACATAACTGGCGAAATGTGGGTGTACACGGTACACCTCTGCCTAACCCTTCGGGGAAACAAGGCGTGATGTTAAGTTACATTGGACTGTTTTTATGTATTTTTACACAGTGTTATCAAAAAGTTCAAAAATCTTATACATAATGTTTTGTGTATTTTTGTCATTGTTTTAATTTGGGGGTGTACAATACATGATTATCACGTATTGGTACACCCCCGACCCCAGGTTCTTCAATATTTTCCAATTCTTTTTACCATTGCCTCGAAGACTGCAGCACACTTGCACTATATGAATTAAACAAGTAGGTTCTCATGGTAGATAAAAATACTGAAAAGTTGACTGAAACCTAAACTAAGCCAAAAGCTGAGAAAATTACTGAGATATTTTATTTTCACACCATACAGATATTACTTAGCAGGCACTAAGGTTCAAAATTCTTCAAATTACTCATAAGTTTCTTCAGATTGTTAAACATTACTGTGTGATTGTTTTGCGAAATGTGGTTACATGCCGATTGTGTTTGAAAACAAAACTGAAAGAAAATTCGGGTGTGATCGTGACTGATTGTTGCATATTTAATACAACATAGACAATCATGCAAGTGTAAACTGAACCCTGCGCAGGAGTTGGTTAAATAGTTATGAGAATTTTTTGCTTGTTTTAATAATTAACTATTTAATAAAAGTGTGTATTGAAAAATGGGATTTAAAAAAAAGTAAGTAAGTACTGAATAAAATATTAATACAACACATAATTTAATATGTATAAAACAGTGTGTTAAAATAATAATAATTATACACTTCTTGCAAGTTAGAGAAAAATAATTGGTACCAATACCAATTATTTTTAATTATTAATTAAGTAAATAGATCTAAACAACTTTCTCCAGGATCTTACGTGTTACTTTGAAAGTTAATTTTTATTTAATAGCCATACATCCTGGTATAATTTACATTTATACACAATATATCTAATTGTTTTATTTTTGTATTAAAGACCGATCAGGAAGTTTTCTATGTTACCGCATCACATTCCTACTAATTAGAACAATCATTTTTATCTATTTCCGTTGGAAAACGCAAATCTAAGAAAAACAGTTAGTGAAAACTAGTTCGACGACTTAAGTAAATCTTAGTTGATATCTAACCCACCGAGGCGGCAAACATCACATGAAATAATAAATAATCATAATTATCTCGACAAATTCAGTGACATTTTAATCACCTGTTTTTGTACGCATTAATATTAATCAGCTTTCCTTCATTACATGCCGTAGAAGGAAAATCTTGGTATGTACAGTTAGGTGCAATAATATGTGTTTGTACCGAAATCTAAAATCTATTTTCTTATGCAATCAAAATAATGCAAACATAAGTAATTTAATTATGGTATCGATTGTAACTTTATTTCAACCCGTAGATAGTACTAAAATATCGTTATTTTTTTTTTAAAGTATCAAGGAAATTAAATTCATTAAGCAGCAGCATCAGTATAGTCGCGCTCCAGCATTGCCCATCTCCTAGTCCTAGAATGTATTGTTTAAACTGATCCGTATTGTCTGTTCCAATAAAGGGTTATTTTTTCATATAACTTATTACATTCAGTTAAACTTCATTTAACTGAAAAAATAAGGTAAAAACATATTATACAAATAAATACAAAATTTCCTTCAAAAATCGATTATGTCTTGTAATGATGGTTCATTATATAATTCTCCGTACTTGCTTGTATCGCTATGGATATAATGAGACACTCCAAGGTTGGACCTGTTTGACTTTACCAATTTACTCGGAAACAGTTCGAAAGCTGTCCCGTCTAGCAAGTAGGTACAGTCGGCAGCGGGATTTGCACGTCAGTGAAAATTAAGAAAGAAAGAAAGACAGAAATTTTATTTATTTGCACAAGTCAAAATATTTATGTATTTAAATATTAAATTGAATTTAACTTGTATAGAGAAAAGAAAACTGTTTTTATTTTCTATTGTCTGCTAAAACATACCTGCGGGGCAATTGCGTAACACACATTAGGAATCGGTTTAATTTTGACAGCTCAACAGCATTTATTGCGTTATAATTTACGTTGTTGAGCAGACAAATTTTTCGAACATATGCAGCAATGGATTAGCATTATTTTCTTCAATCATTCAGATGGTGATTAAAATGTTAGTGTTTTACGCAATTAGGGTGCTGATCTACTTCCGTGAGTGATGACCTGGACTTTGCCGTACCTAATAAATATTTTACTGCTACATAATGCATACCTAGAGCTTGATTGACGCTTTATTTACATAGTACCTAATGTCGTTTAATTTCGAGCATACCTACTAACGAAACTGCGCTTTATTATTTAAAGACAACTTAGTTTTCACATTTTCTGAGTAATTTGTCACGCCTACTTAATCGATGTTGAGAATATTTACAAAACTTATCGCTAAGCGAATCTCAAATAACATTGTTTTAATAATAGCAAAAACAAATTGACCAAGTGAAAACATAAAACAAATTCCACAGCAACACCTCGCAGTTTACAAAACTGATGTTTTCTAATTGCATTGCAGCCGTTTCCAATAACATCAATACGTATTTGCGATAGTGTAGGTATCTGTGTGTGTATTGTAGAACCAATTAACGAATTATTGTAATTCATCGCCTTGTTGCTTATACTCCATGAACCTTTCACGTGAAAGAAAAAAGTGGGGAACTAAAAGTGATTATAATAAATTTGTTTAATGTTATTTGAATGTGGCACATTGTACTATTGTTATAATTTCAATGTATGTACTTGCTACGTAAGTACGTACATTGATGGCGCAGTAAGAAGGCTAAATGAAGATACGGGTGATTTGACTTGTTCATTTTTTTTTTGTTTCTGTAATTATATATAATATTTGATTAATAGTTTACTTATTTATAAGTATAATAATTATGTATTTGGTATGTTGAAACTGTTTGCACTCCCCCCGTCACTTGTTGATAAAGGTTCATTAGAAAACCAGCGTCAGACAGCATCTGTCTGGCATTAATGCTGAAATGAAATTTTTTTGTCGCAGCCGTGATGTTGTTAAAACATTATTTTCACTTTTTTATTTTGTTATTTGTATTTTGTGTTTCACGAACCTTGTCCAAATAAACATTATTCTTTCTTATTCTTTCTATTTTCTACACAAATTTTACGGATTATGTTTGTGAACACTAAAAACTGATCGAAAAAGCTTCAAAGCAAGCAAGTTCGAGACAGATTTCTAACCAGGCAGTTTGGACTGGAGCGCTTACCTTCACAAATAATAGTTCTAATGCTGTGATAGGCCGACCGTACACCTCAGTACATTAGTCAATTGGATGATAAGAGGCGAATTGTGTACATCAGTGTTACAAAATACGTCTGCGTTACTCACATTACCTATTAGACTACTTATCTCTGAATTCAATTCAAGCAGCATTCATATTTTCTACACATGATGTGCTGTTCACCAAAGCATAAAAAATATTAAAAACTAGCTTTTGCTAGCGGCTTCGCCCGCTCGGATGTTGGAAATTATCCCACGAAAACGTACTGCCAGGATTAAAGTATTCTATGTGTTAATCCAGGTTTTAAACTGTCTGTATACCAACTTGCATCCTAATCCGTTCAGTCGTTTTTGCGTGATCAACAAACATCCAAATATACAAACTTTGCCATTTATAATATTATTGATAAGATGGTAGGATTAAATAATATTTCATGATGTAACTGTGCCTGACTGTATTTTTTGACAGTCGATGACAAAAAATGCAATTTGGCTTCAACTGCACACGGTTGTAATGACTGGTAATAACGGGTTGGGGCTTTAATTTGAGTTGCAATGACATCATCGGAGTTTTGAACAACATTGGCATTAACTTTCTTTGTTGCAAAATCTGACACTGTTTTCCTTATTTACATTCATAAATTGACTGCGAGTTTGGCTAGGACACTTGTTGTAGTTGTACCTATAACATCGCAAGCAGGCCTCAAACAATATGCTATACATTTTATGGTATGGGTTTGTTCATCTGCCTGTTTCCTTATTATGTATTCTTTTGAGGTACCTACCTATTTTTTTTGATGCAATTTGCGTGTGTTGCATAATTTTATTTCCCAACCAGATAACGACGGCCTTATCTATTCGACCCGTAGGTACAATATAACCGTTATGCTATCGTTCAAGCATATTATCAGCGTTAAATATGGAAATATTGTGGGGCAGATCACAATCATTTGTTATCTTATCTGACATCTTGGTCCAATCCACCACAATAAGATTATTGTCACAAATGAATACAACGTCCTCGTTGCCTTCCGATGTGCCTACTTACGTCTGACCTTTATGATTTATTATATTACTGACATTAGGAAACAACTTCCCACTTTCTGAGTTCTGACACATATAATGATGATGCTGACTGTACTTTTGCCCTTATCATTAACTGCGAAAAATCAGTGAATTAGTCTATCGAATTGAATATTTATATCTGATTACCGTCACATTATCATGCATGAATATTTTTTCTATACTATTTCACTTGTGGGAAAGGTGGTGAACTCGGTGTCTTCGTAATAGTGGGACGGAAACGTGTTAATATGTAGATTACTATCTTCTGCGCCGCAGTTTTTGTTACGTCATAAGACTTAAATAGTTATAACAAAAACTGGCTATTGATCACCTTTTTGAATCACCTTTTTCTTACATAACTGAGTCGTAACTATGATGTTTAAATGCGACATTTAGTTTTGTGTTATGTCTGCATTATGATTTAAATTGCAGCCATATGATAGAAAAATATTTAACATTACGTCATTGAAATGACAGGGTAAATTCTAAAGGCGCGATTCCACCAGTGTGCGGCACTGTGCGACACTGTAGCGCACAGTGCATGGCACAAATGTTTCTTTCGGTGGACACACTCACGTAAACATTTACAAATATGCTGCACTGTACGCTTACAAAAGTTACTCACAGCTTTGCCGGTGAAAGCAGACTAACAACGGATCTGCAGCTCAGTAAGTACGTGCACTTGGAGTTCTGCACAAAATGTTTGTGAACAAATGTGCTGAACACAATATTTTGGTGTAATCGCGCTTTTATACTATAAATGTAATACTTATCTGCTGGTCATTGGGTTCTTTACAGGTTTTAAATGATTATAATGTCTTACATGTCTAATCCTATTTACTAAGCTGATTGATTGATTGCTGATTGATGGTAATCGCGAAAAAAAAATTATTAGTTGTCACATGGTCGTCCCATATATTTGGGTCGAGTAGGTATTGAAGTTTTGTATGCGTCAACTGATTATTTTTTCGCGATTACGATGTTGGTCCCATGGAGAAAGTTGTTCAGTTTGATAGTCTGTACTACACCTTTCTGATACACGCTGTAGAATATTTTCACTGTGGTTCCTACTACAGGTGGTGTGGTATTACCCTCCGCCTCTCGTATACTTACTAGTCAGGGAAAAGTTTTGTTGTGCAGATCGATACACGAAAAGCTGTGTTATTATGTAGATAGCCATTTCTTACTACCGTTATAGAATGACAGTTGCGATTTCCATATACATTAATGGTGACATTAATTTAACATATGGGTAGAGCTAGTGGCCAGTAAACATAAAAATTATAACAAGATAAAATAATTTATCTTATAAAACTCCTTCCTTCAATTCGCCTACTCTGCACGTTATTCGTTTCAATTTCATTGAAGCGATGTTATGATCCGTTACCCCGGCAAATGACCTCTGCGCTACAGTTCTTTAAGTACAGGTTCATCCAAGATGTTATTTAAAAAAATTGTAAATAAATAATAACGTTTAATAAAATTAAAATATCATCATAAAACGAAACCGCGAAACCGTTTCAAGCGAAATGGTTTCGCGTTTTCGTTTTATGCATAATTATAAAAAATAAGCTGTTCTCTACATTTATGTTCGCGTAACTCGTCAAAATGTATGGAACAGCTGTTTTTTTTTCGCGATTTCTGGTTTAGTCCCATAGTAAAAGTTAATTCCGGGACATGTTGTATATTTTATTTTTGTAAACTAATACTGGGTTCGATTCCCAGGTCGGGCAAAGCGTTATTGGGTTTTTCTATCTGGAATTTCTCAGTAGCAGCCCGGAGTCTGGATTTGTGCCCAGTAGATGGCAACAGGCTCGCCCCCTATTAATGGGACTTAAACATAACTGGCGAAATGTGGGTGTTACTATAGGTACACCTCTGCCTAACCCTTCGGGGAAACAAGGCGTGATGTTATGTTATGTTATGTAACTAATACCTACCTATCGTTTTTTTTTTGCGAAACTTGCTTTGTTTGGCGGAAGGAGCGAGCCTAAATAAAATGCACCAAGCAATGAGCCACATATTTCTGACGCTGACTGTACCTTTCTCTAAATCTTTTTCGTTTTATAGACGGAATAAAATTGATATCAAGATACATAGTAGTGACATAAAAATTACACATTAAACATGGTCTAGGTTTTACTGGTTTATAAATAATAATTATTATATGTTTTATTTTAAAAATCTGACTTGTCTTGCGGAACAACTGTCAACTGGTTTTCTCTATAATTACTGTATCATAAATTTTAATGTGGTAGCATAAATATGAATAAATCAATAAAACATCACGCCACAGATATGTGCTAAATTCAATAAGAAAATATGTATTAGGTACACAAAGATAATATTATCATATGACGCATACATTCCATGTGTTTAATATTTTTCTTTTAGCGACCGTGATAAATCAATTATTTTTCTTATGTTATTTATTTTTTTCCAGAAAAATATTATTTAAGAAATCAATGGTGAAGAAAAAAAAAACATATTTGTTGCCCTCCTAACTTATACACTTCTGCTGGAATACTCCATATGAAACTACGTTTTCGAAGGGGCAACTAGAATTAAATTTATTTTCTTGTAAATTTTTGTGTGACTTTCAATGCCCTACTGGAAATAAACGATTTGAATTTGACTTCGACTACAAGATGCGACTAGAAGAGTTATAGTTTCTTGCTTTATGAACAGTGATCGGATATTCGGATGCATATTTACCTAAAGTTGAGGCATTGGCTAATATGGAATGCACTTTTGTATCGATCGTAAAAATTTCTCGATTCAGGAATTGATAGATTTAGTACTTTTTAACTATAGAATCGACACGCACTACCCTTCCTCTTACACCCTACATACATATATATTTGCATCGGGGGTTAAAAATGAATTTCAAGTAAACAAGCAAAAGAATATTTGATCCCGATGTCTCGGTATTTTTTAAATAAATAATACCACATGTTTTAGAAGTCGTTTCCATACCATGTATTCCAATAGTTTTGCATTCCCGGATTTTCTAGAATCCCGGGATTTATATTAAGAAGAAAAAAATAAGAAGCCGCTTCCATAATTTCTAAGCAAAAAATTAACTTTAGGTAAATATGCATCCGATTATCCGATCTCTATTAATGAAACATCATACAATCAATTAAAACACACGTGTAAATTAGAAAAAATGCTGCTACTGAAGTCACATTTTATTATAACTTATGTACTGCGTCAGACCAGATGTCAAAATAATTGTCAACTACCCATAACTCACAATACGCGACAAACAGTGTGTTTTAACAATGACTAACGTACGTAAGTCACAGGAATTAACAATAAGAGAAAAACAACTTTTGAATGAAAGCCTTACCATGGCGATAAGGTGGAAAACAATCGTAATAAATTAGTCATTTGTAAGCTATGATTAATGTTCTCATACAAAAGTTGAGCGAAAACGTTATTCACATAAATTACTAAGTATTTGTTATATACATACATAAACATTTGTTACATCAAATAATATAAAAAAATTTGTAGTTACCATTGTAGTAATTTGTCACAGATGTCTACGAGGAGGGATCAAAAAGTAGTGACTGATTCTCACTACTTTTTGATCCCTCCTCGTACATTGTCCAATCTTTGACTTTTAGGAATCAGCAGACTGTGACTGACTGCCATTACAGACATCCATAGATGAAATTCAGAAATATGTATATCTATTATCTGTCGTTTCTTACTATTTATGTATATTCGGAATTATCTTTTTAATTATTTTAAAAGGGCTACGTTTTCTATCTAAATTGAAATAGCTTTTAGTGTCTGTCTGTGTAACCCCGTTGTTCTTCTAAACTCCGCAACGGATTTTGATGCGGTTTTCACCATCGTTTAAAGGATTTATTCCAGAAGGTATAAGTGCATAATATATTAATATTAAACTTACATATAATAAATAAATCTCAATGTTTTATCAAGTCGTAATCACCTTTCAAACAAAACAAAAAATCAAAATCGGTTCAGCCGTTTAGGAGCTACGATACCACAGAGAGACACACAGATACGCACGTTAAACTTATAACATCCAGTCGTTAAACCGTGCGAAGCAGGGGCGGGTTTCTAGATAAGTAATATTTTGAAACTTCAATGAGAGCTACTTTGTCAGCAAAAGGTTGCAACATATCTTAATTTTAGACTAATCTACTTAATGTAGGTTTAGGGTCAACGTTTTGGGTTACATTGTATTGTATTTCAAACAAGGGTCAACTACCAATCCACTTGTGGTAGGTACCTACAATTTGGTCAATGATTCATTATGGTTCGCCTTAGAAAAATACGAGTGTGTGCTAGTTAGCAGCGGCGAGGTGTGAATTTTTGTAAGAGAGAAACCGATGCGAAGCCGGTTCTAACTTACTTAACAATAATGTAAAAATTAATTTATTAACTTAAAAATAAAAGTCTTGTTGTAATTATTATTCAAAGCTAATATAGGCGTTTTTGTTGTTTGATTGTTATGGTGAATTAAATACCCGTAGTGTAACTATATTTTTTGGCAATAGTAGACACTATTGACTGTGCCATTTTTCAATAACGGTAGAGTTGCTGATGCGATCCTCCGAAGGGAAGCCGGTAGGAATCGCGTTATATGGTGCTTTCGCCACTGCTAGTTGGTTTTGTTGTAATGATTAATAGAACTGTTTATCTTACAAGGTAATTTAATTATTGATTTTGCTTACGTAGGCACATAAATAAAAGCGACATTTTCATTCATAAAAAGCTATGGCAAAATAGGGAATCATTTGGGTGCCGCGTATTTTAAGTATTTTTAAGGGTCTACCCACAGAATTCACAAAATCAGCGTCCAGGTCTTCCGCGCCATGCGGGCTCAATGTCCCGTCAACTGTGTGAAACCACTGGTATTAGTCCTCAATATCTCTGCAAAATTTTGTTTACGTGAACATTATTGTATTAGTGATAGGATGCTATACATACATCTATATCTATACATAGTACAAACAAATAAAATTGAATTGTCTGTTTGTAATGTCAAAATAATAGCTTTTTACTAAATGCATATGAAAGTATAAACGTTTTTGTCTGTCTGTCTGTTAGTTTCGGCTAATCTCCGAAACGGCTGGACCGATTTTGACGGGACTTTCACGGACAGATAGCTGATGTTATAAGGAACACGATAGGTTACTTTTATTTTAGAAAAATAATTAGGGTTACGCGCAAAAAAATTAAAACCCATGGAATTGTGACATCTAGTAGCTACATAATATAAAGCAAAGTCGCTTTTCGTGTCTGTATGTTTGACCGTTTAGTTGTTTTAAACTGCACAATGGATTTTCATGCAGTTTTCGCTATCATTTAGAGCATCTATTCCGGGAGGTTTATGTGCTATAAATAGATACATTAAAATATCTCGATGTTTTGACCTGTCGCTATTGTACCTGTGCGAAGCAGGGGCGGGTGGCTAGATCGTGGTCATTGAACTTCATCTGCCAAGAAAACTCGCACGTACATGCGAGTACAATCAACACACTTCGAATGTCGCGAAAGCGGCTTTCATTCATGACCGTGTCACTCGCTTCCCTTCAGTACAGTCGCCGACAGCGCTGTTAACTTTACCGAGAATAACTTTATACGTATTTATTACTTCATTCCAAGAATACGATGGAAATAGGTTACGTGCGCGCTTTAATGGTTCTAGTTCACATTTTATGCGCTTTGACGAGCTTTGCTTGTAGACAATATTGACATGTGGTTGATTGTTATTTGCTGTTAGAAAATGGATTTTAAAATAGACTAATTTCCAGCGATAAATAAAGCCTTGAATGATGGTGATTGACTTTAAAAACAGTATTGCAAAAAATGTAATTACCTAGCTGGAACATGTTGCAAAAATTGATTTCGTTAGGTTACATGTTAAAATCTTCGCCAAATTACAAATTAAGTATGATTGGACAAATTGGGCAGTCTTTTGCAATAAAATATAAATTGATTTAAAACCGTTGCTTTCACCTGTACAAGCTGGCCTTTTTGTCATATAACTGCGATGCATTCAGAAGTTAGCACTATCCGTATCCGTGCAATGGGAAAGTTTCACTTAAGGAAACTAATTTTATGAGATTTGCCGAAAAAATGAAAATATGTTGTAGAAAGGATTTTTTGGTAATACATAACATGACGCCTGTATTCCCCGAAGGGTTGGGCAGAGGTATACCTATAGTACACCCACTGTCGCTAGCAGAGGCGAAGCGCGCTAACAACTCTATTCCTACCGGCTTCCCTTTGGAGGATCGGAAGAGTAACTTCACCTACCACCATAGAAAAATAGCACATTCAGTAATGTCTACGATTGCCAAATAATATATATTTCAACAACAACACAAATTGTTCTAAATAAGCCGGCGCCACAACGTGGTAATCGTATTTGTATGACTATTTGTAACTGAACAATTTCTTCTTCGGCTTCCCTCCTACGAAATGTCAAGCCTCGCCACTGTTCGCTAGTTATGTTTAAGCCAGTTGTGTTTGTTTTGTGTTTGGATTTTATGGTAACTGGTTGATAATACTCGTTAATTTATTAATCAAAGCTATAGTTACTTTTAAGTTCTCATGGTTGCAATTAACTACAGAGGTTGTATTAACTGCACTTTTAAGTCCCTTTGTCCCTTTGCTCCACTGACTATTGAAATCTTGTAACTACCCTCTTTGTATGTACCCAAGCGGCTTTCCAAATCCCTTAATTATAATCTGCGCTTTGATTGTCGAGATCAATGTCTATGTCGTGGCCAGATCTCAGAATTGATCATTTCATGAAGTGTTCGGTCATTTCATGAAATGGCCAGCTAAAATTAACCATATCGTTTAAACGTCAACGTTTAATAATATGTCAGTCGAATATTGGCCATATCATTAATGTAGGGTATCTGTCGTGGTCCGATCGTAGAAATGGCCATATCGTCACGAAAGCAACCTACTTATCGACATTCCCAGCTGACCACTGGGCATATCGCAAAGTAGTTGCATTTCACGCTGTTGCATTTCATAAAATACACCCATTTCATGAAATGGCCGAACACTTCATGAAATGATCAATTCTAAGATCCGGCTACGACATATACACGTTTTTTTTAATTTTATACTTGTTACCTACATGTTTATTTTCTTGTTATTTGCCTCGTAGAGTCTTGTTGATACAAGTGTAGGCAAATAAAAAGCTTGGCGGGGTCATTGACATCTTAGATAGATGACTCGTGTGATGACGTGACCTTACTGAATGTCATAGCTATCAGTGGCGAAGCTTGACATTTCGTAGGAGGGAAGCCGAAGAAGAAATTGTTCAGTTACAAATAGTCATATAAATACGATTACCACGTTGTGGCGCCGGCTTATTTAGAACAATTTGTGTTGTTGTTGGAATATATATTATTTGGCAGTCGTAGATATTATTCATTATTGAATGTGCTATTTTCCAATGGTGGTAGGGAAGTTACTCTTTCGATCCTCCAAAGGGAAGCTGGTAGGAATGGAGTTTTTAGCGCGCTTCGCCTCTGATCTCTGTTTGCCATATCTACAAAACAAACTTTTAGTGGACATAATGTCATCGTAATGTTTTGTCAATATTGATTTATTGAAGAGCTTTTGTTGTCGGTGCTTGTGGTTTAGGATTATGTTAAAACTAGGTGTTGCGTGTATTTTGAAGAGAAAACTTCTTTAGGCGCATTGAGCTCTTTTTGGTAGGAGGAAATCTTGTTCGCGGCATGCGATATGCTCACATCACAACTCTAATGTGACGTATTGCGTTGCGCCAGACTGGCGACGCGCAGCGGCCTGTGTAGCAACATGTTAATGTTTTAAGTTTTCACTTCTGCTTATTTTTTTTAAGTGAAAATTTCGTTATTCGTGTTGAGCACTTTTTGATAGGGGAAAATCTAACCGGTTAGCGACATGCGACATGCTCACGTCACAACTTTATTGTGACGTGTTGCGCCAGACTGGTGACTGCAGCCTGTGTAGGTACTCGTTACTGTTTTAAGTTTTCACTTCTTTCGGCAGTCCTACTACCTATTTTGCTACTTATTTTACGGGTTCGCGACATGCGACATGCTCCAATGAGTTCAACGACTCAACGTTAGAGGGCGCTGTAACCAAATTACTCTATTTACCACGCTAATGTCTTTGAAATAGATTTCATATTCCCATGCAACTGTGAGTTTTAAGTTTTCATTTCTGTCTGCAGTCCCCATGATTGCCTATTTTTATTTTTTATTTTGATACAAACTATATCCAGAATGAAAAGTAGTCTATATGGTCCAAGTCTCAGGCTATCTATCTGTCAAATATCATAACAATCACAACAGTGGTTTATGCGTGGAAAGGTAACAGACAGACAGAGTAACTTTCGAATCTATACATCTATACAAATAAATAAAATTGAAGTGTCTGTTTGTAATATCAAAATATCAACTTTTACTAAATGCATATGAAAGTATCTATATATGGTACCTATAACATAAAAAGCAATTTTTAAAATTATTGTCTGTCTGTCTGTTTCGGCTAGTCTCCGAAACAGCTGGACCGATTTTGACGGGATTTTCACTGGCAAATAGCTGATGTTACGGGTAGTAACTTAGGCTACTTTCATTTTAGATAAATAATTAGGGTTCCGCGCAAAAAAAATAAAAACCATGAAATTGTGAACGAAAAGTCGGATTTGAAACATTCTTTTTGCAATTTGGTCGCCTAATTCTCGAGGATAGTTTTAGGCTATTTAACATCACGCTACGACCCTTAGGCGCCGAGCAAAAAGAAAAAAGTCAGAAAGAACACTAAGCGAAAATGAAGTAAGAGCGCGGGCGGGCGACGCAACGCGACGGGTCGGGGGACGAGGGAGTTTATTAACGGCTGTTATTTTAGTATATTTTGTATCTTACGACTTCCATGCGAACGAAGTCGCGGGGCACAGCTATTTTATAATATTAGTATGGATAAGGCCCTTGTGCCTCCTGATGGTTAAGAAAAAAAAAACAGTAATTTATTCGTATTCGTTTGGGTTGGAGTTACTTTGTTCGAGTTATATGAATTTGTGATTAAAAACAGAAAACAGGCTCGATATTAGTTCAGTAAAACAAAAACCTGTCTAGACATTAAGGGCGAAAATACACATGTCTGTAGCTGGTACAAAACTGTGTAAGTAGCTGGCATGCCGTGTGCCATAACAACTTCTGATTGGTCAATGTCACAATGGCATGCCAGCTACTTACATAGTTTTGTACCAGCTACAGGCATGTGTATTTTCGCCCTAACATGCGTAGGTACCATGGGAGAAACGAAAATACGTCAGGACTATTCATGCTTGCAGCGCTCGGCTGCTATAGTAACGCTTGCTAACAGATGTGGTCACCGTGTGCACGGGATTTTGTTTTCAAATTGATCAGATGTAAGATTCCTCGATAGTGCTTATACCGACAGACGGTAGCTTGTAAGTAATCAAGAGAAATGTGTCAATGAGGTGTTATCGTCACTTTTATCTATTGTATAAATGGTCGCGTGCGCAAACGCAATAATAAAACGTTACAATTGATGAAAGTGACGTCGATTGTGCGCGTATTGTAAAAATCACACAAAGGCTAGGTACGTACCTAGTTTCTAATACCTATTATAATAATAATAATAAAATTTATTTATTCAGATAACTTTGATGCATACATGTGACATAAACTAGTACAAAATAATAAGCAGGGACTTGGTCCGCGGTTAGCTATTGTAGGTACCATCGACCTTATTACCTTAGTAATAAGGGCGAAACGTGGTTCACCGCAAATGATCGCGATACTCGCATAATAATATATTTTATGGCTAGGTTCAAACGTCAGAATTAAGATTCCATTAATTTCTCCCACAATTTTCGTTTCAAGATGAGAGTCATGCGTTTGGTCATTTCATTGTATTTGGTCCTAAATGGTCAACCAGTGATGGACATTAAAAAATTGTCTCCATCCTGTTTGTTGCTAAAAGTAAACGGCCCTGTATGTAGTAGTTACTGGACACGTTTTCCATGTTTTTCATATGAAAAAAAAAAACGTAATTTCAAAGATTAGTGACCTTGGCCTTCGAATTGAGGTATTCCACTCATAGCACTGATTTCAACAGCACTTGTCCGAACAGCACCTGAGCACTTCCACTAACCGCAATGAAACAAAGTTTAGTAAAGTGCGGTTGTGGAACAGTTTATTAATATTATTTTCAGTCCCCGAACTGCACCTACGTAAAATATTTTTTTTTGTGATGGGATGTATTATTTTGTCCAAGGCATTATCAAACAATATCGATACAAATCAGCAGAAGTTCAGTTTTGTACCGGATAATTCCACCTTGTTCACCTGAAGCAAGGAGTAATGGTTTATTTGTATCGCTGTTAGTAAACAAAACATGGCAGACCTTGTCAATTTAATTAGCAATTTCGTTAGTTCAAATCATACAGTATTACATCTAAGAACAAATGGTCGAATGAACGCCTCACACATAGTACAGACCGCTACACGAAATCTAAGTATGTTTCAGTATGAAGTGAGTCAGGCATGTCGCATCGAGGCAAGGTTATCTTGTAGGATAATTATGCTATTCATAATAAGAATTATTATCATTATTTTCCGCCGTTTTGGACTAGTTAGGGCAGAGGTTCCCAGACTTTTTTTCTCATAGACCACTTTCAAAATTTAGCTGGTTCCGGTGGACCCCCTGCAGCTACATTTCTACCATATTCCCAAAACTCGACAAAAAATGTAAAGATTAGATCTAACTATGGAAATTTGCGTTGGCTGCGTTGTCCCCTGGGGGTCCACCTGGACCACTTTGGGAACTTAGGAGTTAGGGTAATACCCTTACTCTAAAACAACTAGTTTAAATAGATCATTAGCCCAATATCACAAACTATAATATGAAACACAAGATATTTAGTCATTCATTTATTTAGCTTTGTCAACATCAAATTCAATATTCTATGGTGTCCATCATATCTCCTATTCTCCACATAATATCAATATTTATTAAGTATTCTAATATTTACAATAACACTAATAAGTTAAACAGTAGATCTCCAACAATCCAACAATACTCTGCCAATATGTATTTTATCCCACAGCCACTCGACACGCCCTAGCTAGGAACGCCCGAACAAGAAGCCACGTTCTCGCGCCATTTTACATTTCGAATCTTTCGGTGTTGTCAGTACAATGAAACTGTTTTGCACTAATTTGTAAAATATATTAAATACTAATAACTGCTTAAATGTGGCCAGTAAAATATCCAACAATTATGCATTAATAAATTTAAACCTAACATTAGTAACGTAAACGATTGCTTTTAAAATAGAATTTAGTTTTGATTTTTTTAAACTATAAGGTAGGTATGCAGGCACAGGCAATTGAAGGGACACGGGTGGGTTTTAGTCACTAAAAGTCTGACACGCCCTCCCACTCCGCCCAGAGCGGGAGAAGTCATTTGATGATTTTCCATCCAAAAAAAAGGTATGCGTGAATCGAATCAAATCAACTCTTCATATGTGGCTGCAGTGGAATAAACACCACAATCATGCCAACATCATATTACTAACTAATATAACATGAAAAACATTGATGAGAGAGAAAAAAAAAGTAGTAACCTCTGTCCTAAAAACTATTTCAATGACATTCAGATAATTATTCCCCCTTTTAACTAGAATGACAATCATATTTAGATGTACCTTAAAGATAAACATGCGTGAAAATGACGCATGCTTTAATTTGTTATTTTAAACGGGACATTAATATGGGGATTATATTTTTTTGTTATGTAAATTAAACATCAAGTTATAGTCATATAGTAATTAATGTATATATATTTTTAAATAACAAAAACACGAACTAACACTATAAACTTCTTTAAAATCAATTAATTTTGAATAAGCTTTTTTAGTTATTACAAATTAAGTACTTCAACCATTAATCAGTCATTAAAACACATAAGCAATTAAGATAATATTTATTATAATGTTAACAGTCATTTTATTTCAAATGCATCTGAAACTACTTTGGCATACGCCAGTATTCTGCTTCATTCTTATTTTGGAAGAGCAGTAAGTACATAAAGTACGTAATTCAGATACAGGCTCCTCTGTAAAAAAACCTTCCATAAAAATTTGCATTTTCCCACTTCACCTTCACAGTCCTCGCCAAAAACAAAAAAAGGTCATCACTCTGTACAAAGCGGAAAATTATGGTCTTCATACAAATTTTGACGATCCATAGTGGCTAATGGCATAATGGTTTTGTAATTGAACGTATAAAGATAACTACAATAACATACATACTAGCAACACGAAAAACTTATAAAAGTAAGGGAAGTCCAAAATCCAAAAAGTCACACTCATACCTATGCGTCATTTTGACTACCTAACTCGGTCGTAATATTTCAAAATTAGTGAGCCTAATCATTGTAATAAACACGCCTTAGACGAGCTCCAAGTCACCACTGAGATGTCCTGAACGCACTGCCATTCGCAATAAAGATATAACAATATCGACCCTTTTCAGGAAGCCATCGTAAGCGACATTTTGCACTTTTTACAGGAAAGGTGTTCGGACAAGTGCTGTTGAAATCAGTGCTATGAGTGGAATACCTCTTCGAATTCGACAACAAGTCATTTGTTTTGTTACTTCTCTATGTACTGTAATTTTAATGTTACTGTTGACATTACCTCCTATCCTAATCCTAATAAATGCGAAAGTGAGTTTGATTGTTTATTACGCTTTCACGCTAAAACAGCTAAATGGATTTGGATGAACTTTGGCACATCTGTAAACCATGACCTGGGTTAGGACATAGGATACTTATTATCCTGGTAGGATAATTTCCGACCTCCACGCGGGCGAAGCCGCGGGCTAAAGCTAGTAATTATTATAAATTAAAGTCGGTTTTCGTGTTTTTCTGTGTGACCGCGTTGTTCTTCTAAACTACGCAACGGAGGTTGATATGGTTTTCAGTTTTCACTAGCATTTAGATAAAGTCATGCGAAGCAGGGGCGGGTTCTAGTTATTGATATTACTATGCCAGTTATATACACAGTGGCCACACACTCGCGTTATCAATATTATCAGTCAACTTTCAATTTTAATAGTCATTGGAATGACGATGACGTCAGCTCAGAATAATATGTAATTCATGATCAAGTAACAGTTAGTTTATTTTCTACATTATTCACACACGCTCGGTACTGATAAGAGACCGTGGATAATTAAAGGTTTTGTTATGAAAACGTCTGACTCAATTCAATAAAACATTTTCTACATAAATAATATCAAGGTTAGAATGAAAATATTATTGAATTCAAGTTCGAAGACATTAAAGAAATAATATTAGACGTAAGCGGACGGTCGCACGGACGTAAAAATATCGCGGCGGGATTTTATCGCGCACTGGATTTTCAACTCTCGGTGTTGAGCCGAGCATTGAGAATCCAACAGAGTACATTGCAGCGCGTCGATTAAACACACTGTTGATATAAAAAAAAGGCCGCGAAAAAGGCCGCGATATTTTTTCGTCCGTGCCAAACGTCGCACGGACATGCATGCATGTTTTTCTATAATCACAGTGAAGTAAGTATTAAGAAAAACAACAGCTGATAGAAATGATCTTGCATCACTATGTTTTGATAGACTTAGGTCAGTTACTCAAGCAACAATAACAAAAATATTTGCATTATTTTATGTTATATATTATACATAATATAAATTAAGGTCGCTTTGCGTGTCTGTCTGTGTGACCGCGTAGTCCTTCTAAATTACGCAACGGATTTTGATGCGGTTTTCACCATAAATTAGACAATTTATTCCGGAAGGTTTATGTGTATAATACAAAACTTACATATTATAATAATAAAAAAAAAACAATATTTTGTCAAGTAGTAAATGCGGAACGGGTCGGTAGTTGATCGAATATTTTTCGCGCACTGGATTTTCAATGCTCTGCTTAGCGCCGAAAGTTGAAAATCCAACAGTGAGTTTTTTCGACGCGTTGGGACGCACTCTGATGGATTCTCAATGAAATGAAATGAAATTGTTTAATCTGTAAATAGGATATCGGAATCACTTTTACATGTCATATAAAAAAAAATAAGCTATAGATGGAGTCGACATATGGAAGAAGAAGACATGGTTCGCCGATCCCAAAGAAATTGGGATGAGGGCAAGAGAATGATGATGGATCCTACCTGTGAGAGTGTGGATCGAAGGACCAGCTTTACTAATCAATATGCAGTGATTGTAATCTATTGGATTAAGATAAAACTGTTGATATGAAACCTTATCTATTAACTTACCTTCTGTCATTGCAATAATTAGAGATCTCAATGACTTATGACTTCATTTCCTTTCTCATTATTAATAATCAATCTTCTAATCCGCGATATACATAGCCAAGATATGATAAGCTGCACGTAGCTTATCCGATAAAAATCACAGCTGTAATAATATTTGTTTCGTAGTAGTGGATTTAGAGTACCAGTTCATTACTGTATCAACAAAACATGTGTTCAGAAAAATTGCTCTTTTTGATTTATGTGTCGAAAGTTGAAACTTGGTGTGTAACTTTGTTTTATTTTGTGGTAGCGTCCATTGTTTGGGCGATATTGTGATTTGTATTAACGGTCGGTAAGTACATATATGCATATAGTAAGTTGAATATCCGTTGCATATAGCTACTAGTTTGAGTAACTTTTCCTGTCGCAAGTATGGTATCCGCTGCGTTCTGCTTTATTTTGGCTACCCTTACAGCTCATATCTTCTCATTCATTATGTATTGCATCATTTATAAGCTCCTCTTTCATCTTTGTTTCATTAATTATAAACCTTGCATTGAATCTGTTTCTTCTTCATGATTTAAAAAGTAACGATACGAAACATTAATTTTTGATTGCGTTTCTTAAAGGAGTTTTGACGAATGACTGGCATTATAAAAATTGTTTTATGTAATGAGAGAGACTGTGTTACAAATGCACTGACATTTAATATGATTTGTGGTTATCTGTAGTCTTTCCTTATGATAATTGAACCAGTAGTGAAAGGGCATAAAACAAAAATGTGTAAAATTACTGATTATGCAGGTGTTGGCAATATTTATAAACATTATGGTTTTATATATCAGTAAATTGATTGAGGAGCTCGTGGCTAAGTAATAACAGCCGCATGGGTCGATCCATCAGGTTAAGCTACGCTTGCCGAGGTTGGTCCGTGGATGGGTGACCATCTTTACATACCGAGACTCCTCCGTGCCTCGGAAAGCACGTTAAGCCGTTGGTCCCGGCTGTCATTCGTGGATCTTTGACAGTCGTTACGGGTCGTCAGAAGCCCGAAAGTCTGACAACCAGTCTTACCAAGGGGTATCGTGTTACCCAGTAACTGGGTTGTGGAGGTCAGATAGGCAGTCGCTCCATGTAAAATACTGGTATTCAGTTGCATCCGGTTAGACTGGAAGCCGACCCCAATATAGTTGGGAAAAGGCTAGGCAGATGATGATATCAGTAAATTGATTAACATAATAAAAGAACGTAGTGCCTCAAAATTCAATATTCTTTAGCACTAGATTCCGCTCTTAATCCTATAAAATTTATGAGCATAATGGTATCTATTGGCTTCATTAAAATCTGATGTACTAATTAAGATAACGTAAATGATGCTTCGTGGTTTATTAAAACCTCGGTTTGCGACAGTCTAAGTACTTGTAATCCGACTGTAATTCTGCTTTTATCAATGCAATCGGATCGATGCCAAGATAATATTAACGAGGTCATTTCTGTGCCTGATTAGGTTCACGCTTCTATATTGTTGTTATTTTTCTTGAATCTCTTATAGACGTGACGCAGAAGTACGTACTTTTAAATATGTATATATGCAGGACTTTAGGCAAAGGAATCAATAAAAAAAAAAAAAAAAATTATTATGCGCAATCTCGCCGTAGAAAGATCGAGTCAGAGTTGAACATGGTCAATTATCGTATTCTGAACTTGTCAAATGTAAACCAAAGCACAAATACTTTAGTATTGTAAATAGGTTACAATATAACGGTAGTTATCACCAACTGTTTTTACAAACAACCTTCTCTTTTGCATTCATGAGAGTCAATCACTGTGTTACTAACTCAACTTCTGACAGTGCGATACTATCATCCCCAAAAATGATGTTTACACCAATTAGAGTCAAATAATTTGACACATTTGCATGTTCAGCCGTGATATAGTTAATCATCGACAAATTATTGCATGTAAATTAGCACACTTTAATTATATCTGATAGTTAAAGGTTAATTTATAAACACATATGTAGTTATGTGCTAGATAAATCAGCAGTCGATTTCTGCGAAAATTTTGAATTCGTTTCGTAGGAAGATGCGAATCGAAAGTGCGTTCAACCAGTTGCATGTTGGCAAAAACAAATCGATTAAGTTGTAACGGTACATGTTCGTGCAAGTGACTGTCCTCGTGAGAAACTTTGGCCCAATATTGGCATTCTTTTTGTTTGTGCATGATAACCATCCTCAGCTCACACTGGAACAACAGGTTCTAAATGGATGGACGATTTTTGCTGTCCAACCATCGGTCGCGGTGTAAGTGTGACGGTCTCCAAACTGGTTCAGATTAGTTCGTCCATTGAATCGTTTGCTAAGCCGTCTATATCTTCAAGGCTGGAATCAATTATTGGTATTGAATCACCAATTGTTGTTAACGAAGCGTGCATTTCCTGATGTTTACATTAGTCAATGTTTAGATAGCTTAGAAAGATATGATAATTGAATTCGGATTACGCCTGTGTATGGCTATCGAGGTTGCAGTGCAGTTTTCCTTTTATGATAAAGATACTGTGCTACTTTGTGTGCCGGCAACTCGCATTTTACCGTGTGTTTGAGTAAAAAGTGTTGTGTCTTGACCTACTTACGGACCACGGTAAAAATTACCACCTCTTTCTATCTTTAACAGTTTCTAACCATATAGAATAAATCATACTCGTAAGTACGATGAACTATCTATTAAAATACCTTATGGTTACTTGAGGAAATGGTTCAATTTGCGATTTATGATAGCACTGTTCTCAAGTGTTCCTATGATAAATGATTTTATTTCTGTAAGTAGGTTTATACAAACACTTTTACACGTCAAACATTTTTTTTAAAAACTATATGAGGCCGGCGTTTCCTATCTGACTATTCTGAGAAGAAAGGCCGAAACAAACTCAAGAGGTCACAGTCTCTTTTAAAGTCCAGTCATAATTTTGGTCAGATCATGTGAAGACCATGTAGGTTGGTGTCTGAAATGATCTTTTGAGGAAAGAACCACACAGATTGAGTGGACCTGTCCAGTCAGTGCAAGCATCTGTCAGTAATCGTACAGCTCAACATAAAAGTTAAGGAGCTCAACGATGTATGTAATTCGATGTTACGTTTATATGATTTTTGATCACCTTTGTTCTAGACATTTCCTATATTTGAAGATGTAAAAGGTCTTATAATAAAGAGGAAGTATGTGATAAAACATTACTTGCTTGATATATACCTACTTATCTTATTCACTACAACCTTATTATTATGTAAGTTTTTAATTACCTACTCCAATTATATTGTTTCTTTGGAGTCGTCCTTTATGCCAGTTGGGACTAGTAGTATAGTTCCGGGTTAAGCCATGCATAATATCACTACACTATACTACAGATATCAACCTACATATCTTTGTGTGCCTTCCAATAGATCGATGTGCAATTTTGTAATTGAACGTCAGTGCAACGATTGTTTAGTTCTTTATGCCTCAATGCCACTACATAAGACCGGTAACTGATTATGTGATTATTATTTTTATTGATATCGCTTGATTGGTTTGTTATTCATTTCCAACATCCGGCCATACGTTACGCGCTATTATTTTCGCTTCTTTATTTTATGATTGGAGGGGATCGTGGCTAAGTAATAACAGCCGCACGGTTCGATCAATCAGGTTAAGCTACACTTTCCGTGGATGGGTGACCATCTTTACATATCGAGACCCTTCTGTGCCTCGGAAAGCACGTTAAGCCGTTGGTCCTGGCTGTCATTCTTGGATCTTTGACAGTTGCTACGGGTCGTCAAAAGCCCGAAAGTCTGACAACCAGTCTTACCAAGGGGTAGCGTGTTACCCAGTAACTGTGGGTCATGGAGGTCAGATAGGCAGTCGCTCTATGTAAAATTTAGCTGTATCCGGTTAGACTGGAAACCGATCCCAACATAGTTGGGAAAAGGCCAGGCAGACTGATTTTATGACTACCCGAGATTTCTTCCGCGTGTTTTAACATATCCTGGGGCACTCGGCATAGCTTTCTATCTTTGAAAGAATTTTGGAAATCGGATGAGGAGTTCCAAAGATTAGCCCTCACATACAGACTCACAAATTTTACCTCTAGGTATACAATGGTGGTATCTATATAGTGCATTTTGGTCCTTCATCCATTCAGTTTACCTCTGATCTTCAGGTACCTACAGTTTCATTTTAACGAGTGCAAAAAGTATTAATAAATAAACTAAGTAAATGATTAAGAATATAATAGGAATGATGACTAAAATTTTGTGTTTTTTTCCGTCAGGTAGGTTATTAAAAAATATTGGACACGTATTGTTTCTTTTTTTACGTAATCAAAAGACTACGGTGATACATTAAGTTAAAATGTGGCATGACGTCACGTCTTTGTAGATTTTATACTTAGTGTTGTGTCGTAGCGAGCCTTCACCCCCTAACTTTAATGTGTTTTATCTAAGTCATTTTTTATTAATATGATAAAGCAAAAAATACATGTCTAATATTTTTTATAATCTGACTGACGGACTAAATAGAATTTCTGTTTTTTTACCCAGGCATCAATCATCCCTATTATTTGCATTATTAAAGGATGGATGTAAGCGTTTTTTGTACCATTCGGTTGTAGGAACTGTATTATTTTAATTACGAGTAAAGACCAAGCCCAATTACCCTTGATAACTTAGGTACATCAATTACGCGAATGTAATCTTATCTCTTATTTTAATGGTTTTGATATGTTGAAGATATAAATCTAATCTAAGCTGATGAACATGTTTACAGATAATTATAATCTTAACTGTTAAGTTCTGGGTTGGATTACCTACTGTTTTATTATTATTAACCTTGAGAGTATATATTACAATATAATATTTATGTAGAATTTTACTTCTTTATTACTTTATTTAATGTTTAATTATGGAAATATAAATACATAAAGATCGTATCGCCAATAAAAGGTGTCGACACAACTACTGCGAAACATAATAATTATTGAGGAAACGCATTGCTGTTGAAATTATGCAGGTATTATAAGTTTTATAACATACTAGCTTTTGCCCGCGGCTTCTCCCGCGTGGAGATCGGAAATTATCCCACGGAAACGTAACTGCACTACTACCGTCGCGCATACCAGTAAAGCTCTCAGTCGCCATGATTTTGTCCGACATCTTCAACAATCATCGACATGTTTCAGCCAATTAACACAAAACCTTAATGAGTTATGCACTTAAACCTTCTTCGTGAATCACTCCGTCCATTGGTGAAAACCTTATGAAAATCCGTTTGGTAGTTTTTGAGTTTGTTTTATAATATGCAGTAAAGTAGCGAAGTCTAGATTATGGCTCTGCCTACCCTTGAAGTTCTCCTCGGTAGAGATGCGTTCTAAGCCCAAGTGAACGTAGTTATTCAGTACGCAACACGGTATGCTTCGAGCATTGGTTATCATCGTGTCCTTAACCTATACTACTCTTTAAGAATATAAATGCTTGCATTTTCACATTATTTCTTATACCGAATATTGATTCAGATCATTGATTCATTTTGTAAGGAGGTCTTTCAAAGATTAGTCGTGGTCCTATGTGACACTTAGGAATGTAGAGGTAAGCACTCATATTTTTTGTCACTAGCTGTGCCCGCGACTTCTTTCGCGTGGATGTCGGAAAACAACTTCCCTATTTGAATCGGATTTTATCAGCTATCTGCCAGTGAAAGTCCCGTCAAAATCAGTCCAGCCGTTTTGGAGATTAGCCGGAACAAACAAACAGACAGACAGAAATTTTAAAAATTGATTTTTTTTTTGTTATAAGTACCTACCGTATATACTTTCATATGCATTTAGTTACAAATAGACATTTCAATTTTATTAATTAGTGTAGATAAAACAGAGGTGAATCACTTATTGAAATAAAGATGACTATTAGACAATGTAGCCAAAACGCCATAATATTAACTTTATAAAGTGCTATTGTGTAGCAGCAATTGACGTGTCACTTATTATACATTACTGTGACAAAAGACAATTATATACACGCAAACATAACCTTCACGCATCGATTCCTTTAGTTAGGGAAACCCCCGAAATAATGGTGATCTAAAGTCAAATACCGTACCATACTAATACCTACAATTCCGATCATATTAAGATGTAAAGATTGCCACACTATACAGGGTGGCAGGGACATCGACGCACAACCTGTTACGGTATTCTTCAGTACATGATTCTGGACCCCTCTGCGTTGAAATTTTTCGTTGGTTATTTAAAAAATAAATCTGCTGTTTCCTACAAAAGTGCAATACCTACGCGGTCAAAATGTATGGAACAGCTTAGCTTTTTTTTTTAATAACCGACACAAATTTTCAACGCAGGGTGGTCCGCAATGGGCGGAGCACCGCCGTGTCCTCGCGGAAGCGATCGGCGGCGGCGATCTCTCGCGTCCGGCCCTGGTCCAGGCCATGGTACGGAGCGAGAGTGCATGGGAAGCCATTACCTCCTTCTGCGAAGCAGTAATGCTCGTGAAGGAGGAGGCGGGACGCGTGAGGGAGAGGCAAGCTTTGCACCCTCACGCCCCTAGTCGTCGCAGGAGACGCCCTGGGCGTCGGGAATTGGCAGCTGATTCCCGGCCACCGTAGGCGCGGGCTTGCGGACGGCAAGCAATGGGTAGCTCGCCGTCCGGTAAGGACCAAGCCCGAGTCGACGGCGCGTCGTGTTCCACGCGCGCCTCAAAGAGATGTCAGCACTATTGACGGGGTCCGCTAGGGCCGATGCCAGCTAGGGTTGCGGGATGTTCGAAAGAGTTACCGTGGCCCCGGCACAGGCAACAGAAGGAACACGGGTGGGTTTTAGTCAGTAAAAGTCTGACACGCCCTCCCGCTCCGCCCAGAGCGGGAGAAGTCATTTGATGATTTCCCATCCACAAAAAAAAAAAAAAAAAAAAAAGGGTGGTCCGCAATCATCTACTGAATCCATGGTAACGGGTTGCTTGTCGATGTCTGCCACCTGTATTGTGTTAAATCGAATAAAATTAATGAAGAGGAAATTAAGAACCTACAACTCAAGTTGTCACCAACTCGCAATGGTCCTTCTCACAGAGAGGAACCTTGAGTTCTAGCACTTCCAGCTATGGCAGTAGGTGTACTATTGAAGACAAAAGTGCATGGAGAGCCTAAGGTCGACTTTTGACTGAGGTTTTGCATTACGTTTCATGACTTTCATGAGACGACTAGATGGCGCTGTTCAAACATGAAAATAACACCGCAAAGCTTAAAAACCTTATTATGCAGAGGCACATAATAAGGTTTTTAATACCTAAAATAATTACTAAGAAATAATAATATATTTATATTCAAATAAACATAAATTATTTTATTTTCTTATTTCCGAGTACTTAATACAGCGCCATCTAAACCAAACCAAATAAACCAATTGGTATATTAGTTAATTCGACTACAGATGGCGTAGATCATAAATAATAAAAATCCCTACATTCACAAACTAGCTCTCATTTTCGCATTCTACAATAAGTAGATCGTAGCTCAGGTGGATAAGCATGACAGAATAACAAAGCTCGTTTCACAGGGCACTGGTTCGAAACCCAGTTCACAGTCGGTTTTTTTAAATTTTATTATTATATAATGTAATTTATATTCTATTTTTTATATTTTTAAACGTTTTTTATTTTATTTTTTGTTATAAATAATATAAGATGTATAAATGAATAAAGGCATAATATACAAGTATACATATACTACTCTACTATATATAACATTGTATAAATAAATATATATAAATTACTTTCGTAATTGGTGGTAAGTATTAGTATTATTAGTAAGAAACATTTATGTAAGAAGATTTAGATATATTTTTCTTACAGATTAAGATTTACTAAGTTTAGTTCTCGTAAAGGATAAGAAATTAAACTATTTTAGTGATATTATACATTAAGACATTTAATTCTCAAAGAAGAATACAATTTATTTCTTTCTTTCTTATACAGTGTATAACCTAACCTAACAGTTTTACACCCAATTGACAATTATTTAATTCACTTGTTATGAGAAATACAAGTAAAATTTATAACTGAATAACTCTATTACAAAATGGAAGACATTAACAAAGTAAAACTGTATAATAGATGTTATAAGTATTCTAAATCAAAACTGTGTTGTGCTATTCTTATAGTATTTAGTTTTATTTACATAATGTTATAATACCTTACACTATATATGCAACCTTAGTTCTGTAAATATTTTACCTACTCACAAATTATAAAAAAATTACGTTTTGCATAATTATGGTTAGTGGTATTGACTATAATGATTGATTTGTGCATTATGTTATGATTAAGGTTCACAGCTTAAGTATTCGTTCCAGAACGAGGAAGAAATTGAAGCTAAACCTCAAATCAATAACAATTGTAAGACCGGGTTATAGCTGTCATTTTGGGACCAATTTGTTTATAATAATAAATAAATAATTAATTATATTAGAAAGGAATCTATATTTATATTGTTTTTATTTTAATTTCTTATATTATATAAGAAATCAAAATCATTAGTGTAAAAACATTTTGTTGTTATAAAGTAGTGAATAAATTTATCCCACTTACACTAAGTTTGATCACTGTAATTTATCAAATAAATTATAGCTACCCCGGTCTTTGTTATTACTCAATCCAATAGTCAACACTTTATATTATTTTTTTAATATTTCGTGTGTCCGCCATTTTGATCGATTACAGCTTGCAACCGCGAACCCATGGAGTTTATTAATTTTTCACATAAATTTAGACCCCGTATAGAATCCCATACCTGCATGCAGTGAGTACTCAGTACTTCCTTAGTCCTTTCGTTCCTATTGTCCCACCTTTGAACCATAACGCCCCATAAATTTTCAATGGGGTTTAAATCTGGCGATCTCGCAGGCCAAGGAATAATCTGTATATCCGATTGCTGGCTAAACCACTCTTGCACAATTATGGAACGGTGTATAGGACAATTGTCCTGCACGAACGTTATCACTGGCATGTCTTCTACAGGAAAAACATTCCGTACGGTGGGCAACATGACGTCATTCAGCACATCTATGTAGTTTACACTGTTTGCACGACTGGGTATTACAGTAAGTTCTCCTGGTCCTGCAGCACTCATCCATCCCCAAATGTTCACTGTTATACGACCGGATTCAGAGTTAGGCACAACGTGATCACTATCATAACGCGTATTATTCCTACGCCACAACCTAACTCGCCCATGCTGGCTAGACTTGAAAGTCTTTTCATCACTGAAGATGACTCCGTTGCTCCAGTCGAAATTTCTGTATTTCAAAGCGAACTCCAATCGAGCTCTTTTATTAGCTTCGGTTAGCAATGGCTTAATAGCATGTCGACGATAATGCAGACCTTCACTATGAAGAGCACGATACACCGTCCGCAAAGATGTATCAAACAACTCTGCGTAATATCTTGTTGGTGTAAAGCCATTTTCCTCATAACCTTGCACCATAAGTTGACGCTGGTCTGAGTCAATATGGCGTCTTCTGCCAGATCTACTACGGTGTTCCAACGAACCCTCTTCTTGAAACCGCTTTATCCATAAAGTGACAGTCTTTACCTATAAGGGAAATATATTATTTATTATTTTCGTGTATCGATAACCATGGATAATAAAATAAATAACGAACAGTGATTTTAAAACATTACTTACGTTTAAGCCAGTTTCTCTCGAAATTTCAGAATAATTTAAGCCTTGATTATGCAATGCTATTATTTGGGCCCTCGTAGCCATATCAATATTTGAACGCGAACTCATGATAAAAATAAATATTAAAAACTTGTAAACGCAATCGTAACTGAACTCACTCATAGATAGTAAAGAACATTATGATTGAACAAAAAGATTTAATTTTTACACAGTCAATATTAAACTACCCTCAATTCTTTTGAGATTTATGATACGGGTTAAAGTCACTTAACAACTTCAATATAATAAAGAGAAGGATAATTTCAACTCAATGCGTAATGACGCAATGGTCCAGTGGCTAATAGTATCGGTAAATTTTATGCCACCGAGTTCGAATCCTAGTTATTACGTGCTTTGCTTTATAAGGTTTGTAATGTCGTAGGAGAATTTGTGTTAAAATTGAGTAATATTGTAACTAGCAAAAAACAAGATAATGTTCTTGTATATTTTCCAATCCAACTACTATACTAGCGCCATCTATGTCATCCAAGACATATTATTAAGGCGATGAAACCCTGTACAAACGATTTTGGTTTGGAACTCTCCATGCACTTCTGTCTTCATGTGTACATACAGGGTAAAATTTTAATCGTTTTAATTTTAATCTCTTAAGGGGGTGTACTCATCATTACGAACAACTTTTACTATGGGACCAAACCTGAAATCGCGAAAAAAAAATCTGCGGGTCCCTACATTTTGACGAGTTAGATGTAGATAAATGTACTGAACAGCAGATTTTTTTTCGCGGTTTCAGGTTTGGTCCCATAGTAAAGGTTGTTTATAATTATGAGTACAATGATCCCTTAAGAGGATTACAACGATTAAAATTTTACCATGTATAGGTTGATATGTAAGGAATATATGGGCATAGTTCGAATTTTGAGTACCTAAATAATCTGACTATAAAGATAAAGGTTTGTATCGAGAACCTTAGGTCTTTCCATACTCTGCTCAACTCATTGTTGTTTTAACATAGCTATCATAAGTCGGTGGCTTTTTCTTCCAAAAAGCGTTCAAAACAAGTCGCTTAGCATTCTGTCCATACTCCAACACCATTGTACTGTCGGACACAATGAAACAACGTTACGCTACATTTTTGTTATTCAAAGTCAAAGTTAAGTTGATTCTACATTCCAAAAGGTAGTTTCGTATGGAGAAGAATGGACAAGAAACTCCACCATTACTCTTTTAAAATGTTTTACATCATTATACCTACATGAAGACCAGCTGTGCCCCGCAACTTCGTTCGCGTGGAAGTAAGATACATAATATACTAAAATAACAGCCACATTTTAATAATACTCTCGTCCCCCGACCCGTCGCGTTGCATCGCCCGCTCCTCGCGCTATTACTTCGTTTTCGCTTAGTGTTCTTTCTGACTTTTTGTCTAGCAATTTATACTAGCAAACAGTTTAATTTTGTGTACAATCTAGATTGTCCTGGAGCAGGCCCAGCATGTTTCCAAGTATTCTTATCTTGGGTATAATCCTGTAATTTGTAATGCTTGTTTACAAAGTGTACTTTTAATATGAGTTTTAAATTTTCTTTAATTTAATTACAATATATCACAAGGTATTTTGTTGTAACTTTTAACACAGTATTCATTCTAAACATTGACAGTGAAATTTTATGGAAATATTGTCGCCATTTTTGTGTGATTGAGAAAATAAATGCTATAGTTTGATATGACTGAGATTGAGGAATATTATTGTAAAATGTTGTAAAACAAGTGAAGGAAAACAAAACAGAAGTTCCAAACTGGCAGGTCGTATAACCGTGACAATAATAAAAAACTTGTAAATAATAAAAATAAAGATGTATTGTTAGTAATGTTATAGTAGGTTAATAAAGATCGGGTTTGACAAATGACATGAAAAATTAAGAATCATGTTTTGCAGAACAGACAAGTAAATTACATAAATATAGTCCTAGTGTTTATTCATCTGAAAGAACAGATGCTTAATCTTATCACGGAATGTACTATTCAAAACAGAGATAACTAAAAGTTTCCGAGTTAAATGTTGAATTATTATTGGACACGTAGGTAATCAAATTACTTAGGTACGCTCGACGAAGATAAACAAGAACCATCTCATGAATATCAAAGGAATGCAATCACATATTTCAAGCATAAGGAACATAAAAACACGATACGATAAGTTTCAATTTTCTCCGCAATATTATGTGTAGTCGTTAGATGTTTTATCGCGAAAACCATTATTGGCAACTCGGAACTGGAATACTTATTCCATTTTTATTGGAACAATCGGTAGTTGAGCCTCCATTGCAGTAGGTGGTATGTACAATTTAAGTTATTATTAGTTTGTTGTTTGTTGTTATTTTATGTTTTGATTTAAACCCTGTATTTTTGGTTGTTTCGAGTCTGTATTTGTAGGAAGTTTATCATCAATTTCGTCATTATCATTGACATCCTTGTTCGATCACTTCTGAATATAGGCATCCTCCCCTTTGTGCCATGCTTCCCTGAGTAGGGCTAGCCTTATCCAAGTTTTACCCGCGGTCTTTTTGAGTCACCCCTATCCTCAATTTGGCTTTGTTTCGTTCTAGAATTTTCTATTCGGAGAATGGTTTCTAAGTTGCCTTCAGCTCAATCATCAGCATTACAGCTATTCCGTAATTTTATACCGACCATTTTTATTCCTGTTTTCTTGTGTTTTCAGTTTATACGCAATTTAATGCGTCGGCGTCGTATTGTTTCACCATTTCTTTTAACAATGTTTTTTATGAGGTCTATTAAATTGTTAGTTATAGTTACGCAACAGTGTACGTTTGTTTATTTTTTTTCTTTGTTTGTTTAATGTTTGTTGTGAAAAGTGTGAATTCGAATGAAGAAAGTCGCATGGAGGCATGGAAGGGACATGCAAGTAATATGAACGCTTTTTCGTTTGTTACATCTTCTGCCAGTTTACTCTTACCGCAAGCCGCGTATTAAAGTTTCACTCATGATTGTTTTATTAAGTTTATAAATAGCTTGATTAATATTCTATCCGGGAGGTATGTCTACCATTATTTAACTGTCTTCGTCAGTTTGATTAAATATCATAGTAACATAAGTAATCATGTATCTGAGTGGTTCTTCTTTAATAGCGCCTTAGCTGTTAAAGACGAGATCTCCATTTAAAAGATTTCAGCTGTATTTGTTTATTTTGGAGTATTCTCCTATTACCTAAGTTTTGTTTACGCTGCTGATTTCTTTCTTTGTTTAGTTTTTTTTTGCAGCAATCCCATAGTATGTGGCTGTGGTTACATCATAGTGCCAGCCAGGTGTTGCAAAGTCAAGGCTTACGAATAAAAACAACACGCGATTTGTTTACTTATCGCTCGATAAGTGTTTTATTGCTAATTGGAATCACGATGCATTGGTACTGTGTGTAATGGTCGAACCTACAGGTGATGATATACCGGTACTACCTAAGTAAACTTATCAAACGCTGGTAGACTGCTTTTACAATTTCCCTTCTTTTTCCGATATCGGTTCTAAGTTTCTTTCTAAGGCAGTTGAATCGTTTTTGTAGAACTCGCTGAGCTTCATTTTATCAGCGCTTTTCTGGTGCCTTATTATGACGTTCTAATGCCATCATGATTCTAGTGTGCGAGAGAGACCTAGCTATACATGACCGATAACACCATCCCTTTTTCGGACTGGAATCATGATTACATTAATACTGCATAATACGGCCACAGGTTTGATGCCATTTTTGATTGTGGATGACAGGAGTAGCAATAATTGGGAATAGTGTGATATATACATAGTAGACTCTCTTGTATATAGTTACACAAATATTGGTTTAATTAGCATGGCTTCTTACTGTTCTTACAGCTATGGCGATCAAAATAAGAATGGTTTTCGCATTTTCAAAGCAAGTTTCTGTTCGAAATAGCTGTCAAACACGTCGAGTAGCGTAAGATAATTTGCTTAGGATTTTTCCATAAAATGTGCTGACACATCAAGGTGAAATTAGCGAGACTCCACTCAAGGCTACACTTATACAAATTTTAATGCTTAAGGTACCTACCTCATGTTTGTTATTCATTTTACTATCAGCTTTTTTCGCTTAGCGACCATAATATATATGCCAACAAACTGGCAATAAATTACCAAAAGATCGATAGTAGTTACATTATTAAACCACAAGATGTTTTTCTTATTAATTTTATTGCTGTGGAAAGTTTGGAGTCTAAATGTAACAAGGTGTAATTTAAATAACGCTCAACCTCTTAGGGGCCATTGTACTCATCATTATGAACAGCTTTTACTATGGGACCGAACATGAAATCGCGAAAAAAAGATCTGCTGTTCCCTACATTTATGTTCGCATAACTCGTCAAAATGTGCGAATCGTCGAATGTGTGAATGATAGGTTAAGGCCTTCTACATTACGGTATTGCCTGCTTCATTTATACAATTCGTGATTTAATTATAAGCAGTAGACCGAGTACTTACAACTAATTGTACCTCTCAGTTAGTAGTTAGCCTTCAAGATACCCGTGCGTTAGTGTCGTGAGGTTAGTTCGAATAATAAGTGATATTTACTTGTAGATACGTGTCCACAATCAACAAAACTACCTATAAGGGAATACCTACAATTACATATTTTAAAGATTTCTAAACAGATGAAAAAATAACACAAAACGCTGGTTAAATAGGAACAGGATTAGTTATTTACTTCAGGACTTTCATGTGAAGGATAAATATGACGGTATGACATACTTTCTGTACAAAAATTGTCAAATCGCAAGATTTATTCCTCAGAAAAAAATATATCTGACTATTGAAAACTCTGCCCATAGACTAAGAAATTGTTAACTGTACTTAACTTGGGATTAAACTAATAATTACAGTAAACAACAGCGGTACCTAATGGAAGTTTGATCACAATTAAACAAACAGGAACAAAATAATATCGATAAAGATAAGATTATCAAGTATTTTATCATAAAATCGAATGTCCATAATTCAAATTAACACCTCAATCATAATTTATGTGCCAGTTTTGTTACTGACGTGTTTGGTGTATATTTTACTAATATCTATTTTTCTTTGTCCATAGACACTTGGAGTATAGACAGAATAAAGAAGATGGCTGCTCTTGCAACAGTATTGAAGCCGCGCGGAGTCGCGCGCGCACCCTCTAGTCATAGTTTAAGCCTGTGTTTTGTTATTGTTTTATTATTAGGTAAGTGTTTTATTTAAGCAATTGATTAACTTATGATAAAATAGAGGGAACGAGGTTTATCGGTGGTCAGGGTCCCAGAGAGAGGAACCTTCTAACAATATCCGTCGTCTCTTGAGTAATGCTTACAATATAAAAGGCATCAACTGCCAAAATTTCAAGTTTGTAGCCCTAGCTGTTTATGCTCTGCGTTGATGAATCAGTCAGTCAGTCATGACAAGTTTATGTATAGATACACTTGGTAGATCATCTCTTATTCAACACACTCATCTCAGTCTTTTGTTGATGGTACATATTATGCAATTCTCGTGAGTGCCTACGTACAAGTTCTAAGTTATTCTGTTTTCATTTGCAGGTATCCCAAGTGCACATTCCCAGTTAAATAAATTGTACGTAAGCGAAACGGATCTCAACATTCTCGTGGATGATACACATCTCATGAAACTGATACAAATGTAAGTAAGGACCAAACATTCCCATTCATTCAATCATTCATTCAAGACACGTGTAACACGGAACTTTTTTGTCGATAAATAAACATCAGGTATTGTACTCGAGAACACTTCAAACCGTTCCGTTTTGCATTCAAATTTTATTTTTCAAAACATTCTCATGGCATGTGCAACACCTCAGGAAAAGGGATTTTTCTGGTTGATATTTGCATAAAATTCTTTTCAGTTTTATAATTTTAGGTAGTCAGTGTATACGCGGACATTGTGAAACATGTTCTAAATATTATAGATTAAAATTTCATAAACCTAAATCTTATAGACCAAAATCCTATAGACTTAAAATCTTATAAGACTATTATCATAAAATTTCTCTCACCAATTTTCAGCGGCCAATACAACGAGACCCTAAAAGTGACAGCGAACATCCAACATCCAGACATCGTGCAGTTCGTTCCCCAAACGATCGATATCCCAGGTTCCAAAGAACCCAACTCCACAGTAAAGATTACGTACGATATCTGCGCGTACGCAAAGAGCCCTGGACATTCGGAAGTTACATTCAATGTTACACCTGCTGGGTTTGTCAAGTAAGTATAATATTATGATGACAATCTTCTATTCATAAAGTACATACCTATATTGTGCCTTTCAAACTGTCATAGATTTATTGTCCTTAGAGTAGGTACTCCATACAGCCTAGAATCATTGTAGATACCGAACTTGTGCGCTTGTATAATCTGTAATATTGTCTATAATACGCATCTGCGAATTCGCATTAGCATCGCATTGCTATTTAAGATCGACATTATCATTGCCTATTTTTATGCTTTAACTTTCCAATTACCTCTGTCAACTGGTAAAGCAGTGTGCGTAGACTCGTCATATTTTGTTGCATTAAGGGTGAAAATACACATGCATGTAGCTGGTACAAAACTATGCAAGAAGCTGGCATGCCGTGTGCCATACCAACTTCTGATTGGTCAATGTCACAATGGCATGCCAGCTACTTACATAGTTTTGTACCAGCTACAGGCATGTGTATCTTCACCCTTAGAGTAGGATGAACTTTCCATAAATTAATGTCATTGTAAATATACTATACCTACACAGACAGGGTCGTTTAAAATGGATTCGCGAAACTTCACAAATCTATCGGTATCTAATAGCGATAAACAATTAACAAATATGATTTGCCAAAGTATTAAAAGATGATCATTCTTGAAATTATTAATTTAAAATATTTTTTTTTGTTTTTCGGTTTTTATTGATGCCCATTCCCGTCAAGACTGTGAAGTTTCGCAAGTTAATTTAAAAAAGACCCTGCTTAAATTTTTCGATAACCTGCACACTTGCATCTTTAGCCACATATACCAGTAACTTAGTTTCCTCTATTCCTTCCAGCATGGACACAGTATTCCTCCGTATCACAGTGATGCACTCCCACGCCATCAACGTCATCTCCTACATCATGGGCTGGATCTACTTCGCGGCCTGGTCGGTCTCGTTCTACCCTCAAATCTACATCAATTTTAAAAGGAAGAGCGTCGTGGGACTCAACTTTGATTTCTTGGCCCTAAATATTATGGGATTCACTATGTATTCCTTGTTTAACTGTGGTCTTTACTTCTCAAGGGATATTCAGGTATGTTTATGCTTTTGTTTTTGGATTATCGTAGTTTTTAGATAGGTAGGTAGTATAAAGAAAATAAAATAAAGACAGAAACAGGTTTATTTGACACAGAAACACGTGCATACAAAAAGATAAGAATAATCAGAGAAATAAAACAAAATAGATCCACATTATAATCACGAACTCAAAACAGAAATAGTCGGCAGCTGCGCGTCATGACTGCGACAAGAAGGCTTCCACTCAATATGGAGTGGTGATCTGCTGTATCTGCAAGAATTTTAGGGTTAAACCTCGTTTGTGGAATTTCGTAATAACCAATTTTAATTAGCGCCTGGGGCCTTATAGAGGTGTCGTATTCTTAATTGATCCGGAGCGAAAAAGGGATGGAGCTAAATGTGCTGTGTAACTCTTCTATTTTACTCCTGAGAAAAAGTTAACGTGTGAATTTTACAATTAGGGATATTACGTTTTATAACAATGCTTTGCAATTTGGAGAAAACGGCTACTGTGTCCAAGATACATGCAGGTAAATTCCAATTAATTGTTAGTTGTCTGTCATCTCTGACCTAGACTAGAGTCAAGAGCAAATCTGTCTTAAATAAAAAAAAATAAAAAAAATAGTTCGGTCAAGGGGATTTCATTCTACAGCCGATAATAATGACATAATCTAGTGTCCGATAGCAATAATAGTCTTAAGTAACAGATTTATTGCCCACTCACGACAGTCGCAATAAGCTTAAGTTAAACGTATATTAATTGCATTCATAGGTCATTACCTATGAATGTCACATGTTTCCATTGAAACACGTGCTACTTTCCTTAAGGGCCTGATGATATCTACAGACGGCATCAGAAATTAAAATACAGTTATAATCAGTGATCGGATATTCGGATGCATATATACCTAAAGTTGAGGTGTTTGCTAATATGGAATGCACTTTTGTATCGATCGTAAAAATTTCTCGATTCAGGAATTGATAAATTTAGTACTTTTTGACTATAGAATCGACCCGCACTACCCTTCCTCGTACACCCTACATGCACATTTATATTTGCATCGGGGGTTAAAAATGAATTTCAATTAAACAAGCAAAAGAATATTTGATCCCGGTGTCTCGGTATTTTTTAAATAAATAATACCACATGTTTTAGAAGTCGTTTCCATACCATGTATTCGATTAGTTTTGCGTTCCCGGATTTTCTGGAATCCCGGGATTTATATTAAGAAAGAAAAAAAATAAGAAGCCGCTTCCATAATTTCTTAGAAAACAATTAACTTTAGGTAAATATGCGTCCGATTATCCGATCTTTAGTTATAATGTATAGGCAAACATTTTGAGAGACCGCGTATGACAATAAGGTAACAAAGGGGTGTCGTATGTGTAGGGGAAAGACAGCTTGGCCACATACAGGGGCATATTAAATTAGCTAGCGAGACTCCGCAAACGTGATGGCTTTCGATATCAAAAAACGACGTAATAAAAATAAAAAAGATTTTGATGATTTTTTTGGGGTCAACGACCGCTGATAGTGTTGTCGAGTTGAGAGAGAGTGAGTTGAGAAATCAGTTTTTTTTTAGTTTTATCGTGGTTAGATATCGATATCCATCACGTTTATGAAGTTTACACACAAAAAACGGAATTTTTAAATAGATATTTCAACTACACTGCGGTTGATGACCCAAAAAAAAAAATCATCAAATTAATTAATTTTTTGTTTTATCATGTTTAAATATCGATTTTTATCACGGCTGCGGAGTTTCGTTAGCTAATTTAATTTGACCCTGTATTTAGTGAGTAAATTGCAACATTCCAATGTTTTTTTTTGTGAATTGTTAAAGAAGGACATCACTCTTAACATGGACTGCAAATTGCTGAAATGATCGAACACCAGAGTAGGGTACTTCCGATTCTTAGCAGGCCATGAAAAACGGCTAGAAAAACATGAGCACAAAAATTAATTCTACGATCTTTCTTTACGACAGCACAGTTTTATACAGTATCGTAAAACGACTCACTATACTACGATGTACACCACCGCCACAAATTTTGAACGTAACACACGAATGCCGCCTACATTTTCTATGGACTCGCTAGGCGGGTCACAGGCATCTAACGAACATTTTTAGAGAACTCGCGAGGCGGGTCACTGAGTTCACCAAATGTTCATATTTTTTTCAGAACGAGTACTTCAGCCGCCACCCCCGAGGTCTGAATCCGGTGCAACTGAACGACGTGTTCTTCTCTCTACACGCCGCCTTTGCCACGCTGATCACCATCACACAGTGCTTCTTGTATGAGGTAAGGTTAATTACAATAACTACCATTTTTTTTTGTTGGCCTTCCTTGTGTTCCACTGTTAGAAAATGCCTCCCCCTTTTTCCTTAACTACTCGCTTATTAGTAACGCGTTATAGCACACACATATTATCATCACAACCACTTTTCCACCCTGTTGATCACCAGAAAATTATAAAATATACTATTATGTTCATCAACTAGCTGTGCCCCGCGACTTCGTTCGCGTGGAAGTCGTAAGATACACAATATACTAAAATAACAACCACATTTTAATAAAACTTTCTCTTCCCCCGACCCGTCGCGTTCTTTTTTCTTTTTGCTCGTCTCCTAAGGGTCTAGCGTGATGTTAAATAGCCTATAACTATCCTCGAGAATTGGGCTACTAAATGCAAAAATAAATGTTCAAATCCGACTTTTTGTTAACCATTTCATGGGTTTTAATTTTTTTTTGCGCGGAAACATAATTATCTTTCTAAAATATAAGTAGCCTAAGTTACTCCCCGTAATATCAGGCATCTGTCAGTGAAAGTCCCGTCGAAATCGGTCCAGCCGTTCGGGAGATTAGCCGGAACAAACAGACAGACAAAAATATTAAAAATTGCTTTTTTGTTATAACAATGAATATGAAAGTATATACGGTTCTTATAAGAATCGTATATACTTTCTTATGCATTGAGTAAAAAGTTGTTATTTTGACATTACAAACGGACACTTCAATTTTATTTATTTGTATAGATATACATAGATAATAGCGAAAATCTGTGACGATTTTTGAATTCATACAAAACGTCAAACGACTGACATCCTTTTTGTTTCATAGTTATTATTGTCATTGAACTATATTGTGATGTGATAATATTTTGGGGTAACAATCGTCAAGTTTACGGCATATAAGATTATGTCAAAGTTTATATAATGTAACAAATTATTGTTACTATGAGATTTGAATATCAGTAGAAACTAACAGGCGATATATTTGGTGAAATCAAACTAATATCTAATCATTTCTACGAGTTATATAAAGTCTTATATCCGAAACAGGTACAAGCTTTTAAGCGATTTCTATGATTTCTGGGCTTATTGGCGTGATTATTTTAGTTCTTAGTGAAAGCACGCATCATATAATAATAACAACACCAGCCTATACTGTCCCACTGCAGGACAAAGGCCTCTTCTCGTACAGAGAAGGCATTGATCACCACGCTTGCTCAAGACGGGTTGGTAATTTCAGACTTATATTAATTATAAGTCCAGGTTTCCTCACGATATTTTCCTTCACTGATGTCAGTGGTGTCCAAGATAAACTTAGAAAGTACCATGGGAGAAACGAACGAAAAAAAAAATCTGCTGCTCCCAAAATTTATGTTCGCATAACTCGTCAAAATGTAGGGAACAGTAGATTTTTTTTTCACGTCGATTTCAGGTTTGGTCCCATAGTAAAAGTTGTTCATAATGATGAGTACAATGACCCCTTAAGATTTACCCCGTGCGTTATTTATGTTACATGTTGTATACACCGTAAGGACTATTCTTGCTTGCATCGCTCGGCTGCTATAGTAACGCTTGCTAACAGATGTGGTCATCGTGTCTTACGGGATTTCCTTTTCAAATTTGTCAGATGTAAGTTTCCTCGATAGTACGTATGAATTGAAATAGTCACATTGGGACTAACACGTACTGGATTTGCATCTTCGCACACGAGAGGCGAGGCCTTACCCACTGGGACATCAAGAACCACCTTGGTTGCAATAAAACTTCAGTAACTTTACTTGTAGACACTTTATTAATATTACTTCCTCCTCTATTCCAGCGCGAAGACCAACGAGTATCCACAACTGGTCGCAGCATAATGGGCGTATTCTCAGCTATTGTCATAGTGACAGCCGGAGTGACGTTCGCCGGAAAACTCAAGTGGCTCGACTTCCTGTACTACTGCAGTTATATTAAGTTGTCCATCACACTCATTAAATATGTGCCTCAGGTTGGTATTTTTAACTATTTTTGACATAGGAACATAGTGGTTTACTATAATACGAAAAAGTTAAAGCGACAAAAATGTCTCAATAATCGTGTTGGATACGAAAAATGTCCTTAGGCAGTGTTAGAATTAATATTCGACTTTATTACTAGTGTCATAAGGTTGAAATTGCAATGAAAAAATAAAGCTCCTGAGTCTCCTGGAATATGTTTTTATAGACAGTTATCCAAATTACCGTTGGGTGGTAACGAAAGAACACAGAAATTACTTACCTGCCCAGTTTGACGGAAATCTGTTTTTGAGAGATGCGCACGTCATATCGCACAGAAGCCACTTCTAGAGTGATTTGTTTACTTTGCGACACCTTACCAACTTCTTTCGGAAGAATACAAGTATCTTACCTTCATCTCCTCACTTTCCAGGCCTACATGAACTACAAACGTAAATCCACAGTCGGCTGGAGCATCGGCAACATCTTCCTCGACTTCGTGGGAGGTTTCCTGTCCATCCTACAGATGGCGCTAAACGCTTACAACTACAACGATTGGATCTCATTCTTCGGCGACGCGACGAAATTCGGCCTAGGCTTGTTCAGTCTCGTCTTCGACATATTCTTCATTCTACAACACTACGTGTTCTATAGGTATGTAGATGTTCTTTTTTTGAATTTTTGAAATAGGAGTTGTCGTGTGTTTATTTTAATGTGTTGATTTTCTGACTTTTCTTTTTTTTGTGTTTGAAGTGTGTTTTATTCGTTTGAATTGAGTTAGTTTATTTTCTTGGTTTGAGATTATTATTTTCTACTATTCAATTAATACAAAAAAAAAACATTTTCTAATTTGCATCTTTTCGGGTTTGAACGAAAAAAGAAATTAAATTCTGCATGTCTTAATATAATTTGAATTTTGCAAAGCCGTCTTCTTTATAAAGCAAAATAATATTAATATGAAAGTAGAAAATATATTTTTCGTCCAGACTCTATTTTAAAATCATTGGGAATTCATTTTATTTAAAAAAATAGCTACCAAACATCATCATCGTTTTTTTTTTATTTAAAAAATCTATTAGAATCTTGTGACACGACAACTCCTTTAGAAATAGTTTTTCCGGTGCTTACTAACAAGATGTTATGTGGAATGGAAACTTTTCTATTTTTTCTTATTCCTCTTTCAACTAAAGGTGATATCAGAGAGTTTACTCGAGATAATAATGGTTCATTCAAATGAAGGTTATTTTTTCTTTCAATTCTTCTTAACTTTTTATTAATTTTATGAGCAGACGAACCATTCCATGTTTAAATCGGCTGAACATAAAATAAAGAAGAAAAAATATTAATAGCCAAAATTAAGCATCTGATATCATCTGAAGCGGTGATGGGTCACTAAGATAGCCATAAGCGTCCTGTTTTCACTAATGCCTACACATTAACTCACTTCCTAACAAAATGTCTGTCCTGTACTTTATATAAACTTCAAGACTGAAGAAAATAAAGATATACGAGATGACAATGCACCAAAGTTGAATCGAGAAATGTCACATTGATGAATCAAGAATGAGAATATATGGAAAATCATGTTGTTCATGATCAGAATAGAAGATACAGGAATATCTACTATTGAAAAGTAAATTGTACACAGTACACAGTATTGAGTTACTATTACTACAACTGAGAAGACGACTGAACGACGAAGAAATGGATAGTAGGAAAACGCAAAAATCCTGTGAAACAGCAAGATGAAACTGTCTATAGAAAGAAACGGAATATGACAGGATTATGAAGACATAGCTGACGCAACGAGGGTGTACTATACCCTTCTGCCTACCTCTTCGGGGATAACAGGCGTTATGTAATGTAACCAAGACGAGATATTAATAAACCAATGTGACGAAACAACGATCAACAACCACCAACATACAAAAACAGAATATTTTTTGTAACTAAAAAATCATAAAAAAATTATTACAAAAAATATTCACCCTACCATCATCGAGACCATTCGCTTAAGCTTCACGCACTTTGGGGAAAACAAAATGGCGGATTATAAACATGATGAAGGAACATTTTTTGTGGTTCAATTTCAGAGAGGTCAAAGAGTTTGTGAGGGTAAACAGTAGTGACGAGGGGTCGGAGTTATCGAGCAGTAGTGAAGGGAGGGAGTATTTTGTTTTGGTGCAAGATTGGTATGTATAACGCCTTCTTTAACACACGCTGTATGTATATATATATTCTGTTTTATCTTAAACTTCTAGTAGATTTAGAATAGCTTTGGTTTGAGCCTTGAGGTGGCGAGAATATCGGTGGATGTTTAATTTTATTGAGCAATTACTGTTTAGTATGATTATGAAGAAAACAAAAACTATCATTGGTCTTGCGATCGATTCCAGTGTAAAGTAAGTGGCGAAGTTTTGGGCCAGCAAAATTTTATAAACTGCCGTGCCATCGACACGAAGAAGATTAAAAAGTCAAATGACATTTAAAATTTTTAAATAAAGTTAAAATATTTTTTATTTATTTGATGAAATAAATAATTAATTAAATAAAACTTGCAATAAAATGTAGATTCGCTACCTCCACCTTATATTTAAACCCCGTCTAGCTTTTTACCTTTTGAATATATTTTAGGCACTCCGGCGAGAAAAAGTATGATCTGGACGTCAAAGCGTGATGAAGACCGCAACCAGTCCTGTGCCAGTTTTCCATAGTAATTTAGAATTTACCTTTAATCCCGTAAGATTTACTTTTGAATTACGACTTTCAGATTGTTGCTGATGTCTGATTGATGATGATATTTTTATTTCTAATGACTTATTTACGTTTAAAAATATATAATTAAGGATTGCAATGTTTTAAGTTTTAAAAATACATATTCGACAGATTAGAGCAAGTTTATAAAATTAGAAATGGCTTGCAAGCAGTATTCATTGGGTTAATAAGTATTTTCGAATAATTTAATTTTATATAAAACATATTTTGAGGTAATGACATCTATAGCATTTGATTATAATCTGTCACTGCCATATACCGTATTTAAACTTGGGATACCTACATTGAGACACATAGAAATGCAAAAATTATATTCCGTAAGTATATTTATTTTACAATAATTAAGACATTTATACATTTATTATTTACTTAGGTTACTATTTGATAAATTATTTTAATAATTTTCTGTTTAAAACATGATAAACAGACTGATTTTCTTTGTATTTTACGCATTTATGATTTTTATGGGACATTTTATTTGATTATTTATTTTATTTTATTTTATCACATAAATACTGTACTCGTATATAAATAGTCAAATAGAAATAGTTCCTTTGTTTCTTATGAACATTAAAAGTTACCTACTTAATCAAAGTTGAAAACAAATGAATGTTGCAAAGTATAGGTAATTGGCACTTTTTGCTAGTGCTAAGCGCGTGAGCATGCAAAAGTGAACAAAACATCATTAAAACCGTACAGAGCTCGAAAACTTTTAATATTCTTAGGGAAAAAAATACATGATAAATTGGTAAAAACAGTTAAAAACTGAATTAATTCTATTTACCTACAGTTTATTATAATGTTTGTTAAATGACAAAGTCATTCGTTTCATGGATCTGTGATGATAACACATTTTATATTAAAATGTGAAATGATAATATCACTGCTGTTTTGATTGCCATCCTTTAAAAATAAGCTTCGGACTATTTTCCCATCCCTGTCCTTTAAATCCGACAAGAAACTTCACTATAAAATATATAATTTTAATTGTAGGCAATAAGTTACTGTTATTTTGTCAAATTATGTTTATTGTTAGATAGTTTACAATGTGTAACTGAAAGAGTATAATACACTTGCGAGCAACCAAACCGACTCAACTAGCAATTACTTGAAAACAACTAAATCGATTTTAATACTTAAGGTACCACCTTAAAGACTAGGCTTTAAAAAAAATAACTTTGTCATAAATGTGATAAGACCTTTTAGAGAAAAAAAAAACTACTTGTATGCACGGGTTGTGTAGGGTTGAATCTAGTTGATCACGCAGCAACTTTTATTTGTTCATATTTGTTTTTTATATATTTTTTTATCCAGCTTCCCTTTGCAAATATTCAGCTGCTATTTTTTTTTTATCAAATACACTTTTCACCTCGATTGTACTCTTTCCATTACACGTTGTATAGTATGTAAGGTTTTGTTTGTGGTATTCAATAAATTAATATTGGTTTGGCTGTGTTTCTCTTTTTCTCCCTTGACTTCACCCAGATACATTACATTTTACATCGCAGATATTACTGATTACGTATAATACTCATAGGTACTGAATACTACAAAAGTGGGATTAAAAAAGGTTGCACCCACAGAATATGAGAAATGAAAGAAACCTCACGAACTCAAATAATATCAACCTTACGTCAGTTAAAATAAAGTGAAAATAGATAATCTCAACTACGTGGCTTTAATGCTTTCGCGTGGTTGAATTTACCTATTTAGCATTTTATTATATCGTTTTCAAGGTAGATATTTCCTTGGCAGATAAAACAGCGCTATGCTTCGCCAGGTCCGCACCACTGTAACATTACGTGGCTACATTAAGTTGACATGGAACATGTGACCATAGACTAATATACATACAAGGTGTAACATAAATAACGCACAACCTCTTAAGTGGTCTTTGTACTCATCATTATGAACAACTTTTGCTATGGGACCAAATCTGAAATCGCGAAAAAAAATCAGCTGCTCCCTACATTTATGTTCTCATATCTCGTCAAAATGTAGAGAACAACACATTTTTTTGTCGCGATTTCAGGTTTGGTCGCATAGTAAAAGTTGTTCATAATGATGAGTACAATGACCCCTTAAGAAGTTGTGCGTTATTTGTTACATCTTGTACGAGTATATATAATAGGACATGTGACAACGATTTTTATTGACTGGAGGTGAAATAAACTGAAATACTTGTAAAGGTGATATCTCCTATAAACATCATCGGCCGCGTACACAGCATTAAGTTGCTAGCTATGGGACCATACAGGGCTTGTACTATAATCATTTTCAGGTCAGTTTAAATGTAGGGCAGGTTAACTGATAGAAAGTTGTACCGTATGGTTCACATTCGCTTAACACTCCATTCGGACTATTCCGGACACTTCACTTTTGGTCGAATTATGACCTGCTTTCTGACAAATTGTTCGTGTGTGGTCTCTGAAACGCTCACTTCGGCTTAAAGGAATCCCAGGAAAGTTAACGGTAATGTCAGATATGTCTGATAGGATAAAATTCAATAGGAGACTTCAGACAACTTCAATACGTGATCTCAGCGGCGACCGTTAATAAGGAAATCTAACAGAATACGTCATAACACTGCATACAAAACAAATAATAACAATTAGTGAAAACAACGTACAATATATAACCTTATGTATTGTACTACATAAGTAGGTAGCATCAATATTGGAACAAGATCATGTGCCTCTCAAGTAGCACTAAGTACGCAAGGTGAACGTACGATATACTTCATAACAGTCGTCTCAGAATATTAAGACTGTGATAGACAAAATATAAATAATGTAGACACACAGACGTCAGTAATATGAGAGAGAAAATTCGGCGATAATACGACACTATACAGGCTGGTTTCTCCCGGGGACCGACATCGTAATCGTGAAAAAAAAAACAGTCGTCCCATACAAAACTTCAATACATCGACCAAATGTATGGGGATGACTGATATTTTTGTTTCCCCGGGAGAAAGTTGTTCAGTTTGATGGTCTGCACCACAGCCTTAATCGTGACCACACGTTTTTCAGACACGCTGTGTTACCTATACAGACCTATACAGGGTGTCTGAACCTACTGTGACATTTTCAATTGAGACGAAGCTCACGACTAATACCATGTACTTACTACGATATGCATACGTACGTAGGTACTGCGTACCTGCTTGTACTTCTATTCTTTTTCACATTAGTATTCCGTAGGTCCACACAAATTAATTTCAAATTCCAAAATGCACGTATTTTTAGTATTCCCTTTTCTATTACGCTTGGTCATCACTGTTGTTTCAAAATATACCTGCTTGATAAATATGACAAAGTAAAGGCTACCACCATGTCTGAAATTGTGAACTGGCGATGGCGATGGCGAAAGGCAGCAACTGTTAGCGACGCCAACGAGCAGCCGGACATGGGTTATTCCGTTTATCCACCCCAAAAATTACACCCTAAGCTGAATAAGCGGAAACTTATGTTCGAGAATTTACACTAGGCCTAGTTGGATACCTAAACGGAATTTATAGGCTTAGGGTGAATTCTCGGACATGCGTTTCCGCGAATTCATTTTTGGGGTGGATATACGGAATATCCGCTGGGCATAGGTGCAGTCAATGCTGGCTACAGACTGGATTATTGAACGTGCTGAAATCAAACTGTAACACTGAGGATTTCATAATAATAAACCACTTATTCATGGCAATCAAAAGTTGCTTAACATCACTGAGAAATAGATCAATGCACAGCATAGTTTCAGCCACTTTTTCTTGTGTTGCGGGATACATGTTGCTGCTAGCATTGCTTGCAGTTTATGTGTAATACACGTGATGTTTCCGGCAACATAAAATAATGTTCCTAATCTTTCATTTACCATAAATACGACGTTTTAAAAAAATATTCAGTTATAGTCTTACCAAAATCACGACCACATGGTTTCACATTCGAGTACGATAATATTATGACAACAGCCCAAAGAAATCTATTGAAGTAGGCTATTCATATGGTTGAATGATCAGTCGTGAGATAATGTGGCCTTAACTTTACTTGAATTGGATTGTTATTACCGTCTTCTTTCTCAACATAGGCCGTTTGTCCACTGCCACGTCAACGGGACGTCAACGAAAACAAGATGGCGGCGCAGAAGTAGCGATAGGCACATTCATTTACTATAGGCACGTGTCCACCGCACACCAGCACCGGCACGCCACGTTCAATGGTGCTATTCTGTAAAGATCCCACAGTGAAAATTTAGGTGAAGTGAGCGTGATGTGAACTGTCATCCCACCTTACTCTACTAGGGCTAGCTCACTTCAAACTCACTTCACCTAAGTGCTCACGGTGTGATGTTTACAGAATAGATCGGCTGTTCGAATAACCTTGTTTCTCGTTGACGTCCCGTTGACGTTGTGCGGTGGACAAATAGTGTCAAGATAGGACGTTTAATTTTCGTCGTTGACGAAACAGCAGAAGTATATCAAAAACCTCAGGCTAACATCCAAAAACTTACCACAAAGACTCTCACACATTAAACAACATCACACCTGTTTTCCTCGATGGGTTAGGCAGAGAGCAGAGAGCAGGTGGCCCAGTGGTAACGTCCGCGAATTACGAGGTGTAGGTCGTAGGTTCGGACCCTGACAGACGCTTTACTTTGTGTAAATTATTTCATCACCACTGCTCTCAAAACGATGAAGCAAAATATTGTGAGGAAACCGGCTTGTCCTAGAACTAAAAATTCGAAGACGTGTGACATCTACTAACTCGCACTGGGCCCGCGTGATTACGGCTCACTCCCTCTCGACGGGAGGAGGCCTGTGTCCCAGCTGTGGGAACATTATAGGCTGATTAAGCTGTACCTAGTATAGTACACCTTTTCGCCAGTTATGTTTAAGTCCCATGCCCATGTAATAAGGAGCATTTACAAAAGCTTTATAAGTACATACCTATTTTCCTTGGTCTATAATATATTCATGGCCCTGATACCGTTGTTTTAAGCACTTTAAAAATCAAAAACTAAATGAAAATTTTTCCATAAATCTCCAAACCTATATATAAATCTTAAAAACACATTTTTCTATCAACAGAGAGGCGCGGTACGCCCTGCTACCTGGTAACACTACATCAACTGAAAATCTGGCCCCTCACGACGAAGAAAACCAACCTGATTCCGAAGAACCGTATCAAGGAGCTCCCGCTTAACATGACACGAAAAGCGACACGATTATACTCTGTCTCTTTCACTCGAAACACGAAATATGTTGAGGTGCGAGCGAGTAAGAAGATTTTGGTGGTCACGAGAGGAAGTACAACGATTGAAAGTTATAAAAGTGATTAATGGTAATCACCTTGTATGGAGCTGAAGACTTAAAATGGATGATATACGCGGGATAATTTTGCCTATCGTGTGAAGCTACTGGAGTATTATTAAAGAGCCTAATTTGTTGAAAGATAAACGATTCTAATATATTCCAAAGACGTACTGGAATGACGAACTGTTATTCTAAACAGTCCCGTGTCAGCAGATCATGGGAAGCTAAATAAAGACTGGGATCGTATAAAGACGTGGCGGAAGTTGATATAGTACTGAAAACTAAATAAACGTTCTTTGAGGCGATGGACAGTGTCTCTATACGAACGAAATTGATACTTTTCGAAGAAAATTTGGACTTTATCGTGACATAATAAATGAGAGGTTAAAAACAATGGAAGGCTTATGCTTGTTTTTACTAATGCTAAGCGACAGCGACACTTAAATGAATGCCTACATAAAAGCGTGCTATCGGATCTTCAACTTTCGGCGCTGTGCCGAGCGTTGAAAATCCGAAGCGTAGCGAAAGGAAAATAGGCGTTATTATATTAATTATACAACGCTTAATGAACAGCTTATCTCATATAACTGTGTCATATGAACTAAAACTTCTTTATAATCGTCATAAAACGTTTTAAACAGACAAACATTTCAATACAATATTGCATATATTTCAAGATAAATGAGTGAATAGTGTAGTGATAACGGATAATACAATAAAACGGTGAAGGAAAACATCGTGAGCAAACCGGCGGCATGTCCTAGAACTAAAAATTCGAAGACATGTGACATCTACTAACCCGCACTGGGCCCGCGTGGTGGATTACGGCCCACTCCCTCTCGACGAGAGGAGGCCTGTGTCCCAGCAGTGGGAACATTATAGGCTGATTATGTAACGGACAATAAAAATGAGACTATAATGATTTGAATACAAAATATAATAACCTTTAGTGCAAACAATGTGAAGTGAGGACAATAAATGTATGGAGGATGTATGAATATATTTCGTATTTAAGGGCTATTGTGTTAGCCGGTGGGTGACATGGGTTTTAGCTTTAATTTATTTGTCATGTTATTCGATCTAGAGATTAGACTAAGCAGGACAAATGATTGCTAATGCCGTAAAATTAGATTTTGTATTTTAAACTTATGTTTTCATTACTTTTACATTGAAAAACTTTCAGTTTCATTTAGTGATTATGGTTATATAGTCTTACTCGTTTTAATCATTAAATGTATATTTTGTTATTTAAAGTTCAGAACAGTCATAAGTAAGTACCTAGTAAGTAAGTTCATCAGTTTGACGAGCTAATTTTAGTTCATATATTCTTCAAATACACGAAGAATAAGAATGTTTTTTAATAGCCATTTATGCTACGAGTGCGGAAAGTAGGTGATTCCCGGCGAGTGGCATTTTTATTCACGAGTGAGCGAAGCGAGCGAGTGTATAAGTCGTCATGAGTCGGAAATCATCTTACTCACGTGTATCATATAACGTTTTACTATGCATTGTGCGAGGGAAAAAAATATACACTCGGCGTCACAAAAATCGCACCTCTCCGAAAATAAGTTTCAAGCATGTCCCGCCATCAACGAATACATTAAACTCAATTAATATTGGTATCAATTGAAAGTATGTTTAACGACCTTTAAATTAACAACAGTTAGAATTCCTAAACACAACAGATCTCAATAGCACGTAACGTTAAAAAAAAATGTTGTCAAAATATGCATTACAACGGCCACTAATTGCACCTCCCTACAAGGGTATAAAACGGGCGACACGGGTTAAATGTGGGTCTTTAATCCGATCCAGCATGTCCCCTTGCTGTCCTCTCCCAGCGACGCCCTAAGCCGAGGTCCGTACCCCACAGGGGGTGCCCTTAGCGAGTAGTCGCTTAGTTTTAGTTTTATGCCTGGCTGGAGGCCTTAATTTATTGAGGCATCTACAGGCAAGCCCGGTTAAGCAGTCGGCAACCTCCTATAGGTTGAACTGCGAGATGCCATTCCCCAAAAACAAAAACAAATAAATGTGGGTCATTCGCTATCCAACCTTTGAAGTGAACAACTACAGCAAGAAAAACACCCCAGAAGATGGTTACCACTGCAGATGAAGCCGCTCAAGCCATTGCACTACTGCAATCAGGGATGCGACAGTGTGATGTTGCTCGACAACTGAACTTGAGTCGTTTTTCGTTCGACGAGTGTACCAACGCTTCCAAGAGACTGGTGGCTATATCCGAAGACGTGGATATGGAAGACAACGGTGCACATCCGAAAGAGACATCTTTACGTAATCGGTTCTCCAATGCTGTTGAGCTGCAATAACAACTGCGATCAGCTCGCAGAACTTTTGTGAGCGTCTCCACGATTAGAAGAAGACTACGGGAGAAGAAAATTGCAGCACACAGGGCTGCTACAGGGCCAAAATTGACTGCACAGCATAGGAGAGACCGGTTGCAATTTGCCCGTGACCATGTGGATTGGACAATAGACCAATGGAGGGCTGTGTTCTTCTCGGATGAGACGAGGGTGTGTCTTTTCTGCAACGACAGGCGTAGAATAGTGTACAGGAGGCAAGGGGAACGATTTGCACAAGCCTGTATTCAAGAGACAGTGGAATACGGGGGTGGCTCGTGCATGTTCTGGGGCGGCATGTCAATCGACGGCAAAACGAACCTTGTGTGTGTTTTGTTTCTCGGACTGGAAGTGCTCGCGGGCAAGGGTCGCTGACTGCTCCTCGGTACATAACAGAGATCTTAGAGGAGCAAGTTGTTCCTTATGGGGGTTTTGTTGGCAGTGGGTTCACGTTAATGCACGATAACGCCCACTGTCACACCGCATTAATTGTAAGAGACTACCTGCAAGAAGTTGGGATCCTGACCCCTATTGAGCACCTTTGGGATGAACTGAAACGGCGAGTACGGGCATGTGATCCTGCCCATACCACTCCCCAAGACCTCCAAGATGCCGTTGTTGCAGAATGGGACAACATTCCTCAAGAGACTGTTGTCACATTAATTAGGTCCATGAGAGAACGCATGGAAGCAGTCATCAGGGCTAGGGGGGGTAACACTAGGTTTTAAGTTGTTTTTAAGGACTTTGTTGTAATTTTTGCTGATAAAATAAAATTTAACTTTTCAATCATTTGCATCAGCTTGCTTTTTTTTATTCCCTGGTAAACAAAAACCATATCTATTGATTTATTCTGAAATTTAAATAAATTGCCTTTCCAATGATACCTTATAGTCAGGTGTCTACCGTTGATTAGTAGGGTTAAAATGAGTTTGAAGGGAATTCTTAACGAGGTGCGATTTGTGTGACGCCGAGTGTAAATTGAATAGTAATGTATTGATCAAAATCTAAATCTAGAGTAATTAATAACGCGTTTAATGAATTATTAGTTTTATTATACCTTTTACATATATAAATGAAAATCTGTACTTGACTAATTTGTAAAACTTTACCGAAATAATAAAAACTGTTGGCGTCGGGCTGACGACGAAGTTAAAAATTAAAATAAAGTGAAAAGTAAAAAGCACTAGAGTGAAAAAGTGGCACTTTCCGCACAATTCGGCTGCTTGAAAAACGCTCTTTTCGAGCACATGCATGGTAAAGTAATTTATTCATCCATGAAAGTTGACCTTGTCATTAAAATGGGAATGATGTAGGTACCTATAGTGAGTGGATGAACGACATAGCGTGGCCAAAATCTGAACCAATGCCGCCATCTTGTTTTTCAATACAATTTCTTTGACAATTTCATAAAATTTTAACCCCTGTCAATATCATTCATGCGCCAAAAGTACCTTGCAGCCCTCTTCTCATTTATATACATGTAGTTATGGTCATATGTCGGTAATCCATTTAAGGGGATGTAGAAGAGGTCATTTGCATCCAAATGACCCCTGATGACACTTATGCAAATGCCAACTATTTTCGAGTAATTTGACATTTTATATTTTTATTTCATTCATTTTAAAATATGCATGGGATTTTTATGAGTTTCTATGCACTCTACGGCCGTGTTTACTGTGATCCCGACTTACGTCATTCAAATAATATAGATCATGTTTCAGTTGCCTCCTGCATAATATTTAATTAAACCGTACATTCCATGCAATTGCGGGTTACAATTCATTGCATTTTTAAAGTACAATATTCCATGTGAGTTTTATGATTTGTTTGTTATGTTTAGTAAGTACAATGACTTACATCACGTTGATATAAAATCCATGTCATTCGGGTGTTATTAAAGTAATCAAATAATAATCCTATGTTTAACCCTAGAGTACTAATCATCGCCTGAGAGGCCGCCCGCGGTCGGTTTTTTCTGGTTATTTTGAAATTGCGGGGACGTGTCGCGCCGTGCTTTCGCGCCAACTCAGTGTAGCCCACGACGCGGCGGGGAGAGCTTGCGCGCTCGGCGGGGATACAGCGTTCCCGAGATATTGCCTACGTGATCGCCTGGGAGGCGATCATTAGTATTAAAGGTAGGGTTTTTACTATTGACTTAATTTACATTTTTGAGTTTTTTCTTTGTTTACTCACTATTATAAGATATAAAATACATGTTTTATTTCATAGATGGATCTCAACGAGCAGCAGATAGCAAATTGCTTGGAAGATGACACCTCTGATAGTGAGACCGAGGATAATTTAGAAGTCGCGGATTACGATTCTGATGACAGTGTGGTTGATCCTACTTTTGTTCCATACCGACTCGAAAATGAGTTACAAAATATTGTGCTAGATGACCCTGATCCTCAAGACCGAAGCTCCCCAATACCGTCATCATCCGGAAGCACTTTACCAAATCCACAAACATCACCTACTTCAGAAACACAGACGACGGAGGAGCTCATTGTTTTGCCTTCTACGCCTGTTGTGAGAGGTAAGAACAACTATATTTGGGCTAGAGATACTTCTGGTAGACCAAGGTCTAATAGAACTGTTGCCAGGAACATAGTCCACATTTTTCCTGGTCCAAAACTAGATGGAAGGGATGTCATAAAACCTTTAGAATGCTTTGAAAAGTTTTTCACTCCTGACATGTGGGATGAAATACTCCTACGCACCAATGAAGATATTTCAGTCAAAGCCAGCAAATATAAACAGCAAAGCTCGACTATTGCACCGACTAGACAAGCAGAACTTCAGGCTCTTCTCGGACTTATAATTTTTAGTGGCGCTATGGGCAATAACGATTTACCAACTAAAGAACTTTTTAATCCTGTACTTTGCGGATCAAAATATATAGCTGCAATGAGTTTAGATCGTTTTGAGTTCCTTTTGCGTTGTCTCCATTTTGATGATCGTAGGACTCGTGAAGATAGAAAAAAACATGACAAATTTGCACCAATTCGAAACATCTGGGAGATTTTTATACAGAGATGTCGAGACCTTTATAAACCAGGCTCGTATGTAACGATTGATGAACAGTTACTGGCGTTCAGAGGGCGATGTCCATTTCGAATGTACATACCAAATAAACCCGCAAAGTATGGATTGAAGATAATTTTAGCTTGTGATGTCAACAGTAAATACATGTTTGATGCTTGTCCATACTTAGGAAAAACCGGAGAAATCACCCCTACCGAACCTCTAGGTACTCATTATTGCAAACTGCTTACAAAGACAATTTATGGGAGTAATCGTAACATCACTGCAGATAATTGGTTTACGTCTGTGCCTCTAGCAGAACAACTTCTCGAAGATCCATACAAATTAACATTTCTGGGAACTATCAAAGCCAATAAAAAAGAAATACCAGCCGAGTTCAAGCATGACCCATCACGCCGTGTAGGCACATCTATGTTTGGTTTTCACGATAAATTGACACTAGTTAGTCATAAACCTAAGCCTCAAAAAACAGTACTATTGTTATCTACGATGCACGATGAACCAACTGTTGATCCTGTAACGAAAAAACCTGCAATCATATTGTCTTACAATAAAACTAAAGGTGCTGTAGATACATTTGACCAAATGTGTGGTCACTTGAGTTGTAATCGCAAAACTAGACGTTGGCCGCTTTGCTTCTTTTATGGAATGATAAACATGGGTGTACTGAATAGCTATATATTGCATATATCTAATTCGAAATCTTGCGGGGCTAAACCAATGAATAGAAGAGATTTCATGAAAGAACTAAGCGATGAATTGTGTCGACCGTGGTGTGCAAAACGAGCTGAAGAAAGACCAAAACTGAGGAAACGAGTTAGAGATGCTATACATGAGGTGATAAACACTGAAACTACAGAAAATAATGAAGAACCAAGTATAAAAAAAGGCAAGCGCAGTATGTGCAGTTATTGCCCCGCTAAAAAAAGACGCATGAGTGTTTATTACTGTGCTAAATGTAAAAAAAAATATTGTTTGGAACATCGATCTCCTAACTGCTATTCGTGTGATAAAAAATAGAAGTCTGAGTTCGACTTAGTCTGCAGTAAGCTATGTGATGATTAGACTAGTTTTTTGTTATGTTTTTCATACTTTATATATTATATTGTAGTTTTTATACCAAAACAGTGGTCCAATGTCAACATTTTTTTTTTTTAATATAATATCCCTTAAGGCTGTGTTAGAAAGTTAAGTATTATGTGTAAGGCTGATTTTAAGACAAATAAGAGTTTCTCAGATATATATTTTTTGCATTTCATAAAGGCAGAGGTATGCCTGTTATTTGTTATAAATTTTGTTACATTTTAATAAAAGTTTAGTACTAAAATTTTGCTTTATTTATAAAGTAGCCTCCCAGGCGATAATTAGTATTAAGCAGTAATAAATTTACATTAGTACTCTAGGGTTAAATAATAAGTAGACAAATGTTTAAAGAAATGTATTTTATATCTTTGTAAATGTACTTGCTAACAAAATGTATTTATTGTATTAACATTCCAATCATCAGCATCATCAAGATTCGCCTTTATCCCAATGTATTTGATGTCGGCGCAACATGTCTTTTTCTTCCATACTTCTCTATTAGTCGTCATCTCGGTAGTCACTGCCTTTCTAGCCATATCATCCAATATATCCTAAAAACATTTATTTAACACTTAGATTTTTTACTAAAATGCTTAACCGGACAATTACGGAAAAGCAATACTAACAAGCATTTAATTGTTTTGTATCTTTGTCACTCTTGTATGTAGTTAAGAGGAAAAGGAAATATAAGCAATGTTTGTAAACTATGTGTTTAATTTCACTGAAAATGTGAATATATGACGGAGAAGGTACATCTCTCTCGTTATCGTCAGCCATATTTTAACTACTGTGGACGTGCCATGGGTAGTGTTGGTTATTGAACAATAGAAAAATCATTTTCAGTTCAAATCAAATTATAATTTACGTTCAAATTACTCACACTAGCAATTCACACACTGTAGGTACACGACACAACTATACGGAACGCGCGACAGTTTCTAAACGTGTTCACTGCTCGACAGCCACCGACAAACTCCGCTTAACTCCGGTCGATGAGCGTTATGTTGTAGACTCTGTCGAGCGCCGCTTGGTGGCACTGGCGTCCCGATTAGTCAAACGACGACTAACGTATTTCCGACATATATACATGTTTATCATAGTAATCCATGTGTTAGTAATGGGTTAGGGCATAGGATACTTTCTATCCAGGTAGTACCGCGTTTCCGTGGGCAAATACCCGAACTCCACGCGGGCGGAGCCGCAGACAAAGGCTAGTTTTTCATATAGACAGTACCTATTTCATTTTGTTTTTGAAGATTGGCGAAATGTGGGTCTACTCGTAAGTACATCTCTGCTTAAACTTTCGGGGATTACAGGCGTGAGGTTATGTTATGTTAATAATGTTACTCAATCGCGCATAAACGGCTGAACGGATTTGTATGAAATGTAGCACATAGATAGACCACTTTAATAAACACAGGAAACCCTTTGTCTGGATATATAAAATTTAGGTACAAAATACCCAGAATACAAGTAAAAGCCACGGGCAACAGCTAGTTCCCTACAATAATAAAATATCAGGTTCACAGGTGGTCACTAAACAAATATTATATAGGTCTACAATGACACAAATCACGAGGTAGCTCGCCCTGTGTTTATTCAACGTGCTACGACTACATTGTTGCGATAACGCGAACTACACTTCGCGCGCTCTCTCTCGCACACCGCTCGACGTCTCCCTTTACAACAGAGAGCGCGCAGAGTGTAGTTCAGTATCGCGTCAATGTAGCTGTAGCAACACAAGAAGATAAGGCTCATCACGACCCACAAAGCTCAGTCATGTGACGGCCTATCTTTCAGAGGAAGCGATAGTTGGCGTAATTTATGCTATCATAAAGCCGTCTGGCAGCCATTGGCAGTGAGAACTTCGCACATGCGCATGACGTTGGTGAATGCAGATGTGTCACTGCGCATGAATTAATTATTGGTTCCGACTTATTTAAGTTTTTCTATCGCAATTACATATTTTTATTTTCAACCGCCTTGAAAAAAATGGAGGAGGTTATCAATTTGGTTGTTTTTTTTTTAATGTTTGTTACCTCAGTACTCCGTCATTTATAAACCGATTTGGAAAATTATTTTTTTATTTAAACGGACATAAGTACTTTCAGATTGGTCCCATTTTTATCAAAATCCGTTTCTGATGATAGGATCCATGAGGAATTGAGGGAACTCCTCAAATATTATAGGCAAACACATAGCGATTTTGGTATTTTCATCAACAAGTCAAGCATTTGCATTCAGAAAGTATCATTTGTTGTAGTGGAACTGACGAAGAAGACCACAGATGGCCACAGGAACTCCTCAATGCAATGATAAGTATTTCACGGGTGGCGATAAAATATCTCGATTAAGGGGGAAGCGCCAAGGTAGCCCGCGAAATTCAAATTTTCTTACGATTTTTGCAATTTGCTGGTCAGTATTAAGTTATAGGTTGATTAAAATATGATTCGCGGCTGTAACAAATATGTATTTACAGAATTATAATCATTAAAGTCATCAACACAACTCTCTAAGACCAAGTAAACCCCAAGAATTACTATTTCATGAAATCTTGACATTTGGGGATTATACTAACTTAACAAGTTTTATTACTGATTGTAATGATTATAATTCTGTAAATACATATTTGTTACGACCGCGAATCATATTTTCATCAACGTACAACTTAACACTGACCAGCAAATTGCAAAAAACGTAAGAAAATTTGAATTTCGCGGGCTACCTTAGCGCTTCCCCCTTAAGATAGTCAAGCGACTATGACGAAGCAAATTTAAATAAATAGTGCTGTTGAAAATGGTACCATTGAACATTGATGATGAAGCCGGAAGGTAGGCGCCGGAACTCCGTCACAAAACAATGTATCCCAGCCGTGTTTGGGCTTATTGGAATTGGCATGATATGCACTCTGGCTGTAAATGATTTATAACTGACTTCAAAAAAAGGAGGGGTTCTCAGTTCGTCGGAATCTTTTTTTTAATGTGTGTTTCCAGATTACTCGAAGACAAAAAATTATTTTTGTTTGAAAGGGTATACCTTCCAAGTGGTCCAATTGTCATCAGGTCAGGATCTGTTGATGGAATCCTAGAGAAATCGAGGGAGCTCTTCAAATATTATAGGCACATCTATAGCGATTTGGGTATTTTTTATAGTAACATGTGCGTTTGCTCTTGGAAAGCACCATTTGGTGAAGTGGAACTGATGATGAAGACCACAGATGACTATCGGAACTACTCAGTAATAAGTATTTCACGGGTTGCGTTTCGATTACTTTAAAATGATTGCTAAGCAATATAAGCTCGTCACAATGCATATGGTGAAGTGGAGCTGATGGTGAAGTATCATGAGAACTTCTCAACAATTAATGTCCCTGCATCGGGAAAAGCAATGTTTTGTAAAATGTGATGAGCAGTTGTCATTAGGCTATTGTAATTTAGATGAATTACAAACCGACCCACTATAAAGTGAAAAATAAAAAACTTTTCTGCAAAAAAAAAAAAAATATAAAAACACTTCAATGTGAAAAATAACGTTAATTTCGGAAATCGGCGGCAAAAACCTAAACTAGAGATCCAAAATACCGACTTCCGAAATTAAAGTTATTTTTCACTTTGTAGTGTTTTTTTTGGAAGTCGGTTGTTTTTGTTTTTTGCAAAAAGTTTTTATTCAAATTGTGGTGTCATGTCGGTTTGTGAAGTCGGTTTTTTTTTTTTTTGTAAAACAGTTTCTTTAAGTTTTTGTTTTCGTCTGCCAGGCAGATGAGATCAGTAAGTACTTACTTAAATTGAAAGCTGGCGGTTTTACGGAACTTTCTTTTTAGTTATGTGTCTAATTGAACACCAAACAAAATGGTTTCTTTGTTTCTAACAGCATGGGTGACAGCACAAGTTTTTTTTTTAAATCTATTTATTTTATAGAGGGTTTGATTAGACATGATCATGCCACCCTCATGGGTCTCACAGCACAAGTTAAAAAGTAACACGATTTGTAATAAACTTCAGATTGAAAAAAATTGAAAAGAAAAGAAAGAAAATACGTCTATTTGCGGAAAACATGACGCAAAAAAAAGAATACAAACACAAAAAGAAACAAGTTGGGGGAAAATATGCGTCACATCCACGCAAAACGGCCATCGCTCAGCATAATGCTGCAACCCTATGCGAGACAAAGCCCCAGCGCTGGTTTTCAGCGACAGCCAAAATTGCCGAATTTGCGGTAGGTACATACATACATCTGTCCTCAAATCATGATGAGTAGGCAGTTTTATTCTAGTTTGTTTAAACACAGACTACAGTACTACACAGTAGGTACAATAAATAGTAGCATATTGATACAATAATAACATTATTTATCATAACGCTGGTTCAACAGACATGATGGGTGTAAGGACATAATTGTTTTCAGAGAAAGTCGATCACCCTTTATTTTGTGAAAATAATAAACAACGATATCAGTTTGGTGACATTATATCTAAAAACATGAGTTCGAGCTATAAATTGAAACAGCAGTGCTATTCTGTAAAAATATCACCGTGATAACTAGGTGAAGTGAGCTGTCAATAGTGTCATCCCTATTATATCACAAGGTGAAATGACAGCTCACTTCACGCTCACTTCACCAAAGGTTTCACGGTGAGATTTATACAGAATAGATCTACAGTAATATTAAAAATATCTTGCGACCTATTTTATTTCAGTATAAAACGTCGTGAATGCATCGAGATGTTTCAAGATCGTAATTTTTTCACTCAGACTCAGACTTTATTTTAGTTTTCAGGGAATACAAATGCTGCATTATAATGCCCACAGGTGGGTACAGGTTTATATCAGTCTGGCTAGTAAAGTGAGCTCGACATTTTAAAGCGGTGTAACCGAAGTATGAAATTAATTAATTTTGATTTACTCTATTAACGGAGTTGTGATATTAGTATTAGTATTAATTAAACAATAATTTTATTATAATTAAATTTAAATGTATACCTACCGAGTTGTGAGATATTAGTATTAAGTAAACAATAATTTATAATTTCATTTTATTATATTTAAATTGAAATGTATTTTTTTAAAGTAATAATGTATGCATTGTAATTGTAAGGAATCAATAAAAGCTTTTTATTTATTATTGTTTTATCTGTCGCAGCCAACTAGCCAGCCTAGCTTTTGGAAGTAGCGCTCGCCGGCCGCTACCACGGCACCGCTTGTTTTCGCTCGCTCAGCTCGCGCGCGGTTGGGCACAGTTGGCCTAAGCTCCGTTTGGGAGTGCCCCGGCTTAGTTACTGCGACCAATTCGGCTCGCGCGTGGTTGGTCACAGTTCTAACCTAAGCTCCGTTTGGGAGTGCCCCAGCTTAGTTACTGCGACCAATTCGGCTCGCGCGTGGTTGGTCACAGTTCTAACCTAAGCTCCGTTTGGTCGGAGTGCCCTGGCTTAATTACTGCGACCAATTCGGCTCGCGCGTGGTTGGTCACAGTTCCAACCTAACCTATAATTGAATGTCATCTGGGGGCCAAATACTACCTCTTAAAGCAGTCTTATTTTAAAGTTACTTCAGTGTGAGAAAGAGATGGAGCTATACAGGACATCTAGCTCCATCTCTTTCCCACACTAAAGTAAGATTACAATAATACTGCGTTAAGAGGTGGTGGTCTAGCTCCAGGTCGCTAGTTGAACGGCGTCGTTTATTTAAAAGGATATGCTGTTAACTGAAAGGCTAATAAATTAAGCTATTTGGCTGCGACATATCCACTGAGCAGCGTCAGCAGAACGAATAGACTCGACTTGAAACATACTGAGGCTATCTATGTATATCGAATATGAAGCCTTACCATTTATTTGATAGGCAAGGAGTCTGCTGATGAGGCTCCTTTGAGCGTGACAATCCGGCAATATAATGCTAGCGTTGAGGAAATTTTTATCTCATGTCTCGGTGTGCCCCTTGCTGAGGTGACATCACCAATTGGACAAGCTCGAACCGATGCACCGCTCAACCCAAGGCTGCCTCTAGTGGATGCGAAGCTAAAGAAATTACTGATGTTCTGCGTCTCCACGATTGAATAAAATGTCATGAATACAATAGGTAGATTTAGAACAACGACTACGAAGACCTACATTTGATGAACTAAAAGACAGATGAACACCAATATTTCATGTTGGCGTTATTCCAAAAACAACGAGGAATCAAACATCAATGTGTTTGGTATAACATGAAACAAACATAAATCCATGATTTATCAAATGCTATGTATAGACGGCCATGGTCTATGGTATTCCATTGATCCTTCATTATGCCTCGTTAAAAGAAATAATGGATTTTTTATTGCCGGAATGCTCATTTTATTATCATTAATGTGAGTAAAAGTAGGTACGAGTATTTTATCAGTGCGTAAGTATCTAAGGTGAAATAAAGTAGGTAATGGTTAAGGTTGTAGGTTGGCAAGATGATAAAATATGAAATGTGCTGGTATTTAAGACGACACTGCGCGCGCAGTGGCGTCCTCATCGTTTGTTTGGTTATTTATTTTATTTTAGAATAAAAATCCAGAAAATAATAGTATAGTACTTTATTTGCATAAAATATGGTACATAAAAGATCTTAAATATAGTCGTCGTCGTGTGTCGTCGTGTAGTCGTTTAGTCGTGTAGTTTAGTATAGTATAGTATTGTGGAGCACAACGTGACATGCTTATTTTGTGCATTTTCATTCTGAAATAAAATAAATAACCAAACAAACGATGAGGGCGCCACTGCGCGCGCGTTATATAAGGAGGTATGTAGTTCACTCAGCGCGCTATGGAGCGGGCTATGCTTGGAGTTTCTTTGATGGATAAAATCAGGAATGAAGTTATCCCGAATAGAACCGGAGTAACCGACATAACCTGCAGAGTAAGAAAACTGTAGTGGCAGTGGGCTGGCCATGTTTGTCGAAAGACCGATGGCCGGTGGAGCAGACGAGTCCTAGAGTGGAGACCACGTATCGGCAAGCGTAGTGTGGGACGCCCCCCAGCTAGATGGACCGACGACCTTAAGAAGGTGGCTGGGACAGACTGGATATGGTAGGCGGAGGACAGGGTGTTGTGGTACAGCCTGGAAGAGGCCTATGTCCAGCAGTGGAGTTGATTGATTGGTTGAGGTATGTACATAGGTACTTAATGAACAAGATTTCAGATTAGATTTTCGGTATCTCTGCCGAGTTGCAAACCTTCCAAGAGAGTGGAACTGAGTCTGATGTCTTATTTAGGCTATTGGCTTTAAAACGTACTTAAATTAAAAGAGGTGGTCAACCCTGCTTTAAACCTCGCTCAGCTATATATCTTGCTGATATGGTAGCTATTTTTGGTACAACTCGTGGCGATAGCAAACAAGTGTGACCACAGACGGAATGGAATATATATTAATATAAAGTTGGCTATGCGCTATGTTCGCAACAACTTACTGTGCTACGCAAATCGGTTTTGGGCCTTTTCTTGTCCGCGATTTCGCCTGAAGGAAAGCGATGGATGAAGTCTACGATGGAACGAGCATGCTTAGAAGATGCTTGTTCACTCTTGCTTTGAAGGCTGACCGGCTGTGACGGGTTTTAATTGGGAGGGAACACAAGAAGCTAGCAGGGAGTTACACACTTTGGCCGTGTGCGTAATAAGAGCTTTGTCGTGGAAGTCGATTTATAAGCAAACACGGAAGAAATGTACGGAGCAGCGCGAACATTGTGGATAGGTACCCAGCTTGAGTGTGTGACTGTTTGTTTTGGTTGCAACCAATGCGGTCTCAAGTAAATAGGTACATGTGCAGTTTTTATACATATTTCGTGAATTCATAAAGGTGAAAACTCTCCTCTCTTCTTTAGGGTTCCGTACCCGAATGGTCCCAAACGGAACCCTATTACTAAGCCTCCGCTGTCCGTTTGTCCGTCTGTCTGTCAGCGGGCTGTGTCTCAAGAACCATTATATTATATGTAGACAGATGAAATTTACACAGATTGTGTATTTCTTTCGCCGCTATAACAACAAGTAATTAAATTAAAATAAAGTTAAAAATGAAAGGAGGTCGCGAGGGAAACGGGTTTTTTATTTAACTGAAGTATTCTTTTTTAATATACCTATAGTGTTAAATATTGTACGGTGTTACGAAATCATTCGTGTGCGTGTCGATTGAACAAATATTGTTCGTTCGTCCTCGCCTGACACCCTCACATGATCGAGATAGATACGACTGCCGCTAGCCTCTAACTAGCACGCGTATGTTTACAAGCTGCCCATTGTTGACGCGACTTGTAAATTAACACTACAAGTAAATACTTCACGAATTTCACGATGTCCCGGTTCCGGTTGTGTGATTTTTTGTTTGGTGGTATAGAGGTGTGAGGAACAGAGTGTAAAGTTTACTCATCCTCTATGGAAAAGGCAGGATCCTCCGACCAGACGGGTGTTGTGTCTAGTGGACTACTGCCCGACGATTTATGTCGGGACGTTGTATATATGCTAGTCGCGCGGTAAACTCTGATTGCGCGATGCAGGATTTTGCGTGACGTCAGTGTGATGCGTTCGCATGTGGCGATGTACATATGCCGCCACAATGGTGTTTTTATGTACAAAGATTTAATTCGACTATTTTTAATATTTACCGGTCCTAAGCCAACTAAATTGCACAAGAACAACCCATTCTCGGCCTTATGCATTCTATATTTCAGTCTGTTTTAAATGCATTGACGAGCTTCAACAGAGGTAGCCCCTTTTTCAGGACGTCGCTCGACGGTCGACCACTCTGGGTTACATAAGTGCTACGATTTCTTACCTACTCAAATCAAAATACACCAAAATAAATTTAAAAAAAACACAGCAGCTTGAAAGTTATTTGTCCAGACTCTGAACCTATTAAATGGAGGTTACTATACAATGTGGATCAGGACGTACGACATTAAATTAAAACGAGCACAGTACTAGTCCATCGAAACATTTTAAAACACGAAGATTAGTAGTTAATAGAAAATTTAAAAATTGCAGTTTTCAAACAAAATAAATAGCAGAATCAACTGCATAAAAAGTAAACACGCTTTATCTTTGCAAAGTCACTGACCACAATGGTGCAGTGCGGAGTGCGGGGCGCGGCGGCGGCAATATTTACCTATTATTACGACTCAGATCTACATCATGTTGAAAAATAAGAAAATGAAAAATATTTCCTGTGGCTAAAGTATTCATTGGATTTGATTGATTTTTTCTATACGGGCAAAGAACATGATTCTCTTTACGTGGTTTAAAGGAATGTCAATCCTCCTGTTCCACCTTGTATAAGGAGGAAGGAGGTTACTATATACTTTCCACCTTACTAATAAACGTATTATATCAGGTGAATAGTTACACACCGATTTCTCTCTTTCAGTCGTCAGTAATTTGACTTTCGAAAGAAGAAGACAAAGCGTTGTGTATACAGACGCTATACAACGTTTATTAGTAAGGAGGTTTGAGTATAGGTGCACTATGTAAACAGCAGTGATAGCCTCATGGTGTGACCGTCGCACTGCCAACTCATAGGTCTCGAGTTCAAACCCAAGGCACGCACCTCCGACTTCTCGGATAATAGGTAATACGGGCTGCATTTTGCGTAATGGGTGGGAATATCGATTATTCGATCCACCCCAGCTCCTCAAGGAAGGCCAGCAACGCCTTAGTGTTACTGACAATCTCATGTAGGGTACCTGGGTTACCGAAGTAATTTGCCCTGTATGTGGCGAGCACTGGGCAGTTTAGTAGCACATGAGCTGCTGTCTCGTCGTCCTCCATGCAGGCCCTGCACAGCGGACTGTCTGTGACTCCTATGACAAAGAGGTCTTTATTATATGACCCGTGGCCAGTTATAGCTGCTGTAACTGTATGCAGCTGCTGTTTAGTTAGTCGGAGAAGCCGCTTCGTGAGGCGGCCATCTATTGCAGGGACTGCTTCCTTGGCCTGCCTACACTCACCCAGCTCTAACCATTGCTTGCGGTGTTGCTCGCTGGTGCGTTTCCTTACTAGAGTGACTTCTCGGATACAGTCATGTGCGTATTGTATATTTATCACTTGCTTAAAAACGGTGAAGGAAAACATCGTGAGGAAACCGGCATGCCTTAGAGATATTTTTCGACGGCATGTGAAGCCAAGTCAGAGGCCCATGGGCGGCATAAAAACTCTGACACCAGGTTAGTCACTAACCACACGAAAATGAAAGTAGACTATAATGTATTAGACAACAGCTCAGACATGAAATCCTAGACAGACTATACAAGGTGTAACTTAAATAATGCACAACCTCTTAAGGGGTCGTTGTACTCATCACTATGAACAACTTTTACTATGGGACCAAACGTGAAATCGTGAAAAAAAAATCAGATGTTCCCTACATTTTGGCGAGTCAAGCGAACATAAATGTAGGGAACAGCAAATTTTTTTTCGCGATTTCAGGTTTGGTCCCTTAATAAAAGTTGTTCATAATGATGAGTACAACGACTCCTTAAGAGGTTGTGCGTTATTTATGTTACATCTTGTATACTTTAAAACATTTCTCATGAATTAATGCAGAATTGCAGATACACTTCACCGGCAGTTTATTACTCATCGGCCATCATTACGAGGTAAACAAAACTATTAAAATGATCCACAAACCTTGGTTGACAAACAAAATAACTTGGATGTAAACTAAGATAAAATATCTACTAAATTAGTATTACTTATCTACGTATTTGTATCGTTTATGTCGCTGTTGTGTCTACGGGTAAATTACGTTAATTAAAATATTGAATTATTAATATTAATAACTGTTTATATGAATATTGTAATAGAGGATCTAGAAGTTTCGATACTTAATTTAATGAAAACTTGGCTACGGTATAAGTACCTGTCATTATCATCAAATTCATTATTCGTAGTGGGTCTACGGTCAAGGTTCATTGTGCTACGGCGTAGCGCAGCCAGTGCTACGACAAAGGTGACAGAGCCTGGAAGTGGCGTGTCCATTCATAATAGATTAAGTAGTGCATAAGGACTTGATCAAAAGGTCGAGAAAATAGCAATGGCTAGTTGCAATAATATTTTTGTCTGTCTGTCTGGTTCTTCCGGCTAGTCTCCAAAACAGCTGGGCCGATTTTGATGAGACTTTCATTGGCAGATAGCTGATGTTATAAGAAGTAACTTAGGATACTTTTATTTTAGAAAAAGAATTAGGGTTCCGCGCAAAAAATATTAAAACCCATGAAATTGTGAACAAAGATCAATTCAAATAGGGAAGTTGACATCTACGTGGGCGAAGCCGCGGGCAACAGTTAGTTCTTCAATAAAATTATAGATCTCATTGGCCGCGGTTCTATAGTTGACATTGACATTATTAATACATCCTCGTAAAAGAAAAACCGTACAAAAATAACGAAGCGGCATGAGTTACCAACAATAGATTTCTTATTTTCTGAGATATCAAAAGAAAAACAGTTTGGGGGTCATATGATTAAATATTTCGCTATCACAGTATGTTCTTGAATGTACACGGCAAAGGCTTCTGTCCACAGGGTTAATTAAAGATCTCGTCTCGACTGGCGAGCTTTGTCGCGTGAAGAAAATAACGATAAATCGCGGGAAAATCGCATTTCTCGTCAGTTCGCGTGCAATCGGGCGCGCACGCACACGCGTCCGTCTTTATAAAATGCGCGGGAAAACAATCGAAATATAACTCGAATAAAGTGCCTTAGGTTTTTTTTAAATATAATGTGATAGTAAATAATAAGTGAAATTATTCCCTGTGATATTGTGTACAGATACTTTATATTTTTTTTAGTCAAAGTGCAATATTAACATAATGGGGGACGAAAAGTGAGTATTTTTAATATGTTATTTTTGTAATGATTACGGGATTAATGACCGTGCTATAATAATAGTCTGCCTACCGAAACATTATGTAGCATTTGTTTATTTTTAGAACTACTTAATCTATGAATAATTTAAACGATACGAAACATGTTCAGTAGGTGTATAGATAGGTACTTCAACCAGTCAATCAACTCAGCCTATCACAGTCCACTACTGGACATAGGCCTCTCCCAGTTTGCACCACAACACCCTGTCCTCCGCCTTCCGCAATCAGTCTGTCCCAGCCATCTTCTTAAGGTCGTCGGTCCATCTAGCTGGGGGGCGTCCCACACTACGCTTGCCGATACGTGGTCTCCACTCCAGGACTCGTCTGCTCCACCGGCCATCGGTCCTTCGACAAACATGACCAGCCCACTGCCACTTCAGGTTGCTTACTCTGCAGGCTATGTCGATTACTCCGGTTCTTTTCCGGATAACTTCATTCCTGATTTTATGCATCAAATAAACTCCAAGCAGAGCCCGCTCCATAGCGCGCGTTTGGTACTTACTTAATCTAAATTATAGACACCCATGTCAATGAACATGTCTTTTCTTTAATAATTGTGTTTTGGTTCTCACATCGCTAAAAGTGGGTAGCATGCGTAAGGTCACGTAAGACTTAGCGCGCACTGCGGTGCGGTGGAATGCGACGCGTTATTTCTGCCGTACGGTAAAACAAACGCAGTCACGGGTCCGCGCACTGGCGGTGAGAAATAGGCACGTTTTTCGTACCCAAACAGTTTTGGGTGCATCCCTTGACGACCTTAAGGCCTATTAAGGTCTACTTTTTCGTAAGATGTAAAGATTTACGGGCATATACATAAAACAAAAGGATCTACTGCTTGGTCGGTGTCTCGAATTGCTGCGTTTTGTCACTGCAGTGCGCGCTACTTCTCTGCGATACAAAATACGTGCTGTGGACTCACTGCAAATTTACAGCGGGAGGTGAACTGTGAATTATTACCCACATGCGTTTTTTTCAACGCAACGCGCGCACTTCTATGACATTCCATACTTCACAGATTTTGCAGTAAAAAAAACTCACGACAGTGCGCGCTAGGCCTAACTTTAGCGTCGCTAATTCCATCATATAGCTATACATAGGTACATAATGTACCGAGCACACGTAAATAAACATGTCTTCTGTGTATATTTATTCTCTTTTAACTATACTACTACTATGATACTACTTACTATAAAATTGATATTAGCTGTAATTTTCAAAGCTATGAACACCTACTACCTAATTATTTTTATTACGAGCCGCTGCCCGCAGCTTCGCCCGCGTGGACGCTAATTCTTTTTCTAAAATAAAAGTAGCCTAAAGCGCCTGATACACGGTCGCCAACCGCTTCCCCGACAGAGTTGACCTTGGTTGGCGACCGGCAGAGCTGTTTCAATGTTTGGTCGTAAACCACCATCTACACGGTTGTAAACCAAGGTAACCTCTGTCGGGACGCAGTTGGTAATAAATAAATAATAAATAAATAAATAAATTTATTTCACCAAAAGCCATCACAGTACAGGAACTAAAAACTAAGAGCATATAAGGCTTATAACTAGGTCACAATCATTTTAATTCCCTGACTCCTAAACTGGGTGGTAGTATGTGCCTGTGTCTTAGGAGTCAGTGATTCTCCGCAAAAAACAAGACATAGCCATAAATCGGGACGTTACAACAATAGGCAAATGGCGTAAAAGAAAACAGGAAATAATTTAAGTAAAGAAAACACAAGATGAAAAACGTTTAATCAGTGTGGTGAGGTGAGATAAAAAAAAAAAAAAATGTAGGGTCCAAAAGTGTATGTGTGTGTTTGTGTGTGTGTGTGTATGTAGTGAGTAAGTGAAGGATGTCTGTGAGTGCGTATGTGGTATGTAGGTGTAGGGTGCGTGTAGTGAACAAGAAAGGGATGTAACCAGTACACATACGTCTAAGGTTAGATTTAGACTTATATTCATATTTATAGTACCTTATCATCGCAAATTACCCAGCAGAAGATCCTCAGTGTCATCATAACTTAGTGTTTGGAGATAATCTTTAAGTAAATTTTTGCATTTATATTTAGGGCACGAATAAATTTTGGTTGGTTTTTAATTGGTGACCATGTAGCAGTCGATTTAGTTACTCCTTATAACGTCAGCTAAGTATTGCCAGTAAAAGTCCCGTCAAAATCGGTCAGCCGTTTCGGAGATAAGCCGGAACAAACAGACAGAAAGGCAGACAGACAAACAAAAATTTTAAAAATTGTGTTTTTTTTTGTTATAAGCACGTTATATACTTTCAGCATTTAGTAAAAATCTGTTATTTTGACATTACGAACAGTACCTATGTATGTTTTTAGAGAAGAGCTCGTGCCATCAGGTTAAGCTTGGGTTGATACGTGGATGGGTGACCATCTTTACATACCGAGACTCCTTCGTGCCTCGGAAAGCACGTTAAGCCGTTGGTCCCGGCTGTCATTCGTGAATCTTTGACAATCGTTACGGGTCATCAGAAGCCCGAAAGTCTGACAACCAGTCTTACCAAGGAGTATCGTATTACCCAGTAACTGGGTTGTCGAGGTCAGATTGGCAGTCGCTCCATGTAAAATACCAGTATTTTACATGGAGCGACTGCACCCTGATGCGGCTGAATACCAGTATTCAGCCGCATCAGGTTAGACTGGAAGCCGACCCCAACAATGTTGGGGAAAAGCTAGGTAGATTGATTGATGTATGTATGTAGTATGTATAGGAAAGACGTTATTGGCGAGAGTCACTTTTAAAGCGACAATTGTTAACGATCTCTGATACAGAAATATGTAAATAATATTAAAAATGACATTCGTATTTCTGGATCAGTCAAAATAATAATACAATTTAACGTAACATAAGTTATCTGTGGTGCTATTCTGTAAAGATCCCACCGTGAAAATTTAGGTGAAGTGAGTGTGATGTGAACTGTCATCCCACCTTACTCTACTAGGGATTGAGCTCACTTCAAACTCACTTCACCTAAGTGCTCACGGTGTGATGTTTACAGAATAGATCGGCTGATTCTTTCTTACGCGAATTCAACATGTTAGGTAGGTATTTATTGTCGTCTACTCTCTCTCATCCAGCTGGTATCAGCCATCCTGAGAAGTTCATCGCTTTTTCGCAGTAAAAAAAAAATCAAATAATGTAGGCTACTGCTAGAATTTATATAAATCCAAAATAGTAGCTAACGTCATCAGTGGCGCAGCTACAATTATCATTAGAGGGAAGCCGAAGAAAAATTGTTCAGTTCTCTTTACCTACAGACCTATTCCTAATTGAAAGAGGGTCGGTCTGACTGGCCACCTAGCGTTGAACTTACAAGAAGTTCTTATTACAAGTGGCGCAGCTACAATTATCATTAGAGGAAAGCCGAAGAAAAAATTGTTCAGTTCTCATAAACTCAGACAAAAAACTGTAGGTTTTTAATCTTATTATGTATTAAAACTGGTATTAAATATAATTATGTAATGTGATGTGATACACAGTTATACACAAAGGTGAACAATATTATTTGGCAATAGTACACATTAAGAACAGTGGTTGTTCTGAAGGGAAGCCGATAGGAATCGGGTTGTATGAAGGCTACGCCCCTGCTTATTACCTTACTCGTAAGTCACTTGTGCTCGTGCAGGCCTTTTTAACCGACTTCTAAAAAAAGTAGGAGGTTATTAATGTTTTTGTTTTAGGTAAGGGCGCGTTCCCACTATGTCGTGACGACAGATTATCGTGTCGTTAAAAGCGTCGTGGCTTGTGTATTTAAATGGAGGTGTTCACATATAGGACGACACGATTAACTGTCGTGCACGACTTTTTTTTGCAGTGACGACAGATTGTCAATAAACAGTCGATATAATGGGAACAGCTAGAGACGACAGTCGTCCAACGATAAATTAATCGTCACGACATAGTGGGAACGCGCCCTTACAGTCTGACTTTAATTGACGTCGTGGTTTAACATCAAAATCAAACATAAAAAACGTTTATTAATCATAATTATTTTGAGTTTTCACGCGTAAAATATTATTCGTCAAAAAACATAAATCAAAGTTCATTCATTCACTAACGTTCGTCTAGAAGTGATATGAGTTCCTTTTTTAGGGTCCCGTACCCGAAGTGTGCCAAACGGAACCCTATTAATAAGCCTTCGCTGTACGTCCGTCCGTCTATCAGTCAGCGGGCTGTATCATAAGAACCGTAATAGGTAGACAGTTGAAGTTTTCACAGATTATGTATTTCTATTACCGCTACAACAGTAACTAATAAAAATAAAATAAAGTTAAAAATTAAAGGGGGGGGGGGGGGTCCCCATACAAGAAACGTGTTTTTTTTTTTAAACTGAAGTATTTATTTAAAATTTGTAGTGTAAAATATTGTACGGTGGCACGGGAGCCTGTGTGTGCGAGTCCGACTCGCACTTGGCCGGTTTGTTTTTTAACGAAAGTGAGCAATAAGGAAGGATTTTTGAGAATTCCCCGCTTAAATAGTGGATTGAACTTTGTGTGGAAGTTATTAATTTTTGCCGATATGAATACCCACCGGGCACATGCCTTGTGAAATGATAAAACGAAAAATTTTATTAACAGTTTCTCACAACTGACTACGATGTTAAAAATATCTAGGTATTTATTTATTCATTGCGTTATGTAATTGACACGTAACATTAATTATTTTCATAGCAAATATACTAATATTAATCAAGCGTTGAACATCAATTAACAATAATTGCCCAGGGAGGCAATTCTCGTAATTTTTAAGAACGGTCACATTCCTATCTCAGTCGCAATCTGTCAAAAGAACCTCTATTTTCCCTACATTTTTGTCAACTTTTTGACATTGATTGTCGCTGAGATGAGATTGCGACTTGAATTTAAACGCTTTTTAAGTACCCGATTTGGCCTTCTGGCCTGCGAATCAAACAAAGCAGGACCATTAACTTAAACATGAAGATTTAAATAAACCCTTCTTTCTCGTACCGACACGATTTGTATTATGAAAAGAGTTATTATGTATTATCATGGTAAACAGTATAAGAATATAATATATAGTAGGTGACTAGTATAATAAAGCAATTGCACTGTTTATTACTCCATACATATAAATAAATATGTAATGTAATAAACTATTTGTTAACAATAAAATCTTTTACAATTTTAGTTATCAAGAAATCACAAGTAAATACCGCAGATAGCCCGAAAATATAATGACGCCTACCAGTGGCGAGGTGTGAATTTTTGTAAGAGAGAAGCCGAAGCGAAGCCGGTTTTAACTTACTTACTTATCAATAAAGTAGAAATTAATTAATTAATTTTAAAAGTCTTTACTGAATTTAACACCATCTATCGGCAAATAGCAGAACCAAAAAGACGCTATCACTACTCAAACAAAACTTTCATTGTTTTAGAGAAATAAACTCAACTAAATTAAGTAATATCATTCTAAAATTATAATAAGAATATAAATAATCGAATACAATACAGTTGAACAGGTGAAAACTAAATAAAATGTGCAATATTTCTCCATCTCGTTCTCATAACATAACATAACATCACGCCTTGTATCCCAGAAGCCACACACCCACATTTCGTCAGTTATGTTTAAGTCCCATATAATAGGGGGCGAGCCTATTGCCATCAACCGGGCACAAATCCAGACTCCAGGCTGCTACTGAGAAATTCCAGATAGAAAAACCCAATAACCGTTCCACTCGTTCGTCCGAACCAATCGTTCTCACTGATGCATTTTTTCTATAACTTACCAGTTTAATACATAATAAGATTAAAAACCTACAGTTTTTAGTCTGAGTTTTCATAAACTTCAAAAAATGTTCAGTTCTCATGACCAGTCAGACCGACCCTCTTTCGATTAGGAATAGGTCTGTGGGTAAAGAGAACTGAACAATTTTTTCTTCGGCTTTCCTCTTATGATAATTGTAGCTGCACCACTGGTAATAAGAACTTCTTGTAAGTTCAACGCTAGCTGGCTAGTCAGACCGACCCTCTTTCAATTAGGAATAGGTCTGTGGGTAAAGTCATAAAAATTAATTGCTAAGCAAATTGACTACCAACTTTAATTGTCCGTATATTCAAATGTCATGCTTTGACAGTTGTTTGAAATATCACGGCAAATTTACTTTGGGTGTCAATTTGGTTAACAATTAATTTCTCTCACTGTACTTACTCTAGTGCAACGGGGTGAAGGGTGCGATAACATGTCATTGACCTTTCCCTACTGTATAAATAATAACGAGCTCGGCTATTCTGTACCTATAATAAAAATGAAATGCTGTTCGTTTGTAAGCGCATAACTTGAGAACGGCTGGACCGATTTGGCTATTTTTTGTTTTAATATGTTCGTAATAGTCCGAAACAGTTTCTTACGGAAAGAAAAAATTGAAAAGATGCCGGAAAAATTGGAAAATCTGGGAAAACTGAAGGTGCATTTTCTATGGGTTTTTTTTTATGAATTATTGAAATTTGTCTGTCGGGTCAGCTAGTTGCAAATAAAATGTCAAGTTGTTATGCAAACACTAAATGTTTCAGTAATTTCATATGTGTAGTGCAAACTGTAAATATAGATAGAAGATAGAATACTCTTTATTATGCACATCATCAATATTACAGATATAAAGTAGAAATTTTACAAGGGGTGACACAATGGGCGGCCTTATCGCTAAGACTAAATAAGGCTTAATATAAGTTGGTTATTTATAAATAAATATTTTTTATTTGAGAAAAAGCGCTGTGGCTTACGTCCTAGCATCCGCTGGTTTCTTCTGACCGCAGCGGCGTTGTGTCTGTAGGGGCTTATACAAAAGAGATTTAATTAAGTCCCGAGGGACAAATTCCGTATTTTTAAAAGCATTGGAATGTTTGCGTTCTCATCTCAGTCTAAATCTGTAAAAAAATATCTCTAATTTATGCTAATTTAACTACATTTTTGACAAGTTTTTGAGATTGATTGTCGCTAAGATGAGATTGCGACTACATTTTAAACGTTTTTTATTCCAGGAATAATTGGCCTTCTGGTTAGGGTCGCGTTTCCAAACATACATTATTTATTACCTTGAATAATAACATCCCAATTCGAAAGTTTATGTAGACACCACACACCTACATTTAATAAGTCAACAAGTGGGGTTTTCTACAATTTTCTTCTTTCGGTAACATCAGCCGGGTTGTCGACCGTATCACGCGAGCATTCGCCGGTGAATGAGAGAGCTGGCTCTTAGCCATTGCCCTTCGCCTTGCCCGCTCACTTGGCACCGCGCAATGCCGGCAGAATTTCAGTCACGTGTTCGCAAAAAACAGAAAAGTGGGTAGTAAGAAAATGGCCCGTCAAAGATATTAATAAAATATTGTGTGGAGTTCTAGATAAATGTGCGTGTCAGATGTCTGGAATTTTTATGTTATTTTCGATCTGAATGTGAATTCTGCATGGAATAACAAGTGGTACCTAGCTATTGAACCACGAAAACACATCAAATACAAAAAAAAATATTTTCACAGAATCTGTTAAGTATTCGTGTAGGAAAAAACGTAATGAAATGAACATGCACTTAATAAAATTTCGTTTTTTTTGAACTACCTAGTACAATAAAAATACAAAAATAACCTAACAACGGAATACCACCCAAACCACACCTCACGCCATGCCTACGATCCGTTATCGCTGTCTTACTAACGCACACTCGTAGGTAAACAGTATTAATCACAACAGACACAGTTTGTAATATACAAGTGCGGTAACTGATTGCCTAATCGACGGACGGTTGTAGATTGATTAATGACGGGTTATAATGAACACGTTCAAGTGCTTCTGACTGATAGGAAAGGTTTGGGACTGACGTCAGGGTATATAGATAGATAGAATACTCTTTATTATGTACACCATAAAAAAGAGAAATTACAGATAGTGGTAGTGGTGTTGGGTGGTGTGGTGGTGGTGGGGTGGTATGGAGGTAGGTATGTATGGTGGTATGGTGATATACTTATTAGAATATTAGGACATTCGGCTAGCCATTGATTAGAATACTAGAACATTCGACTACTATCTAGACTAGACCATCATGATCATCTTCTGTATCTTGACTGATTCAGATTTAGTTTAAAAAATCTGGGATTTACAGGCAATGTCAGTCTGTTCATTCATTAAATTAAAGTCACAAGCCATCTAGGTACACTCAACTTGCTTAATTAGCCGTTTAGTTAACAGCCTAGCCTTTGAAAGTAGCGCTTCCCGACCGCTGCCGCGTCACCACTCGCTTCGCTCGCTCGGCTCGCGCGCGGTTTGTCACAGTTCCAACCTAACCTGTAATTAAATATCATTAAAATGCTAGGCTAGGTTAACTGAAAGGCTGATTAAGCTAGCTGGCTGCGACATATACAAAATATGTCCAGCCGTGTACTGTTACAGGCACCAGGCAGATTCAGTATCAGTTCGTTTTTATGCGATTATGTTCATGAAATTTATGCGCAGTAGATAATCCGTATGACTATATTCCTATCAATATACCAACTATAATCGATTACACAACATTTCATTAATAGTACCGTAGCTGTAGGTACACACTTAACACATTCATTGCGGCTAACGCGCATGCGCGTTTTTCGGACTTTTACCATGTGCTGAAGGCGCGTATGCGCATGCGCGTTAGCCGCAATGAATGTGTTAAACGATTAACCCGTACCTATAGAGATTCAAATTTATTTACTTAACCTTTCTGTCACATGATTAAAATTCTTAGAAATTAAAATTCTTTGAAATAATCGAGTAATGTATTCTTTACTTAAACAGCGATGACTTGTAATGGTTTTCGTATTAATCAGATAGGTTATATTTATAATTCTTAATTACTACATAGGTATAAGATAACACTAAAATATATACTGGATGATTTTTTTTACCGTCTCGAAATTTTTACAAGATGTTCTACCCATGAACATGAACAACTTTCACTATGGGACCAACTAAGATCACGAAAAAAAATCAGCTGTTTCATACCTTTTGGTCAAGTAGGTTTGAACTTTTCTACATAACATAACATCACGCCTTGTTTCCCCGAAGGGTTAGGCAGAGGTGTACCTATATAGTACACCCACATTTCGCCAGTTATGTTTAAGTCCCATGTAATAGGGGGCGAGCCTATTGCCATCAACCGGGCACAAATCCAGACTCCGGGCTGCTACTGAGAAATTCCAGATGGAAAAACCCAATAACACTTTGCCCGACCTGGACCTTTGACCTGAACTTTTCTATTAAACAGCAAATTTTTTTTTTCGTGTTTTCTGAGTTGGTCCCATAGTGAAAGTTGTTCGTATTCATGGGTACAACACCCTGTAAACATTTCGAGACTGTAAAAAAAATTATCCAGTATATTATACAATAAAAAATGTAAAAAGGGGGAAGAGCTCATTGGGCATCAAAAAATTCGTCCGCATCGCTGTCAATGGGAAAAGTGCCCAAAAGACTGGCAGCATTGCCACGTTGGATGGCAATGCTGATTCTTTGGGCTATAAATAGGCTAGCCCTTTGGTCCCGTAAAGAGTGATTCTGAAACAGTTCTCCGACATTCGTTTCTCCGATGAACGGTTCGCCGACAGAACGATTCACTTTTCAGTGTTTCGCCGATAGAACTTTCATTCACGTTCATCGGAGAAACGAATGTCGGAGAACTGTTTCAAAATATACTAGAACTACTAATGAGTTGTCGAGAAGAATCTTTTCCAACTAAATCTCTACATCCACTGAAGAAGATTATGTTCTTTTCATTTTCGTATCGTCAGAGGTTGAGCTTTTGTGTTCTTTGTCATCATTATCGCCTGTGATTTCCCTCTGAACTAAATTCAAAAGTAATAGTCATCGTAATTTTCCAGACGATTTTCGTACTGCATCACAATCCTTTGTAAAAACACTGAAATTCATAACTCTCAGTTCTCAAGAATCACGCGAGCTTGCGTAAATTCGCGCCAATTGCTTACTTTTGTACGTACCTAGTCTGTTCCCGTTGGGGTTGCCAAATGCCAAAATGAGATGTTCATTTATGTTTATCATCACGTGTTCGTCTCGTGTCTATTGGGTTTCTGGCATCGTTTCATAATGATAAATCTGACGAGTGTTTGGAATCGCGAGCTCTGGAATTATAATTTTTTGCATATTTTTAGAGTTGTGTTTTAGTTGTAATGTCGTTTTTTTTTGTTTCTGGAACATTTTAATTTTACACCACAGTGCGTGTCAATTCAATATTTATTGGGTTTTCCCATTAGAAATTTCTCAGTAGCAGTCCGGAGTCTGGATTTGTGCCCTGTTGATAGCAACAGGCTCGACCCCCTATTATATGAGACTTAGACATGACTGGCGAAATGTGAGGCATTGAGTGTACTTTGTAATGTAGGTAGAGTATACCACTGCATAACCTTTCGGGGAAAACAGGCGTAAAGTCATGTTTATTTGTTATGCACGTTAATCTCCCGCGTTGCAGAAATGTATCGCATGTTGTCGAGGATAAGGGCTTAGTTACACCAGTGATTTTTAATAGAACGTCATAATTGAACATAACTATGTTTTCTCAACGATAATGGTTGATATTTTGTCACAATAGAATTTCTTCGTGAATTGTGTGCTGCACGTTTTCTCGTAGTACATAAATGTAATAAAATCAGCAAAACATTCGTAACTTATTTAAATTACGCGAAAATCACGATGCATTTTTCCTGTCAGAAAAACAAATGGCGCCTAATTATTCAAAACAAATAATATTTGACATTGAAATTAAATATAACGCTCCGGACATGAAATAGAGCCAAAATCACACCCTCATTTCTTTTTCAGTTCCACGGTCACAAAAATTATGAAAAAATGTCGTATATGCCTGCTTCAACACATGTCGGCTCCAAAATCTGGAGCCAATGTTGGCTCAAAAGTCGGTTCAGTAAACATCATTATTTTACTCCCAACATTGGCCCCAACTTGGGGGCCAACATGAAGTCAGGGAAACACGAAACTCGATTTACATAACCAAAGTGGGTGTGGCAGTTATTTCAGTTTCAATACGAAGCCAACCAAAATAATGGTTGGCTATGACGTACGGTACCGGTAATGAGAAATGAAATACAGTGCCAAACGTTAAACATAAATACTCGTCAAAATGTTTGACATTGAAAAAAAAAACTGTGTTTTAGTCTGCCGAAGCTTTTGCATGCATGTCAATGTCATATGACAACGAACATTAATGTGGGCTTTTGTACAGAATCTTCCCCATATCAGAATCGTAATTTTCTAAACAAGTACTGATAAAATCTTCAATTGCAAAAAAAGATTGAATTTAAGACATATCGAAGAGGTTGCACTTAAAAATATAGGCGTACGCCACAGAGAAAATTTATAACAAGCCATTTTTTTTCCTTTGGCTTCGCTCTAAATAAACTTGAAAAACAAAATAAAAATAAAACTTTAACGGTATTACAATTTATTTTTGCCACGTAATGGCCAGTGTTCTGCTACTAAAAAGGTTACACCATATTTCACAAACTGACTTGGACGTGAAACCATGCCTTTCGTTTTGGCCATAAGCCACAGGACAACATTAAAAGATGCACATCTTCCATAGGTCTGTACACAACTGTCCACGCGAAAGCTTTGAAAAGGTGTGATAGATGACTGCTTTTATCGTTTCACAATCCGTATAGGAGAAACTTAGGGGTATTTAGGAACCCTAGCGATTAAAGCAATACATTGATCTCAGTGAGTCTCCAAAATACTGGAACACACTAAGCACTCGTTTTACGCCCACAGCTGCATTTGACCACTGAACGGTTTAGTAGGCACTACTAACGCTCTTAGCGATAAGACCACCCATTATGTCACCCCTTGTAAACTTTTATATCTGTAATATTTATGGTGTACATAATAAAGATTATTCTAATTATCTATCTGCTGCTATCCGCACACAAAAACAAGTATCAAACATTAATAAATAATTAAGTCAATTATGTATGATCTAATTATTTATTAATGTTTGAGGCTTGATGCTTTGAAGTTGGTCTTAGATATCTAGTTTAGCTCGTGTATAATATTAATTATACACGAGCTAAACTAGATATCTTAAACAAACACACATTCAAAGACAACAAAACGATGAACAACTTCATTCTCTACTATTGCGCTATCATAAAACCATATCATATTGATATCGGATGAGCAGATAATAATATGCTCATCATTCGCCTTAGCCATGCCGGTCGTGTGTACACCGGGTGGCAAATACAACTATAATGGACTTAATCTTCAGTAACCCATATCTTATCGAAAAACGTGTTAATAAAATGTTTTAAGACTGTTTTGTATCACGTTTGTTGCAAATCTTGGTACGGTTTTGATAAACTGATGTATCTTTTTATAGTATTTAGGTATAATCGTAAATACCACATCGTTACGCCCTAGAAGGACATATATTGACCTTATTGGTGATGACCTTCAGAAAGGTCAGGTGCACATAAAACATATTACTGACATAATCATAATCCGCCTATAATTTTCCCACTGCTGGGACACATGCAGGCCTCCTCTCGATGAGAGGGAGTGGGCCGTAATCCACCACGCGGGCCTAGTGCGGGTTGGTAGATGTCACATGTCTTCTAATTTTTGGTTCTAGGACATGCCATGTTTCCTCACGATGTTTTCTTTCACCATTTGGAGAGCAGTGGAGCAATTTTCAAATTCGGTCCACAATTTGCGTTGCTGAGCAGACAAATTTTTTGAACATTATGAAGCAATGAGTTAGCAATTTGCTTCAAAATCATTCAGATTCTGATTGATAGTGTATTAAGCAATTAGGGTGCTGATGTAGGTATGAACGTGTAAAGATCGTAGAAGGTGGCGTTCTGTAGTTTCTGCCTACCCCCATGGGAAGAAGATGTGAATTTATGTGTATAAAAATCCTACCGATTCACCGCAAAAGAAAGAATGCAGTAAATAAATGCTTCGATTCACAAAACAGAAATAGCTCGAGCCAGCAGTATATTGGAAACACTCCAGTACTGAACAATTATTATAATGTTTTATCTATTTACTTTAGAACGGTTTCTAAGACTATTGTTCATATACTTACAGATTATTCTAATGTATGGACGGCAGCACATCAAGTTACAAATTTCTTTAATAGATTTTCAACTTTATCGCTAAAGCATTAAGTTCAAAGTTGATTGGGAAAATTTGACAGTTTCGGATAGCTTGACCTGCTGGCGTCTGTACACGAGTTCCAAACAATTCAATAGTGTGCATGTAATCGGTTTATCGCAATAATTAATTATGTTATGGATAGGCATTAGACGTAATCTATACAAATAAATAAAATTGAAGTGTCTGTTTGTTATGTCAAAATAACAACTTTTTACTAAATGCCTAACAAAGTATATACGGTACTTATAACAAAAAAGCAATTTTTAACTGTTTTAATTAATTAATTAATGTTTAACATTTTTGTCTGTTTATCTGTTTGTTCCGGCTAATCTCCGAAACAGTTAGACCAATTTTGACGGGACTTTCACTGCAGATAGCATTATGTTACGGCTGGTAACTTAGGCTACTTTTGTTTTAGAAAAATAATTAGGGTTCCACGCAAAAAAAAATAAAACCCATGAAATTATTAACAAAAAGTAGGATTTGAAAAATTCTTTTTGCATTTGGTAGCCCAATTCTTGAGGATGGTTATAGGCTATTTAATATCACGTTACGACCCTTAGGAGCAGAGCAAAAAGAAAAAAGTCAGAAATAACACTAATCGAAAACGAGGTAGATTCAACGCGACGGATCGGGGTACGAGGGAGTTTTATTAAAATGTGTATCATACGACTTCTACGCGAACGAAGTCGGATGATTTTCATAATGAGAATGACTATAAACTTGAAAATTTGATCTATTTTGAGGACATAACAACTTTCCAATTTATTGAAGCTGCAAATTATGATTCTAGGGCATATTGCCAAAAAAATAATCACCTCTTGAATGATGAATTTATTATTAATATGATAAAGCAAAAAAATACGTGTTAATATTTTTTTTTTATTATCTAACTGACGGACTAAATAGAATTTCTTTTTTTTACCCAGGCAGCATTATAATAAGCATATTGTAGTATTTTGCTCGAAATAAATCATAACCAACGAGACCAACTTGCTAGCCATAACCCCTCTGACTCGAGCAATTCGCACCACCAGTTAAGGTCGAAATTGATCGATTGATCGATTGGTCGATATTTAAATATCACTGGAGTGAATTTGCAAAAGTACACTGTTACAAACAATGATCTTCAGATGTATTTTGTGCTTTAATTGTAATTTTGGGTGTGTGACTTGGCTATCGCATTAGGTTAAGACCTGTAATGATAGTTTTAAGGCATTTAATAAATAAATAAAATAAAATAATTTCAGCCATGCATTGTTGGTCTAGTGGTCGCTGGCTCGATTCTGAGCGATGGGACAACCATAAGTAGGAAAATGTGAGAAAGCATAGAATATAACGACTCTATGACGCAAGCACAAGATTGCATTCAGCAGCAGAGAATAAGGCCCCGTGCACACGGCGATGGCCAGACGGTATTTTACTGTAAAAAGTTGGGATCACACTTCAACATTCCACTTTTCATATAATACATGGTTCATACGGTTAATAAAAAATGTAGTTAAAAAAAAAACTAAAAACACACATTTATCTTGCACTAGAAATTATAAAATAATTAAATTGACTTTTATTAGTTACGATCTAAGTAGCTATGCAGCTTGTCACTTCTTTTGTATCCAGTGATTAATTCAAAAAGCGTGGAGCGCTTTGTTTAAATTAATTCAAAGTACACACAACTAAAAAGCACTCCACGCTTTTTGAATTAATCATTGGTTATAAAAGAAGTGACAAGCTGCACACCTCCTGGCTCCATCACCAGATCAGCTCCAAGATACCAAATTATTGCATTGTCATCGGTCCTTGCTACGTATGCAAACTTTCAAGTTAGTGGACGTTTTGAAATTGTTGAATTTGTGCGTTGAAAGATTCCGTTACATATCCCATTCTGTTCCGTTAGATACAGGTCAAGCTGATAAAAGCGTGTTAATAATTATTAATGAAACCAAATGCAGTATAAAACTGCCACGTGCTTTGTCTGGCTAAATAATATTAATGTAATAATTAAATACTTAGCAGGATGCTGTGGTGAGATATTGTACTACATCAGAGGCGAAGCGCGCTAACAACTCAATTCCTACCCTTTGGAGGATCGAAAGAGTAACTTCACCTACCACCATAGAAAAATAGCACATTCAGTAATGTCTACGATTGCCAAATAATATATATACCAACAACAACACAAATTGTTCTTAATAAGCTAGCGCCACAACGTGGCGTATTTGTATGACTATTTGTAAATGAATAATTTCTTCTTCGGCTTCCCTTCTACAAAATTTCAAGCCTCGCCACTGTATTACATAATTATTTAATAAAAAATGACTTAGAAAAAACGCATTAAAGTTAGGGGTTGGGGGCTCGCTACGTCACAACTCAGTACAAAATCTAATGACGTCATGCCACATTTTAACTCAATGTATTGCCGTAATCTTTTGATTATGTAAAAAAAGAAAAAAATACGTGTTCAATGTTTTTTAATAGTCTACCTGACGGTCAAAAAATAATATTTAGTCATCATCCCCATTCCCAGTATTTACGTCTTAGTTCTCAAAGCTTGGCAGTCTTGTCTAGTATCCGCTTTGCGACGTACGGCGTGCCCAAAGTACCTAATGGCACGACTGTTATTTTTAGCATGCACTTACGGTAAAATGTATTGCTGAAGTGTATATTATACGATATTTGCCAACTAAAATCGGTGTTTGCATGACAGGAAGAACAGCAATCAGTTAATAACACTTGACCAGTTCCTGAAGGGAAACCGAATCATGATAAGAGTAACTCAGAATCGGTAGGAACTATAGAAAGCAATGAAGGAATAAGGATTGAAAACTAAGGTCAATGGAGAATAAAAGAAAAGAGAGAATACTGTTCATAAAGAGAATAACAAGGAATATGATTAGTATAATGATAATCATGTCCCGTACAAAACTGTTTCTGACAGCTACATCACTGTGTTAGATGTCACATTTGATACATTATCAGCACCCTAACATTTCAACATCATGTATGTTTTCATGAGTTCATAGTCGGTAATGAGTACCTACGTCACGTTTACATAAATAAATATCTACAGTATGTAGTCGGCTACATGTTTTGTTTTGACGTCAGTCAGTAAATCTTTTAGCCGACGTTTTCACGGACGCGAAAATAACGCGGCGGGATTTTATCCCGCACTGGATTTTGAACACTCGGCGTTGAGCCGAGCATTGAGAATCCAACGGAGTGCATTCCAACTCGTTGAAAAAACGCGCGATAAAATCCCGCCGCGTTATTTTCTCGTGCGTGCTACCGTCTGCTTACTATTTTGATTTAGAAATATCATTTGAACATCGCGTGATGTAATTCGTAATAAAACAAATGAAACTTCGGAAAGAACAAAAATTGTGACGCACTTGTCTTTCATCGTCATTTTATGTTTCTCTTTTCTTTTATCGCTCTTTATTTGTGCTTTCATCTCTGTTACATAACACCAATAGGTGGTTTTCAGAGGGTAAGAGCAAAGTTCTAAGTTTTCAAGTACTTATGCATTAAGCTAGCCACCACTAAATAACGTCTACAGTCCGGCCGTCGAGAAAATGCGTTCTTATTACCTGTCAGTTGGACAATTTCTAGTAGTAATAAGGATCAAATTCGCAGAACACATGTTCGTTAGTATGAAATTGACAGGTGTCAAGAACGCATTCTCTCGACAGCCGGACTGTACAACGTTATAAGGTTCTTCTGGCGCGTCTGCAAACTCTGCGTCCAGCGTACCCTAGACTATCAGCCCCGCCACCATTTTTACTTCGGCTTACGAGTATTCTATCCGTCTAATATGCTGGCGCTAGAAAAGAAGAAGCTAAGGTTGTTTGTCCATCTTATCATCTCATCAGCCTAGCATTTTCTCAACTATGTTGGGGTCGGCTTCCAGTCTAACCGGATGCAGCTGAATACCAGTATTTTACATGGAGCGACTGCCTATCTGACAACCCAGTTACTAGGTAATACAATACCCCTTGGTAAGACTGGCTGTCAGACTTTCGGGCTTGTCGATCTATGATAGTCCAATTTTCCTCTTCTATTCAGAATTTCTTAGTTATTTCGTAAAGAAATTTAGCCGCCCTTAATGGCTTAAAAGTTGGCATGCGATTGTAAATAATATTGGTTGTGCACGTGAATTCATGAAGTGCCGACGTATTGGTGCTATTTGAAGTACGCCTCACGTGTGTCTCAGGAAGCTTTGGAGATGATCCAAGATCGGTTGTGGTTTTAGGATTTAGCTTTTCCCGTCAAACGTATGTAGGTCGTGGCTTCTAACAGAGTTATCTACAGGGTCAAATTAAATTATTTAGCGAAACTCCGCAGACGTGATGGATATCGATATCTAAACGTGATCAAACACAAAATAAATTAATTTGATGAGTTTTTTTGATTTCATCAACCGCAGTTAGTGTCAGTTGAAATATCAGTTTAAAAATCCGTTTTTTTTTACTTATACACTTCACAGATGTGATGGGTCTCGTTATCTAAACAAAAAAAAAAAAACTGATTTTCTGAACTCATACTTCAAATAACAACACTACCAGCGGTCGTTGGCCCAAAAAAAATCACAATTCTTTTTTAATTTTTATTATATCACGTCTGCGGAGTTTTGCTAGCTAATTTAATTTGACCCAGTTAAAAGTCACAAGTCAAAATATATATTCGTAATTAAACATTTCATTAGCAAATCGACATTGGATTTATGGATTTATCCTGAGTGGCTGGTATTTACATGATACCTACACTTGTTAGGTGACCGAAGACGGTAGGTTATCTTCATTATGTGAAAAGACATGACGAATCTGATAAACTAGTTCTTACAGTTTGTTATTGCTTCATATATATAATTTTATCTACAAACATATGTGAACAAACGTATGATAAGAGGTCTACCCTAAATATTGAATTCCCCTGTTTACATAAACTTATTTATTTTGTTGTAACGTTCATTAAAAAGTCACATTTAGTTTTCTATGTAATCAGTAAGCATGATGTTATACGATAGCTTTATTTTTTTTACCGCAAGTTACAATACAAAGGCTTTTGAGTGAAGCGACGACGTGGTCAACATAGCATGACATGTTTGTGTATCCATTTTGAAAACGCATGTCCATTAAAACAAGTGACATTCGGACATGAACTGGCACCGTGATGGAAATGATTACATTAGAGTATAATGTTTTCATGACGTTATTCTTTCCATTGTTTGTCCAGCTTAGATATCTATTCTTTCGTGTCCTAAGAAGCGAGTCAACACAGATAATAACGTTTTTCTAGATTAGGAGACTAGGAGTAAGTGCATCCCAACTGTTAAGCTGTGGCTAGGAGAGCCAAATTTAATAAAGTAATTTTTAACGAAGGAATTCACTACACTAAAACTGACCGCCTTGTTGGTCTAGTGGTCGCAAGCGCAGCAAGCAGCTGAGCATGAGGTCGTGGGTTTGATTTCCAGGTCGGTCAAACTGATATTGGGTTTTTCTATCTGAAATTTCACAATAGCACCCGAGTCTGGATTTGTGCCCGGTTGATGGCAATAAGCTCGCCCCCTATTACATAGGACTTAAACATAACTGTTGAAACGTGTGTGTAGTATAGGTACATCTCTGCCTAACCCTTCGGGGAAACAAGGCGTGATGTCCCATTATTAATTTGACTAAAAGTAAGTTTGACATAGGTTAATACCACTGCAGTGGGTTTATACAAGCAATACCAGGTCATGATAATGATGAAAGTCAAATACTAAACGTCTTCAATAGCAGAAAATGCTATCTGATCAAATCATGTGATGATTTTACCCAAAACACGTTCAGTCAACAGGAAAGTAATTTAACTAATTAAATTTTAAAATACTCAAGTAACGTAAAGTATTTTCATTTGTTTGAGCAAGATAAGTGTCGCATGACAGATAGGGATGACGCATTTGTGACTGCTCGCATTGTTGGGCAAATAGCGGTACATTATTTTGTAATGAACTTGCCATTTTGTGGCCTTGCTTGATGAGGTTAAGAAATTGTTCATTGTTCTTTAGGTGCTATCAGAATTTTTGTTTTATAGGTATATTGGCGTGTGTTAGCTGATACATGGAAAATATTTTTTTTGTGTTGCGTAATGTAGATAATTTTGCATACTATTGTATAGAATCAAGTTTTTCTAACTAATCAGACAGCTGTGCTGCTGGGGAGTTTGTCGCGCCACTTTTTCTTCCCAGCTAAAGCACTAGGAAGTGGTGAAAGGCGGGCGTTTTGGGGGACTGTCTTATGTAATTTTTGACGTTCGAAAAGTGCTGATTCTCAGCCTAGTTTGAATAAATGACTTTTGATTTGGATTTTTATCTGAGATGTTAGATTTTGGCAAGGTTTGGACTAGGTTTTTATATGGAAAACTTATTAAACCTACAATTTTTTTAATGTTCAACGAAATCTCCAAACGGCTGGCTGATACTTCCAGACACCTTGGCCAGAGGCTGAACATTTCCATACAACGTGGCAATGCCGCCAGTCTCTTTTGGTTACATTACCAGTCGACAGCGATGCGGAGGAATTTTATTTTATTTTTGTTTATTAATAGTTATAATTAGCTTAGGCTAAGATTTTAATTTTAATAGTTTGTTAGTTAGTTTAGCACCTATAAGAAGTGCATTGTTGTATTAATTTTAAGCTTACACAATTCTTTGATATTATCTCCAAGTTTCGTATCAATTGTCAGCACAATACCTAGGGGCTGCGTGCCTAATACAATGAGTAACAAAATCCCTGTCCGATCCGAAAAGGTACTGCAATAAAATTACCAAAAAGTAATAAAACAATGTTATTATTATTGAAAATAAAAAAGTTATTGCTATTTAAAATTTACGTTTTTAGTAAGTACCAAAGTTATCTCGATTCCGTCGTTCCGAAAAATTAACAAATTTTAAACAGGGGTCATATGTTATGTATGACTGTAGACACCCGCTAAATGACGGCCGCTCGCGCCCAGCAGTGTAACCTGGTAAAATTCCCAATTGAAAAAAAAAATGCGGGGTTTTTTTTTCTTTTTTCCTGAAAATTACCACATAATGTAGACTCTCAGTACGATATACTTAACAACACCCTCATGGATCGGACAGGCCTATGTTTAACAAATAAAAAGTTTTGACTTTGAGGTTTGTTTAGGTCTTTATTACAAGAATTAATACTAGTCATATAGGTACATCCTCATTCCTGTACTAAACGGTCTTGTATTGTAGACCAATGGAGGCAGATCTTTGATATTTTAATTTCAGTCAATACAGGTAGTTTAATCAGGATTTAAGCTTCTATACAATTGTGTTCCGACCAGACTAGGCTTGAATACACCTGGCCGATAGGTTAGGTTAGGATTGTGGATCTTAGTCGGGGGCTGCGTTGAAGAGTGCTTAAGTGCCCCCGTAGCCCCCGGTGCAAGTGTGCGAGGGAACACCGGGGTGGTTTTACTCAGTAAGAGTCTGACAGACCCCTCTGCCCACCCCAGGGCAGAGGATTCATCCATGAGGATTTCCACCCCGTCACCAAAAAAAAAAAAAGGATTGTGGATCTCAAGACGACGATAACCGACTTTTAATGATTTTAAAGACTAAATGAGTAGTGTTAATGATTTGGAAAAAATGTATGTTAAATTATAGCATTTTTTTAATAACTTAATATTAAGTTATTAAAAAAATATGAATATTTTAGGTTATATTTATATTACAATAATTAATTTGTATAATTAATTTGTAAGGTTATGTCTAACGCGGATATAAAACTGAGAATCATACAAAAACTATCAAGCGTATTTTTATGAAACCTTCACCATTTAAAGACAATTTAATTATTTATCTTTTAGTATACGTGTTTTAAAATAATACCTTTTGTTTTATGTATAATAAATGAATAATGTGTCTAGGGACAACGCTCCTTGTAAGTAAGTTCTATTACTGCGTGGTCTAAGCTATGCATTCCAGGCCGTTCGCATATATCTGCGTCTTAATCGTCATCGTCACTCAACAACAAGACTTGTTATTGCTGCTTCATAGGTTTAAAATTAACAACACTTGAAGCCAATATAGAACACAATATCTTATGCAAATAAACTTATTATCACGTGGGTGTTCAATAATATAGTCGTGTGATTCCATTTCGTGCACCGCGGTAACACATTAACACTTTGTAAATAAACAAGCATGGCCAATTATGTTTCATTAGATTTGCACCAACTATACTGTTGGCAATTATTGGCACCAACATTTGCTTATTTTGACGTCAAACGTTCAACATTTTGCAAGAGAAGTTTTTCGCTCGACTTTTATTTTTGACGGATATAAATAATCTGTTTGTACAAAGTTTGATTTCTACCTACCTACAGCCACTACAGCTAGATGAATTGAAGGTTACCTACGCAAAAGCGTTGTCCACATTTAAATATGCGATTTATGAAATGTTGCGTGGATCTTCATACTGCACAAACTTTAATGCCATAAATACTACTTACTTTGAAGATTATTTGTCACTTGTTGATCAAGGATGTTTCAAGATGCTGAATTTCAAAATTCTAATGTGTTTAGAGTAAAAACTTAAAAAGTAATCCTATTTTAGTGTGTGGGGCTGTCGCAGTAAGATGGTTATAGCCGTCATATATCGTATTATATCCCTTGGGATATAGCTATATACCGTAATATAGTTATATGAAAGCGGTTCATAACTGTCGGAGTGCCCTAATAGCTATATTACTAGATCG